>OX376195.1:4642121-5842121 GCA_947363905.1 Lithophane semibrunnea | reverse complement strand
CATTAAAAATTACACGGAAAAAACGAATAAATTTCAACAAGGCTCCAGCGTTGATAAAATCGGAAGAGCAACAAAAGCAATATATAAAAACCCTACAAGAAAAAATTCAAAACCTTAACAATAATGATCCTGTTGAAACTTACCATGAAAAGATACATCAAGCAATAACTTATAGCATGAAAGAAGTGCAAACAAATGTTTTAAGTCAAAAATGCGAAATTATAAGTAATGAATCAAAAAAACTAATTTGCAAACGTCACGAATTACAAAACAAAAAGAAATTGTCAAAAGAAGAAAAACACCAACTAAAATTACTGTACAAGACAACAAACAAGAGTATTAAAAACGATTATAAGACACACAGAATGAAAACAATAGAAAAATTTCTTATAACGAAAGGAAGCACAAAAAAAGCCAACAAAATCCTAAATAAAGAAAAAACATGGATCCAAAACTAAACTCGAGTAAAAACAACAATAAAGCACAATCACGAGCAGAAATTATAAAAGTCGCTACAGAGTACTATAGAACTTTGTATAGCACCCCGAAAACTATACCATCGGAAACCAGACAAGCTCAAAACTCACAGACAAACATAGAGATAAAACCATTCGACGAACCCGAAATCCTAAAACACATCGAAAAATTAAAATCCGATAAAAGCCCTGGACCAGACAACCTATCAAACGAAATGCTGAAACTATCCAAATTTGTTCTTGCATCACCACTAGCACATCTGTTCAACAAAATCTTAGAAGAAGAAATAGTCCCGAGCTCATGGGTACTTTCAGACATAATACTCTTATATAAGAAAGGCGATCCAGCTGACGTAGGAAATTACCGACCAATTAGCCTAATACCAAATTTATATAAACTGTTTGCATCGTGTCTGGAAAATAGAATTAATGAAGACATAGAGAAATATCAGCCAACAGAACAAGCAGGCTTTCGCAAAGGATTCAGCACAGTGGACCATATACATGCCATAGAGCAAATAATAGAGAAGTACGAAGAGTTTAATGCACCGCTATACTTAGGATTTGTCGACTACAGAAAGGCATTTGATTCGATTTTCCATCAAAGCATATGGGACTCTCTTTCTGCTATAGAACTGCCGCAAACTTACATCAACATAATCAAAGACATCTACAGTAAAAGCAAAAGTAGAGTAAAACTAGATAGAACTGGGGATATTATAAAAATAGGAAGAGGAGTAAGACAGGGAGATCCACTATCTCCTAAACTCTTTATTAATGTCCTACAGCACATAATATCAAACCTCGACTGGCACCGAAAAGGAATTCTCATAGATGGTAATTATTTCAGCCATTTGAGGTTCGCAGACGACATTGTTTTAGTATGTGAATCTGCTAAGCAACTAGAAAAAATGCTGAACGACCTCCACACGGTAAGTGCAAATGTCGGCTTAGAGATGAACACCCTGAAAACAAAAATACTAACAAACAGGACAAAACAGGAAATAAGAATTAACAACGAAATAATAGAATACGTAGATGACTATATATATCTTGGCAAACAATTATCTTTCAAGAAAAACAGAAACATGGAAGAAATTAAGCGAAGAATTAACATAACATGGAATAAATTTTGGAAGTACAAGGAAATAATGAAATCACGCTTACCTGTAAAACTTAAAGCTAAAGTTTTGAACTCTTGCCTGCTACCATGCCTTACTTACGCTTGCCAGACGTGGATCTTTAATAGCAAAACCAACAACAAAGTACAAGTTTGCCAAAGGGCCATGGAGCGTAGCATCCTAAACATCAAAATAAGTGACAAACAACGAAACACATTAATAAGGAAAAAGACACAAGTCATAGATGCCCTGCAACACGCCCAAGCACTGAAGTGGAGATGGGCAGGTCATCTGGCGCGTTCAGCTGAAGACAGGTGGACCCTAAGAACAACCGCTTGGAAAGGTCCACATGGAAAGAGAAGAAGAGGCAGACCAGCAGAGCGTTGGCAAGACGAGATAGTAGAATTGATTGGCAAATCATGGCTTGAGAAAGCAAAAAACAGGAAACAATGGCAAATATTGGAGGAGGCCTATACCCGTCGAGGGGTCCTTAATTAGTTACTAAATTAAAATTAAGTATTTTACAAACCACTTTTCTTTTTGTAATTAAGGAATAATAAAGGCTTTTTTATTTTATTTATTTATTTTATTATAGATCATTCTTGTCATTTGGAATTTTCAGTACGTTCTAAGGTTATCGAATCGACAGGGGTGAGCAATTAGTGAAGATTACCTCGTTGGTACCTTAAGTGGTAGATACGAGTGTTGGTTCTATCAAGTAGTAGGCGACGTACTACCTACTGATATTTTCTGAATGATAGATTAAACATAATCTAAGTTACTTACACATTGTATGTAAATTGGCAAATCCTATTATGCAGATTATGAGAACAGGAACCCCATGCTTAGTTTACGCCATTTTATGAATATTATAATTTAAAACCAACTAACTTCCGCCCGCGGCTTCGCCCGCGTGGTATGTCGATAAAAAGTAGCCTATGTCCTTCCCTGGGATGCCATCTAGCTGCTTGCCAAATTTTACCGAAATCCGTTCAGTGGTTTAGGCGTGAAAAGGTATCACACATACAGATATACAGACAGACAGAGTTACTTTCGAATTTATAATATTAGTATGGATGTCTGGACTATGGAGGAGCTCGTGGCTAAGTAATAACAGCCGCTCGGGTCGATCCATCAGGTTAAGCTACGCTTGCCGGGGTTGGTCCGAGGATGGGTGACCATTTTCACATATCGAGACTCCTCCGTGCCTCGGAAAGCACGTTAAGCCGTTGGTCCCGGCTGTCATTTGTGGATCTTCGACAGTCGTTACGAGTCGTCAGAAGCACGAAAGTCTGACAATCGGTTTAACCAAGGGGTATCGTATTTCCCAGTTATTGGGTTGTGGAGGTCAGATAGGCAGTCGCTCCATGTAAAATACTGGTATTCAGCTGTATCCGGTTAGACTGGAAGCCGACCCCAACATAGTTGGGAAAAGGCTAGGCAGATTGATTTTTTTGGATGTCTGGACTATAAAAAAGATGTTATTGTGTTTCTTTTAGGGATGGTTTGGGACACAAGTCTTATTTAGAAACACACATTTGTGTGTTGTTTTAACGATATACTATATTTTTCTGCAGTGTGCATTCAGAGGGCAAGTATATCGCGTTGTGCCTGTATTTTATCACATGTAACAGTTATCAATTCAGCTCATCGACGAGGTCATGGTTGACTTATTTTTAGTACATATTTAACGCTTTCTCCAGGGCTGTCTCATAGATTTTGACTACCTACTTATTCAGCCAAATTAGGGCGTTAAGTCTGGATTTAAAAATGATTGGTGATATCCATACAAAGGCGATCCTTGCCAGTACTTCGGACTCGATAAAAGGGACAATTTATGTGCGGTGGAGCGGTGAAGGTTGGACATCTAATACTTGCATTGTGAAGAACGAAGGGCTAACCATCCGTGAGCACTGTTTGTTACATATTTTCTTGGTATTCTTGACAATGTTTAGTGTAAGTATGGTAGTCCGGAATTTTATATAGGTACCGGGTCTAATTAGGACTTGTTAGGACGTCGCTTTAGTCCGTCCAATAATTTCAGGGGTGTAAGCATACATAAAATATGGACAGCATTTGGTAGGTAAATACATATACAGGTTTATTGGTAAAACACCAACAACCTCTTAAGGAGTCATTGTACTCATCATTTTGAACAACTTTTACTTTATGAATCGCGAAAAAAAAACAGCTGTTCTATACATTTTGACGAGTTATGCGAACATAAATGTACTGAACAGCTGTTTTTTTTTCGCGATTTCATATTTGTTCTCGTAGTAAAAGTTGTTCATAATGATGAGTACAATGACTCCTTAAGTGGTTGTTGGTGTTTTAACAATAACCCTCTATAGGAGTGAATCCGGTTCGTTAAAAAACAGCTCTATAATAAAACATTTGCGGCACAAGCACGGATCTTTTTATTCATCTATATTGATCCATATAACGCTATTATTCGACAAGATGTGGGTAAAACAATCAACACGAGTCGACTCGTCGAACGACGAGTCGCTTGTACCGCTACTGGTTCGATTTTCATGTATTGCTGTATATTCTAAAGGAACGGGAGGCATAAACCATAGACGAAACTGTAAGAGGATCCCTGAAGATCACGATTGCCTGCCAAGTTTGCAGGTAACACAATTAGTTTGAGGAAAATGCAATCATTCATAAATATACGGAAACCGGTCAGGCATGAATAATGAAATGGTAAACCCACTAGACTGGTCATATACCTACACCTACAAGCTAAAACGTGGGATACACAATCTGTTCATCTTCGGAGTACTCAACCTATTCTTTAATGAGCTACTAGCTACTCTCCCCTGCTTCACATGGTTTTTACGACTTGACAAAACATCAAGATTTCTTTAAAAGTAAAGTTACCTACACATAAACCTTTCGGAATAAACTTTAAAAATTATGGTGAAAACCACATCAAAATCCGTTGTGCACTTTAAAAGACCAACGCGGTTACACAGATGGAAACGAAAAGTCGAAAAGTGATCGTATATAGATTGATAGAAAATAGATAAACAGCAGAAAACATTGTCCCAGGTACAAATCAGAACTCCGAGCTGCTACTGTGGTTCTTTTTATAGAAAAATCCAAGCCCAATTTCATCCCACGTGTTTGGAACCGCTAGGAGGAGGTTAAAATCTATCCATCTTGAAATATAAACACTGCGTAGACACATCGATATTGGCAATCACAGGGTACAAATGTAGCCTGTGCTATAATAATGAAACCTTTTACAATTTTGATTTGACTATATTATAATAACTGTATAGTGATATTGTGAAAGTGTCAATTTTGCTCTCAGACATAGCTTACTTGCGAGAGTGCAAAATTTGTGTTCACACTTTGAAAGAAAAAAAATCAATCTGCCTAGCCTTTTCCCAACTATGTTAGGGTCGGCTTCCTGTCTAACCGGATGCAGCTGAATACCAGTATTTTACATGGAGCGACTGCCTATCTGACCTCCACAACCCAGTAACTGGGTAATACGATACCCCTTGGTTAGACTGGTTGTCAGACTTTCGTGCTTCTGACGACTCGTAACGACACACTTTGAAAGAAAGCAAGGAATAAATAAAGAAAGAAAAAGAGAAAGGAATAATGAAAAAGAAAGAATGAATGGAGGAAAGAATTAATGAATGAATGAATAAAAGGAATAAAGAAAGAATTAATGAATGAAAGAGAGAAAGGAATAAAGAAAGAAATAATGAAAAAGAAAGAATGAATGGATGAAAGCCCTAAGCTAAAGTTGTATCTTAATTTTAATTTAATAAGATATTTTTGTGAATCTCATTTTAAGTGAACTATGTTCTTATGAGAAAATAAAGTTCTTTAAACCTAAAGAATTAATGAATGAATGAAAAAAAGTAATGAAAGAAAGAAAGGAATGAAGAAAGAATGAATGAGTGAAAGAAAGAAATTCCTATGTCACACATCGCCAATTTGTAGGTATGTATTTGCGTATTCAAACTAATAATTTTTACCGTGTCCTTATTTAATAGAATGCAAAACAATCGGAAATAGAACCGATAGACTTTTGTGAAGGTAATTTCCTCCGTTCAATTGTTTTTCATCGCTCACGGTTACTCCATTTACCTTCAATGCCGTTCGTTTCATGCTTAGTTTGATGAATCGTGATAGTAATTACTAGAATAATAATAAATTATAAAAACTAACAAGTGGTAGGTAACCTTACGATCTTGCACCCTATTCACATATTTCTTAATGACATACATACATAAACTCACAGCTTCTTCCCATGCTGTTAGGCAGAAACTTCAGAACGCCACCTGGTACGATCCTTACATAATTACTCGTTTTGTTTTTCCTCTAAAAGCAATTCATTTCCTGAATTTCCAGCTGTCATTAGCAATTCCTCTCATTTGACACAAAAGCAATTCATAATGTTTGGACCGTTTTACGAATCTGCTCAGAAAACTGTCAAACATATGAATTATTTTGTAATATGAATCGCACGCAGATCATAATTATTATGATTTGCCAGTTGGTGACATTTTACGATGATTAATTGTATTTTCCTTATGATTCTGCCAAACTGGCTGTTTTAAGCCTCCTGCACCCTCACTGCGTAACACACGATCATTCACTGTTTCATTTTGACAGTTCATCAACATTCATTGCATTATTTACGTTGTTGACAAGAAAAAGTTTTCGAACATTTATGCAATATTATTAGTAATAGTAATATTATAATAATCAGTAAAATCCTTCAAAATGACTCAGATTATGATAGACGGTGTGACGGGTGACGGTGTTACGCAATTTGGGTGCTGGTCATACACGCTTGCCGGTTGCGAGTAGTACGCACCTGACCTTTTCGAAGAACATCGCCACATTTCTATAAATATACAAAAACTAGCTGCGCCCCGCGGTTTCACCCGCGTAAGTCTCGATCCCGAGGGAATATCGGGATAAAAAGTATCCTATGTGTTAATCCAGGTTAAAAACTATCTGTTTACCAATCCATTGAGTAGTTTTAACGTGAAACATCCATCCATCCATCCATACTTACAAACTTTCGTGTTTATAATATTAGTAGGATATATAAAATAAAATATGTAAAATAAATTAATATATTTTTATCCTAATAGAAATATAAAAATGCTCATTTAAGTAATTGACTACCCGTAATCATCAATAAATAGTTCTGTTGCAATTCTATCGGTCCGTTTATTATGTAATTAATATAGTTAAACCACCATTTCGTTTGCATGCGATAAGCTCAATGCCCAAGACTAACCATTTCCAGACTAAAAATGTTAACAAACAACCTGAGTATGGAAGCCAGGTTCCCGAGCTCTGAAACTTGAGTACACACGGCTACCACATCAAGCTACACATTTCCAGTTTATGCTGATCTCGCATTGTATAGGATTTCCGTACAATGCGAGATCAGTTTATACTGGACATAAAGATAAAGATAAAATTTATTTATTGTTTACAAGGACCAGATTATAGTACAGATACATTGGGACATGAGAATAATAGACAGTCTGGTAAGCGGGTGAAGCGCTGTACTCCTATATAGGCTACTGAGTAGCCTGTGTTTAGGAGAGACAGGACTGATCCCGTTTAAACAATATACATATAGGGGTCTCATGACGTAGTACATATTATAATTAGGTATAATTATCCTGGTAACAATAACATGCATTCAAAAATAAAGGTAAATGTATAGCTTGATGTGTAGCCGTGTATACAATGCAGCTTAGTGATTACCAGTAGTAAAAAATACCATTAGAATAATATTCATTTTTATGTTCTTTTAAAATAGTTATCTAAAGTTTGTAAGCACGTGTAAAGACTATCTGTTGATTTTATTTGCATAATAAAATAAGAAAAACTCGTGACTGCAAAATAATTAAACCTGTTTTATCTGCGATGTTAATATCGTTTACTTTTAATGAATGTGATGAGTATATTTATTATGTACCTGCTGTATGTCCATTATACATTATTAAGTAAGTTTATGATGCATCAATAGGAAATGACCGACCAACAAACAAGGCACATTCTGAATAACTATAGAGACCTAAACGCAATGCGAACGAAATGAAAATGAAAACGATTGATCTATCTATCTATCAATGCCTTAATAATAGCGCACTGTAGGATTTGAAACTCTCGGTTCGGCACCGAGAGTTTAAAATTCAACAGTCTTATAGTATTGCCGAGAGTCAGTCATGTTCTACAAACAACGCTTTATAGGAAACAAAAGTTTCAACACTGTTTGAGCAACATTCGTATAGCAGGAATTAATGTTTAGTTATGGTTTGGTTTCGAAAGCGGCTGTGTAAATACAGCGCGTTTTTTTTTTACATCTTAATGTCAAATACTGGTTAGATGACAGATTTTCATGATGGCCGATAAATTAATAATGACTGGACAGTTTTCCTAGGAAACTCAAGCTTTAAGTAGACCAGTGCCCTGTGTATCAAAACTTATAAGCCTTGTAAGTTTAATTACTAAATGTCATTATTTAGTTCACAAGTACTTACATTTTGACACTTTTATTCGTGATTTTGTTTCCCAAAAAAATATTTGTAAGTTACAACTTGTAGAAAATCATAAGAAATCCTGAGAGTAAAAAAAAAAAAAAAATTTTTTTATTTTTTATTTTTTAAATCGGGAAGTACGTTATAGAGTTATTATTTCATCATTATAGTTCCTATGCCGTAATGTTGGCACTTTAACAACGGACCTATTAGGTGGCGCCGTAACGTACAAATGTCCGTCCTACAACAGTGGAACCAACATTACGGCATAGGAACTATTTGATGAAACGCACTCTAAAAGAAAAGCGGAAGCAATTAAAATACTGTTTTTGCAGATATTTTAACCTTGGCTTTATTCGGAATAATTTATCCATGATAAATTAGATCTTTATTTTTAAATCTAAGTGTATTTACTGTAATCCTGCACAAGTTCCCGAATTCGAATGCAGGAACTGGTCATGTCCTTTAAGTTATTTTTCACTTTTTGTGTTTTTTTTGGAAGTCGGTTGTTTTTTTTTGTAAAAAGTTTTTATTTTTCTCAAAAGTAATAGTTATAGTTACCTGCCATGTTTTGTGTAAATGAAGTTGAGATACATATGTTATTAATGTTATTATACGTAAATGAATGATTCTCGTGGTATTTTTTTTTTAACAATAGTGCAGCTGTGTTAATATAAACATGGAGAAGACACGGTTCGTCGGGCCGCTCTGTCGCAGTCTGTAGAACCAGCTTGATAAATCCCACGCAAAAAGTATGAATAATGAGGTAATTCACTGTATTTTACATTAATACTGCAATGTCGTCAGACAGCGACAAAATTCGATGGTCGTTTCGTAAAAAATAAAGTACCTACTGGCTAAATAATTAATCTTAATCCTAACTAATAATGCGAAAGTGAGTTTGTTTGTTTGTTACGCTTTCACGCTAAAACGACTGGACAGATTTGGATGAAATTTGGCACAGGGCTAGACCATGACCTGGAATAGGACATAGGTCATATTTTATTCCGATATTCCCACGGGATCGAGACTTACGCGGGTGAAACCGCGGGGCTCAGCTAGTAAAATGATAATTTTAAAAGTAACAAATAATTTATTTTATTTTTTATTTATTTATTAAAACTTTATGCACAAGTAAAAAAAATACTGTACAAAGGCGGACTTAATGCCTCAGGCATTTTCTACCAGTCAACCTTAGGGTGATGCAGAGACAAACATGCCAGGTGCAACATAATTGATATATAACTCGAAAATGAATAAATATTAATTAATACATACATATAAATAAAATAAACTTAGTCAGGAGAAAAAATATCGGGTAGAGGAGAAAACGAATCCAGCAAGTAATCATCAGCAAGTTTTCATTGATAAATCTCTTCTGTTTGAATATTGTTGTGGCTGCGAGTGTAGACTAAACAAAATGGTAGGTAAATTTTGTTTTTGATACCTTTTATAATCTTAGATCATAGTTTGGAAAGTCTTTGTCAATGGCCTTGTCTCGATAGGTTTAAGGAAGAAAGAAATATTAATTTTGCTTACAAGGAAAATACTTCGTCTTTATGGAAATTCTGGTTTAGGTACTACCTGAACTCGTCTTACTCATTTGGTATTATTTTTACAAACTGAGTCACAATGTACCTATGTATTATTTTAAATTATTATTATTTGGTATTGAATATTATTTTCAGTTCAGACGCGATGCTTTAATACCTATTGTTGTATTTTGTTTAGAATTTTTATGCTCGATTGTTTATCTTTATGTTGTCACAATGATCATTAAGTACCATCGCGGACCCTGGCAGCGAACCACTTTTCAACCTTAATACTAAGGCCATAAGGGTTAAAAGTGGTTTACCGCAAATGTCCGCGTTTCTACCTTTTGGTTGTATCTACTGAGCTCCCATGTAAGTAAAAATAATTTTACTAATATGAGCGCTCAGACAACTTGAACTGTCAAATACACAGCGTTGTTGTGTTTAATTACTTAATGCAAAAATGTAAACAAAACAATGCATTTGACAGGTCATAAAAACCGGGCTTATCAAATGTTTTGAATGGACTATTGGCAAGTGAATACCAAATGTTTGTCATGTTCATGAACATTCCCAAAAACATTTTCATTCACTTCTGTACGATGTAAAGGTATAAAAGAATTTAAACTAATTGTTAACATTCCGACCTTCACGAACCAGATAACACGGTCTCAATGTGCCAATTCTGAACCAAGTAATTACCATTACATTAAAGAGAAAATGTAACACTTTTGAAAAACATAATTTACTGTTTACGACATAACTAACTATAAGTAACAAGTTTGTAAACAATATAAGAATAAATTATACTCAACGTTATCAACACAGCACTACACAAATAAATACACCAGGAAAATACTTGCTAGTAAAAGTCTTAAGTTTTGATCTTGGGAAAACACTGCACTACCACTCATACGAACATTAATAAAATAAAGAATCCTTTCACATTCCGCTTGGTAGTTGCTGAATCCTTCTCTACTGTACATGATCAGTTTACAGTCCGCGTTCTTGGTAACGTACAGTCGCATGTGAGTGATGGGGTCCAGCACCGTAGTCACTCGCCAGTCTTTGATCTCGTGCTGAGAGCTCTCCGGAGGCAGGATATCTGCATCACGACTTCTGGGCTTCTCGCTCCACAGGCTTACGTCGACACCATCCTCCGTCATCTTCCTCGTGTTGTAGTCGTGAATATAGTTGTTGAGAAACGCATGAGCGATTTCACAATATATGGCAACGGTCTCCATCAACTCGACGTCTTCAATTCTTAGCCAGCACTGGTCCGCGCGGTCGTTCCGGTTCGGCATTTCGAAAGGGATGGGGAACACGTAGGGTTTCACATCTTTCGCAGCCACTTCGGAGCACAACACGAGTGCTTGCAACAGAGTGACGCCGATGACTTCGAGTAACATTTTAAATGTGCTGCTGTGACGACGTCATGATTGTAACTAAACGACAGTCGTGACGGCTCGGTGTCGCTACAAAGCGTTGCAGAATGGCTAGCTGCCTTCATAAACGTGATTACAGGTTAAAAAACGATTATTAGATTGCAATTTACAACTCATTGTTGTGGGAACGAAATCCACGTGATTGAATGGTTGCCGCAAGTTAGAACAATTCACCACAGTTATTTGTAATTGTTCTGCTCGTATTAACAATATACCGAAGTATATAGTGTTTCCGCAGTTAATATTAATATACGGAGGTTTTGTTCCTTTACGACAAATTCCGGTGCTTATAAGGAATGTTGACAGGAATGATTGTTACTATAAGGTTGGTTGGCATTGCACTTTGTAGGTAATACAATAACTTGTAAAACAATAATTGCAGTCGAAAGAAAGAAAGGTCAGGTGCGTAATACTCGCAGCCGTCGTGCGTGTATGGCCAGATGTATGAAAGTAAGCGAGGCAAAAGGAGTAGGTATGTTATGATCGTAACAGGTGGTGTTCTGTAGTTTCAGCTTACTCCCATGGGAAGAAAGCGTGAGTATATCTATATAATATGCAGTCTACTTATTTAATATTTTATAGAAAAGTCTACATTAAATTCGTCAGAGACAAAATCGATTGCTGGAAAAATAATTGTATGCATTTCCGACCCATTAAATGGTCATGAGGCCCATGTTTAGCAGAAGACGATTATGGACTCTAATTGTCGATGACTCCTTATGGATCTAAATGACTCTTCGTGCCCACGCCATTTTAGCCAGTGCTGCAGTGTTTCTCTGTTTAAGTTGCTTGAGTGAGGCAGGATGATGCAAATAGTTTCAGTTTTATGCGGCACTGACCCAATGTCCCACTGCACCATCGAGGTGCAGGCCCGGCGCGGTCAAGAGATCAAGAGTACGAAACCCACCAGTTGCATTATTGAAGTAAACTAACACGTACTTAGCACAAGCATATTAATATTACGTATTATGTCGTGGTTTATCAGGCAATTCTAGTAAACTAATGTAACAACAGTTTCCGTTTTCCTGTAACAATCTCATGAAAAGAATCCAAAAAAAACAGGCCAATTTGGAATGCCATATTCTGGTGTGTTTGTATCCGATGTTTAGTTTTTTTTAACTCTGTCTATTATGTAAGAAAATGCTTTTCTAAATTACTTAAGTATTTGTTTTTTCCTGGCTTTAACACTTGAAATCTGTAAATGGAAGGCGTTTTATATGGATTTTCTTTTATTGTTAGTGATTTTGTATTGATTTTATGTCTGGATATATTTGTTTTAAAGCTTGTTTGCTTGGCATTTAGTGAGATTTAAACTGGTTCTCTTTATTTGATGTGGTGAAATGAATGGTGAAAAAACTTTTTACAAAAAAAAACAACCGACTTCCAAAAATAACGGAAGTCGGTGGCAAAACACGAAAATTGAAAAGCAAAGACACTGACTTCCAAAATTAAAGTTATTTTTCACTTTTTTACTGGTTTTTTTGGAAGTCGGTTGTTTTTTTTTGTCACCGTTTTGTGTTTAGTTTGAAAAGTTTTTATTTTTCACTTTTTAGTTGTGGTACCTACCCCACACAAATTCGAATACTACTAACTGCTAGTTAATAACAGTGACGGAGCAACTAAGATATCGTCTACATAAACTAAGTGGGAAAAATACGTAATTATTGAAGCTAACTCAAAAACTACACAAGTTAAGTTAATAAATTTATATGGGACCTCTGAAGCATGACTTACCTAACAAAATCATCAAAATCGATTCATAATTGGAGGAGTAATCGCGTAACATACATACAAAACTATAAAAAAAACATATAGACGAATTGAGAACCTCCTCCTTTTTGCAGAAGTCGGTTAAAAACCACATCAAAATCTGTTGCTTAGTTTAGTTTAGAAGAAGAACGCGATCATGCAGAGAGACACGAAAAGCGCCTGGCATAGAAAGCAATTATTGCTTCCTTCTTTATAAAAATTGCATTAGCATGGTGCCTAAATTGATAATCGTCGATTGTTGCCTCCTCATAAATCAAAATTGTCTAGAATGCGAGAAGCTCGGAACTGGTCGAAGTGGCGGTGCTTGAGGGAGGCCTATGTCCAGCAGTGGACGTCTTTCGGCTGAAATGATGATGATGATGATGAAGGGGCCTCTACGAGTTGGCTTTGGCCCCCCTCGTACGCCTTCCAAAGGTCCGGGACGGCAGGGTCCCGAGATATGCACACAGATATAAACACATTTTTAAAATATAAAAGTAGGATTTTGGTATGACAAATAAGTTTTGTGTTTAGTTTGAATAGGCTTTTGTTATTCTCAATATTCTTTCTCATTAACAGACACTTTTCAGAATGATATAATTAAAATAGTGACACATAATTTGTGTGCGTAAACGGAAAAACAAACTGATAAATACGAGGATAATAATGACAAAGTTCAATCATTCAGGAAAATATGTCTTTAAAGTCCTACATGCTACTTGTGGGCTATTATTGTCAGGACTAATGTCTAGAATTCGGTTTCAGTAGGACGGAAAACTAGGAATAACTCTAATGACGTCATTATTATCTTCTAAAGTTTCCTGGAGTGGTCTACTACAAAGTGTACCTAGTAGAAATAACTGAAGACCTGAAAAGGGTTCCTTATCGGGCCAACCGTAATATCGTGAAAAAAATCAGCTGTTCCATACGTCACATAGTTTTTCGCGATATCGAGTTTGGTCCCATTGTAAAAGTTGTTCATAATGAGGAGTATAATAACCCCTTTTCAGGTTTTCAGTTCAAAGTCAAGTTCAGGTTCAGGTCAAGGTGTAATTGAAGAAACTGATCATCACATAGGTACCTATGTGATGTTTGTAACTAACTAGCTGCTTATTGGTGTTATCATTTCCGAACCAATGTTTTTTGGTCCTTGCTTAAGCAGATAGACATCATCAAATGACTTCCACCTTACTTTCTACTTTAAAAGCACCTCGGCAACTAAAAATAAAATATGTATACTTTCGTTCGCAATTGAAATAATGTTAACTCATGCACTTAGCAAATGAATAAAAAAGTATTTACCCATTGCGTATAGGTTCTAGGTACAGATATCAAGTTTCTCAGTTTTTTTTACTGCTTCCAGTAATCATGCAATGAATTAGGAAGCCTGTTATCACATACCTAACTACCTGGCTCACTTGTTAGAGTCTACGTCACTGTGTGTGTGCATGAGTCATATTGACGTCTGAGACGAACCAGTTTCTCAGTAACAGGTAAGTTTCTCACAAAACGTTCGTTGGTTGTTTGAAAAAATTCGGAGCTGGCTGTGGTAAAACCTAACGTATTTTGACCTAATGAACATTGGCTGCTCTAATGATGCAAGTTACTCTATCAAACTATATAGGTATTTTTTGACAACAATAGATTAATTATGGACATCCCATTGCGTACTAGCATTGAGTACAATATTAATTATTAAAACGGTCCCATATAAACAAAATTCTGCTTAATTGCCTGTTGTGCTACACTTATCTGGCCGAATGTAAGAATTAGTTTGATGTTTACTTCACCTCTAGCCTTCTCTTATCTGTTGTCTGCGTGAGTGAAAGAGACAGCAATTGAGGTTCCCTGAATAGTCGTTTACGTCATACACGCACACACTGATGCGCGAACTTGTTTTAAATAAAACCAATCAACGGGCATGAGATCAAACGCGTTTGAGCTCTCGCATGTTTACGTCATGCAAAATGGCCAACAGAATATTTCTGTTGTGCCTTTTAGTTTCGGTACTAACTGTGAGTTATATAGAAGGGAGAGGCGGTTCAAGAGGTAGCAGCAGGGGCAGCAGCAGTAGGGGCAGCAGCGGAGGCAGGAGCTGGGGAAGTAGCTCCTCTTCCTTCGGCAAGAGCTGGGGGTCATCAAGTCACAGCGCTAAACCCAGCTGGGGTTCGAGCTCATCCAGCTGGAGTAAACCAAGTTCATCGTCATCGAGTAGCTGGGGAAGCTCATCGTCACACAGCTACCCCTCGTCGTCATCAGGTCTCTCGGGATCATCAGGATCTCACAGTTATCCTTCATCATCGTCAGGATTATCTGGATCAGGATGGAATCATGGTTCTTCAAGTTACCCTTCATCATCATCAGGGCTGTCCGGATCTGGATCTAGCTCTTACAATAAACCATCATCATCTTCAGGATCGTCATGGAATTTTGGTTCCTCTAGTTACCCCTCGTCCTCCTCAGGACTGTCTGGATCTGGATCAAGCTCTTACAATAAACCTTCATCATCTTCTGGATCGTCATGGAATTTTGGTTCATCTAGTTACCCCTCGTCTTCATCAGGACTGTCTGGATCTGGATCAAGCTCTTACAATAAACCATCGTCATCTTCGGGATCGTCGTGGAATTTTGGTTCCTCTAGTTACCCCTCGTCTTCATCAGGACTGTCTGGATCAAGTTCATCACATGGCTATCCTTCATCTTCCTCTGGACTTTCAGGATCTGGAAGTAAATACCCGTCATCATCGTCTGGATCATCGGGATCTCATAGTTACCCGTCAAGTTCTTCAGGAATGTCTGGCTCTGGATCTAGCTACAAACCATCGTCTGGATCGGGAACTCATTCCTATCCATCTGGAAGCGGATTGTCAGGATCTCACTCAAGCAATAATAATTATTATAAACCGACCCACTCGTACGGTACAAACAGTGGAACTTCAGTTCATCATACGACACATTATTACCATAATACGGTGCCTTACGCTGTGCCTACGTACTACACCGCACCACAGTACGTATACATCCATGAGTACAGGAACTCCAACAGTCGCTATGGAGACTTACTGACAGGCTTGTCCTTGTACAATCTTGGTCGATCACATAGTCACTATCACGACCATTACTACTATGACGACTACTACAGGCGCAGGTACGACAACCCGAGCTCTTCATCATACAGGCAAGAAAACAAACCTCAAGACCAAGCTAACTGCATATTGAAAGTTAAAGAAAACGGACGAGTTGAAGTGTTAAAAATTCCGTGTGAAATCGTTTCGACTTTCACCCAAGGGAGCAAAAAGGTGGCTCCATCACAACAAACTCAAGTGAACAAGACAGTGTGTACGACGACCACTACAACGATTAACAATACAGTGTCCTCGGTGCCAGCAGCGCCTGTGGTGCCAGTGCTATCAGTGTTACCAGCCGTGGCAGTTAATGTTTCCTCAATTAACTCTACGGTGACAGCAGTGTCTAACAAAACTGGGCAAGTAAACGGAATTGATTCTAAAGTATTGATGGCGGCGTTGAACAATGGTTCCCTTGATGCTTTGATGGCTGCTTGGGATAGTTCAGTAACATCTGTGACCACTATGACACCCCTCAGTGGTACCCGTGTGACAGATAAGAACCTTAGTACGGTGCCAACTAATGTGTCGTTTGCTAACTCTACTGTGACTACTACTACATTACCAGTCAATGGTTCATCAGCCAACATTACGAAGACTGTGACAACAGTCAATGCAACGACGGTAAACGTCACGGTATGTACAACAAACTCCACACTCGTCGATCCTCTGACCGTGCAGGGGCCGCCAGTCAATGCTAAAGGCATGGAATGTGTCGTAGAGATCCAAACAAGAGATAGTTTCTTGAGTAATGATATTGATTGTAGCACTCTAATAGCGTATGCGAAAATGCCTGAACCAAAGAAAGACACTGGAATATTACCAGAAAGAGCTAAACTGAAATCATGGTTGGCCAACCCGCCTTGGTGGATGTCCTTATTTATAGCTGTGTAATTTTAGTACAAAACGTATGTAGTTATTGTACAATTAATTATATTTCAGTATATGATGTGTTACGCAAGAAACGATGTATTTAGTTTTGCCGTTATGGTCTCGATAATGTTGTTATTAATCTCAGCACACTATACATAGAGTCTATATACTTGAAACATTTGTGTGTGAAAACTTCTAACTTTGATGTTGTTTTTTTTATAGATCTTTTTTATTTGTTGTGTTCAAATGAATAATTTAGTTACATAAGTTCTCTATGATGTGCCATTTGCTGCATTTATGTATCATAATATTTTGTAAGGAAACTTTCTTTATGATAATAAAGAAGTTCATAAAATAGTGTTTGCCTTTCACTTCAATCTTTTTGTTACGAATGTTTTCTTAAAGAACTCATTACATGCCAAGTTTATTACACAATAATAAGTATAGGCTACAGCTCTATTATTCCGAGTATAACTTCCTATTTAGATACACTCATACATGGAAAAATCACGTATGTATTAATTAATGTACAGATGAAAAATATGGAACAATTAATTACTTTTAAATATCTCATATTATTTTATTCAGTTATTAATTGATTTGCGTTATTATATGTGGCCTACGAGGTTCTACGCATTAAGATAATTAACTAGCAACGTACTGATTAGAATGTTTTGACCATGTATATGTGACATAGTAGGTACATTGATATCGCCTATGCTCGTTTTTTTTATATTCCCAAGAATATCAACCTTCAAGAGATATCTTTTCTTCGTCAAGAGATATCTTTTCTATTGAAGATTATAATATTATACTAGGTGTTCCATTAATTTTTTTGAAATAACTTTATTTAAAAAATGAAATGCAACTGCTGTAATATTACTTATAATCTTTATTAGAATGAAAAGTATCTTATTAAAATTTCAAAACTATCGATTCAATGGTTTGCAGGCTTACTAAAAAAATCCATCCATTTAATTAGTATGGATTTTTTTACTAAGCCTGCTCACATATTTTTATTAAAATGCGTATTTGAGAGATAATAATGTGTTTGTGTGGCACACAAAATGATTTTTGAATAACCGCTAACAGTATTTCTAGCCATTAAAGGGACATTCACACTATTTATCAGCATTATTATACAGAGATAGTTTTGGTGGTCACCTTGGAGCCAATATCTAGTTTTTGACATTCGCCTCAGCGTCTTCGATTCGAGTTTAATTGGATGTGAATGTCCGATGTCCGCACTGTCCTTGAACAGATGATTGTTTTTATTTTCTGGTCACGTGTAAGGCGTCTGCGTTTCAGTAACATGCGCAGTCTGCCGTGGAATGGAGCTGAAAAACAAGCAGGCATTAGTACTATATTATGTCGTCGAATCGTGTCTGAATTTGCTGTAAATAGATTATTATTACATTCCACACAGGCGCGGTCGCAGACCAAGATTTTCGGAGGATTATCGTTGGTGCCGAGGAATATTTTTAGGGAAATGGTTAATTGATACTCTAAAAACATTTTCACCAACTAACGATGCACACTTGTTAACTTTTCTCACAGTTGGTTGCAGTAACTAAGCTCAGCTGCAGCTTGCAGTAAGGAGGAGCTCGTGGCTAAGTAATAACAGCCGCGCGGGTCGATCCATCAGGTTAAGCTACGCTTGCCGGGGTTGGTCCATAGATGGGTGACCATCTTTACATACCGAGACTTCTCCGTGCCTCGGAAAGCACGTTAAGCCGTTGGTCCCGGCTGTCATTTGTGGATCTTTGACAGTTGTTACGAGTCGTCAGAAGCCCGAAAAGTCTGACAACCAGACTTGCCAAGGGGTATCGTATTAGTAACTGGGTCGTGGAGGTCAGATAGGCAGTCGCTCCATGTAAAATAATGGTATTCAGATGCATCCGGTTAGACTGGAAGCCGACCCCAATATAGTTGGGAAAAGGCTAGGCAGATTTTAGTTGCAGTAACTAAGCTAAGGGTACCCCGACCAAACGGGTTAGGTCAGGTTAAAACAGTGACAAACCCCGCGCGAGCGAAAGCTATATGTATTTTTATTTTTTACATTTAACTTTATGATGCTGCCAAATTGGCCGCTAGCTTTTTGATAAATAATAGGTGTTAGGGCAGTAGATGGCTCAAGTACCTACAATTTTTTGCACGTAAATTTTTCAGTCTCTCGAGGGCTTGAATGATTTTGGGGGGGTCATGAGCCCCAGGACTCCCCCTCGGACCGCGGCTGATTCCACTTAAACTGCATGCTGTTGTACAAATGACAGAAAAAGGTGGCTACTTGTGGAAGTAGTTATGAGAAAAGTCCTAAAAATTTAGCCCTAAATCCCTAATAGATTGCCAGTGTGACATCTTCCAACCCGCACTGGGCCCGCGTGGTAGATTAATAGCCCACTCCCTCTCGAGGAGAGGAGGTCTGTGTCCCAGCAGTGGGAACATTATAGGCTGATCATGTGCCTACCTAGTTAGTCGGTTGGTTTTCGTCTCAAATCATGAGCAAAGCCTTTTATAAATTCGAAAGTAACTCTGTCTGTTTGTCTGTCTGTCGGTCTGTCTGTCTGTCTGTGTGTTACCTTTTCACGCCTAAACCACTGAACAGATTTCGATATTTGGCAAGGAGATGGCATCCCGGGGAAGGACATAGGCTACTTTTTATCGACATACCACGCGGGCGAAGCCGCGGGCGGAAGCTAGTCAACTATGAAGGTGTAAACTGCATACTTCTGTCGGTGTCGAGGCGAAATTCAAACATCAGGAAATAAGCGATAAAATAAATTGAGGAAATTCTACAAAGATGAAAAGGTTTGCAAATATTTGTAGGAATGCCAGATGTTTACAAGAATCAGTTTTAACAAGTTTCAGCTGAGATGTTTAACATATTGATTAGATTTAATCTGTAATGGCAAAGGAAACATGTGTTGTTGTGAAATAAATAAATAAATAAATATTAAATGATTTAATAATGAAAACATGGCGATTTAGTATTGTGCCTAGCTGTTCTGTTATGTTATAGTTTTGCTTATGTGGTACTAATAGCTACCCGCTACTAGCTACTAGATTTCAATACATCGAGATTTCTGTGCTATATCTAAATTAAAGATTAATTTATTAAACACATAAACCATTCGGAGTAAATTCTCAAAAAAATATCAAGAACCGCATCCAAATCCATTGTGTAGTTTAGAAGTAAGTGGACACACAGACAGAAAAGGAGCGTGACTATATTTTGATATAATTAAACGTATGTATAAAGGTAAGGTTTATTATTAACTAGCTGTTGGCCGATCCAGGATGAAAAGTAGCCTTCTTCTAGTAAAGTATGTCCTTCTTCAGGTCATGGTCCACCCATGTGCCAAATTTCATCCAGTGAAAGCGTAAAAAACAAACTCACTTTTGCATTTTTAATATTAGTTAGGATAGAATGCTTAATATTTGCAATCAAGATACAAAGTTTTCAAAGCTACTCAAAATTCTTTATGGCCAGAAGGCGAGGCAAAAGTAGGTGTGTATCTTGCATGTCTCGCGAATTAGATTAAATTGTTGCTATAATCTCTTTCTCGGAGATCTGTAATCTATCTATTTTTATAAAAATGAATCCCTATTTCCCTTGGTCACGCCATCACGCGTGAACGGCTGAACGGATTTGGATGAAATTTGGCACAGGGGTAGACCATGACCTGGAATAGGACATAGGATACTTTTTATTCCGATACTCCCACGGGATCGAGACTTACGCGGTAGAAACCACGGGGCGCAGCCAGTAATAATATAATAAAGAACAAGTGAACAACAAATAATGGAACCTAGCAATAACAGCCAAGCAACCGAATTATTAACAAACGATCACTCACAATAATCCGACAGGCGCCTTTCTTGAAACTTTTCTCATTCAATGACTCGGCCAAAAAATCTTCTAAAAAGGGGCTAGTTCGAAAAGATTTGCTCTTTTAAGAAGCCCTTTCGGTCCATTACCACGGTCTATTAGTTTATCAATTTCTTGACCGTGCTGACTTACCAAAATGAGATTTATTCGTAGCTTATCAGCGAAGCCTGAACGTTGCAGTTTTTAGTCAGTTATTGACATTATTTCTTTTTCGTGTGACCGTGTTTTTATACCGCCCTCTGACTTGGCTTCACATGCCGGAGAAAAACATCTTTCAGGCATGCCGTTTCCTTCACCGTTTTTGAAGCAAGGATACAATATGCACATGAATCCGAAAAGTCAGAGACTTGGGTTCAAACTCGAGACCTATGACTTAGCAGTCTGCCGGTCACACCACTAGGCTATCATTGCTGCTCACATGTTGAAATTGACCTTAGGTGTTTGTTTTTAAGGACCTTTCTCATGCCTTTTACATTCATTAAATGGCGTCCCTATTCATAGGTCAGATAGGCAGTCGCTCCTTGTAAAATACTGGTATTCAGCTGCATCCGGTTAGACTGGAAGCCGACCCCAACATAGTTGGGAAAAGGCTCGGCAGATGATGATGATGAAATGGCGTCCCTATTCATTACTGACATTTTAACGAAGGTTAACGTTTCAATCAGGATAGATTTTTGGTACGTTAAATTATTTTTGGATTTTTATTGGTATACTTGCTGCTGCCCGTGGCTTCGCCCGCATGGACCCTAATTCTTTTTATATAATAAAAACACTTATTTCTTATAACATCAGCTATCTGCTAGCGAAAGTCCCGCCGAAATCGTTCCAGATATTTCGGAGATTAGCCGGAACAAACAGATAGACAGACAGAAAATTATAAAAAAAAAAAAATTGTTTTACGTCCCCGTATATTATTATACTTTTATATGCATTTAGTAAAAAGCTGTTATTTGGACATTAAAAACAGACACTTCAATTTTATTTATTTGTATCGATGTATTGATTGGCGTGTGCTAGCTGACATATAAATAATAATTTAATGTAATGTGTATTGGTGCGTAATGGACATTATTTTGCATACTATTGTACAGAATTAAGTTTTTCTAACTGAACAGACAGCTATGCTGCTGGGAAATTTGTTGTGCCACTTGTTCTTCCTAGCTAAAGCACTAGGAAATAGTGCAGGGCGTTTTGAATAATACATCTATGTGCGAAACTTGACTACCAAACTGAACTTCGACAAACCGTAGGTACTATGACAAGATTTTAGCATAAACCTAGACACCATTTCATTACTATTGTGTCGATAACACCATATACTACTCGAAACTCCAGTTTGTTTGCATACCACAATATTGAAATGTTAAGTATCACTCCTATTACAAGAGCTTAAAAAGTAAGGATTTTATAATAAACTAAATAATACCTTTGTTCATAGCTTGATAAGGAAAAAATGATAAATATCGTACAGAAACTATCTTAGATTTAAATCTCCGTAGGTAGGTACATGATTATGAATATTGTGCTGATCATAATTTTTCGGCGAAGTTATACAATAACTAATTATTGTTATTGCAAAAAACAATGATTGGCGGGCGTCTAGCTTGATAAAATCTAGAAATACGGCGTAGATATACCTACTGAGGTCTTGCAGCGGGTATTGCTTTTAGCATTAGATCATTTTAGCGGGTATTTTACAAGGTTGTATGCTAAGTGTTGAACTTCTATATAATTGTCCGGCTGAATGTAGGCTCTATACTATGATTGTAAGCTCGAAGGATCCTTAAAATTCAAATCAAATAAAAAAAAAGATGTAAAATCTTGCATGCCATGTGTATGTAACTTATGTTTTGGACAAATAAATCATCTTTCTTTCTTTATTTCTTTAAAATTTTCAACAATTCCTGAATTCAGACTATTGAAGCCTACGAGTACACGTGGGTCTTTGTCTTTCCTAAATTGTGCTAGAACAATCGGACTTCTTCCACTTCCCGCATACAAACAATAGGTTTGAGAATGCTGGATTGTACTTTTGGATCTAATGAGAGCCAAAATCTGTCGCCGTACCTGTGTGAACCACATAACTACTAAATGCTAAATTATTTAAACTTTTCCTTTAACATTTTCTTTCTCGTTCTAGGTATAATCTCAGTCTGCTGGGTGTCGGGCGCTGGTGTGGGTCTCCTACCACTCTTCGGCTGGCATGCCGGCAACAACATGCCCGGCTGCTACTTCGTCGAGGTCATGGACTACAACTATCTGCTGTTCCTCTACTTCGCCACCATTGTGACGCCCAGTGTACTGCTCGCGGCCTTCTATGCTCACATCTACCGCGTTGTTGTTAAACAGGTAATTTAGTAAACATTTAAATCGGAAATACAACTACAATATCAGAAATGTGTGGTCATATCAAAATGCCCAATCTTTAAACTTCCATTCTACAATTGTAAAAAAAACTGTACAGACACTCCTTCTGGACCTCAATTATGATGACACTGAATTATTCCTCACAAATTAATCATGTTAACACACCCAACTACTCACGCACACACTCACATATACACACATGCACACTTAACACAATGCACCTACACAGACACACATATACCCACACACTCTAGATAAAACGTCTTGTATCAATATTAATAATAATAAATATAGTATAATTTTAAATACATTCATATTGTTTATGATTTTAATTTTGATTTTAATCTTGTTTTTTAATTTTAATTTTGTTTATAATTTTGGTTTGATTTTATTTTGTTTTGATTTTATATCAATTTTGATTTAATTTGATATTGATCCTGAATATGAATGGGTTTATGATTTTTTATTTTTTGTTTTTATTTTAGTTGAACTTATTGTCTTTTATCACGTTTATGTATTGTTGCTGTAAATTGTTGACATACTTATTTGTTATAGATAACTATTGTACACTTACAGTAACTACACTTATGTCCAGATTTGATGCTGTTTCAAACTTTAAATTTCAAACACATAATATTTATGTAATAATCCGCCATTAGGGGTACGGCACTGTCTCTCCTTAACACAGGCTAAATTCTAGCCTATCTAGGAGAACAGAACTTCACCCGTCGTTATTGTAAAGTTGTACCTAAAAATTACATATAAGCATCATTTGTAAACTTTGCAATCCCATTTTAAAATAAACTTTGAATTTGAATTGAATTTGATATCAAACTGATCAACTTCCTATATAGGACCAACATTTTTTTATACAGAATTTAAATGTAAAATATATACATTGGGTAAATTATTATGCTAAATTAACAGTAATCGCGAAAAAATAATCAGCTGTACCATACAAAACTTCAATACCTAATTAATCTAAATGTTTAATGTTACCGCAGAGGTTCCTATAAAATCAAAGGCGAGGAGAGATTCTTCCGGTTGTCATAAGCAACGGTGGCTATGGGGAAGGTTTTTAAATTAGGAGAGTTTAAATAGAACATAAATATTATTTATGTATCTATATTTATATATATATTAATATTATAGAATATCAAATAAATTATCAAAAAATATGTAATAACTTGTCATATTGTGTTGTGTTGAGATAAAATGAGATGAGAGTTCAAACCAAATAGCTAGTCGGAACCATAGAGTATTGTAATAAATAGATTGTTCATAACGCATTGATCATGGAGATAGTGACATTCATTTTCTTAAAACCATTAACGCTAACCTTCGGCTCAGACAGTATTAGCATTTTGCCTACTTGAAACGATATTGGTACTTATTCTTAGCAATTAAAACAAATACTCATATGTTTTTTTTTATATTTTCAGCTAAGCGAGGTGATGACAGTGGACGGCTGTCGGGGGCGCATCCCCGGCGGTGGCACCATGCTAAGAGTGCTAGGAGCCGCCCAGAAGCGAGAAGTCAAAGCCACACAGAATCTCGCCATCATAGTATTCTTCTTCATCATTTGCTGGATCCCACTCTACACTGTCAACGCAATTAAAGCCTTCATGCCTGACCTGGACATTCCAAACCCGCTCACATATATCTGCATCATAGTGTCCCACTTAAACTCAGCCATCAATCCCTTCCTGTACGCATATCACTTGAAAGATTTTAGAGCGGCGTTGAAAGGTCTCCTCTGCTCTATTGCAGGCAGAGGGGTGACCATACAAGCAGCGTACAGACCACCGATACCTGTCAGGAGACAAGCTTTAGAGAGATGTAACGCTCTGAGAGAGAGACCAAAAGTTTACGTGAATTCCCCAGTGTGGCTGCGGCAGAAGGAAGCAGAGGTGAGCACAACAGAGGAGCGTAGAGCTGTGGCAGTAGCAACCCCGGTAGTACCAGACGTGGAGCCATTTATAAACCGAGTAGCTGACGGTTCTAGTGGCTGTCACACTCCTGAGGGCAGAGACAGCGAGGCTGGGCCGTACCTTATAGAAACTAACGAGGAGAGGTGCCAAAGTCCGTATAGAAGGGTTGAGGAATTGATTCGGCGCGTGCGAAGCGTCAGTGCGGATCACAGCTGACAGGAGCCTTGCCGGGGCTTCCCGGCGTATAGTGTCACTTGAGGAGACAGAAGAAACAAACATTCCTAAAAGTAGAAAAAATTATAATGTAAATATTTAAAGTCGCTTGTAGTGATTTTTGCTAAGTATTATAAAGTCACTGTCTCTCGAAATAGATAATTTTGTAATTGTTAAGATTTATCGTATTGTTGAATGCAATTTTTATGTTAAAGTTAAAAATATTTAAGTAAATGTGCTGAATGTACCTATTTGTTGCTTGTATGGTTGTAATAAGATGTTGCTTCTATGGAAATATAAAATTAAATCTTATTTACGTGTATCCGTTTATTTTAATCCAAGTTACCTAATTTACACACTCTAACCCTCCGTGCTCTAACCCTGTTTCTGAGAAAATAAAAAAAATTGGCAGAAGGTAACATGAGACTTTAAAGGGATTCTAATTTTGTTTTGCTGGAGATGGTTTGGCTGACATAAAGGTACGCCAAATAATTTTAGTAATTGTAGTTTGGCAGCTATTTCTGTGCAAACTTTAATTAAAGGCCAACGAAGTCAAAAGACAAATACAGGATGGTAGCCATTAGCCAAACAACGCTCAATAAAATGATATTCTGGAAAGAAAAATTATGTAGGTATACAGCTGTGTAACTGTACCAGTAGGCGTAGCATGGTGCTTTCTATCTCTACGAAGAATAGACAGCTTTTTCTATACAAAGTGACCGTTCGTTTCTTCATTTTTGACATCCACCGTAGAAATCTTTCTACAATCTGTAATTTTGTCTTTCATTTCTAACGATCTTTGTCTAGGTCTTTTTATATGTCGACTATTTCGGAAGAAAGTTTTCTATCCTTACTGTCAAAATCACACTGACAACCGATAAATCCTATGATAAAACAAAGAATTCTGAGTCGAATTATGTAAAAGAGTGAATTTCGTAAAAAGTGCAGTTGACTCTTTCTACTTTGCTGCCGTCTCGTACTGTCTACTATCTACAGGAAAAGTCATTTTTGTCTACTCTTCCGTCGACAAAATGGTGCTCATGCGTAGCATGCTACGCCTGCTGCTAACGACATGACTTGTTTACATTGTATCTAAATCAGGTTAGGTAATTAGAATAAAGTTCAACACTTATTAATGAAGTACTTACTATGAGATAATTATGGTACTCATTACTTTTAAATACCTTTTTGCAATAAATAAGAACGTAAAGAATTCAAACATTCGAAAAGCAATCGGAACTTTATCAACATTGGAAATCAAAGAGTAGAGAGAGGAATTACCATAGAGCGAACGATCTTGCAGTCAACGCTGCGAATGCTATCGATATTACACCACCAACCTAACTTACTTTTCTGTCGGTAGTAGACGTGGTAGTTAACTAGTTGCATCACAATTTCGCACCCAAGCCGCTAGATGTCACTACTAGTATATGACCCACTATAAATGACAACTAATGTTAGTGCGGGAAATTCGTTGTAAACAGATCATGAACCATACATCTTGACGTTATAAAAAGAGGATAGGAGAGCAGGACAGCAATATCTACGCATCTAAATAAATACGTCTCACGGTAACTGCCAATGACGACAGTGCATTTATGAAATGACGAATACCGGTGGGGTAGTACAACGTCACCTTGGTGTTTCCCTTCCAAGAAGTTGGCCACCTGCGTCTGTTACCCGTCCCGGCCGCAGCCACGAGTTTTTTAAATGTTGACTCATGCAATTTTTTATTTCTCCTCGAGTTTGGGGTAAATATTTACAACTGTGGTTGGTAGAAAATGAATGTTTTATTTGAGATGATCAATTATTCGGATTAAAAATAATTTTATTATGTGTATAATAAATTATAATTATAATTTAAGCTTGGACTCCGTTCCCGATGCTGGTGGGCTACTATTTTTTATATTTTTAAATGTTTTTATTATAATATTTAAAAATATAATTTTTATGTATTGAAAATGAAATAAAGTTAATTATAATGACAGGGATTTCACTAAGCGGGGTTCCTGCCGTTTTGCCGAAAAGATTTTGCCCAAATTTCACTACCCAAATAAATTTTAGAAACCTTTTTTTATACCAATGCAATGTTTGGAATGATTTTAGTACGCACATTTTCATTTGGTCAAATTTTTACTTGGCAGAATATTATCAGGGATAATGTCATTTAGGCATTTGGACTTTAATCAAATGATTTATTACAGCAAACAATCTTTAGATAATAAACGTTTGGTCAAATGATTTATTAGGTTAGGTTAAAACTGTGACCTACTACGACTAGATTATATAGAAAAAAAACAGGCTACCCGAAACGGACGATACTAAACATTTGGCAAATTTTATTTTGCGCCAACTGAAATATTGGACTACTTAAAAATTGGTAAAAGTACTATTTGTTAAACAAGTTATTGTTTAAACGTTCACTTGCCAAACATTAGGTTTGCGTTACAATTATTTGTGAAGAGATTTTTTGCTAAGTAATATTTTGGCAAATGAAATTATGCGGAAAATTGTTTGGGAAGTGATAATTTGGCAATTTATTTTCGATGAAACAAGGGAGACCCCACTAAGCGCTATAGATATGTGGCTGCGTTGTTGGTCATTTTGGTTTTACTTCCCTTTTGCGTCCATGCATTGACTAGAAGGCACATTTTACCTATCTTATTATATATCGTAGGTTTTCAATATCGTTTTAGGGGTTCCGGACGTCTGAATGAAAAAACCGATCCCTTATAAGATCACTCGTGTGTTTGTCTGTCCGTCTGTCACAGTCGATTTGCTCAGAATCTACAGGACCGATTAAGGTGAAATTTAGTACACATGAATTTCTGTGACCCAAATACGAACGTCTTACGTAAATAAATGAATTTTGACTATGGGGTTCACTATAAGGGGAAAAATGAGAAAATTAAAAGAAAAAAGTTTCGCAAATAGTACCGTGTTACATATGAAATGAAAGGGCTTGTTATAAGGATTTCAAATACGTATATACTTTTTCATCATTTTAAAATAAATAATTTGAAGTTATTAAAGAAAATAGATGAAATTTGACCATTACATCCGAAACTGTTGAGCCTAAAATTACAAAAATTCTGAGAATTGTTCTATACTTATAGATTACAAGAAAACCTTTATGAAGTCTATAACACGGTAAATCATGAAGACGTTTTTCAACTATGTAAAATGTTAATTTTGTTCTTGGGATAAATTCGTCCCAACAATGTGCGTCATCCGACACGCACTCGGCTTTGGTTGGTTTTACAAATTATTGGTACTTTTTTAATCTAAAATATGTGTAATTTTGATTTAAATTTTGTAATTGAAATAAACTCTTTTGTACAGTTAAACTGCTTTTTGGATGATTTTGACCACAGACTTTTCATTTTGTCTTATTGTACACACTGTCACCAAACTGTCATCGATAATCTAAATAAAAAGCGCAAGAAACGCAATATGTATCTATTTTTATTAGAATAAGTATCCTAATTGCCAATTCGCCATAGAGCAAAAAGAAGAAGTTTTAAGGGAGCATTATAGCTAGGGTGTGGTAACACTTTCACAAATAAAACGAGTTGGTATTCGTGTCGTCATCCAACTATCGAAGCGCAACAAGACGCGCGCCCGCGCCTCACTTCAGTTCAGTGCGCACGAGTGTTGATGGTGGACGTGTTGTGTAGTTATTGTGACTTTCAAAATGTTTAACCCAAAGCGTGCGTTGTTGTACGCTTTTCTACTAGCTGTGCTATTAGAACCAATATCGGGGCGGAGAGGTTTTAGTGGTGGACATAGTTATCCTAAATCGGGCGGCTTATCCGGCGGAGGTCACCGCTCAGGAGGGCTGTCTGGTGGGGGACATGGGTATCCCTCGTCAGGAGGTGGACATGGGTATCCCTCGGCAGGACGCCCCAGCGGCGGTAGTCATGGATATCCGTCAAGTGGCGGCTTGTCTGGAGGTGGCTCTTCATATCCATCATCTGGAGTAAAACCTGGCTATCCATCTTCTGGAGGCGGTCTATCTGGTGGCGGTCACGGTTATCCATCTTCTGGCGGTGGTCTTTCTGGTAGCGGCCACGGACAAAACAAACCTGTTGTACATCATACAACGAATATTCATAACTATCACTACAGCCCACCGCAGCAGATCTCCTACAGTCCTGTCCGCGGCGGAGCACCGCAGAACTACCCAGTGTATCATGGCACTCCCCCGACTTATGTTTACCAATACAAAAACTCAGGCAGTAAATATGGCACATTGCTAGCCGGTCTGGCTCTACTCAACCTTGGAACTCTCGGCGTCGCCGCTTATGCAGCCAGCGGGCACTCAGGGGGCAAAACGCAATACACGCCTCAACCGGGCGAAGTGTGCAAATTTGCAGTGAAAAAAGACAACGGTGATTACGAGGAGACGAAAATAGATTGCCAGATTATAAGCAGCTTCATTTTACAAGATCAAGCGCAAGCACGCACTTCAGGCACCAATATAACAACATCAGTGGTCACAGTGACGAATACGACTGTTATGAATACGACTAACATGATGGCGGAACATCCGACGACGCCAGGACCGACCCCAGCGATAGGTAACGTTCTGTACGCAATGCTACCTAACGGAACGTTAGTCCCCGTGAATGCGACAGGAATACCTGGAGTTCCCGTGGTAACAGGAAGTCCTTTAAATGTGACCCAAAATGTAACAGGCGCACTGGCGCAAAACGGGGTTGTGACTTCTGTGACGACCACTACGACAAATACGACACTCGTGAATGCTTTGGATGTGAAAGGAAAGGCCGTGGAAGTGACACCAGGGATGCAGTGCTTCCTGATTCGTAACAGTTCAACACACAACATGAGGAAGAGTGTGCCATGTGGTCTATTACAGACATACGCGGATAAGTCAATACAACGTAAAAATTCGGCCGCTCGTAATGGACCTATGTTTACAATAGTAGCTGCTATCTTAGCTTTCTGTTTAGCTTATTAAGATAATTTCTTGGTGTTTTAAACACCACAATGTTATGATTTGTTTAAATACAAGCAGTTGACTTGTGTCTGACTTGTATGTAAAAAAACTTTATCTACCTATTTGCATTTTCTGGTGTTAGGAATTTTATTGACAGTATGAATGTTATATATCTCTTTCAAAGAGATCTTAAAATAAGATAATGATTCAGTTTCTTCCAATGAGATAATTTACAAAGATACTTATCCATAGAATGATGTTTGCTATGAACATTTGAGATCTCGACAGCAAATTGTTTTTTTTTATGATTTTAAAACTAAGAACAGATCTGTTAGTTTAGTATTTTGTGTACCAGTACTTTAATTAATATGTATTATTCTATAGTTTATTTTGTTTGCTGAACATTTCTGCCAGAAATTGCTCAATCTGGGAGGTACTTATAGATCAGCGTAACACTTGAAAACTTATTTTTTACTAGGTACTCTAAAAATATTATTCATTTGAAAAACTGGAATTCCACGGCTGATATATTTTAATTTAATAAGGATAATCTAAGAAAGTTACTAATTTGACTAGAAATTACGAATGCCTAATATGAGAAGTGTTATGAATGTCATGTTGAAATATTTGTTTGTACTCTTAAGAGACGGGAGACCTTTCATAAATAGATGTGATAATGCCAATTTTATCTTTTAAAGTAACTTTTTGTAATTTTTTCTTGTTGTTTACTTAATGTGGAACTTTCCAGTTTACGTAATTCAACTTTTGTATATTTTTAGCTCACTTTAAATAATTTCTTCTTTCTCTTCAATACGTTTCTTTTTGGACATATCTTTTCTCTGAACATTAATGCCAAAATTACTAAAACTAATCCATATTTTACAATTTTAAAAGGTGATTCCTGTAAGAAACATTTATTGTGATATTTATGTTTTTAATTAAAAATAATTTAAATAGATTTATTTTTTTTTCCAAAATTTTGGCTGTTTCCTTCAGTACATATAGGGTATTTACATTCTGAGCCACACACATCTTGTATGTTGTTTCCCGTAGTGGAACTACCCACCACTTTGTGTGAATCAACTAAGGAAAATACCTTCTACTAGGTATTGTGCCACTCACTCACTGGTCAAATTATATGCCAAGTCTGACTCTAAGGCCAGAGAGGAGTTATAATAATAATTTATTTATTTTTCAGACAAAGTCCATTAAATAACATTTCTGGTATAAAACACAAAATTGATGTAAAAATCACACATACAGTTTCTTTACGGTACGGCGCGGTAAGGCGCCGTGTATGTACGGCATGTCACGCCGCTGTATCGTCAGTCAACAAACTCCATAGTGATCCATACAACACTGATGACCATGCCTCCCACGGTGAATAAACCGTAGTTTTTGTTTGCCGTTATAAGTACGTTAAAATTAACCTTGTCCCATTGATGCCATAATATCGTATTCATCCAATACGCGGAAATTCCTAACAGCATAATTCAATTAGCATTCTTTTCTCCATTCCACACTTGGCTTCATTACGCGGAAGCAACGCCAACGGTTCGATCAATAAAAAGTGGTGAAATGTCATAATTTGTGATAGGTACAAAAAAAAATAGGTTCATGTTTACACGGGGTTGCTGGTTGGGCTCGAACTTATGACATCTCGCTTTCCAGTCCAATACCTTTGTCACTGGGCTATTGTATTAGCTATAAATCAATAACTTGATTGAAAGTGTCTACTATTTTCGTTGTATAGTGATAGTGACTTACCAATCAAAATAATTTTTATTCGGAGAAAGACTAGTAAAGGCTCTTTCACACGAGGACAATTCGTGTTTTTTGACGAATCGTCTTTTCACGATTCGTTGTTTTTATATGCTTTTCGCTATGCTTTTCTCAATCATGAAAAATGACGGACACGTCTTAAATCACGTTTGTCAAAAAACACGAATCGCTATTTTTTTGTGACGGATGCGCTGATGCGCTCGCCCAAGACGAATCTGCATTACGAATCAAGTGTGAACCTCTATTCGAATATTTTGACGAATCGCGAAAAATCTCGTTTCCGAATGCAATGTGAACGTCCATCCGTCATGACGTATCGTGATTTTTGACGAATTCTCAAGGACGGATCCCGTGTGTAAGCGGCCTTATGTGAGTTTTCTTTCGGAATAAACCTCATTTTAGGGGTATGAGGAACAGGGTGTAAAGTTCACTCATCCCCCATAGAAAAGGGAGGATCCTCCGACCAGACGGGTGTTGTGTCTGGCGGGCAACTGCCCAATGATTGGGTTTTTGTATATATGTTCACTGCACGGTAAACTCTAATTGCGCGATGCAGGATTTATGTGACGTCAGGTCTTCGATGCGTAGTTCGCATGTGGCGATGTAGATACCGCCACATCACTCCCCTCCGGAGACCGGAGGTCGATAGTGGGCTGAGTCTTGTATCTTGCGATGCTTGCCAGTGCCAGTTGTGATTCCAGTGAGTCGGAACCGGGTGCCGCATTGTTCGCGGTGGGTCGGAACTGTTTGCGGCGATTGTAGTGATTGATGTGATTGCGGTGGTTCCCCAGTGGGTCGGGGTGATGAGGCTGAGGGTGATGACCAGGAATGCGCGTTCGCTGCATGCTGGTGGTCAGGATACCCGTTGACGCCTCGGGTGATGGCTTGACTGTGTAACTCGCCTCACTGAAAGCTTGCGGGAGTGATGATGATGACGTCACGCTGGAGTAGTTGCACGAAGGCTGCGTTGACGTTCATATTCGGGGTCACCAATTTAGGGGTATCCTGTATCCCATCATCTGCCTAGCCTTTTCCCAACTAAGTTGGGGTCGTCTTCCAGTCTAATCGGATGCAGCTGAATACCAGTATTTTACATGGAGCGACTGCCTATCGGACCTCCACAACCCAGTAACTGGGTAATACGATAACCCTTGGTAAGACTGGTTGTCAGACTTTCGGGCTTCTGACAACCCGTAACGACTGTCAAAGATCCACAAATGACAGCCGGGACCAACGGCTTAATGTGCTGTCCGAGGCACGGGGGAGTCTCGATATGTAAAGATGGTCACCCATCCATGGACCAACCCCGGCAAGCGTAGCTTAACCTGACGAATCGATCCGTGCGGCTGTTATTACTTAGCCACGAGCTCCGGAATAAACCTCTTTGTAGCAAATAATAAGACGGCATAGGAATAACATAAATCAATCTGCCTAGCCTCTTCCCGACTACCTATTTAGGGGTCGGCTTCCAGTCTAACCGGATGCAGCTGAATATGAGTATTTTACATGGAGCGACTGCCTCTGACCTCCATCGTAGTATAGGAATAACATATATATCCTGGAAATGTAACTTGATAACAGCTTATAATCACTAGTTCGTCTATGAATATACTGTGTCATTTAAATAAATGTGCAAATAGTTAAAGCTACATAAAAGGAAGACGATAATTTTCAATATAACTTACCGAGATTTTTCAGTACCATATCAGGTTTATCAGGTAAAAAATGTGGTAGTGATGAATAACTGCGAAGTGATTTACCCGTAAAAACCAGTACCTTATAGTAGTATAAATACCTCTTCGTTCATATACGTAACACACCATTGTTCTGTTGGAAATCAGAATGTGAAGGCAGTATTTCAATATAATATTTTTTCAGAATTATGATGATTTAAAACCAGAGGGACAATTCCCAAATTTTTTAAGAACGATCGCATTCTTATCACATTCGCAATCTGTCAAAAATAGTTATAATCAATTTACCAACAGTTTGAGAGATTGTGACATGAATATGAAGGTTTTTTTAATTACGAGAATTGGCCTGGCATTTAAAAAAGCAAATTGCGGTGGCATCAACGTCCCATTAGTGGACTAACATACTATAAGCTGCTATCAGATAACACTTGACGTAAATATCCATTGGTTTGTAATTAGCGAACAGCATAACTGGCGAAATGTGGGTATACTATAAGGTACACCTCTGCCCAATCCTTCGGGGAAACAAGGCGTATACGTATGTATGTATAGTAATGTAACACAAAAGCGCGAAAAACTTTGAAGGATGAAGGAATGTTTATATTTACATGACGCGACGCTCGCCACTCGAATTTGACGCCACACACACCTAATTTCACATCTCCCTTACTCACTGCTCGTTAAAACGAAATAGGAATATATCATTCATAAGAAAAAATATTCGTCTAAATTACGTAGAGCACGCATAAAGCTTGTTAACATGGTTGCGATATGATTTGTATTTTAGTCGTATTATTTCACCGAAACCATTCTAAGTTCAAGATAGGCAACATTAAAAAAATAACAAACGTTTCGGCATACTATCGGACAAGTGACGATACGAACTGATGTTAGTTAGACGTTTTTGAACTCACACTCGCAACATTTTTAAATACCATTGCTCATTAGTTAGCTCGATTAACTTGATCGTCACGTATTTCGTGATACGGCAAGAAACTCACACTAGGGGTACTGTAATCTGCTCTTCGTTTTGGTCTATGATATATTTTGAGACGAAGGAACGTTTAATGATTGTCATACTAAGAGCCAATTCCATGAACTTGACAACATTTCGAACAAACCTACGTGTAAATTGACTAGGACAGTTTACATCCTTTTTTAAACTCAAACTCAAAGCATTTATTTCACATAAACCAATTAAACTCAAGCATTTATTTCAAATAGACCAAATACAGGCCCTTTTGAATTGTCAAGGGGTCGATCAGTCAGAAAGATGAAGCTAGTTGCCCATTCCAAAGTGTAGTAGGTTCCATGGAGAAGAACGGGCAAGGTCAAAATATAGCGAGAGTATGCTGATGATTCAAGCTTTGGTGTCTTAAAAAGTTAAAAAAAATATAATACAAGTATAGCTATGTATGATGATTGTATTACGTCGTGAAACTTTTGTCTAACGGTGCATTTCACTCACTCGGCCATTCTCACAACTGCTCACATAACACACGAATATTGACCTCAAGTTTTCGTAATATTTAGAAATTTAATGAATGGACCGGCCATAATATTAGCCATACCCGTAGATCCGATGACCGTTGGGGTAGACGTGTTCTTGAGTGGATACCGCGAATCGGCAAACGAAGGTAGGACGCCCTCAGGCTAGATGGAGCGACGATCTTGACAGGTGGCTGGTAGCAGGTGGATTAGAGTTGCCGAGAATCGAGCCAATGATGGGCTGATGGATGATAATGATGATGAAGTGAATGCGATATAATTTATGAAACCTATTTGTGTTCCTGTTTCACTTCAAATAGGAAACATTTAATTTTCTATATTATTTATTATGAATGAAATTGACACTGAACAGGTAGTGTGATGCAGGATGCTAGCAAGCTGTTATCATGGTCGCGTGACGCGTTGGCAAGCAAACATTCACAGTCATCTGAGCCCGTTTGCTTATATCTTATACGTATGTAGGTATAACAAACGTATCTACTAAATCACAGACTATTATGATCCATTGTTCACTACCTCATCAGCAAACTAGGTAGACGTTTGCATCTGATGTAGCCAACTACTTATTTGATTTTTAGGTATTTACCTGCACTTCATACTACGAACAAAGAATTATTACCTACGTCTAATAGTCCTTAAATTTCATAGAAGCTGGTGCTTTATAATGTGACTTAAACATGCAGACTGGAGTAATCAAATGTCTTTCCCTATAAAGTCTTTTACATACTGCCGCGATTTGCCGCGCGACGCGAATTTTAACAAAACAATTTCTGCTAAAACTTCACGGCGTACAATGCGGCGGCGTCGCGTCGCGCGACGAATCGCCCCAGTATGTAAGAGCCTTAATACTTGCGCATGAGTGTCACTATTGACAAAAGGGGAAAGTTCTTTTGCTCTGTGACGTAGGGGCCACACACACATTCGCAACCATTATATTGAATCATTCATTGAACAGTGGAGATCCCGCAGCGAGGCGACATTATATCAATTATTGTGACAATGACTTCCAGTTCCAGCTAAATAGGAATTTTGGGTGATTCAGCTTTGTCACTGAATACCAATTGAATGCTCGACGTGTAGGATTAGGATTTCAACTACTAACAAATAGGGTGACATACTTATTTAATTATTTTTATTTTTTTATCTCCTAGGTCAGGTAAATGAAAATCATGCACTTTCGGCTAGAGGATTCCATCCTGTGAGTGTTCCTATCCCACTTACATGATTGGCTGATTTTGTTAGTAAATAAGGTATAATATTACATTCATATTGTATAAACTCAATCTCCTTGGTATAATTGCATAGTGAGTGCTATTATGTACTATAGAGCTACAATTTATGTCATTATGTCATTCATTGACTTGAATTTGCCCTAGCGGCTGAGAGTATATCATATGCTTACTATGGCTCATTCAGAAGTCTCGCTGATGGTGGCGCGTGTGTTGGGTCTGGTCGTCTCTTAGCTGCCATGGCTTATTTTAATTATTTTATTTTTTAATTTTTTCTATGTATTAGCTGTACTCTCTGAACGGTTTTAACTTTTAAACCTTTTTTAAATCGTCTTCACATATTATAAATTCATCATTAATTATTTAACTAATATTTTGGAGTGGAGTTTCTTGCCCGTTCTTCTTCATAGGTACATGGAATGGCTAACTAGCTTCATATTTCTGACTGACCGACTCCTTGACAATTCAGAAGTGCCTGTAAATGGTTTAGTTGAAATAAATGCTTAGAGTTTGAGTTTGAGTTTATTTTAGAGGTATTATTATCAATTCATACAATAATACATGAGTAGTCGGTTTGAAACGACTCACACAACAAGTGTTGAGTAGCAAAGTAAATAGTGGACAGACTGTTGTCACTTAAATATTATGACAATACAAAATAGTACTTAGCCAACTCAGTGAGTGAGTCACCAGAATAATATGAAATGCTGTATGTAAATGTATAAACAGCTGAAAACAGACTTCACATTGTATTCTGTTATGATACTTACTAAATGGGATTTACGGTGAACCCAACGATCACAATATTATCAGCTGCGACTGTATTTTTTTTTACGTCGCCATCAGGAATTTTTCTTGTAACTGTAGGTACATACTGCAAATGTATAGCTTGATGTGTAGCCGTGTGTACCTATAGTTCTATAATGATTTTTATTTGATTTATTAATTATGTTAGAGTGCGTTTCATCTTATAGTTCCTTTGCCCTAATGTTGGATCCACTGTTTAAAAAATGGACCTATTAGGTAGCGGCGTAGCGTATTCGGTATTCGTATTGGTCTTACAAAAGTGGAGCCAACATTACAGCTTATGAAGTATAAGATGAAACGCACTCTATCAATTAATTAGTGCAAAACAGTATATTATAGCAACATATAAAATACTTTTTGGTAAGAAGAACCTGGCCACTTTACAATGGGAGTTCTGAATGGATTGTCCAGTATTCCAACATGAACTCAATAAGTTGACGGTACGTATCAACATCATTTGGCGAGGAAAAATGAAAATTATTTCTTTAACTATCTGAAATTTAATTTAAATTTTTATGGCTGTTTTAGAACCCAATGGCTTGACACGCGATGTTGGAAAGAGACCAGATGGAATGACCATAATGCCTTGGAAGGCAGGTAGGCTGTGCTGGGGCTGCTGCTGCAGGTGCGGAAAACCTCAAATGGCGCAAATACTCCAATCTCATTGGGTCTTATATGTTCGAGCCGTTTGGGGTTGAAACCCTGGGGCCATGGGGCCCGAGTGCTCACTTATTATATCAAGACATCGCCAAGTGGTTGGTCGACTCTTCACGTGACCAGAGGGCTGACCTATTCTTCGGCCAAAGAATCAGCATTGCCATACAACGTGGCAATGCTGCCAGCCTTTTGGGCACTTTTCCTGCTGACAGCGATGCGGACGAATTTTTTGATGCACTTTAATAATTATTTCCTCCCCCTTTTTACATACTTGTACATATTATTAGTATTGTATTGTAGTGTTAGATGTAAAATAATGTCTATTATTCAATCTTGTAAGTAAATATGTATTATTTTGGAAATTGAAATATACTTGAACAGGAAAAAAAATGTTAGTTCACTTGTTGTAACACGTCGTGTATTCATTCAGTTGGAAGATGTTTTCAAATGTGGTATTTTAAACTTCATTGTTTTAAAATTCTTTTGTTCTGTCATTGAAATAAGTCATAACTCCCGTATCTTGAGAATTCGTAATACAGGCAAAGTTAAATAATATCGTTTTCTTTATTTAATTTATTTGGGAAAATAAACGGTTAGACGTAACAGTATTATACAAAATTGGAGCTACAGAGTTAGTAAATGACATTTTCCACATATTTTAAAGATAAGATGTGCACTGGCAAGTGCACTGACAATTATAACATAAACTAAAAACGAAACAGGCATGGTTTGTTTGTTACTCTTTCACGCTAAAACGGCTGAACGGATTTGGATGAAATTTGGACATGGGTAGAGCATGTTCTGGAATAGGACATAGGATACTTTTTATCCCGATATTCCCACGGGATCGAGACTCACGCGGGTGAAACCGCGGGGCGCAGCTTAAGTATTAACATAAAATCTTAGGAATAATTTACAAAGGTATTATAATGATAGATCATGGGCACAATCAGTCCAGATGGGTAATGCCAGACTGTTTCCCAATCATCCCAATGCGTCATGCGCGTGGCAGTGAACCAAATCGTTTGACGCGAATGAGTCAGGCTGATTGAAGATAATTGACTGTTCAAAAATGCCGTTATTTAAAGATTAAATCTACTGAAAATAGACTGAGATATTATTGTGCTTTTATTTACACAAACAAAAACAAAAGGACAAGGCGTTGTTGTACTTCTCCACATCGCAGCCATATAAAATATCTTTGACTCGATAACCTGCTCAACTGTTGATTGGCCTTTAGAAGGCCGAGTACAAAGATTATTAAAACTGTCGCTAACATTGTATGTGGCCCACTATGTCATATAATGAACTTGTGTATCTGTGAGGGAATGTTTCCTAATGCTTTGAAAAAATCTATAGTAAAGCCATTACATAAGAAGCAAGAAAAAGATCTGATGCAAAATTACAGACCGATATCATTAATATCCGTTTTCTCAAAAATATTTGAAAAATATATTTCTCGAGAACTAAGCACATATATAGATAAACATAATATACTTTGTAATGAGCAAAACGGGTTTAGAAAAAGTAAAACAATTAATATGGCGGTTTATGACTTTCTACACAAAATCATGATAAATATGGATAAAAATACACCTATTTGTGCAATTTACTGCGACATGACGAAGGCATTTGATTATGTTCAGCATAATATTCTATTAAAAAAGCTCGAAGCGTATGGTGTAAGAGGAAATGTTCAAAAGCTCTTACAATCGTATTTACAAGAAAGGAAGCAAACAACAGAAATAACAACGATTAATGCGAGCACTAAACGTAAAATAATTTTTACATCTGGGGAGCGTAGCGTCAACTATGGCGTACCGCAAGGAAGCGTATTAGGACCACCGCTATTTACCCTTTATATCAACGATTTTCCTAAATGTATAGAACACAGTATGACACTCTTTGCAGATGACAGCACGATAACCATTCCTTGTGATAATAATCTTATGTACGAAACTGAAATAAATAATACATTAAACAAAGCGATTCTATGGTTAGAAAATAATAACCTTATTATCAACATAAATAAAACGGTAATAATGCATTTTAGCCAAAGGCAATTAAAATTTCCAAATTTTAAAATTAAGCATAACAATACTTTAATTGACGCAGTAAATACCACGAAGTTTTTAGGATTAACCATAGATCGTAATTTGAATTGGAAGACTCACATAGAGGTCATTACCAAAAAATTAAGTAACAGTGCATTCGCATTATATAAACTATCGAGGATTCTAAAAATGGATGCCCTGTTAACCGCCTATTATGGCATAGCCGAGTCCATTATCAGATACGGCATTATTTTTTGGGGACTCTCCACGGATAGAGATATCGCATTTAAAGCCCAAAAAAAGTGCCTTAGATCCATATTTAAATTAAAAACGACTGATAGCTGCTAGCCGTTCTTCATAAGCCACAATATCTTGACTTTACCATCAATTTATATTTTGGAAATTGCGATATTTGTTAAATCTAATCCTAAGCTATTTCCCCGCATGGCAGACAGGTTTCCTAGAAATAGACGTGATAACAGTCAACTCTGTCAACATAGGTCTCGGACTGCACTGATGGGCAGGAGTGTGTTTTGTATGGCTCCCATTATTTACAATAAGCTTCCCAACGGCTGGAAAGAGCTAAGCTTAGAAAAATTTAAAAGGAACTTAAAATCTTTTTTAGCTGGTAAAGCATATTATGATGTAAATGACTTTTTAAGGGAATCATTTTTAATTTGACATGCTCTTTTATAAATATTAATTGAATCTGAAATGTATGTAATTTAATAATGATTTTGATAATTATTGTTTTTATTTAATATTTTGGACTTTGACATTATTTTATTTTATATTATTGTATTAAGTATGATTTTTGTTTTTAATTATTAAATATTTGACGATTTTATAATGTAATTCCTATCTATGTAATTAATGATGTAATCAATCAATTTTATTTTATTTATTACTGCATTGTGACTATTGAATAATGTTATACTTTTAAATTTTAAACATGATTGTATTAATATTTGCACACCATGACAAAATGGTAAACTTGTAAGCACAACTCCATGTACAGTCACGGACTTTAATTGATGAGCCACCTTCAAACTTTTGAATTTTGCAGTTTCATACATTCACGAGATTACACGGTTGAACACGAACTCAAATCGCATGCTCGTAAACAAGATGACAAATAAATTACTTTTAATCGGAAATAGTCTTATCCATAGAGGTTGACAATAAGTTCTCAATGATAAAAATAAATACAATGTTGCATTAAGTTTATCCAATCTATTTGATACCGACCTCCTTTGAATCATAGCTCATTAACTCGTAATTCTGAAAACAAAACTGAATACACTGACAGTTTAAATATAGATGTCAGAGACGTTACTTTCGAACTTGTCGAAATGACTATTATTATTTCTCCGTACGCTAACGTTACTATCGCAACAGTAACCTAGCAACGATTGTTTATCGTTGCTAGGTTACTGTTGCTAAACCTGCAATTGGTTGACTTTGGGAGTCACTCTGCTGTCAAGTTTGTAGTTCTGGCGCTCAGGTTAGCCAACCGGTAAAGATATGATATATAATTTTCTTCTGCTTATACGAAGACATATGACTTTGCGTGTCGGGAACCGAATAAACCCGATTTGCATTACACGGCTAAAATACGAACAGTGCCAGGTGGCTCATCAATTAAAGTCCGTGACTGTACCTATTCATATGACCTTGCATGCATTGTATTGTATGTACACACAGGTTTGAGCAAATAAAGTATCTGAATCTGAATCTGATAACAATTAAAATTCCAATGTGTCTCGTTAGTGACAGTTGGAGGTCTAATAATTATCCCATACTCCATTTGAAATAAGATTAGACATTTAAATAAACCTTATTTACAGTCCGTTCAACCGATTTTGACTTCTATTGCGTTGGTAGCATGACAAATGGCAGTTGCACAGACAGTTGGTATTGTCTAACCTTTTTTGCTTTTAATCCCATCGTTATGAATGTTTGTTTAATTCTAATCTTATTTCAAATGTAGTATAGATATGTTAGTGTCATATCCCCTTTACATTCAAATTTAAATTAATAATAGTTATTTAGATATTATTGTATTTACACACACTATCAATGAATAGGAAACAACTCTGAAACAAAAGGTATGTCCCTACACATGCATAATGCGTTTACTAGAGAATGGAATATAGTCCATTCACCTATAACATTCATAGAGAATGATGAATGGGTGTTGTTTATGTCAATAGTATTCAAATTCAAAGTGGATCCGAGTCAGGTAGAATTTTTGGTTATTATGCTGTCAGTTACAATGGCAGCCAGGAACTTGGAATTGAGTCCGAAAAGTGGCAATGGACTTATCCTAAATTGAGTAGCTGTCACTGACACACTGACCTATTCAGCATGTAACAAAAACCCTGTCCGATCCAAAAGGGGGCGCCTAGGTACAGCAATATTTTTTTTTTTTTGTGAAAATAAATATTTTATTACTATTTAAAATTCACGTTTTTAGTACCAAAATTACCCTAATTTCATTCTATATTAGCAAATTTTCTACAGAAGTCATAAGTTATGACTTTTAGACAGTCGTTAAACGACTGCCACCCGCGCCCCATGTAATAAACCGGAAAAATTCCCCATTGAAAAAAAATGCTACAATTTTCTTTTTTCCTTAAAAAAAAACACATATACGGACTTTCAGTATGATTCTTCACGCTGTATTGAAACTATTGATAAGTCGTCTGGGAACGTTCAAACCATGAATCAAGATATAATATTAGTGTTTTGTAAGCCCCCAAATAAACACCGTGGGTTCTATTTACTTAAGGGGCATGTTATCAATGTCGGACACGGGAATTTTATCACAGTTCACCTAAAAATGTTTGCTGATAAGTTTAGTAAATATTTAAGTTACGCTCGTGTTGAGTACCTATGACTAAGAATTGATAAGATTGAGAAAGTGTTTTTTTTATGAACTTTATTTAAATGGGATGGTTGGACGTATTGCCTCCAGATAGACTGGTGAAGATAACTAGAAATACGAATGAAAGAAATACTCCAAGTGGAAGTCATTGGGAGTTGGAGGGCTGGTTTTCAGCACTGGACGCCAGTCATCCCGCAGTCAAAATGACAATAAGTACCATGTGGTTGCTAAAAAACATAACCCTCCACTGGGGCAGTCGGGTAAAAAATGACCGATTTTACTCATTCTTACTAGAAAGCTTTGACTCATTAATATTAGCCCTTTTCCTGCCAAGTATCGTACCATACTGAGTTTAATCAAGATAAGACTGAATATCGGAATTGTCTGCAAGGTAACTGCCAACTCGAAACTTCCTTTCAATTAGCTATACAGTGGCTATCAATTAAATCGCTAGGTTAATGAACTTCCGACTGAATCACACGGTATTCGTCTGGTGCCGATTCTCTTGTACACCGAACGAAACTAACTAAACTATCACTAAAATTCCTTACTTTTTACTATGAGAATCTTAGAGCTATTCTGCCAATAAAAATTTCTAAATTTAAAAATTATTTTGACAGAACTAAAATCGAATTTGACAATCGCGACTCCACTTTGTATCTACTTGTTTGCCTACCATGTGTTTTTTTTTTGAGCCGGAGAGGCGCGCAATGTGGCCGTCTCGACGTATTTTTATATGGAATTTTTCACTTTTTGGAAGAAAACAAAAAAATAAATTACCAACATGTTGGGTATTACGGGTTTGCGAGTTACAAAGGGGGTCAAAATTTTCATTATTTTTGCGATAGGACACACCGTATTCGAGATATAAGCAAAAGAAAATAAAAAAAAGATACAGTACCGTTTTGTAACTGAATTCGAGGTGTTGGTTTGAATTTTAGTTCATGACATCTAATTTTATTCCACACATTTTTAATCGTGATTAAAAATAGTCAGAGTTATTTAGAGGATTTTAGTTAGAACAAAAATTTTGGTTAAAACGTCAAATTCAGAATAGCATTTTCACTAAATTAAAACTCAGTGGCATCTTAGTGCTGTCAAGTTAAATTATAGTTAAGTTGTGTCACTTAAGTCTATTTTTAGAATAGGAAATCGTTGTTTGAGGAATAAACTAAATTTTAGTGATTTTTAGTTTAGTTTAGAGAATTTGTGACAAGAGAATCGGCACCACTGTCAGTTATGGACTAGGCCCTAAAAAGAATATTGAAAGAAACTTCATGTCATTTCTATGATAGTACTTATGTTTTACATACTCGTAACTTCTCCTTTACGCCCGTTTATTCATATCTACCTTCCTTTATTCCTTATCATCCTTGCATGTGAGTTTAAATAATACCTACATTTGGCATTGCAACAACAACAGATGCATGCAACAATGCGTGCTTTGTACATTTAATTATTGATAAATTATTATTTATTATAATTGCCAATGACTTGTGTCGATGGAATGTCATACAATGTCACACAAAATAATCAACAAATACAAAGAGATCACTAAGATTATAGCAAATAGGCTGAGGAATTCATTGAAGCACGGTGATGGATGACGTAATAGCATAATGGTATTGCAGATGGCTTGTTGAAGAAAGGTGTTGCCCCAGTTAAACCGAGTTGAAAAACACGGTTGAGCTAATGTATGTATGCTGTCTCTCGGGACAGGTCAAGTCAAAGCTGCAATGGCTCTTTCTTCATAAGGCCCTCTCAGACTCACATAATATTTTTGGACTTTAAAAGAGACCGTGACCTCTGAGTTTATTTCGGCATTTCTTCTCAGGGATCAGTCAGCTAGGAAATGCCGGCGCCATCTAGTATGTCCGTAGGAGTGTGGCATCACAGCGGGCACTATAAGTATTTTTTTTTTAATATCGCAGCATTATGCTGAGAAAGGAGGTCATTTTTTTTATAATAAATATGTTAATTTTTTTTAGTTTTAAATGTTCCATTTTTACTGGTTGTATTTCCTGTGCGTGTCCCATTTTTTTAATGCCTTGTAGGTATATTAAGAAACGGATTAGGGAAGAAAGAGGACGAAAAAAAAATTATGGATGTTGATGAGTAAAGATCGGATAAAACCAGGAACTGAGCAGATCCCGAGAGTAACTGTAGTACAATAGCTTGATTATTATATAAAATGGGTTTACTGGATCAATTGGAGTTTACATGAAACGAGTCATGGATACAATGGCGAGGCCGTTGTAATTGAACACAGGATTAAACAATAAAACACTAAACCATATAGACCTACTAGTGACCATGATAAATGAATGGTATCACTGAGCCATTCAATGGATGAACTATAAATAAATACAAGCGAAGAGTAGGCGGCTCCGTAATCGCGTCATGTCTGCAAATTAACATGAAATTTGTGTAACGAAATTATACACAGGAGTTAAATGAATTTGGACTAAATTATTATAGGTGAGTGCTCATGAAGCACACCCTTTTAAATTAATGATGGTGTGCTGTGCATCCTCCGAAGCAAAGGCATGATCATCAAAGCCATGACCCTCTGCCGACGATTAGCGAAAAGCGAGTAGAGCTAACAAATAGAAACGGGTTGGCGAGCAGCGAGTGTGTAGTTCGGATCGTTTTATCGCTGAGGTTTATGAGCGAGTGCCCGAGTGCGACAAGTAGAAAGTCACTTGCTGGTATGCGTAAGTAAGCAGTCCAAGCGAGAGCCTCTTAGCGAGTGTTCTGCCCATCAAGCGAGCGTAGCTGAGCGATTATTTAACAGCTCTTATCGCTACGATATACTAGTCGAGAGAGAGTTCTCGCCAGCCATGTGAACAGCCAGCGATCAACCATAAATATTATGTAACTCAGGTGTGTCCAAACATTGAGCGGCAAGAGCGCGGCAGCAACACAGTTCTGACGGGTTCTATTTAGGTAAAAATGTTTGTGCGCGGCAGGTACAGAGAAGCGTCCGCGTGCGGCAATGTGGCGGCAGTCGTCCAATCACAGCTCGGCAGGCCGTGCGCGGCTGCAGCTCGTGTTTGCCGCTTACACACCTTTACTAACACGGAGACACTACTTTGCGGGAAAATGGTCGATAGCTAGTCGCTTCCTCATCGGAGATGGGACAGGTGCATAAGGCACATTTGCTTACCGCCTCGTGCAAACTGGCGCGATATCACGCTGTGTTTGTAGCCTTAACCCTGGGAGTCTTAACCCTTAGGTTGATGTTAATGTACTTTTGAAACTGCTCAGCGGTTCCTTGATCAACTATTATTGGTTGATAGCGGGCTCACATTTGACGTTGACTGATGACTGGACAACAGCTATTTGTTTTAGCAAAAACTTAATTTATCTTCGTGAGCAATCGCTATAAGAACTGACTCCTTTTATTTGCTTTCCGATTAAAACTAACCGCTGTAGATTTAACAATAGCTGGTTTTAAGTGGACAATCCTGAGCATACTACATCATTTCTTAGATCAGATACGTACCTTTATGATAGTACCTACAATTTATTGCGTTGTAGGATGTTATTTGTCTTATTAATCAGAATATTTACTGTCGTCTTTTGTATTAATTAGGAAACAAACATACAGGCATGTTGTTAAATTCGCAAAGAGGAAAATGTTGATGCGACGCGACGCGACGAGATAATCGACCTGCGGGTTTGGACGGAAAAAAAATCTGCTGTTCCATACATTTTGTCGATGTAAGTGAACACAAATGTATGGAACAGCTGATTTTTTTTTCGCGATTTCAAGGTTGGGCCTATAGAAAAAGTTAAATGACCCCTTTTCGGGTTTAGCATAAACAAATTTGTTGTATATGCAAAGGACAAAACATTATTTTCGAAACGTGTGTTCATGTGTGTGTTCATCTGCGTTTTTGCGACAACAGCTGATGTGAAAGTTTAACTTGACATTTTTTCCGTCCCTGCCGTCATCCGTTGTAAGCAGATTAACCAGCAAGAATGGTAGTGCGTCATCAGATTTATTAATGCACCCGAAGTTATTAATTGGTTGTCAGCACCCTAATTGCATAATATTCTCGATCGGTCAGAATTGGAATCGGTTTGAAACAAATGTCTAATCCATTGCTTCATAAGTTCGAAAAAAAATCTGCTCAACAGAGTAACTTATGTACTTATGAAGCAATGGATGAGATCTTTCTTTATTACGCAATTAAGGTGCAGGTTTGGTTACCGTAGTACAAGTACCTACCCACTGAAAGTGCCTACGTTATGACACTAAATGCGAGTTACAGTGACGTCCGACGGATTCTACGACAATTCGACCCCGAGACAACTCGAACCGGACAACATGACCCCAACAACTCAAACTGGACAACTCGACTACGCGACAATTCAACCACAGGACAACCCGACCTCGAAAACACTAAAAGCAACTTCTTGGCATTCGCGATAAAAAATAATTTTTACCTGTTATTTCCTTCTTAGTAAATTAATTATAATTTAGTGAATGTTGGTATCAAATGACGTTGACTAATGCAATCGTGTTTACCTTGATCGTTCATTGCGTGTTCGATCAGTTTTCCTTATAAAGCGCACATCGAAGTTTACCATGTAGGTAAGTATGTACCTACCATGGGTATAAAATTGAAGAAGCAGTCTTCCGGTTGAGAAATATTACAGGACGATTGACGTATTACAATTTTTACTCTCCACTAGAACTTGTCACTAAAACCGAATGGTTTCTATTTACCCGACTACGGCCAAGAAAAAAGGAGGGTTATGATTTTGACCAGTATATATGTATGTATGTTCATCTGTTCCCTCCTATCTTCTAAACCACTCATCACAATTTGACAAATGAGGTATCTATCGTTGGAAGCGTCTTGATCGTCCGCTGGTTATATAGGCTATGTGACGTCACATTAAATTAAAAATGGCGCCCTCTAGAAGGCACAAAGTCAGGAATTTAAAAAAATATTGAAAAAAATAATAAATAATTTTAAATATTTAAAAATATTTATAAATATTTTTTAATTGTACCATGTTGGGTATCAAATGAAAGGGTTTAAAGAGCACATTTCAAAAGTATATAATTATATTACAACCTCAAAAAAATATAAAATAAATTAAAGTAATAAAAACTAAAACCCAACTACGACTAAAAAGGTATACACAAGACACCACAGACAGACAAATTAAAAATCCGAATTCACACGTGCTACGGCATATATCGAATAGATTACGTGTGACTCCGGATTTTTAGTTTATATTACTTTTTTTTTTGTAAATTGATTGAGTGTTAAAAAAATGAAATAAATACAACCCACCGTTTTCACGAACCCTTCACGGTAAGCATTGCTTAACATGAGCAGATAGAGCATCATCAGCAAAATATCTCGAGCCCGAAAAACCCGTAAGACGAATAATAGTTGACGACTTAACTAATTACTCTGTTTTCGTCCTCCAATGGTTCCCGCTCAACTGTTGATTGGCTTTTAGAAGGCGTATAACAATTAAAATTCTATTGTGTCTCGTTAGTGACAGTTAGAGGTTTATTAGGGAACTCCATGTTTCTATCAGTATGTTCTCATTTGCACTGCTGTCATTATAAAAGATATCGGCGAATGACGTCACCTAACAGCACCAGTCCCACGCAACAATTTACGTGCATAAACAGGGCAATTATATGCCTATTAGGTTGACTGGACACTCGTTGAAAGAATACTTTACCTAGTACACGTAAGTCTATGCTGTTTGATATCAGTACCACAAACCCCAAGATTTTTTTATTTATTGTATGGTAAAAACAAAGCTTGACAAAAGATTAAGATTTCGTTATCATAACACATAAACCTTCCGAAATAAATTCTATAGAAGATGGTGAAAACCTCATCAAAATCTGTTGCCTGGTTTAGAAGAATAACGCGGAAATACAGACAAACACGAAAAGCGACTTAAAGGCTATTTGAATTTGAGTGATCATTGCTTCGAGTAATTCGAGTATCTGTATTGCACGCGACGGCTTCATCTATAACACATCTATAATATCATTGCAAGCAATCAATATATCTCCACAGAGCTCTAAAAGTATCTTTCACCTTTTTTTTCAGTAACATCTTTGGATTAATGCTGTAATAATGTTAAAGAAAAAAAACTAGTACGTCCTAAGACAGTCACCACGTGCGGAAATATTGCAATAACTTGGTGACAACTGCTAGATTATGGTAAATAATTCTGTGAAAGTATGTTCCCAAGAGATGAGCGAAAATGTCACTGTAAACCAAAATCCACTCGTGTTATTTGAAGAGACATGACTATGATATATATTTTGTTGGTCACAGGGCGTTAAGGTCAACGTGAATATCAATTTGCGCACAATTTACCAGAAAGGACCTAATGTGGAAATGTCATTGTGACAAGGTTGCCCTCAGTCCAGATTTGATTCGAACCGTCCAAATTAATGTACGAACTATTTTTGTCCGGTTCTCTTCCCCAGGGGACACGGAATGTCGTTGGGTTCGTATTATGGGTACGCAGACTGTCAACTATTTACTGATGAAATTATTTCGCCTGAATAAACTCGGCAATGATGATTAATGACAGTGAAAAATGCAATAATTTAAACAGGCTAATTGCAGATTATTAAAGAAATGCATAATACCGAAATTCCACGATCCGCGATTTTGCGGGCGGACACCGACGAGCCCGGAAGCCGGACCGTGGGAAGGTGTACGTGCGGGGTAGCGCAGACATCGGAAGTTCCTCGGTGCGCGGTGCGTGGCCGTCTGTGGTCGTCTGCCATGCGTGTCCGTCTGCAATATTGCCGATCGTCGGATTCCACCATTAAACGTGAACACCTATCGATTCGGTCGTTTATTGACTACAAAAACTATACATACTACTATACATTTTTTATTGCTTTAGATCTAAACGCAGGGTTTGGTCGTTAAAACTCAGCACTGAGTGCTCTGTCACAGTGTGCAGCTGCGGCTCGTAACACTGAGATTGTCGATCTGTGGTTGTCGTTGTATTTAAAACTATTGACAGGAAGCTGGTTGGCTGCTGTGTAACCAAGCGCGTTGGGCCGCGGTCCACTTGGTCGCGCTTTCCACCGTGACGTCATCAACGTCAGCTACACTCGATGCTACAATGAAAATCAAGGTTAGCGACCCATTTGTGACTAAATCGTTCACACTATAATTAGATTTAATGATGTAATTGTATTTGTTGTGTGGTCTAGCCGGCTCGTGTACTATCTGTTTGTCAATCTAAATAATGTTGTAGAGACGTGATTTTTTTTTAATAGATAGATAAGATTGTAAAAACCGGTTCGATTCTTTATGTAACTAGTATAGTAGTAAGGTATGTCGGGTCCTAAATGTTAGCAAATTGAAAGGTCAACAATTGAGTGAGATTGAATGAAATAGATATTTTTCCGTTTTATTTTTGCCATCGACACGTTAAGTAGATACAAGTAGGTACAAACTTACCAATTTTACCTCTTTATAATATTTCTTAGTCAATCTGCCTAGCCTTTTCCCAACTATGTTGGGGTCGGCTTCCAGTCTAACCGGATGCAGCTGAATACCAGTATTTTACATGGAACGACTGCCAATCTGACCTCCACAACCCAGTAACTGGGTAATACGATATTTATATCGATTTTTGTATATAATATTTCTTAGTATAGAACATTATTTATTTATTATAGATGTACTATTGTTTATCAGGCTGTATCTGCTTGTGTATGTATCCGCACTTCCTCTACTTGTCTGTGACCAGAATTTCGATGTCACACTATGCAAGGTGAGTTGGTTTGGTTGTAAGCTTACTTACTGGTTACACATATGTTATTGACTTGTAATAATCACTTGGAAGGTCGGTAAACTGAGTGCTTGTATGACTAATTAGAATACTGAAGGTTCTTGGCTAGTACTCGAGTATTTCGATCTAGGTTTATTGTTCTAACAATCGTTGCATTGCTGTGTTATGTCGAATTATTTGCAAAAATTACACTATAGAGACTTGTTTTTTCAATGTCAATAAATGAAATGTTCAGCTATCTGTGCTTAGTTCAATTATAAAGTAAAAATAAAACAATTTGATAAAATTGTCATTGAAGCCGGGGGACCTCTTAGATTAAAAACTGTTCCACAGAACGGTCTCCCGACTGCAGTGACAATTTTATCAAATTGTTTTTTACTTTTTAGTTCGTTTTTAGAAGGGCAGCCGTGTTTTTTTTAATTATTAATTTTTATTTTATACATTTTAGTGACTAGTTTTTTTTTTAATGATTAGATAAATTTTTGTTTACCGCTATTAGGCAATAGTTGGCGTTGTGTTAATGTTAACAGGTTATTTTATTTTATTACTTGCCCATGTGATTGTGATGATGAAAGAATTCTAATAATAACTCAATCTCTATCAAACCATTCACTCATTTAGACACTCGCAGTGTTAGTAAAGTCTGATTAAATCGTTTGCAGCCAAAGATGAAATGTTTGTTTTGCATGTACCGACTACCTATGTAAAATTTATGAGTTTTGGAATGTGCTCATCAAGACTTTCAATTGGATACCCATATTGTAAATAATTGAAGATTTTTTATTTTTCACATTTGAAAATGGAGCTATACTGCCGCCATATTGATTTAAAAAAACACAGCCTGAGTCACTCGAGATGACGATTCTAACGATACCCCATACATCCAAATCCATTCAGGCATTTTAAAGTTATGGAGGAATAAAAAAACTCACATACATAATACATGAAACCTGAAAACAAAACATTATACTCCTTTTTGGGCAGTCGTGTAAAAATGAGTCGGCCTCTGAAGCATAACAGTCACCAATTGATAAACACGGCTTAAATACGGTATTTAACTATTTATTCAGCCGACTACATACATTCAGACTCCGTTATTAACGGGCTACGTCACAGTCCATAGGACTGAGTCCCGTAACCAAGCTTCCTCATACATTATACTTATGAGCAACGGACATTCAGGCAAAATTCAATAAGCGTCGAGGTAACCGCAGCAACCGTTTTCCTTTAGACGCAAGTTGCTTGAATGACTTATGGACTGTTGGAACGTATGTTAAATAGTAAATTGGAAAATTGTGTTGGGACATAACTCACAAGAACCTACAACATCTTCTTTATAATAAAAATGAATCACTAAATGTGTTGTTAAGCGTAAAACTCAAGAACGGCTGGACCAAATTGGATAGGTAATTCTTTTTTTGTTGTGTTCGTTATTTTCAGGACAAGGTTTGTATAAAAGATAGGTAGGTGAAGTTAGGGTAGTCTACTATGTAGGTTGGTAGGAAAAGTCGTCTGAAAAAGTGGGATCTTTCACCTTCAATATCTCCGTAACCAGAAGGTTTCCAGGTCCAATACAAAAATGATCACAATGACAGGAATAACAAGTGACTCTCGGCGTCTTTTTACACCCGTTATACTATATACAGAGGGAAGCATCTGCCGCGCTGAAGGATATACTCCGTTGAGATAGGACGCCGTGGCCGAAATACGGTCTGGAGGACTATATATATATAGTACTAGCTTCCGCTTGCGGCTTTGCCCGCGCGGTATGTCGATAAAAACTATGTCCTTCCCCAGAATGCCATCTATCTCCTTGCCAAATTTTGTCGAAATCCGTTCAGTGGTTTTGGCGCGAAAAGGTAACATACAGAAAGACAGACAGACAGACATACAGATAGACAGAGTTACTTTCGAATTTATAATATTAGTATGGATATACACTACTACGCAAATAATTTAACGTCAACGAAGAAAGAAGAAAGTAGTGTGTTCGTCCAATCCGGTTGCAACAGCTCGGAAACTTGTTGTGAACGAGATTGTCGAGATTTCACATCAGTCCTTTGAGCATAATGCCCAGCGGATTATATGCGTTTGTTTTATAAACTGAAGAAGTTTTAATAGCCGGCAACGGACGATAACAATGGTAGTACAATACGAGCCGTGTAATACCATACTTGATTTACTCGAGGTAATGATTTCCGATACAATTTTCAACGAGTTTGTATGGCTATGTTTAATTATATCGAACTGTAAAACTGTATTTCAAAGGAATTAAGAGCTCGTGAATATCCACTAGAACATAAAGTGTAAACTGTCAATCGTTTAGACCATTTTGTCAAAAGACACACACACACATGAAGAATATTTAACTCACGCTGTTTTCGCGTCGCTGAACATATTTTTATTCAAGTATAATTTCATGGAGTACATTTACGATTCGCTGCGCTAGTTCTGCGACACCATTTGTGTTATTGAACGAGTACCAATGTAGAATTAATTAACTATTGTCCATTTAAGGTGACTAAATTTTTGTAGAACTTTGTTTGGTACAAATGTTGGCCCAGCAGTGCAAAGAAACAAGCAGAAAATAAGCTAAGGACAAGAAGAAATAGGGCACGGAGCATGCTGCACTCCCGACTGACTTACGGCAATGTGAAATGTGGGTTTCTAGAACTGTTGGTTGCATTTGTGTCTGTGTAGATGTTTGTTAGTATGGTCGATAGAGTTTTGTGATTGTAGAGTAAAATGGTTTAATTGTAGTTGATCTAACTCTTCTTTTACTTCGTTGCGTATCTCATCTATTGTTTTTTTGTGGTAATAATTTATTGTTAATTAGCTACGTTGGTCTCCTATTCTCTGTCGACTAACCTGCATGTTCGGGTATTTTTCTATAAATTTTAGGTGGAGCGGTTCGAGATAAGTTCTATTCTCTGTATCTGATGAAGTCAATTGAAAGTAACTACGCAGTATGAACTTATTCATTTCAGGTGTTCATCGTCTGCGTGTACTTGGGGCATTTGTAGTGGTTGCAAGCTCAGAGTCAAGGTTGACATCATGCACAACACTATCAAGCGTGCTGGTGGTGGACAAGCTTCTTGTTCTTGTTATGTAGGAGGGGCGAGTCGAGGGGATGGATGAGAATAATGAAATGGTATCATCGCCCGTGGAATCGGCTGTGGCTTCTACGTAGTGAGCCCGCCTGTTCAACTCACTACGACCAGCTGTAACAATTTTATTGGTAGGAGCCCGCTTGCTCAACTCCTTACCGCCGATGTTTCGCATGCTGTGGCACCTAGCATCGGCTCCAGATGCGGCCCGGCGCTCCCCGGGAAGCCACCGTAAATTATATAATCTTTTATAACTCATCTCCATAAAGGATTACCTTTCCTTGTTAGCCGCGTAAGTGTTTTGTACAGTTGTACAGTACGCGTGTCCGCCCCCCACATAGCTAGGTGTACAGCTTGGACGTAAGGTAGGATTTCTACGAATACTGTACTTCATTATCCAGTTTCCTCAATCTATAATTTAAATATTTGTATCTACCGTTTTCCTCACAAAACATGGGGGTTTCCCCGGTCTTTTGCAAGAGTTGAACAGAACTTGTTATTCGTTATGGCATACTGTCATGATTATAAAGTTGTATGTTTATAAAAGTAGAGTTATTATAAAAATATTGTAATGAAAAGCACGCCACGCATTTTAACCTGGACTGCCAAGGATGGGTCATGTTTTTCGCGCGTATCTTGTATGTATGTTTGTTTGTTATTACCTCCAAACAGCTGGATGGATGTCGATAGGTAAGTTATCGTTATATTCGTCTTATTTACAATCAAATTAATCAAGATTTCACGTACTTCCAACGTTCACCATGAAAACAGGAATGTGGTATAAATTAATACACTAAGCAGTAAGCATCGGTATTGATGAAGCAATATTATCCATTTCTTCAACATGGAAACCCCGGATAAGTAGTTTGAATAGCGTCAAAATTCCCAATGCTAACTTTGCCCTGATATTGACATTTTCTGACAATTTGCTTACGATTTTGTAAAAAAATAATAAAAGGGTATCTTTTCATACTTACAGGAAATATTTTAAGGGGTCATTGTACTCATCATTATGAACTACTTTCACGATGGGAACAAACCTGAAATCGCGAAAAAAAATCAGCTGTCCCCTACGTTTTGACGAGCTAAGCGAATATAAATGTAGGGAACAGTTGATATTTTTATCAGCTGTTCCCTACATTTCCACCCCTTAAAATATTTCCTGTAAGTATGAAAAGATACACCTTATATTTTTTTTTTACAAAATTTTAAGCAAATTGTCAAAAAGGTCAATATCAGAGTAGTTCACACTCTGCCACCTTCGGTGTACCTCAAGGATCAATTCTGGGACCACTGTTGTTCCTAATTTATATTATTATATCCCAGATTGGCCTCAAAGGAGACATCTCGCTTTACTCAGATGATGCAAGTCTTTTTACATTTATGTGTTTCCGGTTCCTCCAATTATCATCCATTTTTCAAGCACTTCCTGGCATCTGATTGAGTTAAAACTTGGCATACCTATATAACTATCCAGACATTTTGAAAAAATGATACCATGGAACTGGTCTGATGATGGATCCGGAAGTTGGCTATAGGAACTCCTCAATCAAACAAAATAGCACCTTCGTGTTTGGAATCATTAGCTATGTATTAACCAAGTGCTTTGACACTAAGTGGTGTTCAAGGTCTGATGATGGAGCCGGAAGGTGGCCTTGGGAAAACCCTTTTTAGTTCGTTAAAAGCTTGTTTAAAAAAAGGTTTTTACTTATATTTTATTTACTTTGGGCATTCAATCGAAGCAGTGAGCTGTGGTGATACCTTATATACAAAACGATTTAAATTCACTTAAATGACGGATTCCAATCTAAACTCACCATTAATACTAGACACACAATTTGGCTGCTTGGAAAACACTCTTTTCGAGCATATACATTGTAAATATTATTAAAGTGCAGGTTGCATCATGAAGCGAAACCAGTGAAACTATGAAGGCAATGACGTATTTCTTACGTTCTCTTTGATTCACTGTTGGTGTGCATAGTTTTAATCAGCTGATGAATACTGTTTATATCTACTTTCGAAGCGAGGACGCAACAGTGTTGCATTCATGAAAAAATAATAATATACAGGTTGTAATTGAAATGACTTTTAAGAGATCATTGTACATCATTATGAACAACTTTTACTATAGGACAAAGCTGAAATCACGGAGTTATTCGATCATAAATGTATGGAGTAGCTGATTTGTTTTCGCGATGACTCCTTAATAGATTTTCAGTTGTTTTAATTGCACCTTGTATCTCTAGGTCCTTGGTAGTGCTTGAAACATGTTATCTGTAAGCTTTGAGCAGAACATTACTCCTTAAAAAGAATCCAGGTATAACAGAATGTGTACACTGATCTATCACCATTTTTATATGGTTCAGGTCACGACGTCCGTTAGAATTGCTTTTATCCACCAACAGTATGAAGAATCTGCAAAACCTTGACATCAATATAGCCAATATTAGATATTCAACCAAAACGTTGGAACACGAATAGCTACTGAATTATCGAACTATTGATTTTAAGCAGGAAGCAAGAGCGATGATGACTGGGCCTAAAAAAATAATGTATAAATGAGGTTTTGTACTTACTTGCCTTTTCAAAGCTTATCGTTCAATACATTTGCATTGATAAGCCAAGGTAGTGAACATGTCCAAGAAAACAAGTAGTAGGTGTGGGTTGTTGTTTTTTTTCACCAGCACCAGGATGCGATCGCTCCTTAAATTGACCCATAGGGCAGACCTGTTCGTCCTTATTATAATTCCAGATTTATTATAAGACCCAGTTTTAAACCATCGCGCCATTTTTGAATGTCGAACATTTTTCTTTTAAATATCTATTGATTTTTTTTGTGAATATTATTACTATTAAATGTATTTTTTTTTTAAGTTTTTTTTTTTAGCATGTATGGACTCTATACTATTGCTGGTTAACGGGAACGCCCTTCGTTATTTAGCATACTGTATATATGTTTCTGTTTTACTGTAACGGGACCTACAAACTTTGGTTGGAACAAAGTTAGAACTCGTTTTGTAATAAGATGGATTCAGTTTGGTTATACGAGGCATGCCTTTTAAGTTTTGTCGTTTGAAGAAAAAAACACAACTAGAACCTTATAGTTATTTTTATTGTTTTTCAAAGTATTCACCACGTAGCTTAATACACTTTTCCATTCGCTCAAACCAGGTATTATAACATTTATTCCACTCTAAAGTGGGGGTGTTGAAAATGGCTGACTTGAAAGCATCGACTGCTTGTTCACCGGACTGGAACCTTTGACCACGAAGACTTTTCTTAATTTTAGGAAATGTAAAGAAATCGTTAGGGTTTAGGTCAGGACTGTACGGAGGATGGTCAAGAATTTCTACTTTTTCCTGCTTCAAATACTCAATCGTTTGACGAGTGCTGTGTGAGCTTGCGTTGTCGTGGTGCAGGATGATGCGTCGCTTTGAGTTAGAATTTCGAAGTTCGGCGATGACTTGTGGTAAACAAACTGTGGTATACCACTCTGCGTTAACCGTTCTACGATCTTCAAGTGCAATAGTCGCAACATGGCCGGTTTTTCCAACGAACGTGGCCACCATCTTCTTTGAAGTGCTTCGAGAACGAACAACTTTAGTCGGCTTTGGCTCATCTTGAAAGACCCAGATTGTAGATTGTTGTTTGGAATCAGGATCGTAGGCATAGATCCAAGATTCGTCACTACTGATGATATCGTAGACGTGATTTGACTGTCCTCGGTTGAACCTTTGCAGAGTTTTCTTACACCATCTGATGTAGGCCGCCTTGTGATCGTCGGAAAGCGGATGCGGTATCCAACGGCAAACTAGCTTTCTCACACCAAGCACTTCATGCAAGATCTTCTGCATGGTTGTCCCTGAGATGCCTAATAGAGCCTCTATCTCTCGATACGTCACATGACGATCTTCGAGAATTAGTTGTCTCACAGCAATGATATTATCTTCAGTGAAGGCGGATTTTGGGCATCCTTCGCGAGATTTGTCACTAACACTAGTATGTCCACGCAGGAATTCTAAATACCAGCGTTCGACAGTCCACAGACATGGGGCTTCATCACTGAACACAGATGTTAGCTCTTCAAAACACTGAAGCCGTGTCAGGCCTCTTCTAAAGTTGTAGAAAATTATTGCACGAACATTTTCCTTAGAAAGATTCATTTTCGTACGTAACCTGACAGATTCCAATCGAAGCTGTGACTAAACAATAGCATTAATCCTAATACTTTCAACTGTTTTGAGATTCCAAATTTAAACACATTCGAATATAGAATAGTTCCAAATTAAAAATTGCCAGGAAATATGGAAACGACAGAACTTAAAAGGCATGCCTCGTAGAGGTTATTCTACCTTTGCTGACATTCTTGATTTCTTCCTCATTGATGGAAGATAGCATCTCTCATAGACTAATTTTATTGCAAGCAAGTCATAAGGTTTAACAAGCGATGTCGCCGCCGTTACAAGAATTGAATACTGAGCCAATATTCATAGGAGGAAAAATGTAATGAAGTGAAAAACAAAGACAAGTCAGACAAAGGCAAAGCAGCTCGGTTAATGATAATAAAAGCAGTATAGTATATTATGTTACTCAAAACATTGTTTTTCTTTTTACTCGTACAAGTTGTTTTTAAATACTTGAGGACATTTTCGTGAATACCTATCGTTTTCTGTCTCTGACGTTATTAGGTTCTAAAAACTGGTTTTCGGGGCTTTCTTTTTTTTTTTTGAAAGTGCCAGTTGAAGGTATGATTCCGAACAACGCAGCAATGTCGCGGAGCATTGCTGCCGTGCTCGGAATGTAATTTCATATAAACCTATAGAAAATGTAGGGGACCAATAATGACGCGGCAGCACTGCTGCGCCAGCAATGCCGCGTGCGGCGTTGTTCGGAATCATACGTTAATCCGTGATTCAGCCGGCACTTTGAACTTTAGCATTGGAACTGGGACAGGAAAAGATTTACTTTCGTACCGATGTACAGTCGTACAAGCTATTTGGTATACAGGCAGATAACTTGCAACTACTTAAACAATTTTGTAAGTATTTCCAGTATTCAATAATCCTTTTACGTCACTCTCCCAAGCCATAAGCTCAAAAAGCTGAATTACACACACAATCAAAACGAATTTTGGCAGTGTAGCGGAAAATGAATATAATTTGCCTGTACAAATATACATATTTGTACAGGCAAATTATATTCACTGCCTAGAAGTAAAATTACAAGTAAGTAAGAAGGTTGTACGTTGTTTTATAGACAACATTTTCATAGAATTTCGTTTCACATAAAATGTTTCTTATATTTTCATTTCATAGAATAATCAGTTCGCAGAATATTTACTTTGAATAAATTTAAATCAATGATTTTTGTTACAAAGAAAATATACTTAATGTTTATTTATTCATTTCATAGAATGACAAATCAAATATTCTTTATCCTCATATTGTTTAGTTTATATAAAACATATTACCAAGAAAAACATTACATCGAGTGTCACTTTCTATTTTATAATTGGTAACACTATATACCGTAGTATAGTTTTAGGTAAGCAGTTCGTAACTGTCGGAGTGCCTTAATTTCGTTACTGCGACCAATTTCGACGTAGCGCTCGCCGGCTGCTGCCGCGGCACCGCTCTCTTCGCTCGCTCGGCTCGCGCGTAGTTGGTCACAGTTCAAATCTAACCTAACCTAATTGGCCGAAGTGCCCTAATAGTTATATTACTAGATTATTATTAAATTATGATTTAATAATAATTATTTAAAAACAGTTGATTGTGAACATGTGGTTTTTTTTTCCTGTAAGAAGCATGCAAACAAGCATACACCATGCATGTAGCAAGAATGCAGCATGCAAGCAAGCATGCAGCATTCAAGCGAGCATGCAGCATGCAAGCAAGCATGCAGCATTCAAGCGAGCATGCAGAATGCAAGCAAGCATGCAGCATTCAAGCGAGCATGCAGCATGCAAGCAAGCATGCAGCATAAAAGCGAGCATGCAACAGGTAGCAGGCATGGTTTCTGTCACGGCTCCGGCGCTGCGGGGCTCCGGCGGTCCCACGCGAGCTTATCGTCGCAGATGGTTTAACGCTTACCACCGCAGCTTCGTCTTGCTGGCCGGCTTGGCCGGCCAGTCTCAGCCGCGGCGGCGAGCATTACAACCACCTGCTCCTCAACTCGCGGGCCACCTCGCCCCTCCGCGCCTATGCGATTTTAAATTACACTCTAGGGGTAGGGCATACAAGACTGCGTGGAGTCGGATTTACAGCGTTTCGTTTGTGTCACTAAAACCTAATTTTAGCAAATGTTTTAGGACTAACAATTTTATTATAAATGAACATTCGGAATAATACACCTTATATAATAAAATACTTAGGACTTATGACTTTAGTTCATGCAAAATTAGGAGATTAAATTATTTGATTACTCAATATTATGACAGAATAGTTTTAGAAGAAGTAAAGATAATTATGTAAAACTAAATTCCGAATTTTTGAACACTATGGTTATTGAAGTTTATACCAAACGTGTTATGGATAATGATTTTCGGACAAAGAATCATCATCATCATTTGCCTAGCCTTTTCCCAACTATGTTAGGGTCGGCTTCCAGTCTAACCGGATGCAGCTGAATACCAGTATTTGACATGGAGCGACAAAGAATATTTGTTAAAAAATAATTCTACTGTTTGAAAAATTTGTTAAATAAAAAATGTGATTATAAAATTCATTGAATTCTGTTTCTGTGAAGTATGTTTCATTCAAGTAATTAGTCGTTAAAACAATAATATTCGAAAATATAATAGGAAACATTTTCTGCGAAACGAAATTCTATGAAATTTCTGTCTGCGAAACAAGGGAACACCAAGTAAGAAGTATGTTATGCAAGTAGGTATGTGTCATCAACTGTTGACAATTGACACAGATGATTTTTTTTAAATCATAATATAATATAAGTTTGCACTATTGGACGTTACTGTAATGTCATAGCACCATAATGGGATTATTACAAGTGTTATAAACTATGTGATTTCTCACAGTTTCCATGGCCTTACCAAGTAAAGGCTTAACCCCAGTTTTCCAACGCATTTCCTATCTTATTAGTAACCTAATAAGATAAGAAATGCTTTGCATACTTGCTAAAACGATGTGTGGAAATAATATATGTTACTACCTATACTGGTAATAAAAAGTACAAAGAATATATTATAATAGTCTTATGCAAAACAATCGGGACATTCCAATAGTGACATGGGTAGGTGCCTATTATGATTCCAGTTTTGTTTCTAATACTAATAGGAAGAAATTAATAATTCAATGTTTTTAGACAAGGACTCAAGTCTATGTTTAGAAACTTTATTGAAATAATAATTATCTTACACGAACTAACTACACTTTGTTTGCATTCATTGCAACGTTATCGGACACCGAGTAAAACGATTAAAACTCAGAAAGTAAGGTAAAGATACCAAGTAAATACAACCTTGCTACCTAGAAACTGCATTCTGCTTTGTTTTTATAAAACGTCAGGACCTCTGATATCAAAATTGGCCGGTACTTACCTATTAGATTTGGATAAAGTTATTCTGCAAAAAGAAGCTTCCATTTTGCAGAGCAAAACAGACGTTCACGAAACCTGTTGGTATAAGTTATTTATTTATGGTCTAAAACAGATGACCTTCTGTCGTCATGTGACATAAAAATATTTGATTTTGTCATCGTGTAAGACAACGCCATCTCTGGAAGATTATCGGAACTAATTTACGGTCCGTATGCGCTACGATCTCGCTTGGAATGTTTTCACGCTACCAAGCTACCAAACTTGCTAGTTCAACAAACGTTGCATAGGCAGCAGTGTTGAATATTTTGTCGTCGTCGTCATATTTTCATTCCTTACTTTCAATGTGTTCTATGATCAGCCTTTTGAGCACGGGAATGGTCTCTTGTACTACTATGGCACTGGCTGTCACACATGGAATTAGTTGGTTGATAGTACATCATTGTAACCACTCTGCCATGGAATAGGTATGCATGTCAATGCTGCGTAGCGGACAACTACATAATTAAATTGATTCTTACTTTTAACAAAACTACGGTTAAGAGTTAAGAGTTAGTCGCTTTTACCTACAATAGACCACACACCGACATTAAATATCCTAGGGATAATAATTTTAGAAGGTACACTATTTGTAGAAGGTACAAATCTCTTCAAGACAGTCACGTCTGTATATCTGTAGGGCTAGGGTTACAACTTACAGGCCAACAAATAGAAGGAGTTTGCGAGCTTTGACCACGCTTTTTCGTTCTCAACTCCTCCTTCTTATCTTGTGTCTCACTTCCAATATCTATGTTCTGCACACACACTAAGAATCTGCGCTCTTCTAACAATATTCTCCTACTCTGTCCTTCTCATACTTCTGACTTTGTTCATTCTTCCTTTCATACTCAGTTCATTCTTTGGTAGCCTATTACTGTTTTATTGTTATTTTATCATAATGCATTATGATATATAATTTATACATTTTTTTTCTTTTTGTTCCTCTTAAACAGAGCCTGCAATCTAATGTCTTTACCACCTTTGGTTGACTGGTAGAGAATGCCTAAGGCATTAAATCCGCCTTCTTACCTTTTTTGAGTGCGAAAAGTTAAATAAATAAATAGAAAAACAAATACTTTTTTCACATCACGCAACCAAAAGAATAAAAATTATGTAGAGAAACAATGAAGAAGGTAACACGTCATTTGCAATAAATCTTGCTTATTGCACGAATTTCATGTTGCAACTTGCAACATGAGTGCAAGTTACAAGTAATAAATATAAATCATAGATTACTTGCATATTTATTTAAACAGGCTATGCAACTTGCCAATAAAACAAGTCTTAGGTACTCTAGGCAATAATTATTACTTATGTATGCTTACATTCTTACAACTGTTACAACATGGTAAAGGAAAGGCTGTGCCCTATTGAAATTACATCTTAGCTTAAAATAACACGTCTTTATACAAAGTTGCGATGTGGTTATACCATTAAATAGTATAACGGTTTGTACAAGTTGATATGTTAAAATAATATTTTGATATGTCTTGTCATCTTATGGTTTCCAGGCCTCTTGAATGAACATCCTCTTCTTATCTTCGGCGACGTTAGCGGTCGGTTCACGTTAACGAGAGCTCGTCGAGTTTGCGCAACCTGGAGGCTGGTGTTCCACAAGGTGGTATTCTTTCTCCATTGTTATTCTCCATCTTCATTACAAAAGATTAATATTTTTCTGTATTTTCCAAAAATACTTGGTTGCTGTGGATTTTATGAATTTATATTCTATGGTCCTCATTACTTCGACAACTTCTCACTTAGTGATTAAGAAATTTATTATTCTGTCTAAACACCCAGGTACAATTCACGCAAGGGTTTAACCACATATTTGCCACCTTTATTAGTTGCCGATGCAACTAACAAGACTTTATTAATTATTCAATTTATAATCACTTTCACCGCTTGGTAGATAATTGCATTTAACTGAAAATTAAAATTGTGTGCATTTACTTCGTCGAAAACGGACATAAACTTTAGTTAAAATGGCAGACAGTTTATGCGATTCGGTCAAAAAATGTAGGCTGCGTTTGAAGCAAAATTCGTGTTTGAATTTGGTCTGGCTTATCAATTTTTTGCCAAGCCTTGCTGGTTTTCCTCTGCTGAGTAAAAAGTTTAGCTGTAAGTTATACTCAGTCCCAAAAAATTTGCTGAACGAAGATAGTATATTATAATCATTGTCAATATCTTAATAGATCGTTTTGTCTCATCTGTTTTTTTATGATTGCAGTCTTATTTTGGATAATCCACACGGTCCTTCTCTTCTACGTGTGTGTTTTGGGCACAGTGGTATACCAGATGTACTTTGCTGTGGGTTTTGTCGACTTTATCAACAGCTTCTTCAACATCTCAGTGTTCATTCTCGTCTCCAATAATAGCTGGTGGCTAATCTACAAAAGGTTATATTATTTCCATGTTTTTCTTTTAAGTACTATCTTGCTTGTGCTTCATTTATATTTTTAAATATTAAATATGTTTTGCAGAAAAGATTTGAACGATCTCTTGAAGGTGGTGAAAAAAAATGACGAATTGATCATCGAGACGGGCAGATTTCTAGATGTGTACCAGAAACTGTTGAAGAGCATCAAGATTATTGTAATCATGTGCTACATGTTCCATTTCGTCAATGACGTCATGATCTATATACCTACTAGAACAATCGGAATGGATGACTTCTCCATTGCTTCTTGTGTTGGTATGTTTACTGAGAGATGTTTCTTATGGTTTGATAATTCTATTATCATCATTAATTTTTTTATTCTAGGTCTAGAACCAATCAGTGCTAGTCCCAACCGCGAAGCCTGCATGGTGATATTAGCACTTCAAGAACTAACAGCGATTGTGGCAGTATGCAGCTATGACGTCGCCCTATTATTCCTGTTCTCTCACACTACTGCAGTATTTCAAATCCTTTATGAAGACATGACGAGCTTTAGCGTCATTGCAAAAACTTGTCAAAGATCTGATGAAGCTTATTGCGAAATCGAAGATCGTCTGAAGAACATAATTTTTCGTCATGCTCTAGCTTTGAACACTGTAAGAAAACTGGAAGCTATCTACAGTGTCGCTGTCGGTATAGGTTTCGGTTTGACCGCCATTTCTTTGTGTTTATTCTTCGTGTTGCCACTGGACGTCTGTCTCAACTTTGCTCCGCTGATTTACCACAGCCTTTTCATATTTTTCTTGTATTGTTTTCAAGGCCAGAGACTTACGACAGCTTCGGAAAAGTTTGAAATAGCGGTGTACTGTTGCGGTTGGGAGAATTTGCGTGTGAAAGAGCAGAGAGAAGTGCTCCTAATGTTGAAACAAGCTCAGAAACCTGTCATAGTGTACGCCGCACGTGTCATTCCGATACGTATGCATACTTTTGCGAGCACTATGCAGTCAATTTACAAGTTTGTTACTGTATTTAAGGTGTAGTTTAAACATATTCTGTTTCTTTATGGTCTCAAATGCTGTATTTAGATTTTTTGAAAATATGTCTAGCGCGAAGCAAGTAGAGTAGAACATAATAATTATGATTTAAGCTTCCGTTAATCTTTGTCTTGTAAAGCACATTATTAGCAACATACTCTATTAGAAATAATCTCAGTGATTAACAGATGAAAGTGAACACAAATAAATAAACTCTTGCAGACTCTTGCTTCTTTTTTATCCGACTTCTTAAAAAAGGAGGAGGTTCTCAATTCGTCTGTATGGCAAAAAATGAAAATTGAAAAGCAAAGACACCGACTTCCTTAATTAAAGTTTTTTATTTTTTTTCGATAACAATTTCTTGACAAATCTTAAATTTTTATATACAATCTAACACAAAAGGCTGGCAGCATTGCCACGTTGGATGGCAATGCTGATTCTTTGACCTAGAAATTGACCAGCCCTCTGGTCACGTGAATTAAAGTAATTTTTCACTTTTTAGTGTTCTTTTTGGAAGTCGGTTTTTTTTTGTAAAAAGTTTTTATTTTCTCCCGTCTTCAGTACGTTTTACCCTTTAATAGCATACAAATTGTAACAAATCAACCACCCTTGACATTATTAGTTTACAGACCTGTTAAAGCGGTGCGAGCGCGACGCATGCGGTTCTTTGCCATAAAGAGGGCGGATCTGTACACATGTCAATGAGAGTGAGCGTAGATACGTGCGGGGGTTGGGGTTTCGGTCATTAAGCAAGATATCAAGTTTTTCCAAAATTCAAACGATATTTCATAGATTTATTTCCGAAGTATTTTGAACATAAGAAAGTTTTCCAAGGTTAATTTGTTAATAAGTAAAAGGCTTTATCATATTATTATCAGCCGATATGATGCTGATAATGAAGGCTTCTTAGCAAGTTAATTTTAGGAAGCGTTGTAGAGTGAAAGATGGTTGGAGTTTTAAGGATAAGAAAAATGTATTGAGACAGTTTGGACACACAGAAAGGATTAGCTTTCTCATAAAAAAATAGCAGCACTGCTCCAGCACAGAAACGTCCTGTATTCGTCAAAATAATTGGCTCTATTGACTAATGAGTTTGCCGACCACTGGTCTAAGTTAACTTGATCTTTAAATTATTTTGTTGCTTGAATATTATTGTTTTTGAGTATTTGTGATACTTTAACCATTATTGTGATCTCAGAAGAAAAAATTGTTGATCTAACATTAATTTGTTTTTAACACTTGTTTATTAATGATGTTTTTATTTTGCATTTATTGTGATTGTATTTTAATAAAACAAAAGACAATGATGAAATAAGGGAAGAAAGAGTTGTTTTATTTCGACCCCTTCTTAGTGATGAATAAATTTATTATGCTGTCTAACACAATTCACCCAAGGGTTTAACCAGATATCTGCCACCCTTATTAGTTACTGATGCAACAAACAAGACTATATTAATTATTCAATTTATAGTCACTTTCACACCTGTGAAAGTTTTTTCGTCGTGGTCATTGTGTGCATTTATTTCGTCGAAAACGGACATAAATTTTAGCGAAAATGGCAGACAGTTTATGTGATTGGTTCAAAAATTTTAGGCTGCGTTTGAAGCAAAATTTGTGTTCGAGTTTGGTCTGGCTTATCAATTTTTTGCCAACCCTTTCTGGTTATCCTCTGCTGAGTAAAAAGTTTTGCTGTAAGTTATTGAAGCACTGATGGATGGGTAGATACATACATACATACATAGATATCTATCGATAACACACAACATTAACCACCACCAATCCATTTTCCAAGTGCAAAAGGATGTTAAATTTTAGATCCATCACACTCAGTGCTGAAATTTTTTCTGAAAGCCCCACGAAGATATTCAATCTAATAATTTTCAATAATAATATCTTAATAAATCGTTAATAAATCGTTTTGTCTCATTTCTTTTATAATTATTGCAGTCTTATTTTGGATAATCCACTGGGTCCTTCTTTGCTACGTGTGTATTTTGGGCATAGTTAAATACCAGATGTACTTCGCTTGGGTTTTGTCGACTATATCAACGGCTTATTACACCACATTTCGGTGTTCATTCTCATCGGCAATGGTGGCTAATTTACAAAAGGTAATATTTTTTCATGTTTTTCTTCTAGTATTTTGCTTGTGCTTCATTTATCTTTTTAAATATTAAATATGTTTTGTAGAAACTAAACGATCTCTTGAAAGTGGTGAAAAAGAATGACGAACTGATCATTGAAACGGGGAGGTTTCTAGATGTGTACCAGAAACTGTTGAAGAACATCAAGATCATTGTTATCATCTGCCACCCGTTCCATTTCATCAATGACGTCATGATCTACATACCTACTAGAACAATCGGAATGGATGACTTCTCAATTGCTTCTTGTGTTGGTATGTTTACTGAGAGAGATTTCTTAAGTTTTAGTAATTCTTTTATCATCATTTAATTGTTTATTCTAGGTCTGGAACCAATCAGTGCTAGTCCCAACCGCGAAGCCTGCATGCTGTTATTAGCAGTTCAAGAACTAACATCAATTGTGGCAGTATGCAGCTATGACGTCGCCCTACTGTTCTTATTCTCTCACACAACTGCAGTATTTCAAATCCTTTGTGAAGAAATGACGAGCTTTAACGTCATTGCAAAAACTTGTCAAGGAACTGATGAAGCCTATTGCGAAATCGAAGATCGTCTGAAGATCATTATTTTTCGTCATGCTCTTTCTTTTGCAAACTGTAGGAAAATTGGAAGCTATCTACAGTGTGGCTGTCGGTATAGGTTTTGGTTTGAACGTATTTTCTTTATGTTTATTTTCCGTGTTGCCACTGGACGTCTGTCTCAACATCGCTCCGATGATTATCCACAGCCTTTTCATATTTTTTTTGTATTGTTTTCAAGGCCAGAGACTTACGACAGCTTCGGAAAAGTTAGAAATAGCAGTTTACTCTTGCGGTTGGGAGAATTTGCGTGTGAAAGAGCAGAGAGAAGTGCTTCTGATGTTGAAACTAGCTCAGAAACCTGTCATGGTGTACGCCGCATGCATCATTCCGATATGTATGCAAACTTTCACGACCACTATTCAGTCTATTTACAAGTTTGTTGCTATATTTAAGGTATAGCTTAAACATATTTTGTGTCTCTATGATTTTAAATGTTGTATTTCGATTTTTGAAAATATGTCTAGCGCGAAGCAAGTAGAACATAGCAATATTATTTAATGATTTAAGCTTTCGTTAATCTTTGTTTTGTAAAGCACATTATTAGCAACATACTCTATTACTGTGCGTTAACACTGGCGAAACATTCACGCCAAAAAATGTTGTAATTTCTATTTTTTGTCAATGTTTCATACATTTTTGACAGGAACTAGAGATTTCAACATGTTTTGTTGTGAATGTTTCGCCAGTGCAAACGCACAGTTAGAAATAATCTCAGTGATGAACAGAAGAAGGTCAACAAACATAAATAAACTCTTGTAGATGTTTCTTTTTGTCTTCCATCTTCATAACATTTTACCCTTTTTACCCCGTGTCCTAATATAAGCGATCGTCGCGTGAATACGGTTTCGTTTTGGTTGGCAAACTCAACCACGTCATCGTTCCGACAGAGGAGGGTGCAGTTTTCAAAACAAAAGAGTGACAAACGATTGCGGTGGGACGCTATTAGGAGACGGGGTTACACATTGAAGTTTGTTTTTTATGAAAAATTTATTTCAGCCTTCGTAAAAGTATCCTACATTGCTACTGATGTCTACAATTAAAAGAAAAAGATACCTATTAAAATATAAGGAGCTCAGATTTTAATGAAAGAGGATTAGCATATAATTAGAGTTTCCATCGGCTTGTAACAATAACTGTTTTTAAAATATTGTAACTAAATACAATCTGTAGTGTAGGATTGTCTGTTTATTCCTTCAGCGGATATATTAATAAACTGACGATAAGTATGCAAATAATTGTCTAGTATTCATGTATTAATAGTAGGTTAGTACAGCAGCTCCTTATGAAGTATTTTGTGTATGCGGTCGAAAGTACATACAAACATCATGACTATTTCAGCTAGCAAGCAGTATTGCTGCGATGTCAGCACCCCAATTGCGTAACACACTTCAATCACAATCCAACGGATTTTGAAGGAAATTACTGATTCATTGCTTCATATGTTTGAAAAACTGACAACCAGCATCAGCATTACTGCGTAGAATTACTTAAAAGTTGCTTAATAGGTATTATGTGGAAACCATCCTCAAGAAAGGCACAAGGTGGTATTTTTTAAATCAATTGCATTCTGTCACATATGAACGGATTACTCTCAGTTCGTAATGCAACAGTTACCTATGGTGTACTATGGCCGATTTACGCGCGGATGGAGCAACAGACGCAACTAGTCAGAAAATAAAAATAATTCCATGTTCTACCAAGAAATACCGTTAATTCTACGTTGTTATGAACGGCCTATCATTATCACCTGGGCTTTCCCATTAATGTTTTCTTAACAAAGTATATTTCGCTAGCCGTCTAGGTCAATATATTAGTATTAATTCCAAGTAGCTTTCTTATTCCTGTGAAGAAGTTTCATTAACAATGAACTTATTCAGTATCCTGAAAGAAACAGTACGGGAAGCAAAACGTCTTATTAAAGAAAATAGCTTTGATAGTTTACTTTGGATTGTTAATGTAGTTCCGAATATTGCTGGATTTTCTTGTAGGAAGGATGGAAAAATATCTGGTGCGTATATAACGGGTGGCCAATTTGGAAGTTCAGAATGGGGGCTCCTATTCTGATTTGACGTCAAATGCAGTTGTTTGGTGTCTATTATTTAGTTAAAATGCGACAAATTCGTTATGCACAGTCTATAAGACCATAACCACCGCAATACTTTCAGGGTAATTTTATCCTAGTTCTTAAACGAATTTAAAAACGACCCAATTTTTTTGATCACTGAGGATTTCAAGTCACGTCAGGTCACGTCCTGACTTTTTTTCTATGGGGTTGTAAAGGTCAAGCTTGAATACGAAAAGCAGAATATTTGTGATTTTGTAAGGATTACTAATAAAGTAATAAAAAGCGATCGCATTTCTAAGAATAAAACAGGAGCAGTAATCTGTTCCTGTTTGACGACAGTCCCAGTCTTATCACATTTTTAACTTAAGTTTGGAAAACGGTACTTTCCCAGACTGCTGGAAGGTTGCCAGTATCCGACCCATTTATAAAACCGATATTAAAGAACTAGCGGGATTAAAAAATGATCACACTCTTGTGCATTCTAATAAAACTGCTCGAAAAAGTGATAAATAAGCGACTAGTATTTTTTTTAGAAGATAACAATCTGATATCTGAAAGACAGTTTTGCTTTAGAAGAGGCAAGTCGACCAGGACGCCACTATTTTATTGACCAACACAATAGCTCATCTTGTATTGAAAAGGCGAACACGTCATGGCAGTTTTTCTTGACGTAGCAAAGGCGTTTGACACAATATCGATGGATCTACTACTGTCACAACTAGAGGTTATAGGAATAAGAGTAAACGCTTTCGAAGCTGTTTAACAAATCATCGGCAACTAGTAAAAGTATGTGACTACTCTAGTGGCTCAACTCTGAATCAACTTTGAAATTCCTCAGGGTAGTACTATCGGTCCGACTCTTTTTGCCTTCTATATGAACAACATACTTAATGTACCGCTTCAAAACACTGAAATAATTTCTTATGCAGACGGCACGGCAATCATATTCCATGCCGAAACTTGGCAACAGGTGTGCGGCATCTCCACGCCACATGCGAATTTCGCGTCACACTGACGTCACGAAAAACCCTTTATCGTGCAAGCATAGTTTACCGCGCGACGAGTATCGTCAACAACGTCCCGACATCAATCGTCGGGCAGTTGCCCGCCATACAAAATGCCGAGGATGAGTGAACTTTACACCCGTTCCTCATACCTGTAAAGGTATGATCGCATATGATCTTGCCGAAAATGACAATCTCCGATATTCTTAGTAGAAACACTTACACTTAGCGTTAAGAAAACTAAACTAATCACTTTCTTCAAAACCATAGCTTCCAGTCCTCCTCGCCAATTGACACTCAAGTTTCACACATGCTGCAATGATTATAATCCAACACTCCACAAACTGTATATGAACTTCTATAGATCGCATTTCCTCCTTTACATATCTAGGTGTTACAATAGATGAATATTTATCATTTAAACCTCACGTACACTTGCTAGCGGGCTGCGACATAAAACTAATCTATATTATGAAAAAACTACGAGATTGCACACTCATTAAAATTCTTTAATCCTTATAGTACGAGTACCTAGGTCTCTGTCAATCAGTACTCCAGTTTGGAATCTCGATATGGGGCGGAGCCGGGAAAAGCACATTTTTTGAAATAGAAAGAGCTCAAAGAGCCGGAATTAAAGTGATGCTTAGAATGACTTTAGGTTCCCGATAGACCTGCTTTACAATGAATTTGCAGTTCTCCGAGTACGTCAACTGAAACGTGTTCCTTTTGATATCCCAAACCTCTAGGGTATTGACTTTGGTATGAGACCATGTCAAAGAATCAACTGGCATATGAGTTATTTTTCAAATTTTTGGACGCCATATTTTAGTTAGGTTAGGATGTTATATTTTAGATAAAAAAAAGGTTAAAATTATTGAGTTAATTTTTTACATTAGTGTGGCAAGAGTCATTCAGTGAATTCTACATGGACTTAATGCATCCGCATTAATTTAAAAAAGTTATTCATCAGACCGTCTTCTTCATTATTATTATCTTTCACAGCTTGGTTTTGGATTCTGCACCTATCTCTTCTATTTTACGTGTATACCATCGGTAGCTTCTGGTTCCAGTGGAAGGAAGCCCAGGGTGCTGGTGACTTTATCAAAAGTTACGTCAACATCTCCATCGTGATCCTCATGACTAATGACAGCTGGTGGTTTATAAAGAAAAGGTTTGGGTGTCGATTTGTGTTCTTGGTTAAAATTAGACTTACTAATCTAAAACATCCAGGTCCAAACTATTATAGACCAAACATATCTGTGTAAATGTGTGTGTTGCTCCTGGCATGTGGGCTATGTTTGTTGACTTAGTAAAATGATGTATCATGCATGCATGTCATTTCTGTAATGGTTCCTTTTTTATGTGTTTTATTTTGCATGCTGTTTCTATGGCTTAAAATTATGCACTTGGCTAGGCGTATGAACGGTGTAACAATTGTATAGAGACCAATATATAAATAGGAGAGTAAAACATGATAATAACTATTTTTTTTCAGACCTCTGCTATTAGCAGTCTTGAAAAAGATGGACCAGAGCGATCAAATGGCTCGAAGCTCAACCTCCCTCCAGCAGAAACATGAGCATTTGATGAAGATCGTCAAACGCTTCGTCTATATTTTCTACGGTTTCAATTATTTTGATGCATTTTTCATATACTTCCCGCACCGAATTGATGTATTGAATAGTTATTCAATGACTCCTTGTGTTGGTAAGTTACTTAAATTGATTGGGCTATGTTAAAATAAATCCATTCACACCCATAACAGTCACTTTAGTTATGTTAGTTTCCTAAGGAAGAGAAAGTTTTCAGAATAATATCTAGTAGTTCGTAAATTGTTGACGTTTTCTTTACAAGCCAATTTTGTTGCTGGTATATCGCAAACATGTTATTTTTAGATGTGATTTTCTTGAGAAACAATTTACCAGTTGTATAACACCAAAATACAAGCCTAATACCTCTTAGTCGTGTATTGACACGATGCTGTTATATAAATAGAAAACTTATCTACATAGGTTTTTTACAATTTTAGCATGAAGTATTTTGGGTTGTGTAAAAAATTCCTCGCATTACAAATCCAAATTGGGTGTTCAAGAGCCGCTCGCTCTATTCCATAAGTATTTTCCCTTTGTTGTCACCAATTCTACATTAATACCTTTGCAATTTGTTTTAGGTCTGGAGCCACTGACAGTTTCACCGAACCGGGAGGTCTGCCTCATAATCCTTGCTATCCAAGAGGTTACCATCAATATAGTGGCCCTCAACTATCAGGCTCTAGTGCTGTTCCTCATAGCGCACACCGCCGCCATGTACCAAATGATGGCCTATGAGATGTCGGCTCTCGAAGATAACTACAACAGAGAGGAGAACAAGGAACAAGCTAAGGAAACTCTAACATCACTGATCGACAGACATTCCTTAACCTTGGACGTGGTTGATACACTGAAATCTCTGTTCAGCGTCCCCTTAGGAGTAAACTTTGGCTCTAATGCTGTTGTCATATCCTTATTCTTCTACTTACCGTTTCAGGAATGGCTCCAGTTCATGCCTGTTTTTGTTTATTGTTTCCTAACGTTCTTTTTGTACTGTTTTCTTTGCCAGAGGTTGATAAACTGTTCTGAAGTCTTTGAAAGGTCAGTGTACTGCTGTGGGTGGGAGAACTTCGATTTGAAGGAGAAGAAACTGGTGTTCGTGATGCTGCGTCAGTCACAGAAGCGGGTGGAGCTGTTAGCAGCGGATATAATACCGGTCAATATCTATACTTTCGCAACTACATTGCAGGCAATGTTTAAGTTTATAACTGTAGTAAAGTTTTAATATATTCAGGGGGAGAATACAAAAATAAAACAGTTATATTAACAGCGTTGTCCGTTATCTTAATTGTGCTTTATATTATAAAGCATATAATATAAAGGACGATTTAGTCCTGTTTAAGTTAGTGCCTATGTACAGGCTGTTTCAATAGCCTCCATATTTTCACACTATTTAATACCTTAGCAAATATCGTGAGAACATAATAAAATGTTTATTAGCACGATTATGCATGTAGATTGTATTGAAAAACTAACATGGGCAAGGTTTGACAGAGACAGTTAAAGTTAAGAAGACAGATTAATGTCATAGTAATAAAGCAATATCATTAAAAGACGATGATTGGCTCAAAAGTCAAGTGTTAAGCCAAAGCTGCTATGTCGGTGGAAACTAGCATATTAGCTAAAAGACGACAGAGATTTGAATGAACATACCTAAATAAATTCGAATAAAATGGTGGTAAGAGAAAAACTAAGAAAAGTCCGGGCGGCTTTTATTTTGATGAAATATTTCTGATTATTCAAAATTCGAACATACATAATGCACCTACAGGACAAAAAGTCTTACCACGTTTTATTATAAAATGAACACAACAAAATACGAACTTGAGGTCACGGTTCTGTACCTACAATGTCTTGTAAAGTACATACCTACATGCCTACTAAGGACCATATTTGTTTACTTTAATAGAAAATTATAAGATATGAACTTAGATGACGCAAACGAATTTTCCAGAACCCATTTTTAGGATCTAACTCCCCCCCCCGATCGATTAGGCAGAGGTGTGCCTAATAGTACCTACACCTATATTTAACCCAGTTATGTTTATGTGCCTTGTAATAGGGGGTGAACCTAATGCCAATATTGCCATCAACCGGGCACAAATCCAGACTCCGGGCTGAGAAATTCCAGATGGAAAAACCCAATAACATTTTGCCCGACCTGGGAATCGAACCCAGGACCTCAGCCTCAGCAGTAGCGCTTGCGACTACTAGACTGACGAGGCAGATCGTTATAAATATTCACAACATTAGGGAACCTTTATCAAGCAAAAATAGCAATAAACAAATGAGTGACAAATTATCGATTATGCGATGGGACGCAACGGTCGCTTTTACAGGGTTACACAGTGAATTTTATTTTTATGACAAATTAATTTCAGCCTTCAGTCTTAGTCAGGTCAGCGGTTCTCAAACTTTTGGAAATGGAAATATTAGGAAACGAAAATAATAAAAAAATGCTTTTCATAGAATTCCACTTTGCTCCACCAATCTGACCCACCAGTGGAACAAACTGGATTGATTATGTACAGTTTTATCGTCCACTGTGTCTCACTAATTGATTTTGTTGACGAAATAACCCTCACAAAACTCTGACTTCATTTTTTCCCGACAGTGCCACTGTTCGATTATGGCGAAAATAAAAACAGTTTTAATAATAAAATACGTGTCAAATTGATAACCTCCTTTTTAACCGGAGGATTTCTAAAAGGAGGAGATTATTTTTAAGGTGTCGGTTAAAAATTGAAATTATTCGTACGATATTAGGATGATTCTGAAGAAGCTAAAATACGTCACAGCAATGTCATCTACAGTTGGACATAGGCCATAGGCTAATATTTTTGCGGAGCCCCAGAGAGAGACAGAGGCTAGCGGAGCACACTGAGTATGGCTGGCCTAGGTAAAAGTAGGTAACCAACATTTTTCCGATGTCTATAATTAAAAGAAAAAGATACCTATTAAAATGTAAGGAGCTCAGATTTTAATGAAAGTGGATTAGCATTTAATTAGAGTCTCCGTCGGTTTGTAACAATAACTGTTTTTAAAACAGTGTAACTAAATACAATCTTTAGTTTAGGATTGTCTGTTTATTACTTCAGCGGATATATTAATAAACTGAGGATAAGTATGCAAATTATTAACAGTTTTGAAACATTTGGTTTAGTATTCATGTTTATAGTAGGTAAGTACAGCAGCTCCATAAGAAGTATCTCGTGTATGCGGTCGTAAGTACATACAACCATCATGCCTATTTCTGCTGGCAAGTAGTATTGCTGCGATGTCAGCACCCCAATTGCGTAACACACTTCAATCACAATCCAACGGATTTTGAAGGAAATTGCTTATCCATTGCTTCATATTATGTTTGAAAAAAAATCTGTTCGACACCGTAAATCACGCAATGAATGTTATTGAGATTGTCTACCAGCGCCCTTTGATCGACGCTTTCACTTCACGTAAATTCTACTTCGATTTCTTGTTAATCAATAATACATAATGCCCAAATTAAAAAAAAAAACAACTTTTCTTACAAAAATCAACACTTATTGAATTTGAGCTGTGACCCATGTAATTTTACAAGAAACGTTGTTTACGGAATAGGCTAGCCGCTCAAAATTAAAATTTTGTTTTGCGTTGGCAATTGTTTTTTAATAGCTTTTTGGCGCTTGCATCTGGCGCCTAGAGCAACCCCTCCTGTACATAATCAGCCTATAGTGTTCCCACTGCTGGCACACAGGCCTCCTCTCTGTGAGAGGGAGTGGGCCGTAATCCACCACGCGGGCCCATTGCGGGTTGGTAGATGTCACATGTCTTCGATTTTTTGGTTCTAGGACATGCCGGTTTCCTCACGATGTTTCCTCATCGTTTTGAGAGCAGTGGTGATGAAATAATTTACATAAAGTAAAGCGTCTCTCAGGGTTCGAACCTACGACCTACTACTCGTACCACCACTGCTCTCCGCTCCTGTACCCGATTTAAATGTGGACGGATCAACAGACGCAACTAGTCAGAAAATAAAATAAAGTACTTCCTCGTTCCACCAAGAACTATCGTTAATTCTATGTTATTATAGACCGTCTATAATTATCACCTTTGCTTTTCCATGAATTTTTTTAATAAAATTTCTTCCGCTAGCCGACTTGCTCATTTTTAATATTGATTCCAAGTAGCTTTCTTATTCCCGTGAAGAAGTTTCATTAACAATGAACTTATTCAGTACCCTGAAAGAAACAGTACGGGAAGCAAAACGTCTTATTAAAGAAAATAGCTTTGATAGTTTACTTTGGATTGTTAATGTAGTTCCGAATATTGCTGGATTTTCTTGTAAGAAGGATGGAAAAATATCTGGTGCGTATGTATATTTACAGGGTGGCCAATTTGAAGGTATACAACTTTCGTTTTTAAATCCGTGTAGGAACTTTAGGATTACTGAAATTAATGCGGTAGTCCTTATAAATTGTGAATATCGAATTAGCCATATTTTAACTCAGTAGTGAAAATGGTTGAAAAAAAATTTTGTATATTTTCGATTTGGCCATATTATAAGTATGTACATTTATGAAATTTCAATCATTTTTGCATTTATGTTGCAAGATTCATTCAGTGGAGTCTTAATGGACTTAATGCATTATAACCACATTCATTTAAAAAAGTTATTCATTAGACTGTCTTCCTCAAATCTTTCACAGCTTGGTTTTGGATTCTCCATCTGTCTCTTCTGTTTTACGTGTATGTCGTCGGTAGCTTCTGGTTCCAGTGGAAGGAAGCCCAGGGTGCTGGTGACTTCATCAAGAGTTACGTCAACATCTCCATCTTGATCCTTACTGCTAACAACAGCTGGTGGTTTATCAAGCAAAGGTTTGGTGTTTATTTTATTAATGTTCAAAAACTTGATTTTTCGTATTTTTTTTTTTTTTTTATTTACACAGCTATTTTGACTAATAAACTAACTAACTAAATAGGACACGTAGGCGTACTCGAAGTACTCGTTCGGAAGTACTCTTTCGCATCGCTGTCATCCAGAAACGAGCCCAGAAGACTGGCAGCATTGACACGTTGAATGGCAAGAGCTCGATGAATAATATCGTTGATGCTGGCGTGCTATGTGACCTGCACTCCTGCAGCAGGATAGGCCATGGTGCTCGAGACTGTCGACAGCTTCACCGCGCAGTGACACCGAGGCGGAGCAACACAGGGTGCGCCCAAGCAGAGACACGTAGCGAGCCGAAACGATGAGTCATCCATCATAGAGCCTATGGTGGATGACGAGAGCACCTGAAGCCACTAGCCTGACTCTCATTCTCCAACAGCCAGCAGACGGGCACGATCAACAGAATAGAAGGGAGGGTATTCCGTATAATACTGCGAAGCGGCACGTCCTACCGTTTCTGGGAGGACGGGTAGTCGGGCAAATCCATATTGGGACAAGACATTTTCCAAGCGTTCAACGCATCGGTCTAACACGGTACGTCAAAATCGACCAGAGAGGAAGATACAATTTTCTTGATTAATTTATCGGTACTGTGGATAGAGGAGAGGAAGGCCGGTAAACATGTACTTGATATTTTGCTCAGTCGTCCAGGGCCACATTTAGGATAGAAGTTTGTGTTTCTAATAATTTGGTCTACTTTTTTAAAAGTTGTGGTTGCTTCCATAGATGGGAGGAGCGAGGTCTATGTAATTTAGGTCTAAAGCAACCGTATTGAATAAGTGTGAAGGCCAAAGTAATGCAAATTTTGAAAAATCTTTCCGAGACATTAAAGTTTTGTATTTTCTCCATGTGCTATTTGGGTTCTTGGTTATAAAAAAATCCAAGTGCAAACTATTATAAATCAAAAATATCTGTGTATGTTCCTTCAGGCAGTTGACCTTCGCTTGTTGTCTTGTTAAAATTATGTACCGTGTCATTTCTGTACCTAAAATTATACAACATGAAACAAAAACCCTGTCCGATCCGAAGGGGCACATATGTATTGCCATAACATTACCAGAAAATAAAATATAAGTAAAAATCTTTTTAAAAACAAGATTTTAATTAACTAAAAAGTACTAAATAAAACTTTCGCAAACCTAGAACTTTAATATTTTCTTAAAAGTTTGAGGCGTAAATGTCCTTCTTACACTAAACTTGAAGATAAGCCTCAAGGATTTTTACTTTTATTTTATTTTCTACTTTTTAGCATTACGATTTGTTTAAATATCTGTCTGTTCTATCACCTTGATAAACCAACGAATTAGGTTTTCTCATGGCCACCTTCCGACTCCATCATCAGGCCATGAACACCACCTAGTGTCAAAGCACTTGTAAATACATAACCAATGAGTTCAAACACGATGGTGCTATCTTTTTTGATTGAAGAGTTCCCATGTCCACCTTCCGGCTCCATCATCAGACCTTGAACACTGCCTAGTGTCAAAGTACTTGTTAAAACATAAACAATGAGTCCAAACAGGATGGTGCTATCTTGTTAGATTGAGGAGTTCCCATGGCCACCTTCCGGCTCCATCATCAGACCCTGAACACTACCTAGTGTTTGTTACATGACCAATGAGTCCAAACGCGATGGTGCTATCTTGTTTGATTGAGGTTTTCCTATGGCCACCTTCCGGCTCCATCATTAGACCCTGAACACCACCTAGTGTCAAAGTACTTGTTAATACGTAACCAATGAGTCCAAACACGATGGTGCTATCTTGTTTGGTTGAGGAGTTCCCGTGGCCACCTTCCGGCTTCATCATCAGACCCTGAATACTACCTAGTGTCAAAGCACTCGTTAATACATGACCAATGAGTCCAAACACAATGGTGCTATCTTGTTTGATTGAGGAGTTCCTATGGCCAACTTCCGGCTCCATGGTATCATTTTTTCAAAATGTCTCGGTAGTTGTATAAGTATGCCAAGTTTCAGCTCAATCGGATGCCAGGAAGTGCTTGAAAAATTGATGACAAAAGGAGTAACCGGAAACACACGAACAGAGCAAGCTAATATAAAGCTTGTAAAAATAAGAAATAATTATTGCAATTTGAAATTCACATTTTTACCAAAATTACCCAATTTCATTATAAGTTTGCAAATTTTTTGCAAAGCTTGTAAAATTCTCGATAGAATAAAAAAATTTGCGATTTTTTTTTTTACTTTTCTATATAAATAGACCCTCAGTATGATTCTTAACAACACCCTCATGGTTTGGATACGGTTTTTTCTTTACACACTATATATATTTTTGCAGTATTTGTCTTTCGCTTAATATTGTGCACTTGGCTTGTATGATTGGCGTATGAACGGTATAAAAATTGTTTGGAGACCAATAAATAAATACGTAAAACATGATAATAATTATATATTTTTTTATTTACAGACCTCTGCTAAGAGCAGTCTTGCAAAAGATAGGCCAGAGCGATCGAATGGCTCGACGCTCAATCGTCCTCCAACAGAAACATGAGCAGTTGATGAAGATCATCAAACGCATCGTCTTTATTTTCTACGGATTCAATTATTTTGACGGAATTTTCATATACGTGCCGCACCGAACTGATGTACTGAATAGTTTTGCTATGACTCCTTGTGTTGGTAAGTAACTTAGGATTTAATAAGTTAATTAAGATTGGGCTATTTTGAAATAAATCATTTTAAATTTTTTTGGCTAATTCTCCCTAAGATCTCAATTCTTTCTAGTCTGAAATTATAATTTTGTAATGTATTTCTTCATCATTAAATTGTCTTCAAACAAAGTTCATTTCAATTAATTATGTTGTTAAGTCACTTAAGGTAGGTTAGTTTACGGAAGAGAAAGTTAGTCTTTGAGAACAATAACTAATACTTCATCAGTTGTTGACGTTTTGTTTACAAGCCAATTATTAAATGTTTTCTAGTCGCTGGTATCTCGCAAAAAATAATTTGGATGTGACTTTCTTGAGAAAACAATTTAACAGTTGCAGACCACCAAAATTAAAATACCTCTCTACGTCACGTATTGACACGATGCTGTTAATTAAATAGAAATCAAAAGGTACAAACTTATTTACATAGGTTTGTAAAAAATTGCTCGAATTACATTCCAAATTCGGTGTTCAAGAGCCGCTCGCCCACTATTCCATAAGTTTTTTCCCTTTGTTGTCACCAATTCTACATTAATACCTTTGCAATTTGTTTCAGGTCTGGAGCCACTGATAGTTTCACCGAATCGGGAGGTCTGCCTCACAATCCTTGCTATCCAAGAGATAACTATCATGACCGTGGTCCTCAATTACCAAGGCTTACTGCTGTTCCTCATAGCGCACACCGCCGCTATGTACCAAATGATGGCCTACGAGATGTCAACTCTCGAAGATAACTACAACAGAGAGGATAACAAGGAACTAGCTAAGGAAACTCTAACATCGCTGATCGACAGACATTCCTTAACCTTGGACGTGGTTGATAAACTGAAGTCTCTGTACAGCGTCCCCTTAGGAGTAAACTTCGGTTCAAATGCTGTCTGCATATCCTTATTCTTCTACTTACCGTTTCAGGAATGGTTTCAGTTCATGCCCATTTTGATTTATTGTTTCCTAACGTTCTTTTTGTACTGTTTTCTTTGCCAGAGGTTGATAAACTGTTCTGAAGTCTTTGAAAGGTCAGTGTACTGCTGTGGGTGGGAGAACTTCGATTTGAAGGAGAAGAAACTGGTGTTCGTGATGCTGCGTCAGTCACAGAAGCGGGTGGAGCTGTTAGCAGCGGATATCATACCGGTCAATATCTATACTTTCGCAACGACATTGCAGGCAATGTTTAAATTTGTAACTGTAGTAAAGTTTTAAGTTCTGGGGGAAACAATAAAAAAAACACATTTACAACAATAACGTTGTCGTATATAAAGCACATAATATGTAGCACGATTTAGTAAAGTTAGTTCCCAGTTAAATTCTGTTTCAATAGCCTGCATATTTTCACACAATTTAATACCAAAATCACAAGGTTTATAAGACTGTCTCTTTTAATCCTTGTTCATGTTAGTTGAATACAATGTACATGCACAATCGTGCTTATAAACTGGAAGCTCTCACGATATTTGCTTTGGTATTAAATTGTGTGAAAATATGCAGGCATACATATAAATAAAACAAAGCGGCTACTGCTGCTCGTCATTAAATATACATAAAGCAAGTATCAAACTATTTTTTAACGTAGCATGAACGGATTCCCGACCACAGCCGTAGGCACAGGCTTGCGGACGGCGAGCAATGGGTAGCTCGCCGTCCGATAAGGACCAGGCCCGGGTCGACGCCGACGGCGCGTTATGTTCCACGCCTGCCTCAAAGAGATGTTAGCACAATTGACGGGGTCCGCTAGGACCGATGCCTGCCAGGGTTGCGGGAAAGTCCGAAAGGGATACCGGGACCCTTGGCAACGGGCAACTGAAGGAACACGGATGGGTTTCAGTCAGTAAAAGTCTGACACGCCCTCCCGCTCCGCCCAGAGTGGGAGAAGTCATTTGATGGTTTCCCATCCTCAAAAAAAAAAGCGTAGCATGAAGCAAAAAGTACCTAGTACAAAAAAATTTCGTAACACAACGTTACGTCGTAATATTAAATTCGCATTATTTCGATGTTTCTAAAAGATGAGGAGAGTATAGAGAATTAACCGCACTTTCTAATGGCATTACATTTGGCACTAGCATGATTTGTATAGATGTGTAGGAATATCTACAATATAATAATAGTTTTGGTGATTGTGTGTTATTATTATGTTCGTCGGTTGTGTTTATCCAAGTGAGCATTTCACGTTGCAATTTATATTTTTTATAATTAGGTTTTATCGTTTTTCATATCAATGAATTTTAATTATGAGTATTTGCATTCATAGTTGCTATAGAAAGGGGGGGGACTCGTGGCTAACTAATAACAGGCGCACCGGTCGATCGATCAGGTTAAGCTTCGATTGCCGCGGTTGGTCCGTGGATGTGTGCCCATCTTTACATACCGAGATAGACCCCTCCGTGGCTCGAAATGCACTTTAAGCACTTGGTCCCGGCCGTCATTCATGGATCTTTAGCAGTCGTTACGGGTCGTCAGAAGCCCAAAAGTCTGACAATCAGTCTTGCCAAGGGGTATCGAATTTCGCCTGAACTGGGTTGTGGAGGTCAGACAGGCAGTCGTTCCACATAAAATACTGGTATTCAGCTGCATCCGATTAGACTGGAAGCTGACAATAAAATTGTTGGGAAAATATAGAAATGCGTTTATACTGCAATGATGAATTTAAAAAAAACAGCTTTATTATCCACTGTGGTAAAAGGCAATTGAAGAAAAAGTTGTGATTATAAGTCTATTTGTAGCATTGATGGTACATACATAAACACATGAGATAAATGATGGTTTGGTTTTATTTAATGAAAATTATTTCTGTAGCCCGGCATTTTATTTTGGTGAACACACATTATAATGTAGTACCTACAAGACAAAAAGTCTTACCACGTTTAGGTATTATAAAACGAACACAACAAAATATGAACTTGAGGTCACGGTTCTGTACCTGCAATGACTTATAAAGTAGATAAATGACTGAATTTTTTGCCTTTCATATAAATTAAACTATATGAATTTAGATAACGCAAACAAATTTTCCAGAACCCATTTTTAGGATTCATCATTATAAATACCATAACATCGCCAGTATTCGCAGTGTGGATAGGCAGAGGTGTACCTATAGTACACCCACATTTCGCCAGTTATGTTTAAATCCCATGTAATAGGGGGTGAGCATATTGCTATCACAAACAAGACTCCGGAGACTCCGGAGAAATTCCAGATGCAAAAACTCATTAACTCTTTTCCCGACCCGGGAATCGAAACTAAGACATCAAGCTCAGCAACAGCGCTTGCGACCACTAGATTAAACAGATTAACCTCTATCAAGCCAAAGTAAAAATAGCGATTTAATAACTGGAAAAAAAACACCTAAAATTACTTGAAAAAACTTGGTGTTAACTCAAACTCAAACTCAAAGAATTTATTTCAAATAAACCAATTACAGGCACTTTTGAATTGTCAAGGGTCGGTCGGTCAGTCAGAAAGATGAAGCTTGTTGCCCATTCCAAAGCGTAGTAGTTTCCTACGGAGAAGAACGGGCAAGAAAATCCACGGACACTCTTTTAAATCCGAATATTGTTACAATATATTTTGTTTACCTCATTCATGTTCAAAAATTAAAATAAGCCTTGGCAGCTAAGAGATGACCAGTCCCTACTGATGGCGCCCGTTCACGAACATGACGCATGGATCAGCACCATTCAGCTTAACCATTTTGAAGGGAACTTAATGATCCGACATGTTAAGATCTAGTACTAAGTATTATATAAAATGCTGGTATTTAGTCAAATGTCAATGTCAACCCAAAACTAATAAGGGAAACCTTGGATGAAGATGTACAGGACTTGCGAGTAAAAGAAAAAAAATGTCTCCTTGTTTCCTTCCGATCTCCAAAAACGATACTAACATTCCTTCTAGCACTTTAAGTTGACCTTAACACACATTATAAACTACATTGAAAGTTTTGAAATGGTTTCCTTAGAAGATTGCAAGTGCGGAACGAACGTTGCAAAATGATTTACATTATAAGTTCCACTGGAATTTGTGAGTAACCTGTCGATAGATACTCGAGACCAACCTGGATAAATTATGTTTTTCTTCCCTTAGGTAATGCCATATTATATTAGAATGTTTGTCTTAAATACTTTAAATAAGCATGAAGTCGCTATACATATTTAAAAAAAAAATTAGTTGCTTCCGGACTTATACAATACGATAATGGAATTGGATGAAAAGCTAATTGAAGATCAAATATATAGAACAATTCTTGGAACTAAACAGTGAGCTTATCTACGACTACCATTGTATTGGTACAATGAAACAGTTGATCAACTTTTCTTTAGTTTCATATTTCAGCAATACTAATGGCAACGTATTTGGGTCTACGGTGCAAGCAAACGGAACGGCTTACAAACAGTTCCTGTCCTCCTACCAATAACGTTTGCTGAGGAACTACATTTTTCGCGCGTGTACTGTTATTCCAAGTTGTTTGATGCGAAAAGTGAGCAGCGAGTACCAATTAACTTTCGTGGTAAGGGGCCGAGAGCACATGTCTGTCGAACCGCTTTTTCGTCGCTTGGTTAGTTGCGTATAAACCGTCTGTCGTAGCGTCCGCGCGCGGGGAGCGACCGGTAGTATTGTGACACGAACTATTTATTTATTACAATAGATTCATAATAAATGTTGAGATAGTTGACAATATAGATTTTCTGTGAAAATGAAAGTGATTGTTTGCTGCCTTTTTATCATAATCAATATCAGCAATAATGGAAAAGCCTCCCTTGAGAGTTTTGCACCCAGTGGTGCTAATATACTCTTTGAGGATACAACAAAAAACTTAGGTAAGGTAACTTTTGATTTGTTTATTATAAATTGATAAAATCAGATCATTTTAAGTCACAGTCCTAAATAATGCTGAATATTTTGTACTCTAGATAGTGTTGTTGTTATTACATTACAAAGTAGTAGGTTCACATTAATATTGTAATTGAATAAACATGAAAGTTAATCACCTTATCATTAAACCATAAATTATTTACACGTCAATCATATTTTTAAAACTAGATGAGGTCGGCATTTCTACTTCGAGAGGATATCTCGAAAAAACCTCAGGTCACAGTTTCTTTTAAAGTCCAGACATAATCTTGGTCAGATAATGTGAAGACCATGTAGATTGGTGTCTGAAATGGTATTTTGAGGAAAGAAGCACATTTGCATTGAATTATAAAAACTCATGGAAAAAAGATCAGAAATAAACAAAATAGCATAGTTGCTTAATAAATCTAACACTACGAGTACAAACAAACATATGAAATCATAAACAAATTTTTACATAACATTACTTGGGTTAACATTAACCTTGCAGACAAAGTATCATGCTACCGACCTTGCAAATTCAACGTCAAGCCCAAGCGATGTCACTACAACTTCAAAGTAGAGCCAACTATCCAAGAAGATGGTCGACCAGCTATTACCATCAATGGCATGACTCCAGGACCACCGATACAAGCTTGTGTAAACGATATCATCGTTGTAGAAGTACAGAATAGTATCCTGAATCAAGATATAACTATCCATTGGCATGGAGTTGAGCAGAAGGGAACTCCCTATATGGATGGGGTTCCGATGGTAACTCAGTGCCCCATTGGTTATGGACAAACGTTCAAGTATGCGTTTGTTGCGACTTCTCCTGGAACTTTCTTCTATCATGCTGATTCAGGTAATATTATCCTTGGCTTATTACTCTACGCATTGTTTGACAAAACTACAGTAACTGCACTTAGGTCAGATGTGCGATTACGTAGGTATAAGACGAGAAATCTCGGATTGTTTGTTCTGACATGGGTGCTGGCTGGCATGGCTGTAATTCTGGCCCAAATCTGTTTTTTGTCTACAAAGACTGCTAAATCAATAGAAGCACAAATATTATCTTAGAGTTTGTCGGAAACTCTACAAATACAGCAAGTATTTAAGCACATAAATTGCATGTACATTTTTGTTTCCTAACATCATTTAACACAGCCTATTAAAGTCCACTTCACTGGCACACACAGTCCTCTCTTCCTTCCGACTTTCTGGATTCAGCCTTTATAACGTCGTCTGTCCATCAAACCATCGGTTTCCTAATATTCCCTGTGTTATTGTTTCAAGTGCTGTCCAAGACATGTCTCATTTATTTTCTTCAATGTCATTGTTGTGTTTTGTTGCAGTCTCTCATCAGAGTGATGGCGTTTACGGGTCACTGATCATCAATCAGCCACAGCCACTGGAGCCTCATTCATCTCTGTATGATTACGACAGAAGTGGCGAGAACACTCTAACTATTGCCGCTAAATTCCCAGAACTGTTAACTGCTAAACTTGAAGATGTCAGCCGACTGAAACCTGATGCCCTTATTATAAATGGTGACGGAGATATTTCAAAGTAAGCGCTTAATTTATTGTAACTATATGATAGTCCGAAATAAACAAATAATAATCGTTTATTTGAAACGAAACAAAAAAGGATGAAACTACTGTGTTGCGACTACTGACGATCATGGCAAGGCAAGGTAAAGTGTCTGTTATACAAAACTATTTGCGCACTAAATGAATGACATTGAACTACGTACAGTAGTTCGAATATTAGATTTACAATTAGGATCTCAGCAAATTAAGTGGTTAACCTAAAAATATTTCATCATGTAATGAGATATAAACAGTAGTTGTTATATCAAGTAAAAATAAGCAATCACTAGACCCGACAAACTATTACGTTAACAACGAAGTATCCTAAATAATTGAGTGCAAATGGTTCGTAACGATACCTAAGTACATAAACAAAGAAAGGTAACAGGTTGGAAAATACTCGTTATTTAGTAAAAACCTTTGCAACAGGTAATTTTGAAGTCGTTAATAATTCCATAGTAGTTCCGTAAGTATTCATTGTATTTAACAAAGTATACTTACGGAACTACTATGGATAAAAGTAAAATTACGTTAGTCAATCATCAACCACTGCCTCTAAGCTATCTTACGGTAAGAGTGACAGAATCCATCCAATATCTCAATTTGAATGTTAGTAATACATTATTAGATTTTTGTGTTTCAAGCTCACAATGACTGTTATTATAAGTGTAGCATTAGGTACATGAAATTGCATTCGGCATTGAATTATTGTGGTTTGCACATTGCCTTGTGTTCAGTGTCTGCCGACACTGGGCCTTTCTATTAATATTCCTTTCATAACCCGCATTTTCGTCTTCAGCAATAGCTCGTTAGTGTTTTATTTCTTGATTCTCATATAAGAAAAATGCATTTTTATATATTCCAGGATATTCGTCATGCCAGGGTTTGCGTATAGGCTGAGGATTATAAACGCTATTGCAATCGAGTGTCCTATAATTGTGAACATAGAAAACCATGAAATGATAGTTATTGCGACCGACGGGAAACCCACCAAACCAGTTTTGGCTAGAAACGTGGAACTATACCCAGGTAAGGCTGACATTATTTAAGATTAGGTAAACACAACAACATTGGATGGATGTTGCAAAATTATCTAGAATACTTTGTATGCACGTTTGCCACAATATTTGAATTGCGTAAATACACATTATCATACTAGGTACACCTTTTTCCAACCACCGATAATTGATCTTTTCAATGTCAGATGTAATAAACATCTGACATTGAAAAGATCAATTTCAAAAGATTTTTTTTTCTTTAACTTGTGCGAATTTTGATAAATTACCTATGTAGATTAATATTCAAAAAATTGTCTCATGAATACTATTCTTTCGACACTTGTTGCTCAAACGTGTTGCATGTTGGCCTCCGTTCGTGATGGACCAAATCCGTTTTATTTTTGGTTATTCATTAGCTTCGCAAATTATATATTCCGTTTCATCCACTCTATGTTTAGCGGTGAAATATGAATTAGTTCTGGCAAGACACGAACACGAACGAGCTGTTAATATATGTATGTTGACCATACGGCTGAAAGAACTAAAGTTTTTCCATAAATAAATTATCAATTACATGTTTTTGGAAATGCACCCAACCTTACATAACATAGGAAACTACCTTTTATTGCTTGTTTTACGGCCTATGCAACATCTCACAGAGACCATTAACTATACGATTTGAACCTTTGATAGCGAGAGAGTGAACGGAACCAGCTATCTAGTTATACGATAAAAAGCTTTTACTTCGGAGAAAGTGGCATCTACTACAATGGGTTATATAGATGGCATGCTAGTCGCTACAGCTATTTTTTATCTCTAGTTATCAAAAAAACTTCACCGGATACTTCATGATTTATATGTGAATGACAAGTGGACATGTGAGTGAATAAAATTTCTATTGATATTTCGTTGCATAAGGTTTTTAATTTGCATTTCGTAGGAACCTAATGATGCATCTGCGAGTGCGACTCTTTAAATTGCATGAGTTGCCAAATCAACCAATATTGATTTATTAATCTCATCACCTACAGATTCATTGATGCTTTTGCCTGCTACTTCGGCCGCGTGTTTTAACATATTCTATGGCACTCGGCAGCAGCGTAGCTTTCTACCAGTCAAATAATTTTTGAAATCCGAGGAGTAGTTATAGAGGTTACCCGTAGGTGCATACAAACTCACTTATATTATTATTTCTTTATTATTATAAAGTATATAGATGACGGACGACTGGTAATAAAAACACAGATGAACAAGTTACTGTGCGATTCGATAACAAACACTTTGAAGAAACTGGTTTTTTAAATATAGCTTCTGTGGTATTTGTTTATATATTGTGTCGGTAAAATCCGTAATGGTTTGGAAAGAGTCTAAGATTCATCATAATTATGATACGTGCTTGCTGTCCTTTCGCGAGGTGTTGGTGTGGATCGAATAAATCCATGACTTTGTAATTGCAGGCATCACTATCACCATTCATAACTATGCATCTTTCTTATTTCAACTACTTCTTCCATAATTCTCTATTAGTCTATTTTATAGTCTTCTGGCTAAATAATAACAGCCCTCGGGGCGATCGAAAGTTAAACTACGCTTGCGGCGGTCGGTTCCTGGATGGGCGACTATCCATTACATTATCGACCCCTCCATGCTTCGGAAAACACGTTAAGCCCTTGGTCCCGGCTGTCATTCGTAGATCTTTAACAGTCTTTACGGATGGTAGTCAGAACTCCAAAAGTCTGACAACCAGTCTAACCAGGGGTATCATGTTCACCAGTAACTGGGTTGTAGATGTCAGATAGACAGTCGCTCCATGTAAAATACTGGTATTCAGCTGCATCTGGTTAGACTGGAAGCTGACCCCAACATAGTTGCGAAAAGGATAGGTAGATTGATTGATTTCTCTATTAGTCTAAGCATTACTTACTTTTTTGCAATTTCATTTTAAAGTGCTGTCATCTTTATGAATAGAAACCAATGTATATTGCCTAAAGCCAACAGTCGTTCGTCACTTTGGTCAATTGCGGATCAAGTTATTTTGTTGGACGTTGGTCGAGATAGTTTTTAATTTATTTTCACTAGAGGAGAAAGGTGCGCTTGGTCGCGTACTTTTCTCTACGTTTAAGGTCATCATTAGTAACTAGTTTCGTTTGTTATGATTTCACTTTCTATTGATTTTTGTTTTAACTTTTATGGAATATAACGTCAGTTCTTTTAATAAAAAAATATGTCTAAAATATACATATATGTCGTCTGGATGCGGATTCTTTGTATGAGCTGTTTGTTAGTGTTTAGAATTAGAAATCATAAATATTAATGAGATTTTTTTATGTTGAACGTATAATTTTACGTTTAAAATACTCGTATTTGTCAACTGAATAGAAACGTTGGTAGCGTTTATAAACAAATTCAAGATCACAAAATGCATGAACATTAGTAGATTTATTGTTTCTACTTTATCCTCATTAAAAAGTAATAATTACAAAGTAGCCGTTGTCTTTCGTTTATGTTACATTATTGTGATGTTTTTAATTACAATGTTTTGTAATTTGTCTTGATTTCAGGGGAACGTATGGACGTGGTAGCTCGCGCGACAGAAGAGGGTGGCGGGTACTGGGTGAGGACCCACGGTACCGGGTCTTGCACAGGTCTCGTCGCCAACGCGATGCTCATCTATTCCGGCTTTAACTACACCGCCATGTTGCAAGAAAACCAGGTATCTATGGTATATTATATTGTTTAAAAATGCTGTAATAACTGCAATTATAATATAATTGTTGAAAGCGTGACGGTTGACAGGGGAGAATGGATAGAGAAAACGTATGGCGCCGACCCCAAGTAACATGGCACAAGGGCTGGAAGATGATGATGATAGTATAATTGTTAATTATGATGATCCCACTTCATTCCAATACATATTATGAATAGAGTCACTCTTTATTATGAATAGAATCACTCTTTGATTGACCCATTTATTACAATTACCTGATAACTGATTGAGCGACATTATCCATGTTTCTTATTGAATGAATTATTATATCATGTCCAAAACATTGTCAGGTTGTTCCTTTTGTGCAACTGATTACTCGCAAAGACATATATGAGTATTAGCAAGCAATGGTACCCAAAAATGCCTTTTCAATTATTATGCTCTAGCCGTAAAATTGATTATTTCGTATTTTTATTACAGAATGAGTATATTAAAACGAGTTGGGAATCGGATTTAGTAGTAGGAGGTCAAATGCTGGAGTCCCTTCAAGATCAGAGTCATACGTCAGAGGTGAAATCCGTGTACTTGGGTATCGACAGGAATCTAGTCAAAGTCAAGGACGGTGACATCGATTTCAGATACATTAGTGACGCTATCCCTAAGAAGCCTTTCTTCCCTGCTGCCTTTGGTAAGAATGTTTTGATTTAGGTGTAGGAAAATGTATACAATACGTATACATTTTCCTACACCTAAATCAAAGTTGCATTATTTAAATATGTGTATTTGTACCTAGATATTTGTAATTAATGCGTAGGAATATCACAATATGCCTTGCATATTCGTGTAATACCAGTTGGATAGTATGCAGCTTAAGTGTTTTGTCAACAACAGAACGTTAAGCACTTTATAGAGGTGCTAAAGATAAATACTTATCTACTTTTGAACTTCCACAATGAATGAATTCTATCTTATGAACCGTAATAGGTAGACAATTGAAATTTTCACATATTGTGTATTTTTATTGTTACTATAACAAAAAATAATAAAAATAAAATAAAGTTAAAAATGAAAGGGGAACCCCTTTAAGTTTTTACTTCATTTTATTTTTGTAAATTTTTGTACCATACAAGATTTTACGAAATTATAAAAAAAAAAATGTAGCGTTAAATATTGTGTGGTGTGGTGGTACGGAACCTATCGTGTGCGAATCCGAATCGCACTTGACTTGAAAGCAAAAAAACAGTCAAGTGCGATTATGCATTCTTCATTTCCGGAACATTTTTGTAAATGAAGTAGGTAGGCCTACGATCATATTTTAAGTAATCCATTTTCATATCCATTCCAGCTCTTCAAGAAAACGGAATAGTTCAAATAAACGGGAAGAGCTTCCTGTTCCCAAACGTACCGATATTATTGCGACCACGTGACGTCAGACAGGACATGTATTGCAAAGTCGGGGAGGAAGACAAGCAGGTGGAGACACAGTGTGTGCAAGTGTTAGATGCAGCTGAAGAAGAAGTGTTAGAAATCGCTCTAGTAAATGAAGGTGAGTGTCTTTTTAGTTTAGTCAATCCTGTAGGTATTGCAAAAGACATTGTAGGTAACTGGATAAGTTGTTTTGCAAAGAAATACTTGAGTACAGATTTTAACATAGAACCAGGCGTAAACCTAAACCGGCCATATTAGCAATTCCTCTAAAAGCAGTTCATTTCCCGTTACCCAGATGTCATTAGCAATTCCTCTAATTTGACATAAAAGCAATTCATAATTTCTGGACCATTTTACGAATCTCTATAGATAACTGTCAAGCAGATAAATTATTTCGTAATATGAATTACATGCATTTTATATTATGAATTGTCAGTTTGTGACATTTTACGATGATTTATAATATTTTCTTATTATGATTCTGCTAAAGTGACCGTTTTAAGCTCCCTGATGTATCCAATGTATCTCATAATGAATCACCTAGGTTCCCATCTATATTTTATAGTAAATTAATATAATTTAAGAAATTAGGGTGCAAAAGCCCTTTGGGCCAATTGTAGAAATCAATGTTATACGCAGAAGGGTTCTCTAATACGCAGGAGTTTCAATATTAACCAAACTTCTTCATGTACACTGTGGAACAGACTTTTTTAATTGTTTGTGTTCTTGATTCGAAATTCTTTTAATTTCCAGGTTTCGGTAGCAACGACTCGTACACATTCCACATGCATGGCTACAACATGCAAGTTATCGCCACGTGGCAGAATCCCAAAGATAAGCCGATCTCGAAGGCAGACTTCCAGAGGATGAACAAAGATGGCAAAATTTTAAGGTACGAGTAACTATAGGCTTTCTTACCAACGAGTGGCGAACATAAAGTTAATTTTCCCCTTGAAGCTAACGGTATACGTCTCCCAAGATTTAGAAGCCTTGAGATGGACTAGTCATTCACTGATCCAAAATAGTCCATCCCTCTATTTTCCCAACACATTCTTATCCACGCATTTTTCTAATTTACTTATTTTTTATTTTATTGTTTTAATCTGTGAATCTAACATTGATTGTTATGTTATGCCCTATCCCTTCACATTTACTAAATAACTGATTAAGTCTATATACCGTGTGGTGGGACCCTGGTGATCTGCTATACAGGTATTCCTAGTGCATACACCAGTCTCTCACAAACTAGTGTCACATAGTTTTTTTTAAAGCGTGTCTAAATTATAAGATCCCATGTTTGTGAAGAGAAAAAAATGTATTTGAATTGGAATTTGACTAATAGATTGCCTTCTTGATGTGTGATAACTATCTGAGGGTCATTTATTTACCCATAATGCAGAAACTTTGGCGATAATGTGGTTTAGCTATCCCAGGGTATCTACATATTTATTTAAATTTTGGTAGGTAATATGGATCCACGGTTATTCTTTTTCTCGAGTTAAGAGGCTTGTGTTTTAACATAGGCCTCGTTAACTCACGAAATTACTAATAGTAATTTGACTATGGTAGGTAAACTTGGATTACTGATCAAAGTTTGCTATTATTAGCAAAAAAGCAGATTAGGTCTCCTATATCCCCACACAGTGGCATATTCTATGGCAAGAAAAACTTCACGGGTAATATAATTTCCAATTAGCATGAACTTCACAAATAATAATAATGAATGAAGCTATAAAACCTTTCTAACGCTTGCATCTGATTTCTAACACTTTCTCTTTTATGGTGAAGCTGAGTTGTGGCGATTTGAACGATCATTATAACTCAAGAGTTTCTAATATCTCGTGTTATAGAGTTATCTACTGGAGTTTCTAGTAAATTGAGGGAAATTATTGTGTGGTCTGTATACGCGACACGATTCACGAATCACGATTATACAGGAATTAAGTAGTGGTGGTCTTCTAGCCCCACCAAGCTGTGGGTTCAAAAAACTTTATGACGTTATAATATGGACGGTCGGTTTAAATGCCAACACTTTGTAATCACCAACACTCGCGCAAGCACCATGAAGTCTTTCCCTGTAGTGGTAAATAGTAACAGGCCAAAATTCATGAACGAGTACGTAATCGAGAAAGTAAATAACTAGAATTACCTTAGTAACGAAATTTTTGAACGCTATTGCAATGAAAAAATTACCCGGGGTTACCGACATAGGTCGGTAAGCCCGGGCAATTTTTCAAAATGTTGTTTATTTATGTAATTGTTTTTTAGATAATTTAGTATAATAAGTTATCCAATGTATATATTTTACTGAAATTTGCATAAAAATAAAAATCAAGTTTCAGGACAAGCTTACGTGTGAGCAACAGATTACTTGTGACTCCGGATTTTTAATTTGTCTGTCTGTGGTGTCTTGTTTATACCTATTCAGTCGTAGTTGGGTTTTAGTTATTATTACTTATTTTTTTTAAATTATTTTGGGGTTATAATATATATATTTTTGAAATCTGCTCATTACACCCTTTTATTTTGATACCCAACATAGTACGATTAAACAATTTTTTTTTTTTAGTTCCTGACTTTATTTCCTCTAGAGGGCGCCATTTTTATATTAATGTGACGTCACATAGCCTATAACCAGCGGACAATCAAGACGCTTCTAACGATACCTTATTTGTCAAATTGTGATGAGTGGTTTAGAAGATACAAGGGAACAGATGAACATACATACATACATACATACATACCGGTCAAAATCATAACCCTCCTTTTTCTTCGCCGTAGTCGGGTAAAAATAAAGGGGAGAATTGATTTACAATCAATCAATGATATTAGACCTAAAAGAGAATATGCTAGTCATATGAAAGCACATCTATACGAGTAACTTACGAATCATCACGATTGGAAGCCATAAAATGCATTTGTCGTGACCAAAATTGGTTAGATGGTATCATCACCATTAGTGGTAACAGTGGTACTAAATCATACCCTTGTTATTTCAGAAATCTCCTAAATCCACCATTTATTGTTTCAGAAATCTCCTAAATCCACCAGTAAAAGACACAATCACTGTACCAAACAAAGGCTACACGATCGTCAGGATCAAGATAGACCGTGGAGGAACCTGGCTGTTGGAATGCAGATCCTGTGCCCTCTCCTCGATACCTGCCGCTATCATGATCCGGGTACCCGAAGCGATACCCAAAGCTGTGGTCGACTCGTTACCTAAATGTGGGAACTACAGGCCTCCTGATGTTCTGCTCAATTAAATTTTCGAATAGACTGATAGCGTACAGTTGGTCTCGTGATTTTAGAGTTAGGAATTCTTATATGTAACTAAGGTTTAGTATAGGTTATGCTTTTTTGTGGATACTCAATTCTTATAGGATAGAGTTGATAAATCAAGGGAGACTTTTGGGAGTCTCCTGCATCAAGTATTAGTCAAATCCACAGTAAATTCTAAATGTTATAAGAAAGTTTTCTTCAGTCTTTTATTTAGATAGTGGGTACCTACAATACAGCGATATGGCGACCTACAGATGATAATAATACTCAATACAATAACGTTAACCTAGGTAGAAATAATGAGTGATCGTAAGAAGATGAAACAGATTCCGTAGTTTCAATATTAATGAATGTATGACACAAACAATTACAGATAATAATGGAAGATTATCGAAGTGAGAGTTTTAGAAATATTTCATATTTTCCTATACTATTAACATGGCGAAGCGAAGTTATGTATAATAAAAATGAAAATTATTTATTGAAAGGAATTAAAGAATAGTAAAAACCAAATTACTTTTATTAGACATCCTTGATATTGTAATTAATAAAATCAAGGTAGGTGAACACATTGGTATAAATCGTGGGTGCACCTATCTCCCCGCAAGGAGACACACCCCATGACACTACGCCTATTATAATAGGAATGAATTCTTCCACATATTGTCTGTCTTGAGGAGTTGCATCTTCAATCGTTTCTGTTGCTTGTTCATTACAACAGACATAGTTACTTGCATTGTATTTCTCTGTATTGTCTTCTACAGGGTCGTTAGGATCGAAGAGGCCATTTGGAACGTATTGTATGAGAGGACCACCTGAGTCTCCGTTGCAGGCTGCGACACCTCCGGTAGTGGGTCCTGTGCATATGTTCGCGTCTTTGTCTAATGGGTTTGTTTCATCACCTTCTTTCAAATTTTCAATTGCTGCGTAGCAATCTGTGGAGTATAAATGATTACAAACATTGGGTTTGAGTAAATGCATGAAATTATTCTATTTTGAATTGATTAAGGATCGGAATTTCATTCGACCTTCATTTTGCTGCTTGAAAGTAATCATCGTGGGTGACTTACCATCGTAAGGAATGTAGGTTACTTTAACTTCTTGCAGTCTGCTCGGTAGGTCAGGTATGAAAATTGTTGTTTTCAAAGCACCCCAACCAGCCAATTTCATTTGGTCCCCGTCAAGTTTGTAATTACTGGGCAGTTGAACAGGCTGGACCCACTTAGTGAAAAAAAATGGTGTTACTGTGCTTACAACCGCAACGTCGTATGGCCCAATACCACTGAAAATGTGCAAATATTTAATTATAAAATGAAGGTGTTCTAATAGTTCGCTTCTTAGTTACCGAGATATCTACAACGATGCATTTTTAACAACTTTTTAGCATTGACTATAGGTAATTAAAATAAGAATAATTATATCGAAGAGACAACATCTGTCTTGCATTGCCGCTGAATTATTTAGCGCAGCCGTGAGGCACACACTATTGTTTTTAAAACTTTATTTTAAAAAAAATATTTGTATTTTGTGTTTAGCATTCTGTACAAATAAACATTATTCTTTCAATAGATTTTCACACATTAGGAATTTAACTAACAAGATGATGAAAGTGAAATTAATATGAAATGGTTACCCTTCATATAAAGGATGGTGTATTCGTTCGCTGATCTTGATCACTTGAGACTGAGTTCCAAAGTTATTGACGTCATGTATACCGGCAACGGCTTCTAGTGGCAGCCATCTTGTCAACCAAGATTCAACGGCACAGTGAGCAGCAGATAAGATCTGGAAAAAGGAATTTAATCAGTATAAAGTGACGATGTTTGACTTAATCTAGCCAGCCCACTGCAGATAACCCATAAACCTATCTAGCTGCTAGATATGTTTTGTTTTCTAGCTGGAAGTGCAGATTACAATGCCAAAAGTCTATTTTTTAATCTCGTAGACAAATTTGACAGGTGCAAATGTCAAACTCCAAATTGAAAAAACAAAATTAGTCAACGAGATTAAAAAATAGATTTTACATATAGTTTAACCATAATTATCTTCACGTGACACCAGTCTGTCATGGTGTCAATTTACCTAATGGCTGTAAAATGACAATGGGTACATGAGTTTTCACAGTTCAAACAATCCACGTAAAAAAATACTTACTCTCAAAAATAGTTTGCAAATTCACTGATAAGTAGGTATTTCAAAAATAAAATTCAATTCAATTAAGTGCAATTACACCGATACAAATATCAAGAGAAAAATATATTTTGTCAAGAAAATACGGATAATAATCATAACTCAAACTCAAAGCATTTATTTAAATTAAATATTTAAATTAAACGATTTACAGGCACTTTTGAAATGTCAAGGAGTCTGTCAGTCAAAAATATGAAGCTAGTTGCCCATTCCAAAGCGTAGTAGGTACCTGTGGAGAAGAACGGGTAAGAAACCACACGGACACTCTTTTAAATAAAATAAAAATTTATACAAAAAAATTGGTTACCTACATCGTTCATGTTGAAATTATACATGTGAGAAAAACATTACAGTCTAGATGTCTATCTCTGAGAAACTCATCAAGTGTTTTAGCATTGTTCTATCAGAAATGACTTTAGCTGGTGCTTAAACCAATTTAAATGATAAAATAATGAACTTTAATGCTATGCTATTTTTTTTCTAACTGAACAGAAAGCTGTGCTATTAGGGAGTGTGATGCGCCGCTTCTGCTGCCCAGCTAAAGGTGAGTGGGCGTTCTGGGGGACTGTCTTATAATTTTCACGTTCGAAAAGTTTTGAAATACTGGTATTCTGCTGCATCCAGTAAGACTGGAAGCCGACCCCAACTTGGTTGGGAAAAGGCTAGGCAGATGTGATGTGTTCGAAAATTTTTGAATCTCAGCCTAGTTGAATAAATTTTGATTTTGCTAGAAGTAATTTATTTAAAAGTGTGTAAAGTTAAAACGACTTTCAAATGCGGTTGTATTATACAGGGCGTCCCACGGATATGCCACATGAAGGGAAAGTACCTTGAATATTGTAGATGGAGCATTTTACTGAAAGAAGACATTATTTGAATTTAAAAAACAATTTAAACTGCATTCATAGATATTTCAATAATTACATGGTTGAACCAGGAATCGAACCCGTTACATGAGAAAAATAATCAACCTGTAGCTTTATCATACCGATCGAAAAGCTTCATCATAAGGATTATTTTTTGCTAAATAACATAGTGTCACAAATAAAAGGGAGACCATGGATTTTAACATTCGGACACGGGCACCTCTGCATATTTATTTTTTTATTTTTTGCGCACGTAGTCGCCTACCTGCTAATTTGCTAAGGCAAGCGTATAGGAGCTTTCGATGAGTTGTCCGAAATAGGACGCTAGTGTATCACAACCTTTATATTACAGCTAGCTTCCGCCCGCGGCTTCGCCCGCGAGGTATGTCGATAAAAGTAGCCTATGTCCTTCCCCGGGATACCATCTATCTCCTTGCCAAATTTATCGAAATCCGTTCAGTGGTTTAGGCGTGAAAAGGTAACATACAGACAGACAGAGTTACTTTCGAATTTATAATATTATAATATATAGTATGGATATATTTATAATCATTTTTAAAATATTATTTATTACTTACCCATCTCTCATTGAGGATCGCTCCACTACATGTGTGTAGTCGTATCCATAGAAACCTGGTCTGCAGCGACACGAGATAGGGATGGCTGTGCGGTTTCGCCTCGTGACCGCCCACAATTTTACTTTCAGGTTTCAAACTTTTTGTGTTCACTAGGAAATATATAAAACAATTTATCTACTGAAGAAATGTCGATAAGTCCAACATCAAAATGAATATATTTTCTATGGAAACTCTATTAAATAGAATGAGATTTATCGGTAATCATCAAATTAATATACCACGTGAGTCATCATTCATGTAGAAGTTTAGGAAAAATCTATTATATAAATATTTATATTTTTGATGCCTAGATCTTCATAAAAAACTGAATAAATAAAATAACTGGCCTACCTGTGTCAAGAAATGAATATTTTATTAAAATCAAGAGGAGTTTCACAGTGAACTTCATAGTTATATATTCGGTGGATGAGTTGTCCTGTGAAACATTGTTTTTTTCGTGTTATATAACATTGAGCTTAGTTAAATCCTTATCGATGCTCATATTTGCAGAAGCTCAACCTTTTGTTTGTTTACTTTTTAGTACATTTCCTAAAAACCTCAGTTTTCTAGATTTTTATGCGGCTTTGAAGACTGAGTAAGAACTTTCCTTTTCTCGCATGAGAACGAATGGAGCTCATGTTGTGGCAAGAAAAATTGTTGTCATAGTATTTTCAAAACCATAATATTATGAAATGGGTCTTTTCTCAAAGTTCCAAATGTTATTTTACGAGAAAAATACTTTTGATTTTTCCGTAACCCGTAACCGTAACCGTTCCGTAACCGTAAGGTATTTACATTTTTTTGCGTGACTTATATTTGTGTTTGTTATAAAGCACCTGCCTCGCAATCTTCAGAAGTTTGCGAACTATAAATTAGGGGTGAATAACGAACTCGGTACTTTATAAGTATACATAATTGGGCACTGTTCCTGTTCAAGGCCATTGGTTGACTTTAGCTTTATAACCATCAATTTGGTACTAACAACCCTTTTTGGAACATTGGTGTAACGGTAATTTCCACTTAGCTAGGGTTTGCTAGGAAAACAGTTCCGTCATATGACGGCCATCATGGAACTCTGTCATTTTAACCAGTATTTGACATTAAGGTGACAAAAACACTCCGTGTTTGGACACCCGTTATTTTGTAAACGATCATCGCTTTTTTAGGAGCTGAGCTTTAGAAAAGGCAACCAAATATACCTTCTATGACATGTACTTACAATTCTTGGATGTAACAAAACAATGTCTAGTTCAGAGCACCTGAAAAAGTACATATAATAAGTACCTTGACAATAGTATTTCATCATACATACGGGTTATTACAATATTGGAATAGGTCATACTATCGCTACAATAGGTAATAAGTTTCTGTACGCTGTCAATGTGAACTGATTTGTAGATTTATGTTCAGATAATCGTCTAAAAATGTAACTAATTAGTGGTTCCTAGTAACCATACCGACGAACTATATTTGCATCTGTTTTAAGTATGTTGGTACGCTTAAAAAATGGTGCATATATTATGTTAAGTTAAAATTCGTGACATGCTGTGGCTAAATTGTGATCTGATTAGAGTATCAGGTAAGTTATATTTCAATCATTCCATACCACCTACTGTTTTTTAGTTTTACTGTAAAGAAAGAAATTGAGGAGAATATTGAATCAACTATATTTTCATGTTCGTGTATTTATTAGATCGCTATTAAATTCGACACTTATCTTGATAAATTTAATTTAATTTTAATAAGTCTTATTTCACTTTTGTAAGAGGTGTCGGGATATTTCTAATGATAAGGAGATAATAAAGAAGAACAATTGGAAATATTTTATAAAACATTTATTTTCAATATAAAATGACTGTTTCCTAAATATACGACATTGTGTTCATAGAGTTTAATGATAATAATTTAAAAGAGTTAAGATGGAAAAGAGTGGAATCTTTCCATGTAACAGACCTAACACAGGTGTATACTTTACAACAAAATATTACCCTGCGCCTTATTGTTAATAGCTTAGAGTTCATCTTTCAATTAAGATAAATACAATGGAGTAAATCTACTTCGTTTATGTGACATCTCGGCCCGAGTCAACTGGGCCCGAATAACAATACCAGATACTACGTTGTCAAAATGGCAAAAAAAGTGGTGTGTACCGTCGACCTCTTAAAATACAATATAAATAATAATTTATATTGTCTTTTTGTATTTATTGATATATGGATAGTAAACCATTAACTTCACTTTTTATTTTGTGGTACCTCTATATTTAAACGAACATTTCAGATACAGTAGGTATGTTGTTTGTTATCCGTCTGCTTATATAACAGAACGAAGAGAGAAGAAAAGTAAAGACGCAAAACAGTTCAGCGTACTAAGAACAAAAAACTTTGCAATTTGGAAAATAGATAAGTGATGAATAAATAAGTAGTAATTGAGGTAAGCAATGACAAGTTAAAAACAAAGTTAGCAAAAACTAAATAAATCATGAATTAAAATATAAAAAAAAATTTAAAGAAGAAAGTAACAAAAATAAATATTTGATTAGCATATAGGAACATAAGTCACTTAATAATTTACTTAGCACATTTTTTACAAACATACTTCTAGTAATTTATGACTCATTGTTGGTTATGCTATGAAAGTTGAAAATGATGCAGTTCTGTTCTTGATCAGGCGACGCACTATCCGTGAAGATTTTTTCAAGTGTGTTATTTATCTTAAGTGAAAGACTATCTCGTGAGCACATTGCATCCATCTCAAAGAGTGAACATGGATTGTTAATGAACTAAAACACTATGAATGACGATACAAACTTACGATACCATTGCAACTGTGGCAGAGAGATACATATAATACCGTAACACGAATTACGGTCTCAAGTTAGAAAGATGTTAACTAACTTGAGCTAGATTGAGATAGAGATTTTAACATGCTTTTATAAAATTAAAAGGCCCACCAATCTCCACCGACACATGATGGAAATAATCAATTTAAAGCGAAGTGGTTTGTAGTAACTAGATCCAGACAAAAGAAACTGTGCGGTTGTGTCGGTAGGAGCTCAAATTATGATTATCAATCTACATATTGCGAGTTGGTAATTACGTATTTGCACTTAACCCCTTTATGTTAAAATTTATTTAGGAATAACATTACAATTACGATCGTCTCGTTTCTAATATAAAGCTTAACTTAATTTAATCTAACTTTATGTACAAAATTATATAACGAGTAACAATAACATTTAACTATATCAAAAAGGAATTAAATTGAATGGCGAGTCTAGTCGCCTTTTCGATCACAAGACTGGTCGAATACTTAAATCTGTAAATTATTATAGTGATCTGATTAAATACTTTGGTCTCTAATGCGATACATTTGAAGGTTAGTTATTTAGAACAGCACCTTAAGTTAAGAACATTATTTACAAGATAACATTAACAAATATTTTTTTTATCCCATTCGCACGTTGTTCATATTTCAACAACAGAACAAAATATGGCAGTACGCGATGCTTTTCACTCTCTGTTTGGTTTTCACAAATCGATTACGAATATCGATTACAATTAATTCTCGATAGTGTCAGTGTATCGGGAAGAATGGCGGAGTGATCGTCGGTAGGTGGTCGCCGCATCGAGGGAAGTTCGGAGGCACGGGGGGCAGGTCCCCCTGCGTGCCGATGTGAAGAATCAAGTTCATTCCTATTACTATGTGATAGATGAAATGACAGTGGAACAACCAGTATCCTGAAAAGACAATATAATGTTGAGAAATCGAGAAAATATTCCAGAATCGATTTTGATTAAATGTTATGTTGTATTCAGAACAAATGTGTGATTCAGAGGCCGTATTTTCAAATAGAAAACTATGAAAAAATATTCCAGAATCGTTTTTGATTAAATGTTATGTTGTATTTAGAAAAAATGTGTGATTCAGAGGCCGTATTTTCAAAATGAAAACTATTTAAAAAAAAATAGGAGATATCTATGAAGAATCTTACCTGGGTTATCTGCCTTTAGCCTTAAAACGACGTAACCATTATTGGGCACAGCAAGAGTATCCTTGAAGGGAGGAAGGTTGTATTGCCTGTGCAGCAGACCCTTCCTGTCCAGGTCTAGGGCGTGTTTCAGATTAATCTTCTTAATGTTCTTGTCGGGAGATCTGCCGATGCCGATCACGTTGTACGGAGTACCGTGAAGGTGGAACGGGTGGGACAAGTTCGGTGATTGCACTGGAATTAAAAGGATTATTTGTAAAGAAGATAGTCTTTTTTTAATAAAAATGTGGCGGTTCGTTACTGAGGAGCTCGTGGCTAAGTAATAATAACCGCACGGGTCGATCCATCAGTTTAAGCTACGCTTGCTGGGGGTACGTTAAGCCGTTGGTCCTGGCTGTCATTCGTAGATCTTGGACAGTCGTCAGAAGCCCGAAAGCCTGACAACCAGTCTTACCAAGGGGTATTGTATTGCCCAGTTACTGGGTTGTGGAGGCCAGATAGGCAGTCGCTCCATGTAAAATACTGGTGTTCAGCTGCATTTGGCTAGACTGGAAGCCGACACCAACATAGTTGGGGAAAGGCTAGGTAGATTGACTGATTGATGCGATTCGTTACTGCAAGTAATAGTGTGTTGTAAAGTGGAGATGGTATTCAGCTTGTGGGGCAAAAGCTGGTCATTAGTATTTCATGATATAAAGGCAAAAAGAAATATAAATTTGAACTGCCAGTCCTGTTTTTTTTGCTGACCGTTTGAGGGACTATAGACACTGGATTTTCTGACTACATTCGATAAAATCTTGATCTAGATAAGGATCTCTTCATATCTACCTTCATCGACCAGCACGATTTCCACAATTGAGTTAAGAGGAACATCGATCATGTGTGTGCAGCGGCAGTCGACGGCGCAGTTGGCGGGTCTGTTGTCGCCGTTACAGAAGAGGTCCGGGGATAACTCATTCATCTGCGAGAGGGGCGGTGCAGGAGCCGCTCTGTAGGAGATCTCGTCCACCAAACTCAGCACGTGGTCACCACCGGGAGCGACTGGAATTGGAATAACATTAAATTTTTAAAATTTTATGTAATATTTTTTAGTTTTTGCCGGAAAATATCCCATGAGAAAGTACTACAAGGGTAAAAAGTACCCCATGTCCTATCCTAGCTAGTCTTGGTCTATCCATGTGATATATAAACTTCTATTAACCGCTGTACTATTTAGTATACTATTTGGTGATTCATGACATTATTATGAAATAGGCAGAACTAATGTACCTACCCTGAAAAAGGTTCATAAGAGGCAGAGGCAGAGAGATCATAAATTAAAATGAACATCATATTATATCCGAAGTAGAGACTCACCACGGTTTAAAATCAATAAAAAAGATGTCCAATATATATAGTTTTCTAGTGACCTCAAAATCTTACCTAAGTAGTTCCTGTACGTATTTTCCTTGAACAAGTCCTTTGGCTTGTAGAAGTGGAACCTGAATGGCAGGAAGATCTTGACATCGGGCCTCGCCTGCAATATGGCCGGGTCTACCGGCCTCGCTGACTTCAAGTTGCTAACGCAAACGGCATCATTTCGTTTTACATTGCAGATAGCGTCCAAAGGGTTAAGAATCTATAACATTTATAGGGTTAACGACATGGTTTAAAAAAGTTAATGTGAAGCAATGTGTGCTGAATTTAAAAATCGATTGAAAATAAAAATAAATTGCATTGCTTTTTTTAAATTCTGGAGTAATTAAGCAATGCGCTTTATATTTTGTTAGTTCAGCCGAATCATTAAAGCAACTTTGGAATTTTGTGGTTAAAAGCTTTACAAAAAGAATTTGTTTAGTAACGTCATTGTGTACACAAAAAATATTTACGAATATACAAAGAAATAGAAAAGATGTACAACCTGTAAGTTTGGTGCCAAGTCTCCTACTTGGCACCGAGTAGACTCCTTCTACTCGATGCCCTCCAAATTCATGCTCAAGACATCTCATGCGAGTCATCTACATAATATCTAAAATTGTAATTCTATTGTGCTTTATATACAAGTATATACAACAGCTTTTCAACTAATGTGTGTGTATATTATAAAATCGATGTACCAACTAATTGTACAATCAAATCATCAAACTACTCATGCTTTCAAGGAAAATAAAATAAACCGCTATTTTTCATAGATTTTATTAAAGGTATAAAATTTTACATTCTTATAGTAATTTTATATTATTATGATAAATCGTAACGTTTTGCTTTTCTTTACTTTATAGCAAAATATACCTACTTCGCTGCGAGATAATGTTCGTTGTAAGCTGTGTTGTCGTTCTCAGTCGACTAGGACACACCGACATTTAGTTTTTGAAATTTCCGTTGGCACAATCACACTGACGTCAAGTAGCCGTAAAAATTAACCTCAAGTGTGCTTCTCTGTATATATTTATAGTCTACATAATAATATACAGTCTTCGTTTGTGTACGGAGTGTGCTACAGAGTGATCAGATTACTGTGTATTTACATAAGTTCCGCTGTACGTTATTTACATTTTATCATAAATGGTAGTGCATGCAAAATTGGGTTGGGAATGTTTCGAATGTCTTAAAATTCTAAGCAAGTAGATCTAATAAGTAATTTTTAAATATATACAAGTAATAAATATATCATTGGTGAAAATAACATTATAATGGCAAGTTGTTAGTTACAGGACGAACAAGTCTTGTTAAATCTATACTCAATACGCGAAAATAAATTGTTGGTTCAAGAGCCTCAAAGTACATATTATAGGCGATATCAATAATTAAAACGTAATTAAGAAAATATCACCGAATATGGCATAAAATTAAAATTGAAGTCAACTCGTAGAAACAGTGCATCATCGTTAAATAAAATCACAAACCATCATTAACTCCCATTGAATCACTCTTGTAAAAAAATAAACACAAACGGCAGAATCGAGCACTTCGAATCTACCGGACACATCACACAAAACAAACATAAATTTACACTTAGTTAACATATTTAAATCAACTGTACATAGCTGTGTGCTGTACTTTTATTTGCACATCATGCAAAAACTGGGCAATTTGTCTAGGAACCAATTTAGTTTAGCGCGATGGGAGGGAGGTGGTCGCCACATGTCGGGAAGTTAGGAGGGACGGGTGGTAGGTCAGCCTGGGTGCCCACTTGCAGCACGAGGTTCATGCCGATGACAATGTGGAACAGGAAGTGGCAGTGGAACAGCCAGAAGCCGGGGTTGTTGGCTCGGAAACGGACGATGACGTAGCCATTGTTGGGGACGGCGATGGTGTCCTTCGCCGGCGGGAGGTCTCCTTGCTTCAGATGACGCTCAAGCAGACCTCTCCTGTCGAGGTCGAGAGCGTGCTTCAAGTTGATCTTCTTCACGTTCTGGTCGGGTGACCGGCCGATACCGATGACGTTGTAGGCGTATCCGTGCAAGTGGAACGGGTGAGATAAGTTTGCGATTTGAACTGGAAAATGGAAAGTACAATCAAGAATTTGTATCTATAATTACCGTAATCTATACGTGATGCATAACTTCCCGTTATTGTATTCAGCGTGGTATAATTACCGAAGACATAAATCGATTTACGTGATGATAACATCGGCAAATAAGGTTCAAATTGATCTAAACACTGTTTATACCTAAGTAGGTTGATTATAATTACACCAAGCTCAATAAGCCAATTTGCGGGTCATTAAATGTGACGTGTAATGTACATACCTTCGTCTACAAGTACAACTTCGACAACAGCATTCAGCGGTATGTCGACCTTGTGGGTGCACATGCAATTCTGTCCACAGTTAGCGGGGCGGTTGTCACCGTTACAGAACTGTTCGGGGTTGATGTCGTCATACTGACTGATAAGGGGCGCGGGCGGAGCCATGTATGAAATTTCGTCTATCAAACTGATTACGTGGTCTCCTCCAGGGGCAACTGGAAAGTTGACATCATTTTATTGTTGTTTCCTCTTTTATCATCTCATTGAACTAAAGAACACCGTTTATATGAATAGCTTACCTAAATATCTGTTATAAGTATTCGGCTGGAATAACATCTCTGGCCTATAGACGAAGAAACGGAAAGGCAAGAAGATTTTAACATCAGGTCTTTCTTGAAGGATGGCCGGGTCAATATGCTTGGCGTTCTTCAGCTGACTGACGCAAATAGCGTCGTTCCTTGTTATATTACACCTCGCGTCCAACGGGTTCATCACCTGGATAGTTAGTGAGGAGAAAGGTACGTGCAATTACTAATATTACGTGCAAATATACATTATTCACTACTCAATTGTCTACGGCTACTAAAACTACTAGATGGAAAATTATTTGCACTCTTGCAGAAATTCAATCAAAGTGCAAACACACACCTTTTAAATTATAATAAACCGTTACATTGGTATGTGTTCGATTTTAAAATTGCTGCAGAGACAAGTTGGTATTGATTATATATTTACAGAACCGGTAAATGTACCGGTAGCTATTTCACCTGACTGTACATGGTCTAATTCGTCAACAGGTATAATTTGATTTTTCGTTTTAATTTATTCGCTGCTGCGAAATTTGTTTCATATCGGCTCTATACCAGTATTTAAGTTTGAGCAACGAGTTGGTATAAAGTCGACACTTCAACCATGTTTAATCGAGGCTGTCGTGTCGGCACCAAGAATTCAGTATGCAATATCCGCTGTTTAATAATTGAGGCGGGTACTCTCGTGACACGGGCTACGTACTCCATACCCCTCGCACGGAACACCAACTAGAAATCAGCACCACTACGTGTTCTTCATTCGTCTCTGTTAAACTACCAACATACAGGAAATGTAAGAATATTTACATTATCATAGTATCAATTTTCTACTGAATCTACTGGTGGTATATAATTATATTACAGTTTCGCAGTATGTTACACCGGCCACTACAACTCACCACTCCTTGAGGGATGCCGACATCGTAGGTGGGTGGCTGCGAGGAAGGCTGGTAGGGTCCTCTCGCGTATCTGAGGATACCTAGCTGCTGGGCTCTCTTAATACCGCACTCGCCGAGACCTCGGACCTGGATCCAGTAGGCTCCAGGAATGTTGTTCGCTTCGATTACAAAGTCGTATCGTTCGCCTGTAACACGCGTAATAACATTTTTGTAAGAATTTCATTAGGATCTTGATAATTTGCAAATGTTGTAAAAGAGGAAGCAAGTTATACAATGTTTTTGCTCGACTGGGCGCACTACCTAATTAGACATTATTACAACACATAGGCGTGTCTTATAAAAATAGCAACCGATTATTATAAATTATATTATGCACCTATTATTACGAGGATGTAGATTCCCTTGTAAGCAGAAATACTTTTAAAATCACGAAAATATTTTTGAAGTAAATCATAAGGAGTGATGAAATTGAACGAATAAAGTGTCGTATAATTTGTTCATCTTTGGTACATCAAATGAGCGCAGCGTGGGTGTCAAAAAGCCGCTTCGAACAGTCGTGAGGAAGCATCCTCCACACATTACAACTTGCCATTGTTCGAAAGCTAAATCGTAAACAGGTATGTTTATTGCTTCCTTGTGCTTAGCTCACCTGAGAACGAAATGATGGTGTTTACTTGTACCGGATGCACGGGCTCGCCGTCAGTCGCAATAACGGTTAAATTGTGGCCTTCGAAAGTGACCTGCGCGGGGCACACCGACGCGAAAGCGTTGATCATTCTGAATCTGTATCTCCTGCCAGGCGTGATCGTGAACACTTCCAGAGGCGTGTTGGTCATAAAGCCAGTGTTGGGGTCTCTGAACTGACCCTTTCCGTTAATCAATACGTTTTCGGGATCCTGTCCGGTGTTGACGGCCAGACGACCAGGGTATCTCTCGGCCGCGTCTTCGTGCAGCCAATCGCTGAGCAGCATGACGTGTGTGGTCAAGTCGTAGTCGTACAGGTGACTGTTGGGGTCTTTGGAAGGAGGCTGACGGACGACGATGCTTCCGTACAAACCGTCAAGCTTTTGGAGCCCAGTGTGAGCGTGCCAAAAGTGGGTACCTGCATTACCTTGCCATTGATATCTGTAATAATTTGTGGAGAATATTAAGCATTGCTATTAAATTGATATTACATAGTTTTTACAAATAATTATGCATTCTAAGATTCATGTATACCTGAAAGTATTTCCTTGTTGGATGGGGCACTGCGTCACAAACGGTACACCGTCGTAGTACTGAGAGCCTCTCTGCCAGATTCCGTGCCAGTGGATGGTCACCTCCATACCCTCCATGTGGTTCTCCACGTCGATGACTACCTTGTCGTTCTCGCACACTTGGATGGACGGGCCCGGCAACATTCTGTTGGCTGTGAGGATTCCTCGCTCGACACCATCGGCAAGCACACATTGACAGTGAGACCACACCACGTTCGTCGCGTTCGGTGTGCATACTTGACACGCCCTGCAATCATTTGAATGTATTTAAGTATGACATAAGCTATGCTCTATTTCCTTATCAATATATCTTACACCACAATTTCTTCAGGCAACACGTACCCTATCGTGAAATAACTTATTTGCATAAGTCCTGTCATCACCTATCAATTACGTGGCCTGACGGAATTTGGATCAGTCATTGTATTTAAGTACGGCATTGAAGCCGATGCCGCGAACAGTTCGTGTGAAACAAAGCGTAAAATGTGCGAAATGGAAAAGTCGGTCGCTAGGTCGGTTTTTTCTTCGGCACGACTTTGCGTGAGCATCTCGAAAATATTTGGACTATCTCTGGATCTTGGCGCAGCTCTTACGAAATACTGTGAGGTAAGGAGTTACTCAAGCCTTTTTTAAACTGCTATGATATAAGTCGATAACAGTGATTGTAAAGTAAACGTCTATATAATCCGTGCAATTATAATGGTACAATTGAATAGACTTCCGACTCCGTTAGCGGCAACTTGCAATTTTAATGAGAAACGACGAGCTGTTATTAAAGACGACTCATTCAATGTCACTGGGTGATCATCGCAATTTCACAGCACGGTTTCGAAATTAGTAGATTTCCGTTGAAAAAACACAATGATTCGTTTGTTTCCGTAGGTGCGAAGGATACAAACTTCATTAGAATTAGTAGAGCTACTGGGGAAATCTTATTTGTTTAGGTGAATTGTTTTCCGTTCTAATCGAAAATTTAACTAATTATGTCGAAATATAATTAACCATAGTTAGGTACGTATTATTGCTACGTTATTTTTTAGCTTGCTTAACGTTGATAATACAACGTGAAGACAGAAAAAGGATACTTATGTGTAATACTACTTATGTTTTAAGGACAGAATTCGCAAAATAACATCGTAGTGTTGTCGATAAAATACAAATAAAAAAAAAATACTTACGCTCCCAAAACTGTGTACAGTTCCAAAGTGAAGTGGTAGTAGCAGATCCTGGGTGGTTCGTTCTCCCTGCAGGCGCGGGCGCACTCATCAGGGGCTGACAGCGCTGGGTTCCTCCTCAGCTCAGCTGTGGCACTGCTCGTGAAGTCCAAATGCTTCAGGGAAGGTTTCCCGTTAGCATTCCTCGCTAGGGAAGGCAGAGGGTTACTCCGTACGCCACCGCTTAACGGACCGCTGCCGCTGGACGCGAATGGATTGGATGCGGGTCCGGAGGTGCTGCCGATGCTACCGAAGGACGCGAAGGGATCACTGCCCGAGGGGTGCGTCTGCACGAGGCCGTGTGTGGAGGAGAAGGCACTGCTGGAGCCCTCGCGGAACGGTGTGGCTGTGCCCGCCTGCCACCATGACGCTGATGTCGATTGGTCGTCGGCTGTGCTGATGGCTTCTACGGAAGAGACAAAAACAGCTGGTGAGTTCTGGTTCAATGGGGGTTATCAATGATTTTTTTATGTTGATCTTAATGTTTTCTAACTCATAATGTCATCTCTATACTTGGCCTGAAAGTTGGGCACAAGGTGACGGGCGGAGGTCGTCTCGGTCTGTTTGGAAGTTCATTTAAATTACCAATTTTTTGTCTTAACTCAGCGGTCAGAATAGTGTAAACATAATAGATTCAAATGACAATTTTCGGTTAGTGACCACAGTAGAAATTGGTGCAGATCCTAATTTCCACTTTTTATCTAAAATATTTGAATCAAGGTCGAAGCACAGGTCAATGTCACTTTCAAAACGAAATATTTTACAAGATAAATTATACGTTAAATTAGCAATGTTTTACCAACTTTATTAGCAGTTGTAGAGTATTCTCCACAAGTATATAATTAAGGACAATGTGGAAGAATATAGGCTAAGATGAATACCACAATAGCATACAATCCTACACCGCTATTTCTCACAGCCTACTCGCCGAATCCTAAATATACAAGTAGAGCTATCATAAAATCAAACTTCACAACGAAAGATAAATGACTCGCAAACATTACTCATGAATCGAGATTACACAATATAGATAAAAGATGTGTAAATTACAAACGTTCCGAAGCTATTTCAAGTGGAACGATCGCGAATCTGTAACGATTTTCCCAAGAACTGACAGTAGCTGAAAGTAACCGACGATTAGTTTATTAGATAAGTTGGTAGTAGCTCTCGACAGGTGCGTTAATGTAAATTCTGTAGTGCACCTTGTAGGCAAGCGTATAATGGTTACAAGACTGTGTTGTCACGAAGTTTTCGCAACACTGGACCAGGACCACGTCCTTAAATTAAAGGACTTTTACTTCCCTGTCGGCTGTTACAGTTTTCTCAAAGCATTAATTGAATATTACGCAGTTTGATACGATCGCACAGTTACCACATTATTAAAATTGCTTACTCAATATTTGTAGTGATGTGTACCGGTTTCTCTACAATACCTTTTAGGGTTCTCTGCAAATGGGTGCATCGTAAAATTGTTTGCGTACCAAATACGTTGTTCTTGCTTGCATTTTGCAACAACATTATTGTAGGTTATTAAGCTCGTAGATATGCAACAAAAAATGTTTGTTGCGGAACATAACAATACGTGTTGGATACGAACTTGACCGTTTTTTGTGAGACCGTTTAGGTTTGAGAGCCTTGAGGTGACTATACTTTTATTTCCTTATTGGTAAACACTAACATTGGCTAGCGATTCGTTACGGCGCCGGCGATTACAGGCGGGTTATCAGAAGGGTTATTATTTCAAATTACGAGTCGCGTGTTTGGTTTTCCAAATCGGTCAATCGTGTATGTTGTTGCGATGTTAGTGAAGATTACTTCTTGTATTGCATGGGCAATTAAAATCTGTTTGTGAAAAGGACTGATTCTGACTAACTCTCAGTGAATGAGACGTTATACATTCTTCTAGAGCTATTAGAGTTTGTAGTTAACATGTGCGCTATGTATTAGCACTTAACTCGCTCACTTAGCTTGCACCTACAGTGCACCTCGCGGCGTTTCGTTGCAGAAACTAGAAAACGCTACCAGATGATTTACACCTTTTGAAAGTAAGTTATCAGAATTCTGAAACTATGCACCACAACCCGCTCATTAGTCGCGTAAATATGCCACCCAATAAGTTTGTTGCCGCTATTTAGACCTAGTTTATTGCTTATGTATAAGGCCTATGAATTGTTGCTATCTAATCACAGATTAATTTATGTAGCAGCTGTTGCGGTCGCTCTGCGGTTTGCAATCAGCCCCGAGAATTTCTCTTTTCAAGTAAAACAGTAGAACTTATGTGTAATGTACGTAAAACATACCTCGGAAATGTTTAAAAATGATTACAGCGTGATTACGGAAAAATTGCACATGACCAATCTATAATACTCTAGTTACTTAAACATCTATAATTTTCTAATTTTCAAACATGACATACGTGTTCACGTCACACATTTCAGTGTAATCGCACATCATTTTTGGTGAAATGTGTTCGATTTTAAAACGTTCATGTTTTATGCAATGTTTTTGAAGTCGTTTTTGTTTCTGTTTCTGATTTTCTGGTTTACAAATTCGTTTCAGTGCTAAATTGATTAAGTCACGATTGATTAGGTCACTAACTTGCAAAATTTTGGGTCTTTGTGGTAATGTTTTGAAACTAGCGCTTTTAAAATAATGAAACACTCATAATATGAAAAATTACAATTTAGAACTACAATTTTGATAGTTAAATTATTTTAAGAATAGATAATAATTACAATTTTCTGTAAAAAAGAAAACGTCTCATCTAAAACAATGCAGTGAGTTGGCCTTTGGCATCCAAACAGGCGTATTGGCGCTGTTGGTGCAACTCAATGGACTCGCTTATAGAATCGTGTTTGCATTCAATCATGTTGTTTGCGATTCGCTTCGGCGATGACTCGTTCCGTTCATCTAATCGCCTTCGTGAGCACATTTGTTCACCAGATTATTAGTATTATTACTGTTCTGTTACGCGATTACAGTATGTGTTTAGTTAAATGATAATATTACCACGTGGGTGTAACATTGTTATGATTTTACGTACTTAGATCGTTGGCAATATAGAGGAGTATTTAGCTTAATAGAATGCTTTTTCTGATGCTGTCATATTTTTAAATGACGCTTAATGATATATAGTCTATATAATATATACTTCGGTTTTGGCACTCTAACTATAACCCTATTATGTACACTCTATCTATATTATTCGAATAAAACGGGACTTACAATATTAAGTTGGAAATAGAATGACAAAACATTACTTCAGATTCAGACACATTGCTTGTTCGATATCGTATCCGATAATTTATTAAACCTACTATGTGCTAATGGTAGCAGTGACATTAGTTTGTAGTAATAGATTATGTTGAATGCAACTTTGTTCTCTATCTTTAAAGAATTATGGAAGTAAGTAGACCCATTATAGATATTAAATAGCCTTAGGGCAACGTAGTATTTGGCAAAACTAGTTGATAAATGGACTTAAAAGTGTGATAATAAAAATGAATTAGCGATTAAATCGGCAATATATTTTCGTATTCACACTTAAGATCATTAATATTATCAATTAAATGATCACAAGTGCGGTTACCACGTGCATAAAATTGTAGGTGGAAATTGATTGATATCAGTTGTAAAGAATAAAAGGTCGTAACTTCAATATTTTCAATTAACGGCCCACTTAGTGACGGTGCATGATGAAAAAACGTTGGTAGCGTGTATTGTGTGCAACCCACTTGTTGATAGAACAATATGTTTGTCGAGTTTGTGCAATGAATCAATCATCGATCGTTACACACGATTGTTTCGATCAGCCCCTTTATATACGCCGTTAACCACGTTGGTTTATGAGGCGGGGTGACGAAAAAACATAGATGTTACTGAATGTATTAGACATTTTTTATGCAGACTTACAGAGTGCCTAGACAAGTGACAATCGCTCCCTAAGCGTTTCGTATGTCTACAACGACTTTCAACAGGATTGACATAAGCTTTTCGATAGCTTATGTACTGACATAAGCCTATAGATACATTTTTGCCTTTTCCATCATCGTTATCGCTGATAGAATGTCTTTTTGTCTAGACCCTCAGGTTTGTATCAAAGCACATGCTTTGATTTCAGTACAGTACATTACACATGTAATGTACAAAAATCTATGAAATTACAACCACCTACAGTGGACTATGTGCTGCTAGGTTTATTATGATGAAAATCCAACTGATACAGCTTTTTACATATGGCTTCCGTGAGAGAGTCACGTATAAAAAAACCAGATACAATGAATGGTTCTGTCTAAAGTTGTCACGTCTTTGTGAGTGGAGCAAGGAGAGCTCTCTTTGGGAACGTAATAACATGGATGATTTTTTATTTTTACGATTACTAAGCTACTTACCTAATTGTGAATATTTTATTACACGCCTTTTAGCTAAGATTACAATATAAAATAGTGAAGTAGGTAATTAATTCGCTTCAAACGACACTCCACTGCTTAATCTCTTGTTGCAATTAGATAAATAGATAGATAAAAACAATATTCAATGCACACAAAAGCACAATTAAATGATAAAAAATTACATGAATTATGAGGCCAATAAACAAAAAAGAGAAAAAAAAACTAAAAAATGGTGACAGTGACATAATGATATACTTCAAAAATCAAATAACGAATCAAGGTGCAGTGTGCGTCTCAATGTTGCACCAAACGTGAGTCCAGTTCAGCATATGTCAGGCAAATATACCTGACGCTGATATTCTGCTGGATCTCTGCAATGACATACGGACGTGGACGTTTATAATTAACTAAAGTAATTTCAGTTTATTTTCATGATTTCCTAGATTTAGAGAAAATTATATAGGTACAATAAGTTCCTAGGTTTGAATGTTTATTGCGTTAACGATAAAGCTCGGAAACTGTAGTGTTCCGTCATTTCATATTTCTTGCTACCTTTCTGCCCACGGCTTTGCTCGCGTTGAAATCGATGATTATCCTAAGAAACCAGAAATTAAAACCAGAGTAGGGAGATAACGTCAAAAGGTAATTAAAGGTTTGGTTTAACGTTGTATAACACATTGAAACTTTGTATATCAATAAGGTATTTATTGCACCATGGCGGTAGTGCTCTACTTGTGTCGGATTTTCGCTGATTGGCGTCTAACTTGCTTACTGGTTGGTATTATGAAAAGGTAATTAAGAAATGACCTGCGCTTGGGGCTGTTTACATATTTTTACTCGTAACTAACGAGTAAAAATATGTAAACAGCCCCAAGCTCTTTATCAGATGGTTCATCATCTGCCTAGCCTTTTTCTATGTTGGGGTCGGCTTCCAGTCTAACTGGATGCAGCTGAATACCAGTTTTTTTTTAGGAGTAACCGCCTATCTGACCTCCGCAACCTTTAGTAGATGATTATGATTGTATGTGAAGGAAATTAATCGAGTAGTAAGTACACAAGTGGGTAGGTACAAAGTACACGGCATATGATTGATTCTTTTGGTATATCGATTACTAGCTGTTGTCCGTCGAAAAGTATTAGATGTAGGCACATCTTTCTCAACGTCATCCAAATCCCTTCAGCCGTTTTAGCGTGAAAGCGTAACAGAATAACAAACAAACTCACTTTCGCATTTTTAATATTAGTTAGGTATTACAACTTCATTCAACCTCCACCAATACTGCTGAGCGTGCCCGCCTACTGGCTGTGGGAGAATGGGAGTCGGGCCTCTGGCTTCAGGCGCTACCGTCACCCAACATAGGCACTATGCTGGGTGATACCACTTTCCGGCTCGCTACAAGTCTGCGTTTGGGCGCTCCTTGTTGTTTGGGCGCTCCCCACATCGCTGTTAGTGCGGTGAAGCAGTCGACCGCCTCGGACACCATGGCCTTTCCTGCAGCAAGAGCGCTGGTCGGTTGGCACGGCACGCAAGCATTAATGACATCATCCGTCGGGCTCTTGTCACCGCTGGGGTGCCAGCTGTTTTAGAACCCAATGGCTTGGTACGCGACGATGGCAAGAGACCAGACGGAATGACCATAATGCCTTGGAAGTTGGGTAGGCCTTTGATGTGGGATGCAACCTGTGTCGACACCCTCGCGCCAACCCATCTTCCTAGCACGGCGGGCTGTGTTAGGGCGGCTGCTGCAGGTGCAGAAAACCTCAAACGGCGTAAATATAACAACCTTATTGGTAGCTATATTTTTGAGCCGTTTGGGGTTGAAACACTAAGGCTGTGGGGTCCGAGTGCTCATCGAGTATTTCGGGACAACGCCAAGCGGTTGGTCGACTCTTCACGTGACCAGAGGGCTGGTCAATTTCTAGGTCAAAGAATCAGCATTGCCATCCAACGTGGCAATGCTGCCACGTGGGAAAAGTGCCCAAAAGGGTTTTGGGCACTTTTCCCACTGACAGCGATGCGGAAGAATTTTTTGACGCCCTATGAGCCCTTCCTTTCTATAATAATTTTTATTTCGCTTTGTATATAATTTTAGTGTTAGATTGTATATAAAAAACATATGATTAATATAATGTAAATTAAAGTATGAGGAAAATCCGTTTGAATATTAGGTAGGATTTAAATTGTGAGTTGGAATTACAAATAGATTTACAATTTACGTGTAGATGAAACTAGAAAATGACAACAAAGATGAGTAGGTTTCTTTTACAGCTCAACATTGATCTTTCTAAAAACGCCAGTCATTTTGGAAAATCCAACTTTTATAGAAAGTCAATGTTTATGCACTACAGACGCCTTGTTTTGTTAATAGTCATTGAGTTAGGATTAAATGTTATAACTAAGTAAGGAGTTCCCCGCCTGAAACCTAACAATCGAGCTCGTTGGTGCGGAAACAGTGAAAGTTAACTTTAACAGTCGCTTTAGACGCAAACGGAGTAACTCTCGGCTTAATGACATGTCCGTAACGTGATATATTTGTTCGCTGTCCTATGTCAAGCGACTGTCACGCCGATTGGCCACAAGTACTGTATCGATTACAAATAAACGACGTAAATCACAGCCTCACTAGCGAGAGGTGTATTTAGATCGGTTTATGTAACAGAGAACAGATCGGCACGTCTCGGGAACTTTAGTGTTTGTTTTGTCCGTTTATTTAAGTTCTTGCATTTCGGAATTGAATGCGAATTCTAGATTGTCATACTTCCCTATTTAGGGTATGATTTACAGAAACCGATAAAATTTTATTAGGTCGTTTCACAATTCTAAAGCTATGCTGTAGGCACTACACTCATTACTACAACCATGAAGTCAAGTGGGACTGTTATAGAAAGCCTACGTTCCTTCACATAACTAGAACCTGCTTGATTGCTTCTGTCGAAATAAAATTAAATATTAAATAAACCAGAAGTCAATTTATTAGTGACTGCAGCTGTCAAAATCAGCATTTATAATCTGACAGACAGCCTTCAGACCCTTATTAGTGGGCCTACGAGGTGTAGCTAATAAATTATGTATAATATGTAAGAATACGACTTAATCGCACGCATTGTGCTGGAAGTGGCATAATAGTCCAGTTTCATCGACGTGTATGATCGTTAGCATGAAGGAATGTTCCAATTATGAATTAATCAGTTTCTTAGTGCATGCCTTCATTTATAAATATGAGTAACAATTACGGAAGTCGATATTTTTCTTTAATTGCTCGCGTTGAAGGAAAAAATAATTTGGCATATCCTAATATAGTATGTAAGTTTTTAGTGCCTGATGATGATTGTATGTTTGTAGGATTGACAGTTCTTAAGTAATACTTAGTCAGTAGCACAATGTTCTTTCAAGTTGCTTTATCTTTCATCTATATGCGAGGAATTCTGTAATCTGATACGAAGTACTGACCTTAGCCGAGTGAGTTCATGATCTGCGCACGAGCAGCGTTGGGCAAGTTCACACGTCAGATCGTGTGCTACAAGGTTTAACTGATAAGTTTAGGTTCAAAAACATGTTGTCACTATGTATGTTGCCTAATGTGCTTAGGGTTCACATTGTCAGGATATGAGAATATTAGCAGGGCTGACGATACTAGAGGAATTTGGCATTCTATGGATTCAGCCCTGCTGAATCCATAGAATGCCGAATCCATGAAGGCATTGCTGACAGATTTGTCAGTCCAACCAAAGACATGAACTTTTGCCATAGAGCTCGTGAATGTGGGAGTGGGCAACAATAATTCTCTTGTAATAGTTCTTTGCTTCTATCGCAATTTCTTTATTTAAATCTAGTGTTTCATGACCAGTTACATTTCTAAAATATTTAGAGCTTAACTAATACGCACTAAGTATATTCCGTATTCGTAACGTAAAGCCGTAAACATTGCGAAGCAAGACCGCGGCAGCAACACGCGGCATTTGCAGGATACATTTCTGCCGCGCTCTAGTGTGGACTAAACCGACGAATGTTTGCGCGGCAGTACTGCGCGGCATATCTGAGACACGCCGCGCACTTCAGTTGGCATGAAAACCTCAGTTGGCTGACGAATGTTTGCTAGAAATGTTGCGCGGCAGGAAGATAGAAGCGTTCGCACGTGGCAGTCCAAACACAGCGCGGCACGCCGCGCACGATTGCCGCGCAATATTTGGACACCTTAAAATTTCACAATTAAATGTGTCATAAACTAGAATCTATCTAAGTTCGACAAACTCCTGCCTGTTCTAAGCAAGTTTAGAAACAGATTGTTTTGCATACTGTGTGTGGCTGTCTTGTTAAAATACCGATATTTAAACAGATACGCATAAACGAATCAGTGAAATGATGCTAGCATAATTTAACAGAGAGTTAAATAAACAAAATAATCGTCAGTTTACTGTGCAAATATGTGATTATCAAGTCGCTAACGAAAGGTGAAATCATCAGGGCTGACACACTTTGATCACATTAAATCTTATTTCATGCATGTTAACAATTAAATTGATTCCGATCACAATCGAGAGAAAGTTAAGATGGCCGCTTTCCTTTTTTTCATTACATTGTGGTTCATGTAATGTGGTATTATTAATAGGAATCAGTAATAATGTGCGTTATACCGGATGTAAGTCTATTAAGGGAATGTTCCTTCACGATTGTCAATTGTCTATCGGAGTCACAAGTAACCGCGGACTTTTTAACCGACTTCTTCAAAAAGGAGCAGGTTCTCAATTCGTCTGTTTTTTTTTTTTTGTATGTATGTTACCCGATTACTCCGCCAATTATGAATCGATTTTGATGATTCTTTTTTTTGGTAGGTCATGCTTCAGAGGTGGTCCCATATAAATTTTATTAATTTTACTTGCGTAGTTTTTGAGTTAGCTTTAATAATTACGTATTTTTCCCACTTTGCGATATTGATGACATGTTAATTGACTCCGTCACATAGCAGACAACGGTATACGAATTTGTGTGGGGTAGTTACCACAACTAAAAAGTGAAAAATAAAATACTTTTTACAAAAAAACAAAAAACAGTGAAAATTAACTTTTTTTCGGAAGTCGGTGGCAAAAAACGAAAATTGAAAAGCAAAGACACAGACTTCCGAAATTAAAGTTATTTTTCACTTTTTTTTGGAAGTCGTATGTTTTTTTTTTGTAAAAAGTTTTTATTGAAGCAAGTATATAAGGCTATGGCAAGAAAACTGTATCAAAGCATTTTAGTGTATAATTTAAAGTGTACTTGTGTGAAGAATTTATTACAAAGTAGAAGAATCTTTGCACCATACAGAGGAAAGTGTAGAATGACTAGCGGAAGTTAGATTTTTTCCGATATGGCGAAGAGTGTGATGTTTTAGATTGTAACTCTAAGTGTATGTTTTCTTTTAAACGTTGAAGATAGAAGTACAATACGGGTTATTTTCTTCTCATTACTCTTAAGCAAGGGAAAGAAGGTACCTATCTGAGTAAAATATGTATGTTAAAACTTACGAAACTAATCTATTCAGAATAATACATGCCTATATCTGACACAGGAGCTCGTCGCTAAGTAATAAAAGCCGCACTGGTCGATCCATCAGGTTAAGCTACGCTTGCCGGGGTTAGTCCGTGGATGGGTCACCATCTTTACATACCAAGACTCCTCCATGCCTCGGAAATCACGTTATCCGCTTAACTGTCGATTGGCCTTCTAATGGCCGATAACAATTAAAACTCTATTGTGTCTCGTTAATGACAGATGGAGGTTTAAGCCGTTGGTTTCGGCTGTCATTCGTAAATTTTGGACAGTCGTTACGGTTCGTCAGAAGTCCAAAAGTCTGACAATCGGTCTTACCAAGGGATATCGTATTAATCAGTTACTGGGCTGTGAAGGCCAGATAGGCAGTCGCTTCATGTTGAATACTAGTATACGGCTGCATCTGGTTAGATTGGAAGCCGACCCCAACATAGTTGGGAAAAGGCTAGGCAGATTGATTGATCGGACACTGGGAACGACACGAGACAGCTGGGAAAAGGTCTCATCTTACACAGAGCAACAGTGAGTACTAATCTGTTCTCACCGTTACTACCTAACCTCTAAATCGTAAACAAAGAAATTCACACAGATTAAGAATAGAAAACACTGAAATATTAAAAAGAAAAGAATTATTTTCTTACTCCGCAGTCTACGACTTATTATCTCTAAATTAACTGCCGGTGAATATATCATCTGTTTAAGAGCTTACATTTAATGTCGCCATTAATATTCAACGCGAACAGCATGGCGCATAATTACGATCTGTTAGCTGCGCACACGCACCCGGTGGCTGTTTACTATCATCACCGTACTTTCACTAGAATAACGTTTCTTGTTAGCGCATTGTTCCAAATTGCGTAAGGTTGCTTGAACGTGTTTATAAGTGAATCACTTAATATAGTAACTGGTTGAGTTATTTTTTTTCTTTTTACTTTACTTACACTAACTAAAGTGGTTTCAGTTAGAGATTGAACGTAACTCTGGCTGTTATTGACAGTGACGAGTAGTACTTGCTACGCCGTAGCTGTGTAGCAACTTTACAAGTTACATGATTTCCGAAATATGCATTTAATTGGTAAACGATATTTTTAAAGCTATAGTTTGTCTCAAATATTTATAAAAATATATTATAGAATTAAATTTAAAAAAATCTTTTCCTAAAAATATTCAAAATCAAAATCAAAATATTTTATTTCACATAAACCTACATGGGCACTTATGAAACGTCAGAAGCTAGGTGCACGGTTCCAATTGGTCGTTTCCTATGGAGAAGAGCCGGCAAGAAACTCCATGGTTACTCTTTTAAAAATAATTGGCTTTTACAATACTTTCAAATTACAGTGTTGGTAGGCATGGGAGGACAATGTAGGCCTTTCAACAAGTAAGTACCAGGTACTTAACAAAAATAGAAGATTTTCAATAAATCTACAGTCCAATAAGCCTACAACGTTCTCACATTCACAAATAGAAAATAATCTATCTAAAAGACTAATGATAATAAAATTAGAATTCAAATAAAAACCTATTTAAACCAATTGAAGTGATTGCTATTACAACTGTAACAAATTGAATAATTATAATCCTGTCCACAAAAGCCACTAAGAGTTGAAATTAATTGCAGGTATATAATGTCAAATACAATGATTATATGTCAAGGATGAATGTAAAGAAAATAAATATGGTAATTTGGGAGCAGTTAATAGACTCTTACATAAATATGCCGTTAATGAGGATTATTATAAAATGAAAGATAGAATGGAGAATCTAGACAGGTTTTTGTAATTCTAATAGTGCTTAGCAAGTATTTTCAGTTCAGCCATCCAGTTAATTTCTGCATACATAGTTGACGGACGGCTGCATCAAATGAAGTATGACATGTAGTTGCGGTTTTTATAAAGCACGTTTCACTTTCATCCAATTTATGTGTCTGTGCCGTGTCTAGTGCATATAAACTTAAAGCACGCGATTCTGATACATTGCCACAAATTAAATGTAACATTTTTGATAGAAAGTTCGTGTACTTTAGTGTAGACATCAAACTGATGAAAGAAAGCCAATGAAAGTGACTTTCAAAATAAAATAAATCGATAGGAAAACGTTACTAATTTGGAGGCACGTGGTCTATTGTTGTCACTTATCTGACTTAGTTAGTCTTTTATTCGGACTCTGACCGAAACCGGAGCAAACCCGGTTTTTAATAGTGTGTTACCACAGAGCAGGGATCGCCGCACCGGCAGCGTCTAAACACGGTAGTGCTAATAAAATTCGGGGCGCCGCAAGTGCGTTGAGCGCACAACATCTTTCACAGACCGCCTTCAAAGCGTTTATTTTTTAAATGTCTTTGACATATTCTTGGGGCCCTGGAGTCCCGGAACTTTGAAAGCGTATGAGGGGCCGAAGCCAACTCGCAGAGGCCCATTAGACGTTTTTAATTAAATGAGGTACCAACCGACGATTATCCCTGTTCATCGTCTGCCTGCCTTTTTCCAACAATGTCGGGGTCGGCTTCCAGCCTAACCGGATGCAGATGAATACCAGTATTTTACATGGAGTAACTGCCTATCTGACCTCCACAACCCAGTAACTGGGTAACACGATACCCCTTGGTAAGACTATCCCTGTTCGCACTATGCAATTGCACCCAAGGACAATCCGGTTGGTGTAGGACTATTGCAGGATATGAAAACAAATAAACAAATATTATACGTAATTTGTATCGAAGTACGAGAAATGATGATGATGACATGCTTGATTTGTATAGAAAGTATTGACAATGGCACTTTCAGTAACGGCTGCACACGCGTCTCCATGGTCTGTATATGTTAAAAACACATCATTGGAGCAGTCTCCTCAAAGTAGGTTTTACTATCAGATCTTAAATGTTGCTAAATAGTTTCTTAAGATTATCTGAACTGCGTACGCACGAATTGTTAGGCATTTTGTTTTGTAAGTACAGATATTATTAATTTTACCACACAATAGTATTGTGGTTGGTTGGGACAGAACTACGTTCCGTTTTGGATATAATATTTGGACCATAAATTTCAACTAGATTTTATGATGAAGTTTCACCATGGCTTTCATATTTCATAAAATAATATCGTTTCATCCATGAACTATAGTGTGATAGATAGCTTACGTAATAGATAACATAAATCAAACATTTTATGTGCCATATAAAATTATTTACACCTGTTATAAATATAGTCATAAATATATCAAGTATTGATGTTTATTTATATCCCGTAGTACCCATACTTTTATTCGACTGTGAGTAAATCTAATATTCATTAGGAAGCTCCATGCATTTATTATTCTATGCACTATTTACTCGGTGGTCACTAGAGCGAGTAATCATAGCTATAATACATGCATATAGATACTATTCAAGGAACCAAATTATACAGAACAAATCTGTAATAAGCATGGATTATGCGCGTGAGTGTTTTGTGCCGAAAAGGTAATAGGCGTAGCGTTGGAAAATTCATTGTGATCGTTAAATTTTTTGACTGACGGAAGTGTATTCGATGGAATTTATTGAAGGTGCAGTATGGGAATACTGGAAATGATCAATTTTATACTCAGTATAGGTACAGCCAGGGACATTAATTACCAAGCAAATTGATATCCTACGTCAATTGGTGAAGTTATAGTTATTATATGCAACTGTCAAAGAATGAAAGAAGTGATTTGAATATAAGAACAATTTAAGTTGGTAGCCAATTTGTTGAACAATTAATTTCCCTGACTTTGTAGTGTTATTTCATGTTTCAGACAGTGTAGTGTAGTACAATCCTTGTACTATTCATGTTATTGATCCCTTAAGAAATGTGATTTATGACTCTATATATATACCTACTGATATTTGATGCCAGATTCACGATTAGATTTAGATTTAAACATTTACAAGATCTAATCTACAGATCAACGGAATTCAGTACCACATTAATCGTGTACAAATAACCTTTAAACAACGTTCCTGAGAATGTAATCGTATATAAATGTTATAATACTTATGAACACGCGCTACACATATTGAAATTTAATATTTCGAAGACTAAAATGATTAATTTAGTCTCTTTCCGTGAGTCGATGCATTTCCGTGTTTTGTGAATCGTAGACGAAGGGATGAAGAAAATGTTCTTCATCTCTTCGTCTAGTACATTGAAGAGTATCTTATCGAACGTATCATCCTCAGAATTTAACATGGGTTAGCAACACTGACAATGCTTCTCCAAAGTGTGGTGATCTAAGCTTCATTCTTGTGGATCTCAGCGATCCTATGATCGCTGTGTACGGAAGTGTATTCGATGGAATTTATTGAAGGTGCAGTATGGGAATACTGGAAATGATCAATTTTATACTCAGTATAGGTACAGCCAGGGACATTAATTACCAAGCAAATTGATATCCTACGTCAATTGGTGAAGTTATAGTTATTATATGCAACTGTCAAAGAATGAAAGAAGTGATTTGAATATAAGAACAATTTAAGTTGGTAGCCAATTTGTTGAACAATTAATTTCCCTGACTTTGTAGTGTTATTTCATGTTTCAGACAGTGTAGTGTAGTACAATCCTTGTACTATTCATGTTATTGATCCCTTAAGAAATGTGATTTATGACTCTATATATATACCTACTGATATTTGATGCCAGATTCACGATTAGATTTAGATTTAAACATTTACAAGATCTAATCTACAGATCAACGGAATTCAGTACCACATTAATCGTGTACAAATAACCTTTAAACAACGTTCCTGAGAATGTAATCGTATATAAATGTTATAATACTTATGAACACGCGCTACACATATTGAAATTTAATATTTCGAAGACTAAAATGATTAATTTAGTCTCTTTCCGTGAGTCGATGCATTTCCGTGTTTTGTGAATCGTAGACGAAGGGATGAAGAAAATGTTCTTCATCTCTTCGTCTAGTACATTGAAGAGTATCTTATCGAACGTATCATCCTCAGAATTTAACATGGGTTAGCAACACTGACAATGCTTCTCCAAAGTGTGGTGATCTAAGCTTCATTCTTGTGGATCTCAGCGATCATAGAAAAGCCAGCCAAATTACAGTAATGGACGTTTGCGCGCAGATACGCTGTCTTGATATGTCATCAGTGCTCTGCAATTGTTTTTTTTTGTTGAGTATTTCTCTGATTTTTAACCGACTTCTTCAAAAAGGAGGAAAAAGGAGAAGGTTCTCAATTCGTTCGTATGTTTTTTTTTTTTTTTGTTTTGTATGTGTGTACTTTATACAAAAAAAAACAACCGACTTCACAAAAAAAGTGAAAAATAACTGTAATTTCGGAAGTCGGTGGCAAAAAACGAAAATTGATAGCAAAGACACCGACTTCCGAAATTAAAGTTATTTTTCACTTTTTTTGTGAAGTCGGTTGTTTTTTTTTTGTTAAAAGTGTTTATCTTTCTCATGAAAGCTCAACCATGAATAGATACCAAAATGAGTCAATACCTTTGACACTAGCAAGCCTTAACAGCGAGACACGTCAAACTATTGTTTAAACAATCTGTTGCTATGTGACTTCCACTGCTGTACCTAATTCCGTTTCAGTAATCGCTATTATAAACAATTTTAAGGTCGTGAAAATGTTTATTCTGAATAATAGCCAGGTCCGGACGCTTGACGGGCAATTTCACGCTCCGACATAGCTCGGAGCTCCAAATTATGTGCAAACTTGTTTACTTCGTTTCCGGGTTGAAAATTGCTGAAGAATTAGCTATTATTTATAGATTTATTTAGTTTAGTTTTTATTTTTATTGGAACTTTATAGTTGTAGATTTGTTGTTTATCGTTAGATGTGGATTAGAAAATGTTAATGTTGTAAACTAAAGTATTTATGTGTTATGCCTAAGAGTGGTTCATGGCTTACTTCTTATTTGTTCAAGTGAAATTAACATAATCTGTTGTATTACGTCCATATCATAATAAAATATTGTAACATAAAATGACCTACTTACAATATTATGCTCTCTTAAACTTACGTCTTATTACTCACGTGCAATTAAATATTTTTATGTAAATTCCAACGCTTGCGGAACCTTGCTTTCCATTAGCTAACAAGCAACTTTACTGATAAAATAAATCCGGAAACTTGGGCGTGTCAATTTGAACAAGTTTAGTATTGAACGCAATTTTCGTTATCGTATTTTACTTAACATTTCCGCCTACCAAACCGCATAATTAATAAACCTACATAAACTTACAGGATACGTTGACTCAGATATTTTTTCTTGACCACAGATTTGTTTGATTAATTTATCAGAATGATGTTTCATAGGTAAGTCATTTATTAGTTATTTATTACTTACCTACCTAATGCCCCTTGATCATTAGCAGCAAAAAAGGAACACATACATTTTTTACAATAATTAAAAAAATATATCACAGGACATAAATTTCCTTACAGAAAAATGGTAACGGAAAACAGGGGCACCTTGAAATATTAACCAGTAATTTAAGGACATGCATAATTACATTACCGTAAAATAACTTAGGTCAGCCATGTTTAAAAAGTTTGCTCTGACTAAATTCAAACTTGGAATATTACAATTTTGTTATATACTAGGCCACCGCTGCGTTCTCACGGGCCCGACAATTAGCAGGAATATGTCGAATTAATGCTCGCCTATTTGGTCTGATTTGCTACTGTTTTAGTTAATGAAAATGTTTGTATGAGAACCTGGTTGAGTGGTTTCTCGGAAGGCGCAGAGCTATTGCGAATAATGTCAATATTATGCGTTGCGGAGCGATTAGAGTGAATGATACATGTACCTGCGAGTTTGTGAATGAAGTTCTGCAGTGAATGATGATTGGGAGGTATTTATGAACTAGGTAAGTGAATAAATCCTAACATAATATTATAAATGCGAAAGTGAGTTTGTTTGTTTGTTTGTTTGTTACGCTTTCATGCTAAAACGGCTAAACGGATTTGGATGAAATTTGGTACAGAGGTAGACCATGGCCTAGAATAGGACATAGGATACACAAATAGCCTATATTTCATTAGCGCTACTTTCGTAGCGCTAATGAAATATAGGCTATTTGCAAATGTTTCCTTTGGTAACCATTTATGGGAGGAATTTCAGTGGTTTTAAATGAAAGTTTTTGACGGTTATCTTTTGTGAAAGTTTGTCTGTATTCCAAATAAATAATTTGCTGTAGTCATGGTATGATCTCACCAAAAGCTGCGTAGAGTTGGGATGTTCACCACAAACGTACCTGTAAAAATAATAAAGTTTCATTCGATATTTATCCAATTTATATGCGGCTTTTTACCGAACATAGTCTACAGATCATATTTAGCACTTTTATTGTCTAGCTAACTGAATGGAAAAATATAAACAAGTCATAAAATTATTTCCATGGTTGAATAGTTCATAAAATTGTTACAATTAATCGTTAAGATTACTATCGCGCAGATAAATAACCTAAACTCATTAGTATAATGTGAACTAGCTTTTTATTTAACTTCTCAAACGTTATTTTGTTAACACAATGAATTCGCAGACCATTACAACCATAATTAAGCGGTGCACTTGAAGTAGACTAACAAAGGTCACGTCACCATTTAATTGTATTAAAATATTCCTAATTTTACGTTAATTACTTCAAGTTCACATGATATTATAATAAATTGTGAAAGGTTTTGTGTGTTTGTGAAATATACTAATTAAAATTGTTTTCAAAATTCATAAATTATCTTGAGCTGTTAATTTGCATGTTTATATGAAGGTGTTAAAAGTGGGTATTATGATATTTTGTAACGAGCGGCAGTAGGTAGACGTGCGTAAGCGTAACATGCGTGAAATTGTGGTCGCGCACTGTGTCCGAGTGGACGGCGCGAGGCATGAGCGGTAGCGGGAGCGGGACAGTGTATGAAAGAAAATAATAAGTATTATGAATATTATTAACTAGCTGCGCCCCGCGGTTTACCTGCGTAAGTCTCGATCCCGTAGGAATATCGAGATAAAATGTATCCTATGTCCTATTCTAGGCCATGGTCTTCCTCTGTACCAAATTTCATCCAAATCCGTTTAGCCGTTTTAGCATGAAAGCGTAACAAACAAACAAACAAACAAACTCACTTTCGCATTTATAATATTATGTTAGGATTTATTCAATACTTCAAGCACACACATAAGCTGCGTACCGAGATAAGATGTACTTTGTATAAATAGGAAGTAATTTTTTGAGTTATAGATCAAGTTCATTTATATTTTACTGTCGAAATAAGAATAGTCTATTCAGTCATAAAGTTAAAACAAAAGCTTGGTTTAATAATTGTACTAAATAAAGCCATACCGAGACCTTTTGCTAGAACATTACGAAATTAACAAGGGTAAGAAGATGTAAGCTCTTTAAAGATGATTAATTCACACATTATCGCTTGCCACCTTTATCTTGGTTCCCATTGTACAGAAACAAAGGAGTTAAACTGTTTGGAAACATAGGTATAAAGGGAAGCGCTTGCATCAAATAATGAGCTTAAAACCCATTATGGCGCTTAGCAATTTTATTGCTCTACTTTGTAATAAGAACACTTAATAATTGCCAACTTTTAAGTGATTTCGACACTTTATTGTACCTATAAGGTAGACTTAAATGAGGATTGATCTCCTAATCGTGTGTAGGTTGGCTTTCATTTCAAGAAACGTGATCATTTTCTGCGCTTAGCAATTGTTTTTGGTAAAACAAAAGACGTTCAGCTTAATAAGTTTACAGGGATGAAATTATTTAGCAAGTTAAGGACGTGTGAGAAAACTGCCAATGATTGTTATAAGCTTGGGCAAATGTCATGCTCGTTTAGTTCCTTCCAAATGTCCCAAACTATACAAAAATCACGTTAAATTACAATAATTACATTGTTATAAATTGCTCGTGAGTTGAGGTCGACTACTTTTTACTAACAAAAAATAATTAGCTTGTGTTACTTAAGAGACCACCGTCCTCAACCTTAATTCGGTATTCCTACATGTAGGATATTATGTTCAATAGCTCCCAAACCATTGTGGAACGATGCCGCGGTGGTCGACTCAGTAAATGACTGCTTTATGCAAATAATGCAGATTGCGCGGCCACCATTTTCATTGTAGTATATTTAGGACGCCATAAAGCTTTGATTAAATGAGATAAGGATTTTGTATGGTGCCTGCTCACCTCTTTTGCGTGATTTCGCAGGGAAACAATGATATTTTAAAGAAAACAATGCGTGCCATTAGCATGCGCTTTGTGATAAAACGATGAAGTTTTGCAAGGAACAATTTTCTTACTAACAACGTTTATATAATAAAAACACATTAAGTTCGCGAGTTTATTCACAGTTCAAACACAATTTTTTTAACAAAATAAATACTAACTAGTTCTAGCCAGCCGCAGCCAATAGGGAATATGCATGTGATTCAAATATGGGTCAAATATTTTTTTCTATAAACTATGTTACTTCAGAATTATGCCTCCATCAATATTTTTGAATAAAATTTCTTTTTGAGCGAGAAATTAATTTTTAAAAAGTCCCAAAAAACTGTGGGTAATTCAAATACTTGAAAAGGCTAAGAGCGGATGTGACGTAACAATCCGGAATAACAATCAAAATGTCAATGTCAAGTCAATCAACAAGTGTCAAGTCAATGTCAAACGCTCATAGAAAAAGGAGTTTTTGACGTTGACTTGACAGTTGCTTGTCTGTTTTCACGAACTGTGACGTCACCACACCAAGCGCGCCAAATGGAGGGCGTTTAAATAGCCCGGATCGGTTGGATATTTTTAAACATTTTTTTAACTACTTTAAATTGCTTTTTTGCCGTCGAATTTTTTTTTACTATTATTTGACGATGTAAACTATCGAATAAAAATATTAAAAAAATACATGCATATTCCCTATTCCTGGTTTCAGATGACTGTGTATTGTGTCGGAAAAATTAATTGACAATACAAACGTTTAAGCGATACGCTATCGAATCGAAATATCGTTCAATATCAATCGTTTGTCATATCGATTGTATCGCGACCGTGACACGGCGGCCATTGCTTTCGCAACTCACGGTCACCCTTATATTTGCGCCAGTTTTATATAGTACATACAATTAATGAAGTCGCTTATTAGTAATTACACGCTTTGGTGGTTTATGGGCATTGTTTTATGGTCACCATCGATTTGTCGCAGCCTCGACGACGCTTGCATGAGAAATGTGTGTAGGAATGTGAGTGGCATGCGACACCGCCTTTACCTTATCTGCTTGAATGACGGTAGTGTATAATTTGTCTGAAAGTTTTGCGTATTCTGTGATCTTTGATGTAGATTAGTCTGCACGCTGTCTGGAATATAATTATTGTGGATTAGGAACCTGGTATTCTATTTGGGAAAAGATACCATATCTCTTGTGTGTTAAAGAGAAGTTTTGAACGTACGCGAAAGCAGACGGTGCCAAGAGATATTTAAAAAAATAATGCCTTGTTATAATACCGATTGTAACTACGTCGATGGGTAAGCCTCTACATTACGATGCTGTCTATCTGAATGAGACTAACTAGGCGTATCAATATCTTTACTTACAAGTCACTGACGATATAATTTGCAAAGTTATATGCATATCATGTTCTTCGATTCGCCTTCAATTTAAATTGACTTGTCATAACAGTTAAAAATATTTCATTGACGGCTTCGGCGTAATGTAAATAAGATTGTTATATGATGTATCGATTTCTCTGACAGCTTGCGTTCTGTCCGTCTTTCGATTTATAATCGAGAGAAATGTTGAACCGTGTTCGATATTAATTGAATCCGCCCACAAAACTAGAGTGAATACATAATAAGATAGTGGTGTTAGGAAACGGATTATATTTAATAACAATTCGATATAAAGTTCACGTGCTATCAGTATCAGGGATCTGTATCGGACAGCGTTCGGTCCATTTTAATTTAAATCACAATTCTGTAAGTAGCGACACGCCCTGAGCGAAATATTTAATTCAGTCGTGATAAGTCGATATCAAATTAACGTCACAGCTTTAGTTCATTCGGCTATCGATATAAATTACGGCCCTAGCACGATAATAAAATAATGAGCGCCTTAGTGTTCGTATAACGACATAATAATATTAGACGTCCTTTGTATAGGGCTGCCTGCCCACACTATTTTGTGGGGTTTGATCCAGTTTTGAGGTAATATATTTGAATTTTAGATTTGAGATTTGGTATATCATTATCTTATAAAATAATAGATAGTCATTCTCCTTTGTCTTTGTGAGATATTTGGAAATATTCAAATCTAAACAGCTCCTTGTCTGTCTTAGTGGGTGGTAACCTTAGTTATGCAGGTCCGTGTTCACACAATTACGCCTCGCAGGCCTCCAACAATTAGCCGTGGGGACTGGGTACCAATATGAAAGCCTTTGAAGTGATTCATAGTAAGGAACCCCGTGGTACCGGCCGTTGCCGTCAGCGATCTAAGAACAAATAAACAATTTTGTTTTCGCTTCCGCTACTTTGATGTAATAAGTATGGGTACACGTTCTAATTTAGATTTATAATAAAGGCCGCATTGGAAACAATGAAAATAAATTGATGATTGTTTCACGTCATTGTTCGACTTAAATAATGATTGTTATAAGCATTGTGTGTCTTATTAGGAGAGACCTTTTATCCAGAATAGAATTGGCTAAATATATTGAGAAAATTAAAAAAAAATCTGTTCGTTCAATAACCCGACTGTAGGTAATGTTGTGGCTGTCCTCTAAATTTAAATAATTATATTTTTTTTGTTTAAAAGCCGGATACTTCGGCGAATATACGGAAATATATAATTTTCATATCTCGTAAATAAAGTAGCGAATATTGCAATTAGATAATTCGTTTTCAGCAGCTAACATAATTTAAAACTAAAATAATTGATGGCAGTAAAGCGTGGAGGTACTAACATTGATACTCAGTTTTAACCTTGTAGTATATTTTCAAAGTTACTACAAATACAATTCAAGAATACAGGAAAAAAGTAGTATTAGGTAATTCAGAGTACTTTTGGCATTGCTGGCATGCGTACGCAATTATTGCAATGGTCATTTATTTTTATATTTTACAAGTTGTTACCATACGCTCTACCAGCGATTCTGCCTCTTCTTACATAATAACTTATTAAACTGAAAAAAAAAATGTTAAGTAATGAAGAGATAAAATAATATGATTAGCTAAATAATTAGCAGTGAATAGAGCAAGATGGAAATTGCTTAAGAATTGAAAGAAATTAGATTACGTAGTCGATGGCTTTGAAGTTTATTTTTGAATAATTATGTTAGTAAGCAGGTACTAGAAAATAACCAAAGGAAACTATACCATGGAAAATTATACGATTGCTACAGATATCAACAATTATTTAGCTGGCCCTTATAGGAACTGCGCCTGAGCACGTATACCTCAATACTAATGGGAATTTATATGACATCTTAGACAGAGAAAACGGTGATCAACGGGTCTAGATTACTATCGGTCGTACGATTAGTTGCCCGTTGTATGGGAGAGTACGAGTTATGTAGTATTATGTGTCTTGTTATCTATTTGAATCATTAATCGTCAAGATAGACTTAGAGGACTATTGAAAGAGGAGGAATGATAATCCTTAAACAAACAATAAAGAAAAAAAAAAAAAAAAATTGCGATATTTAAAAAAAAAATTGTAATTTTTTTATCTGTAAAATAAAATGAACAAAACAAGAAAATATTACAAAAATAGAAATTAGGATTATGATTCATCAACATGTGCCTAGCCTTTTCCCAACCATGTTGGGGTCGGCTTCCAGTCTTACCTGATGCAGCTGAATACCAGTATTTTACATGATCAATAAAAGTCAAAGATCTGTCAAAGATCCACAAATGACAGCCGGGACCAACGGCTTAACGTGCTAAGGCACGGAGGAGTCTCGATAATTATGTAAATTAGGATAATAATTATGACATAATTAATAAAAGACCTCTAAAGCGGGGATGAGATCAGCTACAGTCTTCAAGATTTCGTTGCGGCTACCACGCATGCTTCAGATTAGGGGTACCGTCCTATTACAGTCATTGATGGACTTAGGTCTCTTATTAGTTCTCGTCACAACACTAAATTCTTCGTTCTCTGCATCCAGTGTGTCCCAGCCACCTTTATGAGTAATTCATTTTAAATTGGTCTGTTACAGTTATAAATTAAACATATATCAATTTTAAAAGACGCTTAAATTTAAATGTCGACCTAATGTTGTAAATTGACGCAACAAGTTAAATATTAAACCCTCTGCAACTGCTACTGCCACTGCTATTACATTCATCTGTGCGCACTCTTTGTGAAATTAGTATGAACATTATATTTATATCATCAGAACAAATCATAATTTATTTTATATTTATTTGTGTAAGAATAACCACAACATTCCATTATCTTGGTAAAGTAGATTTTTTGCACAAGTACGGTGTTGGGTCAGAAGTTCTAATTTATAATGCATAAAGCAAATGTCATCGCTGATGTAAACACAATCACTGCAACAGAGAGTCAGGTGTGAAATTTATTTATTGTCTTCAAATTGCAACAGAAGTTTCAACTGATGAATTCCACAATTATTTCCTTACAAGATATGATGTAATTTTGTTTGATTTCGTTGCAGAACAATGAAAATGTAAGCTGTACTGAAATGGGTCAAAAAGTGTTAAGATAACACTTTAACTGTGTTGAAACACAAGAAAACAATAGTCATGGAATGACGGAAAAATCTTGAACTTGCCTTAATGAGTAAATCATGAGTTTTCCTCGTTTTCCAGCAAGTTGCGTAAAACAATGGGTTTACAAAAATATGCCAAGTTCATTAATCATGAAAAAAGGACACCTACACTTGTTTTAGTATAGGCAGTTCACTGGTAGCAAATTAGCTGACTCATGGTAAAACCAATAAATGAAAGCACACGTTATTCGAAATGGTCTGAGACTAAACATCATAACACTGGTCATTGTGATGTGACATACATTGCAAATAACGTGGGCGTTTTGCGAAAGCACATTTATTGTATCGACTTTATAGGCACGATCATGCTCATATTTGAGTATCTAGAACACCAGTGACATAATTATTAAGTAATAATACCTACACGTCACCAAATAAGACAATGACCAGGATTTATACTAGGTCAGACGCGGACGTAAATATACAAATATGTCATATCAATACGTATAATAATTATCTAAGTTTATCCGGCATATCAAATTGCTTTTTTTTCTAGTCACTGACTCACTGACGGATACAAATAAAAAAAGTTGTCACATTACACCAAATCGATTTGTCATTTAACTCATGAATCACGCAAAAAATAATACCTACGCAGACACAAGCGAATTTAAGGATCTAGGGATTATTAGATTAAATGGCGTCGCGTTTTTAGATTAAGACAATGCAGCATCCAAAGGACAGGAACATGAAGACATACATAATGATAATGACGAACTTACAGATCAAATATGAATTAAGAGGCGGCGTGCATTGCGTACAGGGCACGCATCGCTGGACGATATAGCAACAGCGGAAGATGTCATAACGTTGTCAACCGCTTGCGACGGTACAACCGGCCGTGGGCTCCTTGTCTCGCCAGCGAAACACTGTGAAGACATTAGTTAATATGCTCGATACGGCCATCCAAGTAATGGGGGTTAACTACGAGTGACGCTAGATGGTGAAGGCATATCATAGAACATAGAATTACGGATTAGTTGGCAGCGTGCGCACTGATATGCATCGCGATAAAAAGCTTGTTTAGTTGAGATGTGAATGTTAGATGGGAGCATAGGTAATTACGTTTTTATAGAAGGAAGGAAGTGGAAATGAAGAACTGTTACTGTCTTAGAATTATGTTTAAACCGATTAGCTGGTACTTCTATCACAAAACTTGTTGCAGTGTTAAAGATCTGCGAGGGATTTTCAAAGGTACCGAAACTAAACAATTAGAGGCTGTACATGGCCAGTAAAATAGAATACCAGTACATTTACAGTACTGAATATTTTCTAGCCCTTAATCTGCAATAGACATGCTACCACCTTGAAGAACGCACAATAACACAGTTGCAAAACCATTCACACGTTATGTATTATATGAAAACAAAGCGACCATAAGTCTGCTACGAAGGCCACGGACTAAGGCCGGACTTAGCCGACCAATTTTATTAAAGGTGATGAAATGATTACCTACACATGGTAATTGGCCATTTTCTGTATTGTAATATTTGTAATTCACGTGGTTTTTGTTGTTTCCTTTTCCTTTGGAGCGTGGGAAAGTGTTGCAACGTTATTATTAACACTGATAACTTTATTAGTTCCAAAGTCGTCTGACGGGCTGCTGTTTGATTTGAATGAGATAATGTCTTGTACTATTGATATAGTTGGTTCGTGTTTCATTATTGTGGGTTTATTACGTAGGTAATTAACGATTGTGATATTCGGTATCAGTTTCTTGAACTACCAGTAAGGCATTCATGTTAATGGGCCTTTTAAGTATTCAAGAAGGTGGTTTAGAATCACTTACAAACTTAGTCTACATCCATTCATTCGTCGCGAGGAAATCGAAAGCTAACTCACTTATTCAAAGCAAATTCTCATTGAAAATCAAGTCGCGAATGCAACTACTAAGTCACGTGAGATGGTCGCCGACATTCGGCCGACACCAGCGCGTATATGTTACGGCAGTGCGTGTAACCACGGATACTACTAACGGAAACTAGTTTTGCAATAAGAACATGTATTTAATCCACTATTCCCTCAAGATACTCAACTTAAGGAACTCGTCTCACCTTTTAAATACGTGACACTTGCATTGACATCAATTCCAAACCTAACCACGACTCATTCAAGACTTACGTCTCTAATTTTATTTAAAAAACTATCGCAATCTAACGTTAATTGTTCGCCTCTTTTGAAAGCGGAACAAACATAATCAACTGAAACAAAATTGCGGTAAAAATAGGAGCACATAACCAGTTATTTGATATGTAGGTAAAAAAAGAAATATTGCGTAAGGAATTACGAAATAAGCGACGGTGTTGTATGAAGGAAAAATAATAAGTGTAGCTAGAAATCTACTAATGAATCATGTACTTGAATCAATCGTAATACTTATCGACGGACGGTTCAATAATCACGCAAAAACATAAACGTTACGTACAATTAGTTTGCTAAATGCGTTGAAATTGGCTTTAATGGATTTTTGAAATGTGGATATTATTATGACACGAGTCAATTTCATTAGTGCGGATACAGGATCTATTTAAAAACAAAATTGGTTGGCTATTAATTACAGAAACGGGTCGTATTAGAGGAAAATCAAATGAAACAATTATGAATACAATGCAATGTCATTCCGGTGTCGGGGATTCAAGTCTAACACTGTTGAATTGAAGTAACCAGCGGCGTGACGAACATTGTAACTGCATTCTAAACACAATAATTAGATCAATAGGATGTCGAGGACTATCTTTAATAAGATCATAGTTTTAATCAGAATTCCTCAAATTCGTGTTTTGTTAATCTATTTTTCTAATATTTCCAATTAATCGTTTCGCAACTGCTGCGCTGCATCAACTGTTCGGTTAACGAGTGTCTGACTAATCTGTTGCAAACTGGCAACACAATCTTTTCTTTATAAAGTCGGATAGCAATTAATATTACTTAAGTCGAAATAATGAACGTTTTACGCCCGAGTTGCCACATGATGGCGCTGAGCTAGAGAGCCTTATCGTGTTACTCTTGGATAATATGTATCGTTTCACTGTTAGTCTACAGTATGAGTTACTAACCAATACTATTGTTTCCATATACCTAGTATTTATGTTTACAGTGGCCATTTAAACTTAGTCAGTAATGGAATAGTTGATAACTAAATGACGTTACTTGCATACAATAGATTTCCTATTCCGCATTCAGTATTCTAGCTTTCAATAAATTGCAAATCTGATAAATACGTAGTAAACTTAAACTAGTAGCATTGTAAACATGTTTCTTAAACAGAATGAACACGCGAACTCTATTGCTTTTCTGTAATATGGATTGGTGCAGTAAACTTTGCTGAACGATTTAAACTTTATAGCATTAATCGAATGCCTCGGTTCTTTTAGTAAATTAGCCACGTATTCGCATGTTCACATGTTCAAGAGCAGCCGCAGAACGTGACTGGCACGTTCACCGTATAGTTTAGTTTTCTGAACGCGTTCTTAAGCCAAGTGGTTTCACTGTTCGATAGACACATTATTTTTGTATCTGGAGCGAGTATACTTTCGCTGTAGTGGTGTAAGGTCTTTTTTTCCCCAAGTGTTTGGTGTGGTCCGAGCGGAGCCTCCGCGGCCCTTTTTTGGTCATTTTGTAAAAACTCCACGAAGATCAAATTTTATTAAGCTCATTGTTTCTTTTACTTTCACTCGACCTGGTTTGGTTTACACCATAAACTATGAGATAAATTGCTGATAAACGACAATTGACAAAGTAAAACGGTTTTCATGAAGCTTAGCTTCTTCAAATAATCGCATAATTTCCTCGTAACTAACATGACTTGAAATATTAGAAAATAGGAAGGAAAACGTGAAGTTAATGTAGTGGGAAATAGAATTATGTAAATTATGACGATGTGAGGGATGTGGGACGGATGTGGACGCTACTGTTCATACTTTACGAACTCACTCGTCACCGCAGCCGCACAGAGTATTATGAACGTTTACGATTTCTGTTATGTTAAAAAGATTTATAGCAACACTTACGTTTTCTTTATAACGTCATTTCTAATAAAGTTAAGCATAAAGTTATAACTTATAATAACTGGTATTTTATGTCAGTCATCTATAAATTTTCTCTCTGGTTGCTTTATCGTCGTATTACGGAGTTAATTTTTATTATCACAATGTTTAGATTATTTCATTCTTTGTATATTTATGTTTTACGTTATATATTTACTTTCACAGCGGTTGCTACATTGTTTTCTTCCTGCTAGTGGGTATATTACAAGATGATGTAAAAACTGATTCCTGTATGTACGTATGTTACGTCTGGGTAAGTTATTATAAAAACTGTAGTGTTTCACACAATTTGTCGCAGTCGATTGTGTTACAATTTAAGTGTCATAACTCTCGGTTGATTGATTTCGCACAAATTAGTTATAAGCCAACAACGTTGCATCGAATTTATAGTTTTTCTTCACATTTTCTGCATTCAATCATCGTGTTAAATTTTCGCATGCTTAAGCGTAGATTATTAAACTTAATGGCAGCTTGTTTTTGTCACCACTGGGAAGGTTTTGCCCTATAGAGCGGATATCTAAAACTAAGAATCACACGACTACTAAATACTGAAGTTTATAAGCACCATTTTAATATACATAGTTTCCATTCCTTGCTCCAATAAACAGCTGTTGGTTCCTAAATTGACAGTCCAATAAATCTCGAACACAATACATGATCGATCGGCGCGTACGCAAACGTTGAATATTCATGAGATTATGTTATTTACGACAAAACATGAATAAAGTTATTCGATAACGGTACATTATTATTTGATCTACGTTGATCCGGTCTTGTTCTGCTAATCAGGGGACGTCGGTTATAAATTAATGATAAATCAATACTCTGTGAATATCAAACAGTGATTTGAATGCGATTTGTTTCTTTTTAGCGAGTCTTGATTACTTTATGTGTTAATTTTGAAGTGCTAATCAGGTTCATTCGCTTTTCGATCATTTCTTAGTTTAAAAACACGACACGTGTTTCATTATCTACCTCAACACTCATACAGTTCTACAAATGCATTTATTTATTTTGAATAGAGCTTCTGTATTATACTATCAAAACTGTCTAACAAAATAAATTAAATTGATTCTAAGAAATTCGTCTGTGACTGACAGTGAGAGGACGATTTCGTTCTAAAAGCGTTTCTTTGTGCCAAAGTTCAAAACTAGAAAAATATAATAAATAATAATAATATATAATTATGAGACTCGCAGGTTGTTTCAAGAAGGCCAAAACCCTTAAGATTCTTTATTGCTCTTTTGTGAGAAGTCATCTTGAATGTGCGTCACAAATTTGGAACCCGTGTTATGGCAAATACATTGATCGTATTGAGAATATACAAAAAATATTTATGCGTTTTATATGTTTTCGGCTGCGTATACCATACCATTCTGATGATTACATTAATCTATGCAAGAAATTTCACTTACAGCCACTTATAAACCGTCGTCGACTAGCGGATTGCACTTTTCATCTCAAAATTATATCTAATGAGATTGACTGTCCTGACCTCCTGCATAAACTGCGTTTCAATGTCCCTCAGAGATCAGTTAGATTTAATCCACCTATCTCCATTCCATATTCCTCTTTTAACTACAGGCAAAACTCAAACATGGTGCGAGCGAGTAAGGACTTTAATATTCTTTGTAAGGAGATCTTATTTGACCCATTTACCACCAAATCCCATTCTGCACGCAATCGGCTGAACGCTGACTTTTTTAAAACTGCTTAGTGCTTATTGTACCTTACATTTATATATATATAATATGTATATATATTATATTCTTTTCTATCGTCCTTGTTAGTGATCCTAAGATTTCTATTACTTTTTCTGTTTTTACCCGTGAGAACCTGTAATTGGCTCTGTGTTTCTTATAAAATTGTTATCCATTATTTATAGCTGTTGGTTCTCCTATAAATAAATAAATAAATAAAATAAATCGCCTCCAAAGCATCAGACAAAAATTGTCACGATCAGTTATTTGAACGAGCATTCAAACATGTCACCATGTTTCCACATGCCGTGTTCTAGGCGCCATTTATAAGAATAATAATTAGTTCTAAGTCAACTTACAAACTCAAATGGACCAGTACCTCCCAGTTTGGGTGGCTATAGTAAAAGTTGTTCGTATGCCACCTATCAGCTCGAAACAGGTCACTTGACATGTTGCTGAGTGCGCAATGTCCGTATTAATTACTGTTGTTGTGGTGAAATTGCGATCAGATGAAAAACTGGTACGAAACAAGGAAGGATTTGGACGATTTTAGTTCAACTAAGATCATATGCCACGATGTCAATTATAACTAAGAATTGTCACTAAGTAATAACATTCACACGGGTCGATCCATCGGGTTAAGCTACGCTTGCCGGGGTTGGTTCGTGGATGGGTGACCATCTTTACATACCGAGACTCCTCCGTGCCTCGGAAAGCACATTAAGCCGTTGGTCCCGACTGTCATTCGTGGATCTTTGACAGTCGTTACGGGTCGTCAGAAGCCCGAAATTCTGACAACCGGTCTCACCAAGGGGTATCGTATTACCTAGTTACTGGGTTGTGGAGGTCAATTATTTTCCAACTTATGTTTTGGTCGGCTTCCAGTCTAACTGGATGCAGCTGAACACCAGTATTTTACATAGAGCGACTGCCTATCTGATGAATTTAGAGACAAAGTTGAAAATTCCTATTTGCGCGTATTTTTACTGGCCTTCAGTACAAAAGACATCAACGCATAGCGAATCAATGACGTACCTATTTGGGACAATCATCCTGGACGATTTATTTGTAAGGGGTGTCCCGTTATTCGGTTAATTTACAACATGGTAAGGATATGAAGACCAGAAAGCAGTAAGAATGTCTATGGCTGGTCCTCAGACCAAATTATTTAAAAAACAAAAAACCCGCCTGCAAAAACGCATAACTTAAAAGAGAAAAACAAGCATTATAATCTGTAGAATTTTGGTATTACAGGCGGGGAACAAACAAAAGTTACACCATATTTCCGGTTATAATGCGTTTTTGCAGGCGTTTTTTTTAATAATTTGTTTTATTTCAAGCTTTTTAGTTTTATTAATTTATATATTTGGAATTAACTCATTACTAGCTTTTATTTGATACCAATATTGTAATTTATTTAAAAAAAAAACCTCCCTTTTTTTTGTTTGCAGAAGAAATATATTAAAAAAATATAGCCTATGTCACTCCCACAATTAAGACGAACCTAATGTCACCTCGTATGTTAAAATCCATCAAGCCGTTTAGGCTACAGAGCGTGCCAAAGAAATAGACATACATACATACATACTCTCGAAAAACATTACCCTCCTTCTGGGGCAGTCGGGTAATAAAAAACCAAGACGGAGCGCTGGCAACAGTGACGTGAGGCCGATTTCGTAAACATGTGTGCACTTAGTGAGTTGTAGGTTCATCGTGAATGCTTGTAAAAATGTGTGCATGTGAGCGTGTATGCAGAGCGGAGGTGTAGTTTTGGCATGCTTCACTGTATTGTTCGTAGCGTTCTGTCTTAGTTTTTATTTGGTCTGAGGGCTGTTCATAGACTTTACCTATCCTTTTGGCCTAATTTTGTCATTATCTTGCTTCTGCCCTCATCCCAAATGATTTGGATTCTCCGTGGCATGTCATTTTCTTCTTCCATGCATCAGATGTCATCTGAACATTAATATCGTATGGCAGAAAAAGGGTACCTATACCTTTGATTGACTTTTTGCATACTCAGTAGCTACAGGTTATAAGGTTGTGCCCCACGACTGATTGTGCAACATTGTATTGTGCGTATAGCCCTTTCCTTGTCTTTCGGTTTCCACTTAGTGTTATCTCAACTATATGTCAAGGTTGCATTTGTTAGGAATTTGACTGAACGGATTATGGTGGCAAACTGCTGCAGGTTAAATTATGCCTTTTTTGTTTGTTTTGAAGTTGGAATTTTACACATATGCGGCTTTTTTCCGCATCTATCAAAATCCTTACGTAATATTATAAATGCGAAAGTAACTCTGTCTGTCTGTCGCGCTTTCACAAAACTACTGAACCGATTTGAATGAAATTTGTTACACAGATAGTCTAGAGACTGAGAAAGGACATATGCTACTTTTTATCGACATACCACGCGGGCGAAGCCGCGGGCGGAAGCTAGTATTCCATAAATATTCTAATGTCTGCTTTCACAATTTAAAATTTCGCCCGTCTTTTGTTTTGAATTCTCCGATTTCACCGTATTTGCATTTGTGTTCGATAATTATGTCAAAGAAATATTGTGAATGCCTATTCCAAACCTAAGACAAAATTAGATACATGAAACATAGTTCAAAGACCATTCTGTACATATCCGTTATGTATTTTTAAGTTCATGTGGCTTAGAAATTCATAATATGATTTATAGTTATTCGTTGTCTCAGTTTTTCATGGTACGGAACGCATGAGATATGTGCGCTTATTAAACGAATCATAGCATACAAGCAACTTATAATTTATAGTTATCATCACGAGATTGAATAACTAAAGATTACGGAATATTGACATAATCGGTTATGCATGGCTGGGAAGCGTTTCTTGCTTATATTCCTCTAATTATATACCTGAGCAAGTAGCTTCTTCAAGTTAGTTCTTCAGTGACCAATTATCGCTGTGATATTGCAGAAAACCTTTCACGTGTGCGTGTGCGTGTGCGTCGCTCGTCAAAGATAAACTCGATCTTTATGGTTGTTAAATAGGTATGAATAAAGATTGGAAAGTGTATGCAGGCTTAAGAAACAGTTATTTTAAAAGGCAATGATTAGTAATAGACGATTATAATTATTATTACTTCCCTAATCAAAGCAAAATGCATTACGGAGATAATTCTGGATGTGCAAAGATTACGTTAATACTATTTAGCACCTCCATGAGAAATGTCGGAAAGCTTTTCTGGTAAGTTTTCACTATCAAGACGTAATACTTACTAATTACGTGGCTTCTTCACAGTGTTATTATTTTGCGGAATAACATAGAAAGTTTGTCACATTGTCTGTCTGCCGTGTTCACGTCAAGTCGTGAACGCATTTCGGATAATTCGCGATTCACATGTCTTCATCATGTGATATGAATGTCAGTGTGCAATGGCACTGCCACTTATGAATGGCGCAATTGTATGACTATGACATATAACCCATGTTGACATTTGATTACAAAGTGCTTTTAGATATAACATATATCTAGCCATTGTGTTCGAGGTGAAGTTGATTGTTAGGTTTGCGAACCACCTTGAATTTTGGTGAACTTTTGGCATCCTTGTTTTATTTATTTTATTAATGTTAAGCTTGCATAACTTCTATGAGTACCTACTTGAACCTATCATCGAACAAGTTAACTAAAATGGGTTCATGAAGAAAGAATGAAGATAAGATAATTAAGTATTATATTGTTTAAACATTATTAGTATATAAGTAAATGTATTTATTTTATTTATTATTTTGTTATTGATCACTCATTATGTGCTGCACCGATTGACGTCATGACGTCAACGCCGGCTGTCACTGAAAACCAGCGCTGGGGCTCTGTCTCGTATAGGGTCGCAGCATTATGCTGAGTGATTGCCGTTTTGCGTGAATGTGACGCATATTTTCCCGCAACTTGTTATTTTCGTATATTTGTCCTTTCTTGGCGTCATGTTTGCCGCAAATAAACGTATTTTCTTTCTTTCTTTCTATATGAAAAACGCATATTTCACAAGAAATGCAAACAAAATATTTGAACTAGTATTTCAGCCACTGCAAAACCAATGTCCAATTATAGGGTCAAATCGCTGAAATACCTTTCAAAGACAGATGGCCGTGTTATCCACCAGATAACATTAAATTTATGCAAATAAATGCCGAAGCAAGGTAAACAAAAACGATTGATTGCATTCCCAATGGCGTATTTTATACTAAACAATGGTCCGTATCTTAATCAGAATGTCAGAATGAGATTAAATATGGGCCCTTTTGCTAATAGAATATTAGCCGTTTGATTTGTTTTAATGGTGTTGAAGCCTTTCAATGCATATTTAATGGGACCTTTGAATTATAAATGGGATACCTCGTTATATGGTTGTTAGGTAACCCGAGCGATGAGAACGTAGAGGTAGAGTTGTCACGTAATTTGAGAATGTCGGTAGGTATCCGTTTTTGGCATGTAGGTGTTCAAATGTTTTAAGTTCGCACCATGGCTACTTTGGCTAGCCCACTTTCATAAACACCAAAAAATAAGCACTTTAATGCGACTGAACTCAATCGAAAAAATCTTTCAATCATTCTTAAGAAACATTGCAGTACTCCTATCGCTGTAACCGTTAAGGAACTCAGAGGCCCTAGACAAAGTGACATTTTATCAGCGATAACGATGATAGAAAAGGCAAAAAAGGACTGCCATAAGCTATCGAAAAGCGCCAATCCTGTTGAAAGTCGTTGTATAAATACGAAACGCTTTCGAGCGATTGTCACTTGTCTAGCCCTCAGAGGTGTTAATGAGACTGAGCCAGCATCAAATACATTACAATCGGTGGGCCGCGATCACGTTCTACTGAACTCGACCGAATGTTCCGTTTCCATAATGAATCATTACAATTATCAGTCAGCCTCCGGTTTTCCACTTAATTGAATTTAATTCTCGTACAATAAATCCATTAAAAATGGTTTGAATAATCGTTGAAATGTTTGCAAATTGTAATAACAATGGAATCGTATTATATATGGTTTATGTATTGAGTTGGTAGAATAGAAATTAAGGTCCAATTTGATTTAGCAGTGAGTGTACTGAGCAAATGTTATAATGGTTCCAAGATAAATTTTCAGATCTTTGGGCATTTGATATGGAGTTTTTGAAAACTTGCAAATATTAATTGTTTCGAAAAGGTAATATTACTTCATGGTAGGTATATGTTTTTGCGTCAGCCAGGTGGCGCCAGTTATTTCCTATAAATTTATTCAGAAAGTTACGAAACTAACGTATCAGTGATCTAAATGACTGTCAGTAACGACAACTGATCTGAATAACTATCAAGTCGGATCGATATTACTTTGACAAGGGCATTGTCGACATCCGTATCTTACGTTTGTTTGCGATCTCAAATCGATTAGATTCGCTTTTAAAATTGTCATACAACGAAAGGTTTCGATACCGTGACGTGTCGTAATAAAATTAACTTTAACACCAGAGGCCGAGTTGCTAAATTCGTTCGTGGAGAAGTAATGTGGAATGCAATTGTCGTGAACCGCGGCCGGCACATTCACGGTACATGGCCTTGTCTACAATGAGCTACACCATTAATGGTCCGGAAATTATAAAGCTTTTGTCGTGTACTGTACATTCAGTATAATATAATTTTAGTTTTTGCGGTTGTAGTTGCGCCCGCGCCGTCCGCCGCCGGAATTGGATAGGTGAACGATTTCGTAACCAAACTAATTGTATTAGTGTGTTCCGAGTTATACTGTTCATTAGCATACTTTTCGTACGCCTCAGTATTTATTGCAAAAAATTCAACCATTTTCTTAAGGAGATCGTAATTCACCGGAGGAAAATTCTTCAAATGAAAACCTAGTTACTTAATAGACTAAAAACTAAAGTTAATTAGTAAGAATTTAATTAAAAGTACACCAGTAAGTATGTCAACACTGTAAACGTTTCAGATAATACCTTATTTTTATAAATTCTAACGGCTTTTTAATGAGTCAGAAAAAGTAGTACATTTCTTGAGTTCTTATTTTTTGTTAGTTGCGTTAGGAATTAGTAAAGGTAACGTTAACGTAACGTGCGTTAGACCAGTTTCATGTTATTTCTCAACCTTGTCACCAGTGCTCCAGTGCTCAAACCCGTTGCACCACCAGTCATTGCACTCCAGTGCACCAGTTTGGCGAAAGTAAAAGTCACTGTGAACGCACTCGTTCTTGAACCAGTGCTGTAACTGTCCACTGCACTACACTTTACGTTATAACATTTTTTTTAATTTACACATCGATTTCAAAATATAGCGGTCACATCCTTATTTACCTACTTCTCATCTCGCATAAATTACAAATCGTGCAAAGGAAATGGGTATCCTACAGTTGACCAGTAAACTTTACGCATTGACTATTATGGTCTGTGAAACTAATACGTTCTCACCGCTGCATTGAAACTAGATATGGCATCCAAATAGTACATTGACTCTGTATTCGACAGTTAACTGCGTGAATTATCTGAGTTTGACAGTTGTTTGTATGTAATTTTATTTAGGAAAGATAGTATTTAAAGGTAAAATAAAAATTCGGATATGAAGAATTGATAATTAAACGGGATGCTGCCGTAAAATTACAACCGATAACTCTTTTTCCGACTGGGAAAAGCTATTCGTATAGAACCACCCTGAATATCGTTTTATCTCTCCAACCAGTACCTGATGGGAACCAACCACGAAAGTTGAAAACTGATTGATTTATAACGTGTTGAAATAAATGTACTGTGACTTTCGTGCTTAAGGTGCAACCCGTTAGACCAGTACTCCTTAAATGGAAAATAAAAGCAACCAGACTAGTCAATTAGACACTTTCGTAGTCTAATTATAGGCAATTAGAGACGACATGTAATGACATCTACAGGTTAATTAGCTAGACCAAATAGTACCTACAACCCCCGGTAGCTCATGCTCAGACGTTAAAAGAACATAAAAATGATTTATAATAATTTTATTGGCGAATTTGAATAATATTTCAATAACATTTTCGGAAAATGACTAAATAAAAGGGTGATTTATGTAGTTTAAATGGGCAATAATATTAAAAAATGATACTGGTAATTGTTTTATACCAACAATAAAAAATATTTTAATTCTACTGCCTTCTGTAGGATACCTAAATGTGGTAATAAGTCATAATTTATATCCTTAAAGCTAACAGAAACTAGTTTAATCAAAGATTCCAATAAATTCGTCATTTAATGATTTGTCTCGAAAGAGTCGTAAGCTACTTTCAGAATATTATTATAATTAATTAAACCAAATTAAATATTTTCAGTATAAACTAAGCATAAAAATAATAATGCCTTTGAATTTTTAGAATGGCTGTGAAAGTTACGAAACAATAATAAAATATTAACCTGTTTGTTAAAATTATGAGAAATTCTTTTTATTACTCACTCTTATAGAATAAGAAACTTTCTCGACTAAGATAACTTTCAATTGCACCGACAAATGAGACGTTTTTCCATTACGAGGTTATATGGCTATGTATGAATATTATGAGTAAAAGTTATAATTAAATATTTAGACAAAAAGTATTCAGCTGCATCCGGTCAGACTTGAAGCCGACCCCACCAAAGTTGGGAAAAGGTTAGGCAGATGATGATGATGATAATTTAGACTAAAAATGGTGTTCTTTATTCATTATGCAAATAAAATTATACAACCAAATTACCTACGGGGTTAGGCGCTAAACCAAAAGCTTATATCAGAATTAGAATTTCTTTCGATTTTGTTATAAACATAACATTACACCGGTTTTTCTTGAATGGTTAGGCAGAGGTGAACCTTACCCACAATTTGCCAGTTATATTTAAGTGGAACCATGGAAACCGGAACCGGAACCGGAACCGTTGCAACCGTGCACCTAGCTTCTGACGTTTCATAAGTGCCCACGTAGGTTTATGTGAAATAAAATATTTTGATTTGATTCGATTTAAGTGCCGTATAATAGGAGTAGAGCCTATTGCCAAATCCAGACTCCGTGCTACTAATTATTATACCTAATGGAAAAATCAAATGACGATTTTCACGTTTTTTTTTTTTGGATTTGAATTTTTCAAAGGAGCAGGTGGGCATGTCAGACTCTTACTGACTAAAACCTACCCGTGTTCCTTCAGTTGCCTGTATGTTGCCAGAGGCCACGGTAACCCTTTCGGACTTTCCCGCGACCTTTGCAGGCATCGGCTATTGCAGGCATTGGCATTTTCACGACCTGGGAATCGAAACCAAGCCCACGCGCTTGCGCCCACTAGACCAACTAGGCAGTTAGCGATAGTAACAGCACAGTTGGTAGTAGTAAGGTGTGAGTGTGAATATGTTTTTTTCTGAATAAAGCATTAATTATGTACTAAAACTAATTTATGAAACAGTTTAAATAGGTACCAACGGTGAACCAGTTTACAGATTTAAAGTTTTAGTTTACACAAAAAAAAGCTATTAAAACGTTTCATGAACCGAGTTTAACAATCGAGTAATTTTATCTTAAAATTGCGTTTCGAAACTCCTTACATTTATTTCTCGGTTTTTATATCACTTTCGCTCAACGGATCTGAGATTACGTCACGTGTTATGGAAACAGGTCAATAAACATAACATCACGCCTGTATTCTCCAAAGGGTTAGGGAGAGCACCTATAGTACACTCGCATTTCGTTCCGCTCGTTTCGCAAGCCTATTGCCATCAACCAGGCACAAATCCAGAAACCGGGCTGCTATTGAGAAATTGCAGATGAGAAAACCCAATAAACCTTTGCCCGACCCATGAATCGACCCAGGAACTCATGCTCAGCGGTAGCCCTTGTATGGTTACAAGGGCTACCGCTGAACATGAGTTCCTGGGAGAACAACGAGGCATTCGTATGAGTCGTATTAAAAGATCATTGAACTACTTTGTTTCAGGGAATATAACCGACAAAATGTACTCTAGATAATTGATCTATTTACCTGTTGATAGCAATCAACTGTTTACATGTTAACAACACTTAAACATATGTGTTGGTTTCCTTAAACAAATACTTGACCGTTTTATGTTTACTAGATAAACACGTATTGAAAGCGAATTTCCATTGTTTACTTCTGATAACACGTTATTACGTTACATTCTAGAACATAATAGTGAAAGCGTTAATATTATTACCTACTTGTAGTACTTAATACAAGCTGAATTGCCTTCGAATAGTCGTAGGTTGTTGCTACACAACACCAAGACCTAGATTTGATGCTATCAACAAGTTCCCATAGTGTTTTAAGACATGTTCGCTATCCATTACCGGTCGTTGTCGACTTGTCTATTGCTTTTGATAAGCACAGCAGGTAATGTATGACTCGGCAGGAGATTGTGTGGAATGTATGTAAGTTAGTAATCATGGGAACAGCGTTCTAGCGCACCAGCTGTTCTCAATATTGTAAAGCAAGTAGATCACTCCAATAAATTCCGAATCGCATTACTGAATTGAATTTAATGCCTTTTATGTGACCAGATGCCAATTATGAAATAAACACATGTATGTTACTAAAGTGTGCGTGGTTTCGGGAATACTACCATTTTAAAAGGATTACATTGGTTTTAAACATCACAATCTTTGAATTTGCATTTTGTTTCAAACAACTTTGAATCATTTATGACGTGCTGAGTTCTTATTGCATTTCCCAATAATTGCAATTAACATATATAACTTATGAATTTTTCAAAATGACAATAGGTACTTTTGTGTGAGCACTTATAGCTTAGTATTTTTATATTATTTAATCCTTTAATCCATGTATTCGAGCGACATCGTGCTTTCTGGACATAATCCTCTAGTGTATACACAGCTTTATGCTTCAAGAATTCGCATTGCGTGAGCCTTAAACTTTAATTAAATGTAAACAGTTCGCTCAACATTACCTAACCTAATATGTATCCCAAATAAAATCTTGTCTACATGCATATAATTATCTGCATTTCCGACACAAATTGCAACCGAGACTCAAACTACTACTACGTACGCAATCGCAATTATGTTGTCGAATCGAGTTCGATGACAGCCGAGACGACACGACGAGAACTATAGCATTCGATGCCACGGCCGAGCCGTCGATCTTGACCTACACCACGCCTGCACCGATGCGTAGGCGCAGAAAAAATCGTACCATCCAATCGTAAACAATTGCTTCAATCCGGAATATGATGATAATGGATAGGATGGTTGCTGAACTTTGACATTGCTTTGTAAGATTATTTTTAATGTGGACATTAAACGGTTATCTGTATAAATGATCGCTGTTACTGCTTTCAAGTATTAGACAGAATTATATTTGGCTGAATATTTTAATTTACAATTCAAAGCCTCGCTCTACATAAGCACTCGTAAAAACTTTAACTTATTATAAAAAAAAGGGCTCTAAAAACAGGGCCGAGAAGGTTAATGGTTTCGGAATCTACTGTTTGCGGAAACCTTTGATGTTAAACATTTTTATTTATAGTCTGGCCTAACAACAAATATAACATGTTACGTAATAGGCATGCTTCTAGACAAAATATTTCAGAATGCGCCTCGAATAACAATCAAAGTCAACGCCTGGAATACAGAATACCCACCTATGTCCGCTCATATCCGCGTGTATGCACAATTAATAATAAAACACAATTAATTAATAAAATAATAATTTTAATTAACTCCAATATAATTTATATTATATTTTTTATTTGGAAGGTACATTCAATGAGGTACGAAGTCTTTTATTCTACTTCCGCCGTGTTGTTTAAGTATTTTTTGTAAAACTTTTTGATTGTGTTTTGGATTCAATCAATTAGTTAATCGATTTTACAATCTGACCTATTACAAAAACTGTTCTGATAATAAAATTAATCGAGTGTTGGTACCTATAGTTCAATATCGGAAATTATAAATATAGCAAAGTCATACCTAAGACAGGCCACGACTAGTCGCGTACAGGCACAAGATTTTCTCATTTCATAGTTTCTCGCTACTATTCACATTATAACTCGCTAACCGGTTGCCAAGATACGAACTTGGGAACATCGCATTATCGCTTAACTAATAATATTATAATAATAAGCCGATGAAGCTCGTCGTACGAAAGGGAAATCTGACCGAGGCAATGGCAGCTACTTACCTAGCTGGAGCGGTCTCTTTAGAAAGTTTTAAATTATACGTAAGTGAACTGGTAACATTGACGGCGACAAGACCATGTTCAGGCGACGGATGCTAACACCGCAACTGATGCCATGCGAAGCTCATAACTAGTCGAAACACTCCATAAAATATACTCACTCAAGAATATTAGCTCAGACAAGAATATATTCATTCGGTAATACGTAGGTGTGAATGAAATTCAAGACCAATAATTTCGCGCTAGTTTCATCAATATTCAAAATCTAGGCTGCTTGCAAATCGTCGATCAACAATTTGTTACTGAACCCGGAAAGATTCTAAACCGGAATAACTGCATATCACTTCATTAGACTACTCATCAAGTGGAACGGAATGCAAATCCTTAATATGAACGTCACTGATACTCGCAAAACGCGATGCGTAATCCACAAAAAATAATTTCACTGTATCTAAGCTTGCAATGTTCGTTAACGCGTAGAAAGTCGAGATGTCGATGTTATGCGAATGCTCTTCTGATTGACACGCGTTGAGTTATGTCCTGTATCGATAGGTAACATTAATTAAGCATCCGAACAGACACGTTTATAGCGATATTGACTTTGTTGTATAACTTAATGATGTATTGCATTTCGTGCGTTTATGTAGGCCACGCGTACGTCAAGAATGAGTTGACGCGTAGTAAACTTGACAAAAAAGTTTGTGTGTTTGTTTGTTTCGTGATGCGATGTGACAGTAAGATTGATGGATGCGTTGTCTTGTCGGCGACAGTGAGCCACACTTGATTGAGCATCTTTTATGCAATGTATGCCAGGATAACAACGTCTATGGTCTTTTTTGAGAAACAGAAACATTAGCCACATTATTTGAGTTAATCTCCTTAATAGCTTAACTAGGTTTGTAATTGTAATGCCAGTCTTGATGTTATCAATGTAATTAAATCAGGAAACGGCAGTACTTACTGCTATAGTTCTATTGTTGTCGCCACCTCTAGTTACATAAACACAGGTTACATTGCACCATGTCCAACATCTGTTAGATATGTTAATTGAGACAAATAACTTTGTACAAAAACGCTCATAAATCTTATTAGGAAAGCAGATGTTTTAATTAGAATTAGACATATAATTTACGTTTGTTACGTCACAAGATTTTCTCTTTCAGCAATGAGTCGAAAATAAAACAGGGTTTAATGGAACGTGGTTTAATGAATCAAACGAATGTGTTCCATCAATCTGCATAAGTTGACACGTGTTATGATTACGCGCGTTGCGCAAGAGTCGCGGTTCGGCTGCGCCCGCGCCGCCCTGCACTGACCGCAGCGCCATTGTGCGTTCATTCAGTAGCTTGTGTAATAATTATTCAACGATAGAATAAATATTTATATTATTTCGTGTCCCTAGAATAAAGACTAATCATAGGTACTTTGAATTTTTACTGGCACGGACAATAGAATTCCTACTTTTCCTAGAGTTATTCAAACATAGTAAAGTCTCAAGTTATCTTGCAGGAAATTATCTATTGCCTAGTAGCTAGGTACTTTTTACATGCTTTATATTAGCTTGCTCTGTTCGTATGTGTTTCCGGTTACTCCTTTTGTCATCAATTTTTCAAGCACTTCCTGGCATCCTATTGAGCTGAAATGGCATACTTATATAACAACTGAGACATTTTGAAAAAATGATACCATGGAGCCGGTCTGATGATGGAGCCGGAAGTTGGGCATAGGAACTCCTCAATCAAACAAGATAGCACTATCGTGTTTGGACTCATTGGCTATGTACTAACAAGTGCTTTGACACTAGGTGGTGCTCAGGGTCTGATGATGGAGTCAAAACGTGGCAATGGAAAAATCCTTTTTAGTTAATTAGAAGCTTGTTTTTAAAAAGATTTTTACTTATATTTTATTATTATAGTAATTAATTTGTTAGCTAGGAAGGATATTATTAATCAAGTGTTGTGATAATCTTTCACAGATATTAGACACGCCAGTTACTTCTTATCTACAAGGTATTCCTATTTATTACTAAGCCGCGAAAAGCTGATTATTATCCTAATTAGAATCTATAAGCATTCTCTAGATTAATCGGAAGGAACGATGCAATAAGTAACGCAACATTGTTCAGGAAGCTTTGTATAATTTTTATAGATTTTAGCATACTTAAATAATATTATAAATGAAGATTAATATCAATTTACGTTTTCGGATTATGTATCCAATAAAATATGTGTAGATTCAAATTCGCGTAGCGACATGTTTACTAAATATTTTCATTTAATAAGAATAACAAAATTATATAGTCGTTTATAAATTACACGGTGTTATATATCAAAGGCTATAAAAGTGAAATGTCTAATAGTCTTTAAAAACTAATTAGCACCCATAAACTATGAACTAGTTGGCTTCATAAATAATTTATTTACGTAAGTTAGTGTGTGCTCTTTAGATAGGTAAGTACGTAATTATTGCTAAAATTATAAAGATGTTTTATAGCAACTAAATTGGAAAACATATTTTTTTTTTAATTTACTTCAATTTCCATCAACTATTTACCTTCAATTAAAATTACAGTTTTCTAGGTCGTGTCGATTATTACTGACTGAAAAAAGTGTTAGCGTTGAAGCCTTTGTCTTCAGTAATATATTAATTGTTTGTGCTTTTAGGGATACATCGAACAAATAATATTAGAATTTGCTTTTAAATTATTTGCTTGCCACGGTTTTTCGACTCGTCAAAACATCGAGGCTCCTTTATTTTTATGTTAGTTGAATATTAATGTATTGGACACAAAAACCTTCCGAAATAAATTCTCTAAATAATGGTGAAAGCCACATCAAAATCTGTTGCGTAATTTAGAAGAACAAAGCGATCACACAGGGAGAGACAAATAGCGACTTTTTATTTATAACATAATATAGAAGAAGCATTCTGTTACTGTGTCTATGGTTCAATATTTATTTACACTCGTTTTCGAATCTATTTTCGTCAGTTTTAGCATATCCTGTAAAAGTTCTCTCGTATCATATCGTTAGCGGCAACGAGCAATGAATAACCATTAACTAGAAAGGCGTATTTTGTCAATTTTTCGGTGAAAACGTGAAATGTGATTAGAATATCGACATCGATTAAAAGAAAGTGTCTAATTCGTTGCTGCGAGCATTACGTGACGAATAACCCAGTCAAGTCTGAACGAGCCTATAATCTGAAGTTTCGTGTAGATGAACAAACAGACTAATAGCTTATTTATATGTACGTGTGTGGGGTAAGACTAAGCCCATTATTTGACCACCTCTGTGGACCAGTTGCGAACTCTAAGAACAATAATTACCGTGATACAGTGACGCAAGTAGTCATTGAAGTAATGTCCAGTACGAATGTAAGAAAAATATAGTGGATCAGGTTGATGTTGCATAGTTTGAGAATTAATTGGAAATTGTTGGTTGCTTCATGTACCTACGTAGATTTTAACTGGAGTGTTGGTAATAATGATCATCTAGCTAGTGATTAAGATTCCACTTCAGTATTTTGTGTTTTACAAAATGTTCTGTCGGATTTTATAAACTGATTGGCCTTATTTCTCATTATGATGTGTTAGCATTGGTGCATTACAAATTTTTGGCAACATTGCTGATTGATTATGATTGTTCCGTCCAAAGGATATTGGTTATACCTACATATCCTGTAGTTATAGTAAGTTAGTTAATGATTTTGAATTCTTATAAGATTTTTAGTGCTGTTCTCTCTCGTCAATAAAATGATTGATTGATGCCACAGACAAACAGATTTACTAACGTGTTACTGATGTTTGATATGTTATGTGGAGTTACAGTGAATGTTATTATTCCTCAATTTACGACAGTAATGAATGAAGTTGCACAGTAAATGCGGAAACTGTCAATAAAATGATAATATCTGCATTTAGTGTTAAAATGATGACAGCAATATACATTTGAGATAGATTGCAATCGTTAAATGCACGTAAAATGTACCTATTTAACTTTCCATTTTATTTGTTTTCGTTTTTATTTTAGAAATTTTATAATAAAATATAATGATACACTTAGCATAAAGTTGATTTCACACTATGAGATATTTATTTACATCTCGAGATAAATAAATTAATATTGCTTACCGTACTTTTAAATGGAACCAATAAAGATGTAATTTAATATTACATCTCTCTTTTGTTATCTCGGGATGTAATATTATATTGTATCTCATAGTCTGAAATCAGCTTAAGATTTACAAGTTTTCTATGCATAAATAAGTAATTAAAATAAAATTAATTGATTGTTATTTTTGTGGTCAAATGGTTTATTGTAATGACTTCATAGATATCGTTTAAAGATGACAAAAAAATTGCATGTTCCTTTGACAGGAAAACATGTGATGATGTATGATTGAACATAGGTATATAATTATAGCAATCAGTGTTGTTCATGTAATTATCAAATAGATCAATTACGACGCGGTTGGCTGGAGAACTTAAACTGCAACCGACAGGTTCTTAACGTAACGGTGTTTAAACTATAGTCGATCTCGTAACTTATCTACAATTTGACAAACAAAATCCAGTAAATTGTAACTTTATTAAAGTCGAGCCGTCTGCGTTTGAAACCCCCGTGGGGTCCGAGTTCTCATGGTCTGTTCAATGAAATCTCCAAACGGCTGGTTAACACTTCCCGTGACCAGAGGGCTGGCTTTTACTAATGGCAATGCCGCCAGTCTCTTGGGTACATTACCAGTCGACAGTGATGTGGAGGAATTTTTCGACGCCATATTTTAGTTTGTTAATAGTTTTAGTTAAGGGGGAAGCGATAGGGTGGCCCGCGAAATTCAAATTTTCTTACGTTTTTTGCAATTTGCAGGTCACTATCAGGTTGTATGTTGATCTAAATATTATTAGCGCTCGTAACAAATATGGATTTACAGAATTATAAACATTTAAATCAGCAATGCAACTCACTAAGCTCATGAAAGTGTATTGAAATTTGCAAAAAACGTAAGAAAATTTGAATTTCGCGGGCTACCCTAGCGCATCAACCTTAAAGGGTCCATTTAGGGTCATATAGAGCTGCGCGAACTCCCTAGAGTCCCGCTCGAAATCCCTAGAGTCGTGTTCTTTTAATTTTTACATGATATGGGCACGAGGTTTTAGCATCTCTTATGGTATATGGTTTACAAGTAGGAAAAAATTCGGTGTCGATTAAGTCCATTATTTGTAAACAAAAAATATATTTTGCCGGGGGTGGCGCATCCAGCTCCTAGAGTGGCCAGTTGGTGTTGAGGTAAGATGCGCATTAATTTGCCGTATATACTGCCAGTTGGGCCCTAAAGGTGTGTACAACTTGTTATTCATCTACATTTCATTTTAATACTGTCCCATAGACAATCGAAACTTGTCGTTTTATGACGTGCAGTGAGACTTTCAACCATAAGCTGATAACCAATTACTAGGTGTCGACTGTACATTCAAAAATTATTAAATTATCAAGATTCTTATCAACCACAGTCTTCAAAAACACTCTCTTATCTTTTTAATTAAAGATTATTTTCCTAGTTTTGTCTTCTAATTAAAGTTTTTCCTTATCATTTTAATGACTAAGAGTAGTAAACAAACAAACACCAACCAGACGGGAAATGTTCAAGGGTGCTTATGGCTTCAGATTCTTCTATAAACCTTGGTTCTGCCTGCGTACGTTAGTGATTTTTTGTTTTGACACAAAGACACTTGGCAACACTGTAGGTTGCCATTAGTGACTTTTGCCAATACTATAGGTTGCCATTAAAATTTTCGGAATTGTATCAGTAGTTCCGAAGATTATTCCCTATATAAACTCACAAATTTTTACCTCTTTTTAAAAGAAATTTGAAGTAATTTTAGGTTTGTTTGTATTTTGCGACCTTTAAAAGGGAACTGAAGGTATTAGTACCTTCAGTTCCCTTTTAAAGGTCGCAATATCACCATATCATTAGTGATATGGTGATATTAAAATAAATGACCTAAATTCAAAACAACATTTTAGAGATAATAATATTTGAATTGCTTAGATTGAGGATGTTTGTACTATTTTAAAAACATCAAGGAACAGCTACCTAATCTTCTTTTTATTTTTGAGTGGTTAGTGACTAACCTGATGGCCTAGACAAGTGGCAATCGCTTTCAAAGCGTTTCGTATTTCTACAACGACTTTCAACAGAATTGACATAAGCTTCTAGATAGCATATCAATTCAATACATTTTTGACTTTTCCATCAACGTTATCGCTGATAGATTGTCACTTTTTCTAGGCCCTCAGCTGTCAGAATTTGTATGCTGCCTATGAGCCTCTGACTTGTCTTCACATTCCGTCGAGAAATATCTCTCAGACATTCCTCTTCACGATGTTTTCCTTCACCGTTTTTGAAGGAAGTGTGATACTAATACAATAACCACGGGGATAATTCCGAACGGCACGCGGGTGAAACCGCTTAGTAACAAATAAATGTTACGTGGATATCTCCTCGTTTATTAACGAGGAGCTCACATTTGCGTGCGCGCACCATTCTAACCCGTTGGGTTATTTATAGCCTATCACGACCAATCACAACATAAGTTCAGGTTTTGAATCGTCCATACAGACGTTAAACCTAATTACCTGATGGTTATCTAATATTGTATGATCGATCGGCTAAAACGTAATCGTTTTTTAAATTCAATTTAAAGCTTAGTTTACGATCAATAAATTTACTTTCCTAGACTGGTAAATTAAAGGAAAATGGTGAGCCGACGGCTTATGGAACATAAATTGTGAAAGTCATCAGTAGAATAGAATTATGACTGGTTTATTGTTGTTGTTGTTATATTATAATTAATGTTAATTTAATACAATACAGATATATTATATTTTTTAATAAATGGCGCTAAAATACATAACACGCCTGCATTCCCTGAAGGAGTGAGGCAGAGGTGTACCTATTGTACACCCACAATACCTCTATGTTTTTTTTAATCAAAATTAAAATCTAATGTTTTAATTAAATAAACTAAATTCATACTAAATTAAACTTCGTTGACATAGCGAAAGCCATCAATAATCCTGTATGTAGGTCAGTATGGCTAATCCAGTCGGATTGGTGATCTGTGGCACGCGGCCGGTTCTGAACGGATGCAGAGGACGTTGCTCAAATGTCAGCAAAAACCATTATATTAACTATCGGCACACATTAATAATGACGTTAGTTCACTGTGTACAGTTATTATAACGTTTTTGCTTGAGTAAATGTTGACGAAATGTTATTTTAGGCGTGTTTTTGCTCGTAAGGCAAATTAATTAAAAGAAAACGAATTTAGGAATTTCTTTTAATACTATCTAAAAGTATTTTGTAGCAGTTTATTTTCCAGCCTATTTGCATTATATTTACAATTTAACCGTGTCAGCTAAATTGTGTAAATGTATTTTCAGTCATAACTTTCTTCATTCATTCGAATTCTATTTGAATTCTAACTGATAGTATGACCTATGAATTTTTTTCCAATTTTATTTCAATTGAGTATGGCAAAAGTGATCGGCCTTGTGATAATTAAACTAAAATTAGAATTTAAATGTATGGCTATTTTTGGTATTCGAATGAATGAAGTATTGGTTTGCTGTGTATAGGAATCTGTTTTCCTCACGGATTTCCTACAAAATTTTCGTCGCAATTTTTTCATTACTTGTACGAGTAATGAAGCTTATTCACTTGTTCATCTAAAAAGTTTTCTCCACCCGCGATGAGTTTCTTTTTAGATACATAATGACATAATATAATATACTAAGCACGCTGCTCGACGATGTCATACAATGTAAATTAGTGTTTACTATCAGTTTTATGTATGGAAAACGTATCTAAGTAGCTTTGACGCGGTTTCATTTAATTTCTCTTTCGGATTACACAATGATGCATTGGTCACTTCATTAAAATAATGATGGGCCCATGGCGAAATGCGGAAAGGGAATTTCTTCTAAATTTATATGTGGAACGCATATTTTGATGGTTACATTTATATGCATAATATATTTTGTGACGATGTTGTAAGATCTTTAACGTTAACTAAGTGTTAAAAACCTGTGTGGAAAACCGACCAGATGAAAACCAGAAGAAAAGTGTGCTAAAGAACTGAGGTTTTTTACAAAGAAGAAAGCATTTTTTCATATCATGATAATCACCCTGCTTAAAAACCTCTAAAACTTCAGGGTAACAAAGTAAAAGATAAACGCAATTAACAGTTCGTTAATATTTATTTCTAAACATATTAATTAAGCTTGAATTTAGCGGCGTCAGCACAGATATCGCACTAATGGCTATTTTATGCGGCAGCACTTCTTTTATTACCTGCCTGGCTTCCGGCCACGGAACTAGTGATTGCTTTGAATTTGAATAAATTTGCGATTTCATAATATCGTCGAGGTACGGTAACGCCCTCATGATTAGCATAACACAATGTTAGAAGATAGCGTCGGTTTAGGCGGTAATTGGAAGCTAAATGTTTAAGTAACTTATTTGAATGCAAAATATAAAAGACCCTTTAGTATGTGTAATCGAGGCTAAGATTAATAATTATGCCTCATGATGTTTATTAAACTGTCATTAATCATTAAGGGGAGAGTTAGAACATATCAGATGGCGGTTTTTTCAAAGCTTGTCTCATACTAATTTTCCAGTAGTTGCATTGCGAAGATGCAATTGAGACTAATTATTTGGAAAACGTAGAAAATCGGATGAGACACGCGAGAACCGCCCGAGACCCGGGATACTCTCACAGATCTGTAATTGTCAGTTCATGCCGTTAACATTTTCTCTCTCACACTTTTTCAAACAAACGTGAGAGATGTCACAAGTCTTACGAAAACGGGGCTTGATTAGTCGCCGGATGCTAAGTTCCGGACACGGGATACAGACCACCGGACACCGGACGCATAGCTGCCACAGTCTGCTGTAGAAACTAGATTAAAAACTAGTGTTTAAGGTCTGTCACAGATGTCTGTGAAGGACGTTTTCTACTATACATTGTCGCGAACGACGTTGAACGAAATTGTTATTGAAGAAAAAAAAGTGTTTGCACAGCAATGGACGGAAATAATGCTGGGCATGTAGTCTATGCAATACAACCATAATATATGGGAAATTCTGTGCTAATAGAAACACTTAAAGACTACTAAATGGTAAAGGGGTCTAACTGATCCATTTATGTCGAGAGATTTTGAAAAATGTGGATTGATTACAGGTGGTGGTGTTGGCTCAAAATAGTCAGAAAATGTCTTAAGGGGGATGCGCTAAAGTAGAAGTATGAATGAGAGAATGACGATTTCATGAAATAGTCATTCAATGCACTTAGATGAACTTAAGGAGTTGTATTGCTGATTCTAATGTTTATAATTCTATAAATCCATATTTGTTACGGCCGCAAATCATATTTAGATCAACATACAACCTGATACTTACATGCAAATTGAAAAAAACGTAAGAAAATTTGAATTTCGCGAGCTATCTTAGCGCATCCACCTTAAGTTAAAATATACTCAAAATATTGAAAATCAATGGTATGAAACAGTTAAGACCGCGTTCATTTCGCAATAAAAGCGAGAGTGAACCATATTGAACGCAGGACCGGTAATTTCGCTCAGCATTTGCTTAACTACATTAATTAGTAAGTATATACCTACTCTCGCAGGTATTATACCGAGAAACTGATAATTAAATCGGAAATTACGAATCTCACGAGCATGTAGCAACGTTCAATCGATACAGGATGTGTGAGAACTGCCGTGGAACTTGAGAAATCCGACTTGCAACACTTTGCGCGCAACCTTGCAGTGTTCATTAGTGAAGTGAGAAAATGGGAGTAACGTCAAAAATTCACCATTAATTATGGTGGGACTAGAGTGAATAAGACAAGTTATTTAAGGCTGTGCTGTGGGTGGTAGCTTGCGCAAACTTTGGTACACGTATGGGCTGTAATTTGTGACAACTTCTTTAGGTGCGTTGCACAAAAGTTTGGAGTTATTAGTCCTTCTAACGGATTTCGGTAATCAGCTTCCTTTGAACATACTAAAATTATTGCACAACATTTGACAGAACTTGTTTTTTTTTTTTTACTGTGTTCTTGCCGCAAGACAGATTTATATATTTATTATAAATAAATATTTATTAATTTTTTATGAAAGAATACGTCCACTGTTTGCATTAGATCATACGCGGGTTGAAATTTTGGAATAATTGAGCTGTTCTTATACATATATAATTTCTCTCCTTACTTGATACTTTTCAGATTTTTATGTAGGTACCGGCTTTTGTCATTCATTTAAATACACGTACACCTTTCCTGTATAATGTGATATCCAGAATCTTTCTTTTAGCTGAATACTTAAGCAAATACCCAACATGGTTTGGGGCCCTTCACGTAGCGTGCATTCTTTAAATTATGTATATAGAGTTTCTTGCTTTGAGCAAAAACACTAAAATGTAGGCAGTTTTTGTAGATTTCTTGCGAAGTTACCGTAGGTAAATAATTTGTACTCTAATTTATTTTAAAGTTAATGTTGACGCTAGTTTTTAGAGCAATGCGGTTAGAAAATGAATGTAGGTGGAATTTTTACATATTTTTTGGTTAATTTGGAGACTAATTTAAATTAATTTGTTGGTGTAGTTTCGTGGTGTAACTGTGTCAAAGTTACTTTGAGTTGGATTAAATTTAAATAATTAAAGACTTTTTTAGGAATATTGTTGTTTTTAGCACACGGTACATGGTACCTACTGAAGAGAAATTCGATCTTGTTACAATCTAAAAAGTACCGGAATAGCAGTTCTTCAGCAGTTTTTTTTTGCTGAAGACGTAGTTAAGAGCAATCAGTAAAAAATACGGAATTGAGGATTTAACTGTGACAGTTAGTCACGCATTCCGTGTGAAAGAAGCCTATTGTAGATATTTCTATAGCTTGTATGGAGTAACGATTTTATTCAGCAACCTAATTTTTTACTTCCGAACGCTGCAGTCCATTTAAACTCGCAAAAAAACAAAAAAAAACTCAACTACAGCTGTTCATACAACGGTAATTTACTAATGAGCATTGTTTAGGAGAATGTTTATGTGAAAATAAAACAATGTTAGTTGTCAAGGTGAGTACACATAATTTGAATCTCGTATAATTCGGACAGGTAACGGCACATTCGTGTGCGCTGAGCTTTAAGATTTTTTTTTTATTCTCAATATAATATTATTGAACTAAAAGTGGCTAGTTGTGTTATTCGTTAGTTTTTGCAAGTCACTTTAGGTACATTTCCATTTATATTAAATGTGCAAAAAATTTAGGTAAAGGTTTCAGTGTTAATTCAGTACAGCACCACACTGTTTGTGATCGGAGCATTATTCTTAAATGTGGAAAAGAAATCGTGATTAATAAAATAAATATTTTTATTGATGCACGACTTTTGCCAATTAATTTATACGACTGCTTGTTCTTTTTGTTAATTTTCTATAAAAAAGACAATAAATGCCATTGTAAAGTTAACGCTAATGAATAATATTTTTGGAAATGATGAATATGTGCATAGAAAATCTCCTTATAATTTAGGTAACTTTTAAAATATTTAATAGAATTTACGTGATTTCAATAATTCTGCAACTTTTGAAGGTATTAGATAGATCTTAGGTTGGGTATTTTACATTTAGTCGTAACGTGTGTTACGAATATTATGTAGAGTTAAATAATGAACCAAAACATTGTGTAAGAGTGGCCGCATTTGGTTCATACAGCTGCAATATGAAATCTGCACATTTATCTACAGCCTAAGTACATGTGGTAAGGCTTTAAAATACGTTTTAGTGCATAACGAAGAATTTATAGCCTCTCATAATAAAACATTACGTACAGCAATATTATTAAAATTTACACAATGAGAACATAATTCTAGCGCAAATGTAGGAAGTTTCATTATTAGTAATATTAATAAATTTTTATTTACCTTTCTTTCTCTTGGGGACCACTCTCACACCGATCGCAAGTTCAGTCACTACGCACAAAACTAGAGTCAGAAAAATATATCTTCCACTGCACCCCATGTTATCACACAAAGTCTGATGCCTGTTTATAACAAATGACTACAAAGGCCTCCAGAGCCCGTGCATTGGCCCGTTGGCTGAGTGTTCAGGACGCGTATAATCCCAGCTCGCGATCACACGAAGCACAAATTTTTCGAAGACGTCGGTACGGACTCATGCGCGTCGAATGCTCCACGAACGAGTCAACCGCCCGACTACCCTATATTTTGACTTATAGCAATTTGGCAGTGCGAATTCCACTTGTATATAAAACCTTTCGCCGGGCCGGGGCGGGCGGTCATTGGTCGCGCGCGGCGTGCGGCTCGAAGGTGAAGGGAGCTGGAGTGGCCCCCTCCACCTGTAGAGGGGGCACGCCAGGGTCGGCAGACACTTTTGCTATCGACGGCGTGCGATAGCTATCATGCTCTAGAGGCTGTACCGTTGTGCTCCGATTATTACGTCATCCGATTCTCGACGCGACTGACACGCTAATACGAATCAATTGAGGCATCTAGCTATGAAGAAAAAAGTAAAGCTAGATGATGAAACTCTTAAAAAAAGGATAAATGAATAATTGAGTAACTACTTCTCACAAAAAAAAAACGAACCTCGAAATAAAGTCTGACGTTTTACCCAACACTTTTTTTATTTGAGAAGCTACGAAAGAAAGAAAGAATAACATTGATTTGGTAACAGCTTATGAAATACGATATGCAGAATAAAAATTGAAGTGGACACACTCGTGATTAAACGGGTCTTATGATCCCATGAAAGATATCTTACAATCGTGGCGGGACCACAGTCCTCCTGTCCTGTTCTGAAATTTAACAGAATTTCAGTAGGGAAACTCCTGAAAACTCCTCTTGTGCCAGTGCAGGTAGTTAAGTACCTTCAGGAAACCAACGATGTTGTAGTCCAATAACATTACTAAACATTATGCTTATAAATATGGAGGTTTTGACAAGACCCTCTTGTTCCATGGTCGAGTCCACAAGGATGGCAAGTCTAATTTCTCACTGTAGTGGTTCAGACCATAGATATCCAGACAAAAGTCTCTAAAAGTTAAAGGCAAACTCTGATTTAACAGTTCTTTAAACTACACTCCTATAAGTACTTATCTTTAATGTCTCCTGCATGGGCTATAAAAATACGGAACCTACATACTAAGTGAACATTTTAAATCAATTAGTGCTCGCAAAAAGAATGTACATAAAATCATAAAAACACAAAAACCAGGAAGTATTTTTACGTAACTTGAAGCGTAAAATGGGTATGCGCAAAGTGAGGTGAGATGTTTCGTCTCCTCAACAATTATTCTTTTAAAAACCCAGATATTTTAGTGAGTAAATAAATTAGCATCGTCATTGAGTAGTTTTACTCTAAAATAGTGTGCTGTCGTAATCAATGTAATTAACAATGAGTTGTGTGAGCGATTCAGAAGTTTTTCTCAGTTAGGTGCTTTACATACAATCATGATACATAAACTCACACTTTTTGCTGTTGCAGCAGATATATACTATTGAACGTCAAGTGCTACGACACGATACAAACAGTGACGTAGCTCACGTAGTTTTGTTTTCAGTAAAGCATCTTGGCAAATCATTTGTCGATTACGGTTGGGTTACACAAAAGCACGCAAATGATGTTGCTGGATAGTCTCCTTTACGCCCGGGTTATATGAGGCAATTTTTTGAAGATATGATAGCAATATAGTGCTAGTAAGCTATTATTGCAAGGTAGTATATATAATAATATAACTATCCTCATTTTTAGATAAATAAACTGTGAGAAAGATAGCAAGCTAGTGGGTAAGTTTTATAGGCTGAGTTTCTAGGTTTTTAACTTGTAGCACCACTGAATTTACTATCTCGTCTGGTGTACTAGCTGCTGCGTGTGGCTGGCGAATCGGTTCATTTTACTCCACGGCCTATCTGCCTCTGCCTAGCCTTTTCCCAACTATGTTGGGGTCGGCTTCCAGTCTAACCGGATGCAACTGAATACCAGTATTTTACATGGAGCGACTGCCCATCTGACCTCCACAACCCAGTAACTGGGTAATACGATACCCCTTGGTTAGACTGGTTGTCAGACTTTCGTGCTTCCGACGACTCGTAACGACTGACAAAGATCCACAAATGACAGCCGGGACCAACGGCTTAACGTGCTTTCCGAGACACGGAGGAGTCTCGATATGTGAAAATGGTCACCCATCCACGGATCAACCCCGGCAAGCGTAGCTTAACCTGATGGATCGACCCAAGCGGCTGTTATTACTTAGCCACGAGCTTCTCCACGGCCTATGTCATTGTAATATTATGCATCGTGTAAACTGACTGTGTGTGACTGTTTGCTAGAGCTATTGCTCTAGCATGTGCCAAGTGCCAAGCCGGGATATTACTTGTTTGCTATCTATATAAGTTTGAAAAACTAGCCTCGTATAACCTCGGCTTTACGAGGTTCATGGGAAGAGAGATCTCGTTAAGGAGACTTGCTAAACGGAAACGTCTCAATCTGTGCTGCCTAAGTAGTAGGTAAACGTCTGTACTGTTGATGATCAGCTGCATCTCCTTTTCACGGGTAATTGTAGTTTTTCTTATTTTATCTTTATTTTTATTTGGCTTTATTCTTAAGTTCATAACAATGGTTTATATTTCCGCGATGCTTTTAATTGATATAATCAGTTTTAATTGAATTAACGTGAAACTTGCTTCGTCACTGTGCGTCGCGTCATTTTAAACAATATAATGGATGGATGCAGATGATATCTTTATAAGTTAATAATAATATCAGCCTGTGTTTACTGCAACTTGTATATCACTGATTGCGACGCAAGTACGTAGAGAGAAGGCGAAATGCAATGCAGTTGCGAGAAAAAATGCTGGTGATGAATGTCCATTGCATTGATCACCTTATCTCACTTCTTTTCCTTGGTGCGTTTGAGTTTGAATGAACATTGCATTGAGGGGTTCCTCATTGATGCCTTACGTGCTGGAAGAATGAGCGGTTATGTGAGACTTATACGAACTAAAACCACATGGGTTTCCATCTGTTATTTTACCATGAGTCCAGACCGCGGAATTTCACATCATGCTCGGCGCCTCATCGCTATTACTGCTTGTATTAAGAATCACCAAAGAATCTTTTTAGTTTATGTTCGGTGCGGCCAATGCACCTATGTACTTCTTGGTATCATAATAAGTACAAATAGAGTTAAAAGAAGTACATTCTTCACTGTTGTTAGACAAAAAGCCGCTACATAACATCATTCAATCCCTGTTGTGATCTAATCAGCACGTAATGACAGTGCAATTAGCCTTCATAGCTCTCGTATTATACACTAGCGTACAGATAATGTGCTGAGTAGTGCACTCATTAAAATAATCATAATAATATTATGATACTGCTTAGCCTTTGTTTTTTTCGTGCACTTAGGTAGCAAAGAATATAATAGTAATAGTAGGGGGCAGCACACTCGTTTATTTTTATTATTCACTTATTTAGATACCTACTTAGGATTCATTGAGACAAGGTTTAGTGCTGTGTAGGTTATTTTATTAATTAAATAAAAGATTATTTGTGAAGTTATTATTAGTTAGAAGTTGCAAATAAATGATTTCTGATTCTGATTCTAAAGGATTTCCTAGCTGTGTAAAGTATAATTTTTTTCTGTCCCTCGGCAAACTTCGTGTTTCGTCAGTCGTCAGATTACTATCAGTTGCCCTTTGCACTAGGTGCAGACCGGACGCTCAATCGACTTGGAAGTATATAGAGTTGTTATAACTTAATGTAATTGATTTTAAAAATAGGAGGAAATAGTTTAAAGAATATAGTTTTACAGCTCTAGTTTACACGGAAATAAAAAAAAATCAACAATAAATTACTTAGTTTTGATTTCAAATGATTATACACGATAAATCTAATAATTGATGGACATTCGTGTGTATTCGGAAATGCGATGCTTCCCGAAAGACATTAAGAAAATAGTTGTAGTGTACAATATTTTGATTTCATTATAAATTATTTGTTATAATTTATCAGAAACATTAAGTAGATGTAGGTGGTAAGATCTAATCAAATAAGTCTTACTAACTAAGTTATGTTTGAGTAGCGTGGTAAGATAATTTTTCCAATGGTGCCTCAGAATAATTTAATTTTAAAATACTGTATTTAAGCAGTAATTAAATTGAAGAACGAGAAAGAAGTTTGCAGAATAGACTTGAACAGCTCCATGTTGAAGACGATGAGGCCCATCCCGGTGACGATCATTCCCTTCTGAGCCCTGGCGATCATGAATATAAGCAGCTTGGTCACGCCATTGTCGGCCCAGGCTTCCCATGGTACCACGTACAGGTCCAGTGGTATCTCTTCACTCGTCTGAAATATGGAAAATATAGAAAACAAGTTTGTAGGTTTAATAGTTCTTGAGATTTCAGATTTAGTCAGTCAGTGAATGGTATTTCGATTTATACAGTTAAATAACAAACGGCATTCATTCCCAGTAACCCGCAATAGTATAGCGCCCATGTATATGCAAACAAAAATATTAACAAAAAAAAAAATGTTATTGGAAGTACCTAGTGAAATATTCACAAAACTATTAAATTGATAAGTAAAAGAAACACTCTGTACACGCACACTTGTAATTCAACGTAGAAAGACAAGTGTGTTTGTACAGAGGGTTTCTTTTCCGTATCAATTTAATATTTTTTGTGAATATTTTACATTTTTTTTTTTTTGGTTATTTAGCCACTATACTATTGCAGGTTAACGGGAACGCCCTTCGTTAGATAACAATAACATACTGTATAATATTCAGATAAATGTTATTCAAGAAAAATATAGATCCATTTTTTTGGAAACCTACTAAGAATTAGGGTGTTCTTGTTGGTACGAGTCACAATATCGTGATCGATCATGATTTCAAAAAGTTGGCGAATTTTTCTTAACTTTTGACTGGTAAATGGGAAATCCATTATGTGGCGAATTTGGCCTTATTTTTCGTGATGCGTCCTTACAAAAAAGTTTTTACCAAGACGTAACAAACGTGACTATATTATTTCATTTGCTTAGATATAACCAACCACCAAGCGATTTATAAGACCACTTAATTTAATAAATCACGGCACGAATATAGCTGGTTCTCACATCTTGATAGTCATTATGAACACGGTCTCGCTAATGTTCTCATTACCAGCAAGTAATCATTAGCTACTGGATAAACAGTATCTATTTGATCTAACAGCGCTGGGTTATATACTATCCTTGTCACTCTGACAGCGTTTTTAGTGATAGGAAATGATGAATTGCGTGTGTATAGTTATGCCCAGAATATGATTTGTTTTTCAAGTTATTTGTGAGATGTAAAATAAATACAGGGTGACCTATATCCGTCAAGGGGGTGATTCTACCTGTCATATTATCAAATTCATGGTGAAAGTTGTTTAATATGGCAGGTAGAATCATCCCTTTAACGGATTCAAGTACCTATCTAAATCGTCACCCTGTATAAGCACAAAGTTTCCAGAAATAATCACAATGCAAAGATCTAGATAAACCCAGCCTGTCTACCACACCTATACTCAAGCTAACGTTGCGCGCACGCAGCAAAGGCACCACATAATTATGCGTAATTCGCCGAGAAATCGCTGTTTCACCGAAAAGTAGGAAAAACAAGGACATATTTTAACTACCTTAACAAAGTTTTAAGGTCATGGTATCAATTACATTAAATCAATATTTCTGTCGCACACAGCGCCTGCTTCCGCCGATTAACAGTTGCCTACGGGTAACAATATTATACAAACAGCACACGAACCTAATTATTATAAAAGAAATCAATCACTTTACCTTCGTCAATTCGCTCGCATAGTGACAGGGCAAGTAAATGTGTAGGACACCGACCACTCCGAACGACGTATACTTCGGGTCTATCCGTTGCAGCAGATATATTTGGTACAAATTAAACGATATCATGAAAGACGTAAGCATGAACACAGCAAACAGCCAAGGCCCATACACATTTTGTAGTTGAACATAGAAATCTAGCGCGTCCTGGTGATCTCTGATTGCTTCATTCATTTTCATCCGCAACTCATGACGGCTCCTCGAATTTTTGAAGGCCTTGTCTACTTTAAGGGTCAGCAACTTCAATTTGAGTCGGAGATGCGTCGTCGCTATGCAGAAGGAGCCGTCGAATCCGCAGTAGTTAGGCACGAGAACAACGCATTGCACGCAATTGTACGCAAACATGCATTGGAAGAAAGGCGTTTCACTCTGGATATCCTCCACAAAGAGGAGCTCCATGTCGTGCACCATGCGTCTCTCATAGTCATCCGTTTGAATACTCTCTATAGTCATCAGGGCTCCAGCATAAATAGGAAATAAGGCGCTCATGATTGTCGGGATCAACAACCAGGAAATCTCGCCAACTTTTGCTATTTTAATATGATCATCGTATAGCGTCTGAAATTCTTCTTCGAGATTGTTAGCCTCTAAAAGGTCTTCAGATATTTTGTCCAGCAATGGCGCAAATTTGCTCGTCGCATAGATAACGTAATAAGTTTTAATAAAGAAAAGAACGAGAACGACCGCCAATGTCATGTTCCTGGCGAAATTGTAGATGTCCAAGGTGTACAGACATTTGAAAGTGTAGGTGATGAACCAGAAGAGCTGGCCACCGCAGAAGGTAACGATGCCAGTGATAGTAGCACATCTCTTGATAGCGGTGGTCCTATTTGGGTACAGGAAAGCGAAAGCAAGCGAGAAAGCGCACAATTTGAACGTTTCATTGAACCCTTTGTATTTTTTTTCAGGATTCACGTCTGATGATGTTTTGATTTCCATATTATCTGCAGCAACACGTCCCGATCCCAGAAAAAAATACTACATGTGAAGCTTATGGGAAGTTCTCAGGTATCTATGAAATAGATAGGAACGTGCCGCCACATTAAGGCCAATCACGCTATAAATTACTGAGCAATTTATTAGAGTTAAATCACCACCTACGGAGTAACACCTCATAATTTAGATACACTTGTTTTCAGTACTCAGAAATCGCAATAATAATTCGCAGCACATTTTTCTATACTAGCATATCGTGCTTCTCTGCTTCTTTTATTTTTTACCGACTTCTTCAAAAAGGAGGAGGTTCTCAATTCGTCTGTATGTTTTTTTTTTTTGTATGTATGTTACGCGATTACTCCGCCAATTATGAATCGATTTTGATGATTCTTTTTTTGTTTGGTAGGTCATGCTTCAGAGGTGGTCCCGTATAAATTTTAGTTTTTAGTTAGTAATTTAGTTTTTGAGTTAGCTTCAATAATTACGTATTTTTCCCACTTTGCTATGTAGACAATATAATTATTTCACTCCGTCACTGAATATTTACATAGCAGATAACGGTATACGAATTTGTATGAGGTAGGTACAGTCACGGACTTTAATTGATGAGCCACCTGGTACTGTTCGCATTTTAGCCGTGTAATGCAAATCGGGTTTATTCGGTTCCCGACACGCAAAGTCATATGTCTTCGTATTAGAAGAAGAAAATTATATTTCATATCTTTACCGATTGGCTAACCTGAGAGCAGAACTACAAACTTGACAGCAGTGACTACTCAAAGTCAACCAATTGCAGGTCTAGCAACAGTAGCAAATAGCAACAACCTAGCAACGATAAACAATTGCTAGGTTACTGCTACATAGTATTTAGCGTACGGAGAAATTCACTGACATCGATATTTCAACTGTCACTGTCTTCAGTTAAGTTTTCAGAATTATTGAGTTAATGAGCTATGATTCAAAGGAGGTCAGTATCAAATAGATTGGATAAACTTAATGCAACATTGTATTTATTTTTATCATTAAGAACTTATTAGTCAACCTCTATGGATAAGACTATTTCCGATTAAAAGTAATTTATTTGTCATCTTGATATTATTTCAACTGTCACTGTCTTCAGTTATGTTTTCATAATTATCGAGTTAATGAGCTATGATTCAAAGGAGGTCGTTATCAAATAGATTGGATAAACTTAACGCAACATTGTATTTATTTTTATCATTGAGAACTTATTAGTCAACCTCTATGGATATTTCCGATTAAAAGTAATTTATTTGTTATCTTGATATTTCAACTGTCACTGTCTTCAGTTATATTTTCATAATTATCGAGTTAATGAGCTATGATTCAAAGGAGGTCGGTATCAAATAGATTGGATAAACTTAATGCAACATTGTATTTATTTTTATCATTGAGAACTTATTAGTCAACCTCTATGGATATTTCCGATTAAAAGTAATTTATTTGTCATCTTGTTTACGAGCTTGCGATTTGAGTTCGTGTTTAATCGTGTAATCTCGTGAATGTATGAAAGTAAACAAGATGACAAATAAATTACTTTTAATCGGAAATATCCATAGAGGTTAACTAAAAAAGTCAACCCTCTATGGATATTTCCGATTAAAAGTAATTTATTTGTCATCTTGTTTACGAGCGTGCGATTTGAGTTCGTGTTTAATCGTGTAATCTCGTGAATGTATGAAACTGCAAAATTGAAAAGTTTGAAGGTGGCTCATCAATTAAAGTCCGTGACTGTACCACAACTAAAAAGTGAAAAATAAATTTACAACTAAGAAGTCGGTTGTTTTTTTTTTTGTAAAAAGTTTTTTATTATTTGTCTTCAAAGATGATTTCTTTATTTTGTTTTTCTGTATTCACATCAAATGCAACAGCAATAAATCAGAAGCCAGATGGCCATAACAGCATTTTTTTCCAGATTTTAATTGGAAAGTGGACATTAGAATAAAAATTTCGTGATGATACGGACTTGCAATACCAAAATGCAACATTTGCCATTTTTTACCACTTTCCACATTTTTCAAACGGCTTAATTCCCATAAAATATTTCTGTCATATCTCAGGTGCTCTCAAGTTCATGATGTCGTCAAAAGTTTTGTTTGAGTAGCCATTTTAATGAGCTGTATTTTTAAAACATATATTACGATGTCTCTGCATTATATGTAATGCACTCTATGTTGTAAGAAGTTTTGGTAAGTTATTTTTTAAGTAAAAGCTAGTTCAGCGATTTGCATTGACGATAGCTTTAAACCCTGACCAATTGAGTTCGCCATAAATGAATATCTTGGTCCATTACAATTTATAAAATAATATTTTATTAATTCCTCCGCATCACATGCCCATAACATGACAATAACACTATGCTAGTAGAAAATAACTTTACGCCTTATACAACATGTTGAAATAAGTCGCCTAGTTTGCGAAAAATCAATTTTTAGTAAAAATTAGATCAATAAGCATTGCGTATACATTATACATACGTAAGAAGTAGTATATGTAAGTAGGTATAATGAGTTTTAAACAAAAGTCAGAGAATGTAGTAGTGTCCGGTTTTTCGACAACGCAACACAAAACTTTCAACTGCTCGAGATTTTTGCTCGAATTATTATTTAAAAACAGGAATTCCGTTACGAAATAACAAAACGAGGTGACATGAAAGTGCAAGGGCTTTTGAACGGTCGATGTCATAATTCTTCAAAATCAATCTTCGGAATTAAGGTTGTTTTAATTAAACTTTCAAGCTGAAACAATTTATCACCTAGATTTCTTTGCATAAGCAAAACGAAGCAAGTTTTCTATGCTTTCTTTGCTTGTAGGAGGCACAAGTCGTAGCAGGTGGCGTTCTGTAGTTTCTACCTACCCCCATGGGAAGAAGGCGTTAGTTTATGTATGTATTTATTTTCATAATTACTTTATAAATCGTTGCAAGTAAATCCTACTTTATTCCACAAATCATTCATAATCAATAATAGTAATTATAAAGTGTGTTCCGGCAAAACTCATATATTAAACAAATATGAAAATTGTTCTATTCCAGTACTAATAGCGATACTTATGTTTATTTCGTAAAACAATTTAGATTTTGCAATTATAGTAATATCTCTATAATTAGTATAAGTGTTTTAATATTGTACGTTTGAGTATAAATTCATTAGACTCTGAAACTCTATAATTAGATTGACTGGCACCTCCTGCGTGCATTATTAAAATACACGTGTCTTTAATTAGAGAAACTAAATCTAAATACCTTTTAAATAGAAGTAAGTGAAACTAAACAGCTACCGCCTTACTAATAAACGTTGTATAGCTCCTGTATAGTTACACAACGCTTTGTCTTCTTCTTTCAAAAGTCAAATTACTTTTGAAAGAAGAGGACAAAGCGTTGTGTAACTATACAGGCGCTATACAACGTTTATTAGTAAGGCGGCTAGTCATTAAAAAAAGTTAATCATGTTTCAGGAAATTTGTGTTTTTTGAAGATTTAGGTCCTTACCAAAAAAACTTAGACACTTGTTCAACGCGTGTTTAATGTCAGTTTTATGTCAAACTCCATACAGAAATGTCATGTTTAAAAGGTGTTTAGGCTAAAAAACTGATAAAAAACTGGTTTTTTGGTAATAAGGTTAATGTTTAATCGGCTTATTGGTGACAGTTCAGACAGTTTTCGAACTCTCTAAATAAATAATTCATTGATATACTCGTAATATTAGTGGTTAAATTGCTTTGAAAACTTATGAATGTATTTAATCCGATTATTTTGTAGAGTTCGTATAGGTTCAATAACAAAAGTAATAAACTTAACTGCTACGCTTTTGACTTGGCAGCTTTGTTTACTTGCTTATCTATCATTATCACAATAATTATATAATAATCATGTTTGTGTTAGAACGTTAAGTCACCTTTCATTCACGATATTGTAATTACGGCCGTGAAATGCTTTGCATATTTCGCCGCTGATTAAGCTTTAAATATCTGAATGTAGTGCAAATAACAAAACGGATATGTTAACAAATACAATAAAATAAAATAAAAACAACTTATCTGCAGCTAGGTAAGTAAATAGTGCTCACACTTACGCTATGCAATTATACAATACTAGGAAAATGAATTTATACAATGTAAAGATAGTTTTTACAATCTTCAACAGCTCCAACAGTACTGCTTGGCGGCATAGTGTGCATTTTACACAAGATTTAAATTTCGTTTTATTCATTTGAAGTATGTGGGTAGGTATTTTATTATAACATTTTAAACAGTACCCCATGAAGGATCAGTCTACTTTAGCCAGTCTGAAACCCGGTTGAACTAATTGGTCCCTACTTCTAGTCCTATAAGTGTATCTTTCACCTGTTTTACTGAAAATACTTAGATTTTTCCTTACGTAAATGATGTTTTCATAGATGTATTGACAAAGTACCGTCATGATGTTAATATCTTTAAACAGTTCTCTTAGAAAATCACGCCTGTGGAGCCCATATATTGCTCTGATGGCTCTTTTCTACAGAATAGAAATAGATTCGATATCTGCAGCCCGTCCCCATAATAAAATACTGTAAGACATGAAAGTAACTGAAATAAACTAGCGTTGCGGTATCTACATCAGTAAATTGACGGATTTTTCTCACAGCATATGCTGCTGAACTTAGCCTTCCTGCAAGAGATGTTAAATGAGGACCTCATTGCAGCCCTGAGTCGACTGTAATTGTAATTTTTCCTAATAGTTTCTATTCAAACTATGTCAAAATCACTACTTTTAACATTCGGTAAAGCAAATCTGATGCATTTAGTTTTTTTTACATTTAATACTAAATTATTAACAGTGAACCAACTATGGACCTCCAGTAGGGCGTTATTTACGTTGTCCAGATTTGATGCACGTCTATTTATCTTAAAAATTAATGAAGTATTGTCAGCAAATAACTCCATTTGTTGGTTTTTTAATAAATGGGGTAGATCATTAATATATACTAAAAAGAGGAAAGGACCCAATATCGTGCCTTGTGGAACACCCATTTTTACTTTTGAAACGAGTGAATGGACACCGTTTATTTAAACTTGCTGTTGTCTATCATTTAAATAAGATTTTACTAAACTGAGCGCAAGTTTACCTAGTCCATAATGAGCAAGTTTCAAGGGTAAGGTTTCGTGATTTACGCAATCAAATGCCTTGGAGAGGTCACAAAAGATTCCTATGGCATCTTGGGCCTCCTCCCACGCTATACATATGTGTTTTAATAAGGTGACACCGGCGTCAGTCGTACAACGTCCTTTGGTGAAACCATATTGCTGATCGTGTAAGATTTGGTTGGTGTTAAAATGATTTAGCATCTGATTTAGCATTACCTTTTCGAACACCTTGCTGAATACCGGCAACACGGATACTGGTCTATAATTGTTGGTGTCTTTACTGTTCCCAGATTTAAAAAGTGGTACAACCTTACTGAATTTCATTAAATCTGGGAAGACTCCTTAATCCACACACAAGTTAAATATTAGGTCTTTACCTATGAAATTGCCGTTTTGTATGAAAAAAATTAAACGAATTTTGTTCATGTATTTTTTATTTGTATTAATCGAAATAAAGAAAATAAGTTTATTGATGCCCTTCTTAAAGAAATCAGCTGGACGGGAGGCAACAAATTCTTCAAAGGCATTTTGTACTGCCTCTCGGGTATTGAATTTTTTTCCCGCCAAGTAGTTATCCAAATTCTGGAAAAAGTAGTAGTCTGTAGGCGCAAGGTCTGGTGAGTAGGGCGGATGATGGAGAGCTTCCAACCCCAGTTCTTGCAACTTGGAGACCGTCCGCTGTGCAGTATGAGGTCGCACGTTGTCGTGCAGGAGCAGCGGAGACGAGCGATTGACCAATGCTGGTTGGAGATGTGCCAGCTTCTCCATCATTGTGTTCAGTTCTTCACAGTACACATTTGCAGTAATGCTCACCCCGTTTGGTAAGAAGCTGTGATGAAGCAAACCGGCGCTAGACCACCAAACAGTGACCATCACTTTTCTAGGGGTAAGTTTTCGTTTAGAGCATTGTTTAGGTACGGAACCAGGATCCAACCAACTTGCTGAGCGCTTGCGGTTATCAAACAGAATCCATTTTTCATCGCAGGTAACAATGCGGTTCAAAATTCCTTCATTTGTGTGTCTGTTGAGCAGTGCAAGGCACGCCTCGACGCGTACTTCGCGCTGGCGATCATTGAGTTCGTGGGGCACCCATTTGTCAAGCTTTTTTACCTTGCCAATTTGACGCAAATGGACCAATATTGTTTTGATGCTAACGTCGAAAGCTAATTTAGCCGTAGATTGTGTATCATCAGCTTCCACAATCGCCTTTAATTCGTCATTGTCGACCAAAGTCTTTGAACGACCGGTTCATTTTTCAGGTCGAAATTTCCAGAACGGAAGCGAGCAAACCAATAACAGGTGGTGCGTTGGTTTGTAGTGTTAGCTCCGTAAACGTCGTTGATGTTGCGTGCCGCTAGTGCCGCGTTGCTGCCACGACGGTACTCATATTCCATAATTACTCGAATTTTTAACGTATCCATGATGACGAAAAAGATTGAAATGCGATGAAAATGTAACACTAATCATTAAACAAATGACTTCTTTTGAAAAAAGAATTCAATGTTTTTAAAATAAAATTAATTTGAAATTAGAATTCTTAGCCAAACAAAAATTATTTTGATTTGAAATGGCCAGTACTGCAGAACGGCAATTTCATAGGTAAAGACCTATTATTAAAGCTAAGTATGGTGTATAGTCTTAATTATGGATTCACAAACTTGGATAGATAATCCCCATACATTTTCGGTCAATTTGATTTTTATTTGCCTAAATGCTTCTATGACTATCATAGGGTTTATATGTTTAAATTAAAATTCAACCGGGCAGCCCAGAACGTTCGCTCTTAATAAATCAATGGCGATATCGGGTGAGGAATTTAAAACTTCCGTCGTTTTAGATTGTATATTAGTAAAGAAATGTATAAATTCCTAGCTACTTCTAAGTTAGAACTTATGGCACCACCTGAAGTCTCCAATGTGGAATCAGTGTTTCGTATTTTTTTCCCATTAGTTTCATTATTTATATCTTTCCGAACTGTTTTTATTTTATTTTCTGCTGATTTGATCTTGTTGTTAATATACGAGGGGTGTTCAATAAATAGTGAGAATGAGTATGACGCAATTATCTGTTATTAAATGTTATTTTATTTTTCGACGTAGTCACCTTTCAGGGTTATACACTTTGTATAACTTTTTTCTAAAACTAAAATTTCTAAGAAAATAATATTTCTGATCCCTTAAAAAATCGTGTACGGCGGCGACTACTGCGTCATCATTTTCAAATTTCTGGCCCCTGATATATTCCTTTAACCGCAAAAATCGGTAAACATCACTGGAGCAAGGTCCAGTGATTATAGAGGATGTACCATCAATTCGAAGCCAGCTTCTTGAATCGCAGCCATCGCAACTCTGGGTTTGTACGCGGGGGCGTTATCTTGGTAAAACAAACAAACAACAGAACACGTTCCGAAACGACGCAAACAAATGACTTCAATTGTTTTTAAACAAAAGAGAATTGATTGTTTTTTTTTATTATCATCATAGCTAATGTCTGGGCTATGCCTGCCAGTATTTATTTTTTTTCTTTCCAAGGTGAATGTATCGCGTTCTCACTATTTATTGAACACCCCTCGTACAGAGCTTTAGCTATCTTGCAGGTATTTCTAAAAATTTTGGAATATGTTGCAACATATTTGGTGAAAGTTTCAGTATTTATGTAAGGCTTAAGGCCTTATAGCTCGAACAGTATTTCCCTACTTATCCTAATACCTCTAGTTGCCCAGCCACTAAATATAAAATTAGGGAAAATAATTTTTGTTTTATTTTCAAAATTTTTATTGAATTCGGTGTGCACTACTGAAAAGAAATCCTCATACAATTTATTTGCGTCGTTCATGTTATGACCCAGAACATTTAACTTATTATTTAGGGTACTATTGAATCTACTTAATTTGCCAGTTGTTATGGGTCTAAATTGTATTTGTACTCTTTGCAAAGGTATTTTAAACTTAAATGTTACCGTTTGTCCACTATGATCGGACGGCAAATAATTAACGATGGCTTTATCTAAATAATCACAATCGCAGAAGACATTATCGATACAAGTTGGAGTTACTCTAGTCGGTTCTGTAAAAATATTAGATAAATTGAGCGATTTAAAAAGGCTTAATAATCTACAGCTATCTGAATTATTTTTCAGAATATTAATATTAAAATCACCACAAATAATTGCGACTTTATTACTGGATGCAGGTTTCGCTAGGACATCTTCCATTACTGACTCAAATAAAGAAAAGTTCTGAGTAAGTAGTTAGGGGGTCTGTACATGCACACTACAACATGCTTCATCCAGCTCAACACAGGAAAGTTCGACGCAATGTTCCACTGATAAACCAACTATGTCATTCCGTTGTCTAGATTTTAAACAATTTTTAATCAAGATTAGAGATCCTCCTCGCAGCATAGATTTACGGTTAAAACAACTGCCCATAGTATAGTTTTCATAATTTAGCATTTGGTAATCCTTTAACCAATGTTCAGTAAAACAAACAATGTCAGATTTTGTTTTTTCTAAAAACATTTCAATTTCTAATAATTTGGAAGAAATACCTTGAATATTTTGATGAAATAATTTCAAGGCATTCTGCTGATCTCCTTTTTTGTAATTAATTATTTTAGAGCCAGAAGACACCTTGTTGTTGATAGTTACATACAAGAATATTCTTAAGCGGGCTCTACACTCGCCCGCGAACAGTGGCCGTGATTCACGGCGGCGGTTCGCGCATGGACACGGCGCGAAAAATATAGCCCTGTACACTCGCAACCTTTCGCATTTACGTTCGCGCATTTGACTAAAATGAACGTGGAAGTTGCTGCTGTTCTGACATTGTGCGCTTTAGAGTGTTACAATTATGCATTTACATCGCGAGTGTGGATGCGTTCGCGTTCGAACTGTGTTCGTGCTTCGCAAATCCTTTGACGCGGACCAAAAAACCGCCACCGGACGGGGAACGCCGCGAAGCGCGAACATCATCTACACTCGTGATTCGCAGTTGTCACGGGCTTTCGCGGCCATTCGCGCCGCGAGTGTAGAGCCGGCTTTACAGATACCTTCTGTAGTCTTACAAACTAGTAACTATCCGGAGTTGACCCCAATACTTCAATGTCATCACCAGGCAGTGAACTTATAGTGAGTGAGGGACATGGAAGCTCCTTCGTACAATCTGTATAAATATTTGTATCATTTGAGCTACATTCATTCAGTAACATATTTTTTATTTGTTCAGCATGTCGCGGGCTTTCGCGGCCATTTGCGCCGCGAGTGTAGAGCCGGCTTTACAGGTACCTTCTGTAGTCTTACAAACTAGTAACTATCCGGAGTTGACCCCAAGACTTTTCAATGTCATCACCAGGCAGTGAACTCATAGTGAGTGAGGGACATGGAAGCTCCTTCGTACAATCTGTATAAATATTTGTATCATTTGAGCTAAATTCATTCAGTAACATATTTTTTATTTGTTCAGCATGAATAAATTTATTCGAAATCAAAGGATTACATTAAAGACGCTTGACGTATTTTGCGACGACACACAATCGTTGCTTTAATTATGTAAGTGTTGCACTGAAAGAAGCAAACAGGTGTTGTACTGTTATGGTGTTAATTGAGAACTAAATAAGTCCAACCGTGGACTGCGATAGGCTTAGTTGATTGATACTATGAAAATATCACTTGGCTGATGTAAGGTGCCTGTAGGTAAAATATACTGAACTGTACTGAAACCCGTGACCACATTCTTTCAGGTACGGGTATCATTCATATTTGATTTATTATCAGGTTTGAAATACAATAGCACCAAATTCTTTTCTTAAGAGTCACACTTACCTATTTCCTTCTGAAGACTTTTTTTCAGTGAGTCAGACAAATTATATTTATTGGTAGTAGCATTCATTGGTTTTTCTCTGTACCAAAATACGTCAATTGACAAAATATTTTATCATTCCTGAAGTAGAGAAATATATTGAAAGATATTTTTGCCGGATTGAAAGTCGTCTTGGTTTTGAAGATAACGAGCAAATGGTACATTATACTCATAATTTCGCCTTCATGAAAAACAGTGTAGTTGGCACTGGTGCACTACACGCCAATCACATTATTTAAAGATGAAAGCCTTCATCATAGATAAAAATCAAAAATGTTATCTGTGGTCCGATCGCTGGCGCACCATCCTGTCATCTGTCAAATCATTGTACTTTTTTGTGCCGCGCGCTGATCACGCTTCCGATAAAAAGTTCAGATAGTTATATATCGAAATGGGAAAAATCGAAGAAAACGAGACCAGGAAATGGAGGACCTGAAAGAATATCTGCGAGAACTGGAAAATCGAGCGAATACATGAAAGCGGAGTCGTCATGGACACCGGTAAGTCTCTCGATATACCTACCAATTTGTCGTTAGCTGAGATAATTTTTACTAAAATTACCTTGGGTGCCGTAATATGCACATCAGTTTCTGGAGTTTTCACGTGAGGAACACTAACTGAGCCGTATACTTACAAAAGGATAACACCACACGAGTTTTCACTGTGAGGTCAACCGTTGGTGTATCGTTCAGTGTTACAAACACATCCCTGCTAGATTCCTAGCAGTCTCTAAGAGTTTTGACGAGAGCTTAACCAGAAGACCAATAACTAAGCCGCATAACTACAAAAGAACAACACCATACGAGCTTTCACCAGAGGTCAGCCCTTGGAATATCGTTCAAGTATAAAAACACATCCCTGCTAGATCCCTAGCAGTCTCTAAGGACTTTTGGCGAGAGGTTTATCATGAGATCATTAACTTTGCCACATAACTACAAAAGAACAACACCACACGAGCTTTCACGACAAGTTAGCCAATGGTCTATCTATGTCCCTGCACTATCACTTGAGGTACGCCTTGGAATTGAGCAGTCTGGAACCTAACTCTTATTATGAGTGCGAAGCCCACTTCCGTGAAGGACACTGTAGTCAAACATGTTCAAGAGGCTGTGTGTCAGGTGTCAGGTGACCGAAGCCAACGAATCCGGACACTGAATAGCCACACTCAATGCTGCCAATTATAATTTATTTACTTGAAAGACAACAAATAGCGGTCTTCAAAAAATTTTTAAAATTCTTACAATAATTTTACATACCTACTCGTATACAATTGAAATTAGATATGCTATGTTAGTATTTAGTTCAATTCTACTACAGTCCAACCGGAAGGAGACTGAGAGTGAAACGGTATCCATACACCAACCTGAAATGCCTTACCTTCAAATGTTGAGAATCTGCGGAGGGTGCAGTTGATTACTTCACTTTGGTGGTCAGAAATTATGATAAATGAACTAAATGTGCAGGCGAAGCAACATTTAAGAGAGGTATGAAGCACCCATAATCTGTTGCCTGTTGAACCCACCAACGTTTTGGGGTGGGGTGTGGCAGCTGCAGTAAATGAAGGTTTCCACCTTCATTTACTGCAGCTTTCAAATGAGACCAAAGGATCAGGGGGCGGCAGAATAAAGTGGCTGTTGCCATTGGGTCCATTGACAAGGGCCTTAACAGTGTAATAGCTTCCCAAGGGAGTGTAGATCAAATCTAAACAGCTGGACTACTGTGTGTAATCTATCATGATTGCATCACACGAGTATCCTTGATCCTACCCAGCCTTAATAAGGAAATGAAAGAACTGATGGAGCGGGCACCAATATCTAAATACCTGTTCACCCAAGTAACACATTCGCGTCTAAAAACGGACTATTAGACATCTAATAGAATTTAATTTTATTGTCTGCCTTAAGAGTAAAATATCTCCCGAGTTATATTCAAGAACGCTTATAGACACAGTTTAGTAAAAGTGGGCACAACTTTATCACCTCTCATAAGAATGAGTTAAGAAAACATGAATAGATAGAGATAAGAGTTGTAAATTTTCAAATTGTCTGTAGAGATTTTTCTAGTGTCTCACTAAACGTTTTATAGACCACACATTTTACTAGTAGATAGCTTAAAGATAAAGTTGAGACCCTTAAAGAAGTTTTTACTCGTCAAGTTTTTAAACCAAAATTAACTCAAGACTAACAACTTTAAGTAACATTTGATTTGTAACAGACAACGACACATAATGGCGCAGAACTTACAAGAGTTATTTAAACTTATTATTGTATTGTATCATGGCGTAACTAATTTCTTTTTTCATATATTACTTGTGTTTTAGCTAGTTATTAAAACAAGCAAAACTATATGCGATTGAAATTCTATCGTCGAATATTATGTAAAACTCTCTTAAAATAAAAGCGCCCGCTGTAAATGTAAGATTTAATATATTTTTTTACCAAATATGAATATTATTTATTATAAGATTTTTTTTTTAAATTGCATTTTAATTGTTAAAATACTCATTTTATTCAAATTATAGTAATTTTAACCATATTAAATGTTTAATTAGACATAATTGAATGATAAAAACAGAAAAATAAGCATTAAAATATGTAACGAAAATCATTTGAAGCAAAAATAGGCAATAAAAATGGCGTCAAGATAAAATTTACTAGAAAAACGAATTTAATAGAACAAATACTCTAGAGAATTTTCTGTAGTATGGCTCTAGCTCTATGACAAGAATAATTTCACTTGCTACATACTAAACTATCTAGTGAAAGAATAAACAGATTTATGAGTGGTTTAAGATTACCTAGTAACTGTCATCTCTGTATTCCTTTTTATCTTCTCATAGTATTTCTAGACGTTCATCAGTGAACATGTAATTTGATGTGTTGTGAACGGTGGGCCATTTTATGCAGTAACAGAGCAATCTAATTAATCAATTCAAGAGGGTAAGTAAAAGATATTCTTTCTGTTTTATATAATGACAGTGTGAATAATATCTTGTGAGATTATTCTTCAGCCCGTGATGCCAGTATTCGCCATTACCGATTTTTTTTTTATTTCAATCGTTCTTGGACTCTGCAGCAATGTTCTTGGATCCTTTAGTAGGGTATCGGGTTGAAAATTATTTATTATTTGAAATAATTCCTTTAAGGCTATGTGAGTTATAGCATGAGTTGCTGACCACTGGCGCAGATCCCTTTTGAGGCAATTAGATCGACTTTCGTCGTCGTCATTTATATTGTTTTCATCAGAATCGGACTGCTCACTTACATAATTTTGTAATGTTGTAGGGGACACTGCAAATTTAGTTGTATCTTCTGTCGAAGAACAACTTCCCGCGTTTTGGAGAAAGTTACTAGATTCTGAATCTGAATGATTTTGTAACTCTTCTTCATTTTTCTTCCTTTTTAAATATTTGCTGATTTTTCGACGAAAGCCACCAGACCTTTTAATTTTTTTTTTACTGTCTCCATTGCATAAAATCATCCAATTCAAATATTTAATACAAATTGCACTTAATTAAGCTATTTTTAGGAAAAAAAACACTGAAAATACGTTTTCACTATCAGTTTTATAGACAAACTGAAAAATATCTATTAAAGTATTTTATCTAGACTTAAGTCTCTCTATAGACAAAGATAAGAGTACCAATAGCTAAAACAGAATGCTTTATCTCATCTTATCTATAAAATTACTTCAAGTTAGGTACCTTTAGGCTATATTAACTATTTGTAGAGCATTTTATCTTAAAACATTCAATATACCTATAAACGTACTTAAAATAAGTGTGCTATAGAACAAATGCTCTAAAAATAATCGAGCTTGAGAAAAAAAACTCTATAAGAATACATTTTCTTTATTGAAACCATCTTTAGAAAGCCCCGATCTAAAGATTAACCATGAATAGACTGTCAATAGACAGATTTGTTTTAAACCTCCAAGACTGTGTTACTTGGGCAGCTATATGCCTCAAAGATAAATTCAATGCCATCAAATGTTGCCGAGTCATGATTGTCACTAGCTTAGGTTCGGACTGATGGATTGCAGTATTTGCCTGAATTTTGGAGGGTATTACTACTAATCCAACCATACATGGCGGATCAAGGGGTATAAACTATGCTTTATTGAGTTTCCAGTTCAAACTTCTGAATAAAAACTTCAGTCGGAAAGAAAGCCACCCTATATCCATAGAAATTATTAATAGAAATGTTATCTATGTGTAATAAGTGACACGGTTTGAATTCTGTGTGCAATTACAAGAGTTAATATGGTTAGGTATATAATGTAAAAGTAGTTTTAGACCAAGGGTTACTTATGAAAGACATGAGATAACCTGGAACGTTACTGTCCCAAAATTATTTCATATTTGGCGTTCTTCACTCTTAATTTAAATATACCAAATTACCCTAAGAAACCTTCATTTGTGCCAATGTGGGGCCTAAAACTGGAGCAATTGCTGACTTAGTATTCAGCAATTTCTTCTGTATCTGTTATATAATTATAACTCATTCAATATCATTAAAGTATTGAGTTATCTATATAGCAATCCTTCATTAAACTTAGTGGTCAATAATAATGTCACCATGGTGACTGAGCCTAGGAGGGGCCAATATCTTGACTCTCAATAGTCCATTGAACCAGAGCAGATTCATATCGCTTATGAATCTGCTGCTTTCCTAGACAAGAAAGTTAGTACTATATTATTTGAAGGGATTAGTGTTCATCTTCTCAGGAAAGCATCCCTAATAATATTGCGGCAATCAGTGTGAGACTCCTGCGCAATGGGTGTGGAGATCCCATCTGACAGTGAATGCATCTACAGAGCATGCACCTAGATCCATGATGCCATTCTGACACTTATATATATATATTATATATTTTTTATTATCTTCCATTGTACATAAACACTTAGGTAAACACTATGCAGCGTAACAACTAAAATAAAGAGTGTTTTCGATGAACTCCGGTACCCAGAGTAAGAATAACTTAGAATTTGACCTGTTTGCAAACAGGTTAATCTGGGGCTGACCCAGTTTAACAACAATTGACTTGAAGGTATATCCACCTCACATCGATTCATTTTCTATATTTGGGCGTCTAGATTCTAGATCTGTCATGCCTTTGGAACTAAAATAGGATGCATAGGCCCATATTTGTCTTTCCTCACACTATTGCCATCACTGTCTAGTTAAGGTTTAGGTGAGTAGAACGAGTACCACCCATCTTATTGATAAAGGCAATGGCTATTGTGATAATATCTATTCTTAGTAGGTAACACCTCACAGTACCAATCTGAGTTTTCTTGAAAATGTTTTGAGCCCTATAAATGCTGTTACAAATTACATACCAGAACCAGCCAGTTTGAGAAGCAACAGATAATGTTTCAAGAACAAAGTCAAATTGTTTAATTCTTTTGCAGTTTATTGAAATGTGAGCAACCGTTGCAAATAAATGATTTAGAATTTGATTCTAGTTTTAATTTGAAATAGGTAGGTACACCTCTGCCTAGCCCTTTGGGGAATACAGGCGTTATGTTATTATGAATTTGAATTATAAACTAGTTATGACCTTGTTATTTTAATTGTTATACTTTAATGAGGATAATATTAACCAGAAATATTTGAAATTTCTGCACCTGGTAGATCTCAACCCTTCTTGATATTACCATTTTCTTAGTTTTTACTAAGAGTAAAAGACAAAATTGTAAATCATTAATTATAACTTTATATGAAAATATTATCTTGCCGCCTCTACTGTAACCATTAGTGGATGAATAAACCAAAATTTAAGTGCATAGTAGTGAGATAGTTTTTTCTAAATTCAATACCGACATGCCTCTACTTTAAAGGCCCTTGAGGGGGGGGGGGGGGAGGTATCAATGTTGAGGTCATAAGAAAAACTGCTGGTTGGACCACTTTCTCAACCTTTTCTTGATGTGTGTATAAGATTATGGTTTGGTTGATTCAAGACTGAATATGAATTCCAGGAACTAATAGTCTTTCTTTACCCTAATGGAATACTTACTGATTCTTATAGAAATACATATTTTATAATGAGTAACTAACAAACTTAGAATAACATGGTTTAGCTACAATGTTTAGTTGTTAAATAATGTTGAAATGATTACCAACACAACTTTGTTCTTTGAACATCTACACTGTTTTCCATGAAGGCGAAATTATGAGTATAATTAAGGATCGGACGTCACTAGGTAAGTTAGTCCGATCTGTATAATTATAAGTTTGTGTCAAAACGTTGGATTTCTGTACTTCCACAGGTTAGGCTTGATAGGTAATATTTTCATATGCAATTTGATATTCATTGCACATCGATAGAAATTAGGGACACCGACACATGTCCACATCTTGAAGACGAGTTCGGTGCAATATCTTAGGAGGACATCAGCTATTAAAGATGGCGTCACAGTGCTCAATTGAGCCAGTGAGCCAATGAGCCATTGAGCCATAGAGTATCAATGGTGGCACGCGAGGTGGCGGGCGCTGCTTTCCGGCGCGGCCCTCTGTTGACCAAAAAAGAGGACGTCTGAAGTTTTCGTGATCTCAACGTGCAACGTAGATGCACTGGTTTGGTTACAACCTGTACTATTTTTTAGTTTGTGTTGTTGATGAGATATTTAGGCTTTCCTATCAATAGGGTGCCTATTTCCCTGTCGCTAAGTTACGGAGGCAGTCGATCTAAATACTGAAATATCGTTTTATCTTCTAGCCCATACTAAAAAAGTTGGCTATTTACTGTCTCGATCCACTGGCGGCGATAAACAAAATCCATCATCAATCCATTCTTTTCCTTGCCTGGACGGACCGTCACGAACCATATAAGTCTTGCTAGTGGTAAATATAGCGTTTGTTATAGTAATTAACGGGCTTTTTGTGAATGAATCTTCCAACTGATTGCACACACCAACTAGCTTTTAATTTCCTCTGTAAATTATGAAACTTTTATTACTTACAAATTGTTGCGAGTAGATGAGTGCCTAACTCGTTGCAAAACTGTTAATATGCAGTTTTGAAAAGTCGAACTCCGACCGACTATTATGTGGGTACCCACACTTGTGTGTTTGGTGTTTAGCTTGTAAAAGATATTAATTTAATGTCAAAGTTGCTTATTTAGTTGGCACTATAATCTTAGTTTGAAAACAGTTAAGTATCATAATTACCTATATGTAAATCATTGTTTTGTTTAAGTTTATGGATATTTTCTGCTACTTTGTGGTGCCATTATTTCTAAGTGATAAAAACCCTTTTAATATTAAAAAAAAATCATTGTATTAGTCGCATGACCACACCCACTGATATAACTTACAATTTCATACTTCTAAAAACCGCTGCAAAGGTCATAAAGGTCACAAAAAGATCATATTTTGAGAATTATCATGTTTTATATTTGTTGACTGATAAAACCTCTGTTATCAACTTATCAACCAATCAAATAATATTAAATATGATGATACTTATTGCCGTTTATTCTATGCGACATGATACCAATATGCTTTTTACAACACCTGCGAAAAATATTCATTGCTGAAAGACATTTCAGCGCTCTGAAACTTCAGTTAAAGCATCATAAATTACAAATCACCAACTAAAATAAATCATATTTAATTAAGTTTCATGAAGTGAAAAGGCGTATTAAGTAATCAACTCGCTTATCGTACACATCCAGTTGTTTTTAATTATGTAAATACATTACGTACGTTACGCCCTCGGTATACGGACGGGCCTAGTTTATGAGGGAAATGTTATTCAAACAGGATTCCGCACGTCAAGGCTTATTAACGAAAAAACATTGCATATTATTTCAGTCGTTAGTATTCAGTACCTTGGTTTTAATCAGAAAGGGAAATAATTTATGTGTTCAGCACTTAAACCACGACGTATTAATGCCACCATGTTTCCAGTGTTAGTGAGAGACGGAGCTATACAAGGCCGCTAGCACCATCCTTTTTTCGCAGTGTAATAATGATGGCATTAATACTTCATAGTCAGCCCCAGCCTCAAGGAGCAGTGGTGGCCCAGTGGTAACTGTCCCGACTTACGAGTTGTAAGTCGTAGGTTCGAAACCAGCCAGGCGCTTTACTTTGTGTGAATTATTTCATCACCACTGCTCTCAAAACGGTGAAGGAAAACATCGTGAGGAAACCGGTATGTTCTAGAACCAAAAATTTGAAGACATGTGAGATCTACCAACCCGCACCGGGCCCGCGTGGTAGATTACAGGCCACTCCCTCTCATAAAGAGGAGGCCTGTGTCCCAGCAGTGGGAACATTATAGGCTAATTATGCTATGTTATGCAGCCCCCAGTTGTCTTTTATTATCTCTGAAGGGCTTGTGTGTAGGGTTTGTGAAAGTGTCTGGAAAAAGGAGTGCGAAGGGTCTACCCTTTATAGCAGAACTTTTTATGTCATAATATTATTTTGCATAACAGCGCATAGCATAAACTTCATTTCGCAGAAAATCGTTTGGCATACACTCATTTATAATACATTAAAAACGCATAATTTTGTAATTCAGAATCATCTTTAGGCATAAATTTCATATCCATAATAATTAAAAAGTAGAACCATCATATTGCAGAAAGTTCACTGTCAGAATCGTCTTTTGGCATACATTTCATATCGATAATCATTAAAAGGTAGAACTATCATATCTCAGAAAGTTTACAGTTAGAATCATCTTTTGGCATACTTTTCATATCCATAATAATTGAAAGACTCATCTATCACATTACGAAACAACGACACATACCTGTGAAACATTTACCTGTGAGAAGCATGCAAACAAGCTTACACCATGCATGCATCAAGCATGTAGCATGCAAATATGCAAAAAAGCACACACCATGCATGTATGCATCAAGTATGTAGAATGCAAACATGCAAAAAAGCACACACCATGCATGCAGCATGAAAGCAAACATGCAGCATGCAAGCAAGCATGCAGCATGCAAGCAAGCATGCAACATGCAGCAGGCATGGTTTCTGTCACGGCTCCGGCGCTGCGGGGCTCCGGCGGTCCCACGCGAGCTTATCGTCGCAGATGGCTTCACGCTCACCGCCGCGGCTGAGGCTGGCCGGCAAAGCCGGCCAGCAAGCCGAAGCTGCGGTGGTTAAAACCACCTGCTCCTCAGCTCGCGGGCCGCCTCGCCCCTCCGCGCCTACGCGGGCTTAAATTACACTCTAGGGGTAGGGCAGACAAGACTACGTGCAGTCGGTTTTGCAACGATTCGGTTCTGTCACTTCACTAACTTTTGTAGTACATATTTAAGGTTAAGAATATGATTACATTTTATAGAAATGACAATAATTATGCCTAATAAAATTATTCCAAATGAAATTCTACCATCTTCTTAATATGCCAAGTGAAATTATTCCAAATAATCGTCGCTCTAAATAAACGTTGTGTGAAACGAAATTATGCGAAATTAAGCTTTGCCAAAAGTAATTATGCCAAATAAAATTCTGTCATCTTAAAAGTATGCCTTTGTAAATTCGGACATATAAACATTCGGCCAAACAATAATTATATTAAATGATTTTTATGCCATATATATATTCGTTTAATGAAGATTATGCCAAGTGTGTTATGCCAAATAAATTTCGGAGCATCAAAATTCTGCCACATAGAGGGAACCCCCACGTAGGAGATGGTGGGAGGAGCTGCATTGGTTCCATCAAAACTGGAAGGAGGACGCGCGAGCTCCCGAAAGATGGAAGGAGTTAAGGGAGGCCTTTGCCCTTTTTTTTTTGAGGGTGGGAAATCGTCAAATGACTTCTCCCGCTTTGGGCGAAGCGGAAGGGCGTGTCAGACTTTTACTGACTAAAATCCACCCGTGTTCCTTCAGTTGCCTGTTGCCAAGGTCGCGGTCTCCCCTTCGGACTTTCCTGCAACCCTGGCAGCGAGGCCTTTGCCCAGGAGTAGGACAGCGTAGGCCAGAAAAAAAAGAAAACAATTTCAGTAGGTAAGTTCAACGAACAAATTTACTATGGGTCGGTATCAGAATAACTGGATCGCAAATTGACCACGTCGGTACCACTTACATAATTATGTTTTCAATACAACCGTACCAGATTATTTGCTCTATCAATGTGAATTGAACTGTAAAGTTCGTTTTTTAATCCGTACACTAATTTGACAGGTACAATCGTCAAACTACAAATTAAAAAAAGAAACAACAATCATTTGTAATGTCAAATTAGTCTACGGGATTAAAAAACGACCTATATGTACTAACTAACTGTAACTGTAACTATAACTGTAACTGTGTGTGTATGTGTAATTGTATTTTACGAAGAGCAAAATACTAGAAGATTTTGAAAGATACCAACAGATGTGCCCTCACAAAAAAAAATACAACCGTGCGTCAATTATCAATCAATTCAGCTTATCGCAGTCCTTTTCTGGACCACTCCAGACTGCACCACAATGCCTTGTCCTATTCTTCGCTATCCGCATCCAGTCTGTCCCGTTCACCTTTTCGAGGTCGTCGCTCCAATTGGCTGGGGGGGGGGGGGGGGCTGTACACTACGGTGGCCGATACGCAGTCTCGACTCCTCGTCTACACCACCCAACGTTCCTTTGATAAACGTGGCCATCCCACTGCCACTTCAGCTTGCTTATACAAACGTGCGTATAATCTGAAAACTTTACAATTCAAATAACTACATGACTCACACGGATTTACCGAAGTACATAAATGGGTGTGCAGCCGGCACTGTCGATTAATTATTAATTGATAATATTCGTAGGTCGAATCAATGGAACCATTTCGATTTATTGTGGTTCGAAGGCTGTTCAGACATTAGCGTTGGCGTTATTACAGGTGCCCGTGAGGTATGCGTTTTGAATTGTTAAAAACTGTAATTAATGTCGTACTGAGAGTCGAGTCATGCCGATATGTTCATTGATACTGTGCGATGAATTATATGTGGCTTGTGTTACAAGGTTGTGTTGTTACATAATAAGTGATCTATGAGCTTGTGCATCTGTTGTTATACTTTGACGTAAGCTCCTAAGCACACGAGCTGATTACATTTTATAAAGTGCTGAAATTACTGGTTATCCTTTGAACTTTGGGCTAGATTAATTAAGATCTTTGTCTAGTGTCAACTTTCAAGCCGAATCATTGCACCCCTTATGTATAAAGCCATGCATTGCCAAGCATTGTATTGATACAGATGCTGCAATCTTCTTCTTTTCGTGAGGTTACCAACCTGGTGTCAGAGTTTAAAGCCGCCAATGGGCCTCTGACTTAGCTTCACATGCCGTTGAGAAATATCTCGCAGGCAAGTCGGTTTCCTCACGATGTTTTGCTTCACCGTTTTTGAAGCAAGTGATAATTATACAATACGCACATGAATCCGAAAAGTCAGATGTGCGTTCTTGGGTTCGAACTCGAGACATATGAATTGGCAGTCTGACGGTCATACCACTAAGCTATCTGCTGGTATAGATACTGTATAGATGCTGTACTGCTGACGCCGGTAAATACGTGGAGTAAATTTCGTCATTCATTTGTTTTTAGGTACCCAAAGTCAGCAACTGCATGATATCATTTACGTAACCCTAGTAACGTAACGTAAACATGTTATCATTTTAGGCAACGTGTCGATAACCGGTCGACATGTCCAGTTGCCCACGGTACAGGTCACTATTACGACTTCAAGGTAAGGCCCCAGGTTTGATCTCTGGCGGCGGTAGATAGTTGTCCGCGGTTCTAAGTTTTTTCATTGTACCGGGTATTTTAGTTCCGGCTCCGTAGGTAATCCGGGGTGAACGTGTAGAAATTATGGAATAGGATGTGTTTTAATTACTAGTGTATGTTTTAATTAAGTGTATAATGAAGTAGATAATAATGATTCGCTTATGTTCTTAATGTTGTTGCTTTATGTCACTCAGCTTTTCACGTCCTTGCTGAAAATCGATCTTAATTAGGGTAGAAAACAGTTAAGTACAGTGAAAACAGTTAAGGAGTCGAACTCAGAGCAAAAGCATACAAAGACCGTATAAAAGCTCATACTAACACCCTAGCAACAGCATTATGTGAACCAATAAATGTCAGAAGGCTGAAAAGACAACACATATGGGACCTTATTCACTAACAAATCCTAACTTAATGAGAGACAGCTTCCTCACTGGAGGAACAGATCTCTCCTGTTAATAGACTCCCACAGCAAATCTGTTAAGGGCTTCTCAAGCCAAACGCAGGATATAATAAAAAAAAAAAAAAAACAATTTGGGTTGAAAATCTGAAAGTCGAGCTACACTGGTACTTTTAACACAACGATCTAAACTGACATCAAAGTATTCGATACAATCATTGTATTTCACTATTTCATAGCTAAGAGTTAATTTTTATTTGATTTCCTTACTAATTTTATTTAAATATTTAACTCAATATTTAAGACACTGTGTTTATCGACTTGTGTCACTGACTGAACTTCTATTAAAAACAGTCCTTGATATGTCTATTAAAACAGACTTCTGTTCATTACTGACCTATCTCTTGGACACGTTCGTAGTCGATCGACGGAGACACAAATGTCGTGCACTTAGTGCTGGTAAGGTTACAGACTCCATAGGTACTATTAGCTCGCGTGATTCGGTACAATGGTGGTACGTAGTATTATAGACAATTAAACAAGCGTTTTGTTTAGGTAGGCTGCTTCCCATGGTGGCATGGTGTTTTACCCTTTAACACACAATGTCTGTCTGTGTACCTACACCCATTTGCATAATTATAGAGATTTTAGAACTACGTTCGTATTCGGTTTGATATTAGTGTAGTACTTGATGTTGGTAAATGATTTGATAGTGGTACAGGTTAATAAACACTCCGAAGAACAATCGAACCATGTAGTGGAGACATTGTTACGAGTTAGAAAGAAGAAAAAAACGTTTATTTCCTGTAAAACATGCCGCAAATAAAAAACACAAAAAACATGCGTCAGGGAATATATGCGTTACATCTACGATAAACGGCGATCGCTCTGCGTATTGCTGTGAAACTGTGCGAGCAGTCACAGCCGGTGTTGACGTGACGACGTCAACCGATTTAGCATAAAAATATTTCCTTTTTTTGTAAAGGAAAATAAGAAATAAAAAAAACAATACGAGTTCAGACCAAGTTTCATGCCTGAAGACGAGTGCAACTCATGAATAGTGAAACTGAAGCCAGATTTACTCAACTCATTTATTTATTTAACTAGCTGTGCCCCGCGGTTTCACCCGCGTAGGTCTCGATCCCGTGGGAATAAAACGTATCCTATGTCCTATTCCAGGTCATGGTCTACCAGCGGTCCAGTGGTCGCCAGCGTCGAACGTTGATGTTAAAACTATTTATTTGAATAATAATTAATAATAATAAGTTGATAAAACTCCTTCGCAAATAATACATTAATTTCGAACAAATTTGATTACCATAAAAAAAGGTTATAATGAGTCAATCTTAAAAGATAGACATATGCTGTCGCGGACTTTTTTTAGAAACTTTCAAGAGGAACAATTCCATCATACATGATATTTACGTAACATAAACCGTTTACGCAGCGCACGCAACGAAAGCTCTCAAAAAGGAATATTTTTTCCCGTTTTTGCAACATATTTAATTTATGCTCCGCTCCTTTTGGTCGTAGCGTGATGTTATATAGCCTATAGCTTTACTCGATAAATGGACTATCCAACAAAAAAATTTATTTTTCAATTCAAACCAGTAGTTCCTGAGATTAGCGCGTTCAAACAAACAAACAAACTCTTCAGCTTTATAATATTAGTAGGTATAGATTATGTATGTACATATAGTAAAATACATATACCTAGATACGACATATAATTATAATTTGAGTACTCATCTACCTATTAGAGTGGGTGTTATTTGCCTCTGATTAAATATTTTTGACAAAAGGCTTGTTGTCAACCAATTTAGAAAGCTAGTTAAATTATTGTTTACACGCTAGGTACCTAATAATTTTTAATTAGTCATCGTATAAATGTTCATCATTCGTTTATTTCGTTCGTTCGTCGTTTATGTTCGTGACGTTACGCTGAGTGGAAATACTTTCTTTTCAATCAAAACATTAAAGTTCTAACATTAATTTTTAATTGTTACCTTTCTAAAAATATACGAAAAGCCTAATGACGATGCTAACTAGAAAAAGCTTGCAGCTGTTAGTTTAAATGCCAGCAAAGTTTATAATAATTAAACTAACTAATTGAACACGTCTGCTCGTATTAAAATTGAGTACTTTGGAAGATCTAGGACACTTCATGAGCACATTATATTTTTGATAAGGTCACATACTTGGAATAGTTTCGTGACGTAAGGCAATGGACTGGAACAAAGGCCGAGTGACGTTAAGGTCGGTGCTACTGCTAGCGATTAACTGGTAAGTCTTTTGGCAGCTAGAGGTGAAATTAAAAAGTTTTCGTCCCATTATGAGAGTTTGTTAGCCTCGATTGTCTGGCTTGACTGCTAGGCAGGGGGGCTTGATCCCTACGTTTTCCATTACAAAATCAGTAGCAGCCCGAAGTCTGTGCCTGCTTGATGGTACAGACTTCGGGCTGACAGTAGGCTCGCCTCTACTAAACTCTGACTTTTAGTCGGGGAAAACAGACCTGTTAGTTCGTGATAGTTTTTCAATCTGCCAGAAGTAATCAGGGGGCTTAAAACAGTCACTTTGGCAGTATCATAATAGGAAAATATTATGAATCATCGTAAAATGTCACAAACTGACAATTCATAATATAATCTGCGTGCGATTCGTATTACGAAAGAATTCATCGGTTTGACAGTTTTCTAAGGAGATTCGTAAAATGGTCCAAATATTGAATTGCTTTTGTGTCAAATTAGAGGAATTGCTAATAACAGCTGGGAATTCAGGAAATTAATTGCCTTTAAATTTAGAGGAATTACTAAGTTGATTCAGTCAACTCAACTCTTTCATGTTATTTATCGGATAACCGATTATTTTTAGTTAAAACTTTGTGATTATGTTTGTAATGCCATATACGTCTTTATTACGTAACCCTTTAGATTTTTATCAGTGATTCATTATCCATATTTTCTTATCCTAGCCAAGAAAATTGCCGTTCCACAACCTACGCTATAATTGATCGCTTAAACTTGGCAACTACGCCTGCCCCGATTCCATGATCTATGTGATCAATTTGGAGCTAACAATTGATTATCACGACCACGAGTGATTGGATTATGACGTCATAACGTAAAATTACGGCTTGTCAGGTTTACATTGTTTCGTTAATAGGCGCCTATGCCTGGACAAGACTTTCAGAGAATGAACTACGTAATTATAGTGGATGATTGCCTTTTTATTTTCAGTAATTTAATAAAGGAGCTCATGGCTAACGTGGAGTCAAACGTGGATCTTTGACAGTCGTTACGGGTCGTCAGAAGCTCGAAAGTCTGATAACCAGTCTAACCAAGGGGTACCTACCTATCCTATTACCCAGTTATTGGGTTGTGGAGGTCAGATAGGCAGTTGCTCCATGTAAAATACTGGTATTCAGCTGCATCCAGTTAGACTGGAAGCCGACCACAACATAGTTGGGAAAAGGCTAGACAGATTGATTTTTAATACAGGAACTAAATATTCGTATGCTGATAATATAGGTGTGGTTTTGAAGAATGTTTTCTAATGTTTTAAGGAAACAATAGATTTTGTAAGTCTTCTGACATTGCTATTATTATGTGGTTTTGAAAATTATGTACTAATTATCTTAAATATGAGAATTTTGTTGGAATACCACAAAGTTAATGCCACTACAGATATGATTATCGCTTGTAAGCTGTCTATTAATGATATTTTAATAGTTTTGGAATATAAAGCCTGATTCGTGAAGGGTTTTTTGATCTATAAATGATCAAAACGTATGCATGTAAGCTGAATGTTATTAGGGCTTGACATTTGATGGAATTCACACGGTATATCTCATGTAATGTTTGTCAAGTTGATAATATGTTACGCTGACCTGTGGTAATTATTCTAAGCATTACCATAGAATCCATTGTGACTCATTTTCGACAAAGGCATTATTAAATTAACAAACCATACAATTCCACAGTGCAGGTTTCATTCAGATCCCGTCACTTAATTTATCATTTAATAAAAAAAAATCATACCGAGAGAAAGTTAGCAACACAGCCTCCTTTTGTTATTAAATTATAGTGGAAGCTTCTTTTGTATTTTTTTCATTACAGAGCCAGCCTACCTAGAACGAATTCACAATTATCTATGCTCTGTTTCTTACAGTCTAACCTGTAACACTTCGAAACTAGAAACATTTCAATAATGTAAATACCATGGTCCGAACAATAGCGGAATTGGTTCAAATAAAGTCGGTTAGTATTAGTAAATTAGTTCCACATTAACATATCCTGGCCTGAAGTGGTATAATCTGTGGTGGGGTCAATAATAGGGTCAGGTATTGACATTTGTAAACCGTGTATACTTGTTCCTTATCGGGCAGTACAGACATGCAGTTCGTATTGTAGGCTGATTTAGTGGGGTATATATACAGAAGTGATTGGATAAGGTTATATAGGGAAGTTTGTTTCCTGCAGGCGTAGCATGAGCACCGTTCTGTCGACGGAAGAGTAGACAAAAATGACGTTTGCTGAACAGTACGAGACGGCAGCAAAATAGAAAGAGTCAACTACACTTTTTACGAAATTCACTCTTTTACATAATTCGACTCAGAATTCTTTGTTTTATCATAGGATTTATCGGTTGTCAGTGTGATTTTGACAGTAAGGATAGAAAACTTTCTTCCGAAATAGTCTACATATAAAAAGACCTAGACAGATCGTTAGAAATGAAAGACAAAATGACAGATTGTAGAAAGATTTCTACGGTGGATGTCAAAAATGAAGAAACGAACTGTCACTTTGTATAGAAAAAGCTATGTCTATTCTTTGTAGAGATAGAAAGCGCCATGCTACGCCTGCAGGTAAAGGTTTGTAGAATAAGAGTTTTGGAGGATATTGTCGTTAACTGCTATCATTTGAGTAAACGCAAATTACTCGTCAGGCGCATAGATGATCATCAGGATCATCTATGCGCCTGACGAGTAATTTGGAACATGTTTTTAACTTTTGTAACACAGGCACATGATATGCTTGTATGTCTCATGAGATGGAATCAAATTGCAAGGTTACATATACCTAAAGAAATTATAAAGCATAGCTACGCTCTAACTCCCAGCATTAAAATTTAAACCGTACAATTTCCTTCAAATCTCTCTATTGTCTTATTGCTAGCATTCAAATTATGGCATAAACTATTCAACATTGATCCCCAAGGAAATAACAATAAAAATTGTTGAAACGGTTATTAAAAAATCAAATACCTACTACATGTAACCTTTAGGCAAATCTCCGTGGCTCGCGTGACCACCGCACTTATATCGACAAAGGTAACTGTAACATTTATATATTTTAGAGGTCCAAAACAGAAAATAGTCAGTTTAATTATACGTTCGTTGCTAAGCACATTCTGTTCAAAGTTATATTACTTCCTTAGTACAAATCCGTGAGGTATAACACCTGTTTGTCGGCGAGACCTGTTAATTGTAGCTGTCGCTACATGACTTTTAATTTTTAATTACGTCAATATTTTACGAGCATGGGCATTCCAATCAATGAAACTTTCCATGTGTAATATGGTTTACGGAATATATGATTTGGATTCATGTACTCAACCGGAAAAAATCCCAGTATATCGGAAAATAAAATAAAAAACTGAGGCTAGAAGACGACGTCACAATTCGAATTGGGTTTTAAGACAGCCATTGAAGGTATCAGTAAAAGAACTCTCTCTAATCCAAAAAATAGAACCCCAAGCCACCATAAAATGCCATTAAACTATTTCCAAATAAATTACCTTTGCGCAAAGCAGTAGGTGTGAGACCACCCGGCGTTCGGTTCATAGCCCACCGATGGTATCACTAGCTGGGAGCCGCGGGGGCTGTTACATGCACCACGACCATTATGATAACACCAACACTTTCGCGGAATGCGGTTGTATTCAAGATAAATTGGTTCTGCCGTGTGGCTTGTTACGTTGGGATGCTTGGGGTTAGCTCGCGGTTTTGTTATGAAGTTGATGGTGACTGATAGGTTTGAATTGTATCTGGTAATTTTCCTTATGTCAATAGTTTCAATGTTACAAATGAGTGAATAGTTGCTCATTTTATCAATCTTCGTCTGCCTGTCGTAAAAGACAATTAGGTTAAAAAATATGTAAGATTCAACCGCATAAACATCCGAAAATTAACAAATATACTGCATCACCTCATTATTTGTGAAACCTTTCATAGAGCCGACTTAGATGTGGACTTCAGTCACGGATATGTTTGAGATTTTAAGATAAATAATGATAATACTGTTGATTAGTTTCAGTTATCAGTCAAATACAACTAAAATGTGGCAAGACTGACAGAGAGCTGATACTATCCGTGTTGTTATTCGTTGTCAGAATTAAGGAAGAATTTTATCCCGCTCTCATTTCGAAAATATTTTCACCAAGTATACAATAAAATGGCCGACGTTTGTTGAAAAGAAAAGTGTCGTAATCGCAGCAAAGTGAACTCGAAAACGACGTAAAAACTTTCAGGTATTACGCAGTGAAGTTGCCCTAGTTTGCACCGTGTTTCGAAAAATAAAGTAAAGTAAAGTAAAACAAGTTATTAATTAATGAAATGATCGATATTATTTTTTGAGGTTAAGTTGAGATAAATGCAAGAAAGGTAGGTAGATTTTGGAAAAATGTTGATTGCGAAAAATATTTATGTCAACAACTTTTTAATTTTCACAACTTACTCGTATTCGACATTGAAGTGAGATTATAAAGTGTGTGAAGTGTTACATAATGTTTTGATTTTCATGTACAACGAATCTGTGTAGTACCAAGCTACAACGAATTATTTACTCCCTTGAGGTTGTTCAATCTGCATAATCCTTACCCTGGCTTTGCTCATTGAGTGCAATAATGGCCTTATCCTATATAATAAAAAGTTTAGATCTACATTTCTTTCGCTTTATGTAATTTCCTCAACAATAATAATATGCCTCGTTTAATTGTGCGCTATCCTGCTAAGATCTTTAAGAAATTAACATTTTTTCGCATAATGCAAGCCAAACATTGCATTCTGCTGCCATTTTCAACTTACACAATTTCTTTCTTCGCGAAAAAATCTCACAATAAAATGATTACAAATGTTTTCAACTGTGATGTATTAAAACATTTCACTTGAAAAGTTTCGTTTAGATGTAATCAGATAATCTCTATGTTTAAATAATGAACTAATTGTGAACTTTTTATTAACCAAAGGTATATTGTTTTGTGTGAGATCTCTCTCACAAGTCTAAAGGGAAATGTACTTGTATACTGGATATACTATAAATGTATATGTACAATACGTATTGTAGTTTATTAGACTTGTTAAGCTGTCGTGGGTAGTGTGCAATGTATACCAAATCCGTGTTCCTAGGCGACCAGCATTCAGATTTATATTATTTACGAGTTTTGTCTGAATTTAAGGAATGTTCTTTGACATTTTGATGAATGTTGTCTGAATTTCGTTTTCACAGTGTTTAGCATTGTTTTGTTAGAAAATAAAAGTGGAAGCTGTGCTGTGTTGTCATAAGTGGGTGCCGTATGGATGGATGGGAGCCGATGATTTCAAGAAATATGTCTAGAAGGTCTTATAATGGGCTAATGATGTGTGCTGTGTTTTTATAGGGCAAGGTGTGTAACATTGAGAGATAAATGTGCGCGGCAGCCGCGCGCGGACGCTTCTGTCCTCCTGCCGCGCACAAACATTTCTAGCAAACATTCGTCAGTAATTGTTTTTGAACGAATTATAAGCAGAGCTACGACACACGCAACCGCTTTGCCACGCAGTACTGCCGCGAAAAAATTCGTCGGTTTAGTCCACACTAGAGCGCGGCAGAAATGTGTCCTGCAAAAGCCGCGTGTTGCTGCCGCGCTCTTGCCGCGCAATGTTTGTACACACCTCTACCCAGAGCTGTACCGTGATATTAAATTTGTATAATGCATGACAGCCTTGCATGATATGAGACTACTATCAATCGTTTGACATTATAATTATAACTCCTCACTATCATTTTCCAAGTGAAATCTGCAAAGTCATAAATCTTTTGCTGTTTCACCCCGCTTTAGATCTAGCCGTGATTGTTACATAAGTTGTAACAAAATACTTGATAACATATTCCAACAATAAAAAGTAATAAACAGCAGCCAAGCGTCGGGTAACACAAGTAAGTATGTTCACAGTTTTATACCTAGTTATGAAACTTGTATGAGAAAGTATGTTAGTAAACGTTTGTTATTGCTATTTGTTAGTACATGAAGTAGTTAATGGCGTACAAGTTAGGAAAATCGGAAACAAAGACGTTATAAATTGGTAGTGTTGGGCCCCGAGCCAAGCGGTAATCGGAGATAAGATAAAAAATCCGAAAAATAAGGTAATTTCTACTTTAAACTCCACTGTTGTTTACTGTTACACTACATCCTTTCTATTTAATTCATGGCTAATTTCGTTAAAATAATAAATCATTCATACAACACATATGAAAAAAATATAAACATTAATTATATTAAAAAAAATTGTCAGTGATAATTAAATTATCGCTTGACTGTCGAAAAAAAATCGGGTTGAACCAGTTCGTCTAAAAACTCTTGTTTTGTTCACTAACAATGATCTTTTGACTGATTAGGTCATTCTAGGTTGTCAGTTGTTGTTAGTTTTTGATCGCGAAATACCTACTTAACGAAGTAGTTAAATTTTATAGGTCATACATACCTTTGTAGAATTTATTATAAATATTACCTAACCGTCGCCTTCTACAATGTTCTTATTCAATACCTAGTAACAACAGCACATAGTGACGTGGCATACGCAACTCATACAGATCTCCTAAACAAGTCACGGCAATAAATGTGAAACTAGCCATGATCGCTTATTTTATCGCTACTTTCAGAGCCATACAACATGGACGCTTTTACTTCGAAGAAATGGCGTATTATTTAATGTCGAAAGTTTTAATTTTAGTTCGTGGGACAAGTCACTAAAGTCACATTGTAATCAGTCTAAAATAATGTAATAATATGACATCGAAGTCTTTCTTTTGTTAATGAATAATGATATTGTAATTACATGAATGTTCACAAGCAGTAACGCGTTTTTTGAAATGTCAGATAGTTTTAGGCTTGTCACACTAAAGCAAGAACATCCCTTTCTTCATACTTTAAGAATTCATATTCCTTTGTATATAGTATAGATATTGTCATCCACGAAGATGCGCTCCGCTCCGCTCAGGGGCCAAGTCTACTAATGTACAGCTAACAGAACAGTAGCGCGTCTTCGTGGACAGAAATATGTCATGTTGACCCAGGAAGTACAAAAGTCTTCAGAATAAAACGCTGCGAGAGTTCCTGGGGGCCTACCACCACCGCTTAAAGCAGTATTATTTTAATATACTTCAGTCTAGGAAAGAGATGAAGCTCTACAGGACGTATAGCTCCATCCCTTTCCTCCACGAAGAAAGATTGAAATAATACTGCTGTAAACGGTGGTGGTAGGCCCCCTGGAGTGGTTTGTAAGCATAATGTAATAATAAGTGACTGTCCTAATACACAGTCACTTATTATTACATTATGCTTACAAACCACTCCAGGGGGCCTACCACCACCGTTTACAGCAGTATTAATTAGCTTGTGGTATGAATGACTTCAAAACAGTGCAGTGGGTAGATTCATCCTATTTCTGGTCAGAATGAAACCAACTGCTAAGGGGATGATTATGGCTGATTCACAGCAGTTTAAAAAGCCCCCTTTTGTACAGAATAACATACTCGTAGTAATGTTATTCTATTCAATTTATCAAGACCGTATCGGATAGAATAGTCAGAAAGTCAGAAGTGTAGCCAGTGGCGTTCTGTAGTTTCTGCCTACCCTACAAATACCCCAAATACCCTGCCATATAAGGGAAATCCCCCGGAAAAGGGGAGAGTTTGTGACGAAGTCCTTCTCATCCATACTCATCCATACTCATCCTATCATTTATTACTGGCAATCCTTTATGGCTGGCCACATCATCATTCCATTTTCAATTTGAATTCAGAACGCCACAAACTCCCGTGCAGTATTTTTCCAGTCTGCCCACACTTCATCTTTGGACTTGACCGAGCGTGTTACTGTCTGTAATTTTTATATAACCATCATTCTAAATACTGTGATAATATTACTATACTTATATAATCATGTGTGTCGTGTTTAATTAACCAGTAATAAACCGTTCCTCCTATCGTCTACTGTGTTTACCTCTTTATTCAACGTTGTCCGGTGAGACCCTCACTAAGCGAGCTAGCGGAGGGCAGAGGGGTCTCCCGGTACAAGTTTATCTGTATGTATATTGACATTATTATTTATCCATCCTTCGATTCCTACGAACAGTATAAAAGTTATTTGGTGTATAAATTATACATCACCGTATTAACTTTGAATGTACAAATGAGTAGGTACACTAAATAGTTATCTTTACACTCAACTGACCAGACAATGGAGCTAAGTTATAAATTAAGGGGGATGCGCTAGGGTGGCCCGCGAAATTCAAATTTTCTTACGTTTTTTGCAATTTGCAGATCAGTATCAGGTTGTATGTTGATCTAAATATTATTAGCGCTCGTAACAAGTATGGATTTACAGAATTATAAACATTAAAATCAGCAATACAACTCTCTAAGCTCATGAAAGTGTATTGAATGACTATTTCATGAAATCATGACATTTGGCACTTACATCATCAACTAGATCAACATAGGTACAACCTGATACTGACCTGCAAATTGCAAAAAACGTAAGAAAATTTGAATTTCGCGGGCCACCCTAGCGCATCAACCTTAAGCTCCTTGCTGTTTTATTTTCCTCAGATTTTCAGATCAACCTAAAAATCTTTTTGAATTATTAAAATACATACCTCATTTGTCTCACTAATTTGATCAAGATAATGACAGTATCATAATAAATGCTAAACATTCACAAATAGCGTATGTCATCATGCAAAAATCTCAATTACTTTAGACAAGTTAATTTATGTTATGTACTTACGATGTTTTTGTGTACATCGTCGAAATAATGTATTTTTTGTGTAGATTAGTAAAGTTATGTTATTTAAGGCCAAGGCAATAGAATGGTATTTCTTTAGTTCATTAACACATATCTTTTGTTTTTTATTTCTACCTTTACCAACTTAGATATTTTACATTAACAATGACCGCAACTTTGAATTGGAAAAGTTTTTGACTATACAGGGTGAAAGTAACTGCTCTGTGTTTTTCCAAGTCTTAACTGTCTGTTTTTTTATGTTTCTATGGTTATGTTATTACTTATCCATAACTGGTGAAATGTGGGTGTACTATAGGTCCACCTCTGCGTAACCCTTCGGGGAATAAGGGCGTAATGTTATGTTATGTGATTATGCTGTAAAAGTGTATTTACATAATAGACAGACATACTTTGACAGTAAAGTTACTAAAATGTTAAAATTCTACAAAAGACAAGAGATAAAATATAACGATAATGGATAACTTCAGCCATAACTCATAACTGAAGTTGTCCAATAAGAAAAAAACTTGATACAATTTTATTAATATTGCATTATAATTATATTCTAGGCTAGGCTAAAAATACACTACAACATGTTATACTTAAAAGGAAAGCAAATAAAAATACAGATATGATATTAATAAATCTCAGTCACTTAATAAAAACTTGGTATTCGCTAAAATAGGTACTGCAGTTACATAATATATAATACATACGTAATATATAGGTATATGAGTACAAAGTAAGGTCGGTTAGGTTTATGGTAATACTTGTTACAATCACCGGTGCCCAGATAAATCTTAAGCCGCACGAAACAGAACAGAATAATTGTGTCACCGCATTTGTATCCTATTTATTAATTATTTAAATATTTATGAACGTAAAAATATTTGTGTTTCTGTGTTGCTACATTGGGTTTTTGGAATTCCGCAGTCGTTACACGGCGGCAACAATCATATTTATTATTAACTAGGCTTCTATGGCTTCTATGATTGCTATGATTGGCATGTTAATTTAAAGTAGGCTAGTTTTACGATAGTTTTAGTACTGTAATTAATAGTAATTGCTTGTCCTTATCATATCACCCTGTATCAAAACAACTCGCCAAGCCCACTTTTATTTGCGTACGAGAACTTATGGAGAACTGTCATTTTTCATGCTTTAAACAAGATTTTAATCGTAACCCCAACATAGTGATTTGTACAAATCATAGTCGACTTTTATCTGAAAATATAGCAGAATATTTTAATTTCATATTTAAATGCTTTGGGAAAATCAGAAAATAAGTGATAATCTGATCTAGTGCTTTCGACACAGTATTCCATTTTTATGTTAACTCTACTTGGCCAAACACTTCGCTAAAAACTTTACATTGTTCTAAGAAAAGTTTTATATCTAGGAATAATAAACGAATCCGCATTTGATAATGCATTAAACAACATAAGGCGTGTCTACATTAGAATTCTTTGTTTTTTTAATGTTCTTTTTTTGTTTCGAAACAATTTGTTAAGTTTTGTTTCAACACAAACTTTTGAGATTTATTATTTTAAAACACTAAACAATCATTACATGTCGCAACATTTAATGTTTACAAATGTAATCTCAATAATGTAAGTACTTATTTTTGTACATTTTCCTCTTAAAATATTAGGCAGAACACTTATAAGATTTTTAAGATGCGGCACACACTCATTGGACTTATATTTTTTTTATATTTCTGCCTACCATACTTTTATTTGACAAAAATTATACGTTACGTTACGTCATCATCAGCCTAATCTTTCTTTCTTTTCAGTATTTCACATAGAGCGACTGCCTATCTGACCTCTACAACTTCAACCCAGTTAATACGATACCCCTTGGTAAGACTAGTTGTCAGACGACCCAAAACGACTGTCAAAGATCCAAGAATGACAGCTGGGACCAACGGCTAACGTGCTTTCCGAGGTACTGAGGGGTCTCGAAATGTAATGGACGGTCACCCATCCACGAATCGACCGCGGCAAGTATAGCTTGACCTTCAATCGACTCGTGCGGCTCTTAAATCACATCTATCAATCTCAAACCAATGCCATACGATATTAATCAAGTTACAGAAGAAAACAAAAACACCTGCTAAGTTTATTCAGTGAAACATTTTGCAATTAGATTCCACCCGAGTTGTTAATGAACTGCGAAACCTCATGAAAAATTGCGTCTAGACCGTAAAAGTTACAAAGCAATGGTAGATTAAAGGAAAGGTTAAGGTTAACCAACGTTTTTTGCTTACCTGCTGGTTGCAAACTAATCTAATTCTCAGACAATTTAACTTACCAATCTTGTAGCAAATATTTTAATAGCTATCGTGATGAAGCAAATAAAGTGTTATTAAATGATACTTTGCCGTTATTGAAAAGAAAAATTAACTAATTTTAAAAGACTTAACATTAAACCTTCTGATATCTAAGCCGTATATTTTTGTAAGCATTTTGTAAGAGTGTGTGACGATCAGTGCTCATAATGTGTGATTTTAACTTCGTACTTTTCTCAAATAGGAAAACTTTCATCTTTTATTTACCGTCATGTATGATGTGATGATGTAGGCTGCTCTTACCGCTAACCCCCGATACGCTTATAAGTGTAATCAAAACATCGTAACCAAACGTGGATTGATGCTTTTACTGATAAGTGTGTCCCTGCCTTAAGGCTTTCAGCGGTACCGTTTGAAGACAGGTATGCAGCAAAAACATGCAACTCTAAGTACGCTATAACGAATAAGTGAAACATGTACATTGATATTCATATCTTTGTGTGTAATACAAATGTCAAAACTGAAAGGGGAGCTAATCAAACATTCGGGTAATAACGATTATTTTTATTACTTGGCAATTCATAAGCTATGTTCTAGACCCAGTCTGTTAGTTGCGAAACTTTGTTTTTATGACTGCCCTAGATCGTGTGGCATGTATTCAACCTTTTTATGATTTTCTTCGTGCTTTTTAGGTAAGATATTACAACTCAATTACTTAATCATTGTAAAAAGCTAGGCTACGCACGTTCATGATATGTAACACGGAATTTTCTTTCAAATTTGTAACACAGTGAAAACCAATTTTCAATGTGATACGTTAGGATTCATAGAATACATTGCTTCAACCATAAATCGTAAATTGTAACTGAAACCAATTTACATGCAAAATAACATAACTAAATATGTGCGAATACGTAAATACTTCAAACCAGCTGTCGATTGACAGCCTGACGTAATCTCATTCTATAAATTCTCTCGACGTGAATCAAATTCAGCACTAACTGGTACGCTCATTAAAATATTAGTTCCGCACACAGTTGTGAACATTATGTATTTATAATGACCGGTTGTCCGGTGTATTGTTTCACGCGGCCATTCCACTCCGGCGGCTAATGGGGCGGCCGAGTGTGTGGATTCTTCACTTCCCAACCTCACACCCAACTTTCTCACTCGTTTACGTAACTGTTGCTACAGTTTTTTGGCCGATTCCGTCTTTTATTATATCGGCCTTGGTACGCTTGCGCTGGCGACACGAAAATGTGCGACAGCGCGAAATCATAATTTGACGAAACTCGCTGATATAGAGCGCAAGCGCGGTAACGTTTTATAATACTCACAATGAAACAGTCTCCCTTTTAGTCACGCCGTTGAAATCAGATTTCTATGAATATAGGTGAAGGATTGGGTTCCGTAGCTAATTAGTTGCTTAAGTGCATGCAATCCGGGGTGACGGACTGAATGCGTAGCCATTGTGTTTTGTATTCTTTCTTCATCATTTTGACAAACCATTTTGTAATTTGTTGTCTTGCAGATTGACGTTAAACATTTGTAGTAGATAATTTGATTTAGTTCTTAGTCGGACAGATTCTGAAAAAAATCCTCGAACTTTTTTAACAAAAAGAAAAACTATTTACTGTTCAGTAAATTGTAAAATCATGAAACTCTATCCGTAATATACGTAACAACGACATAATATCGCATTCACAAAGTAGATAGCAACTCAAGTGTTACAGTCTCTGCGGTCAAATCAAAAGTTCAAGTGTCAATTATTCGGTCGTGCAGTCGTATTCGAGTGTTCGATTACCTACTAGATACTGCAGGTAGATACTATTTTATCATTATGATGTAATTCTTATTAAATAATCGTAATAAAAGCAAACTGCTTTACTTTTAGGTTTCTATCGGCTTTTCGGTAGTGAAATAAAACCTCTGTTTATCGCAGTTTGGAATTTAATTAGGAGTGGTCAACAGGGGGGCAACCTCTTTAGCAGTATTATTTTAATACTTCTTCACAGTGAGAAAGAGATAACGCTATATGTCCTGCATAGCTCCATCACTTTCTGGTCACAGCTGCCTGCGGACCTCTGCAATGCTAGAGGCATCATCATATGCGTTGCCATGCTAGAGTCTAAACTGACATGTCTCATGTGCCTGTGATTTCACGGTTCGTTGGTATACCTTAAACTGGAACAAACGAACACTGATACTAGATAAGAATGCTTGGAAATATGCTGGTCTTGCTCCTTAGGACAATCTAAGAGTCAGACAAAATCAAACTGATTGCTAATTTAATTCCATCATTTATTATTTATTTGACATTGATTTTACATTCTGTGCCTAGTTTTCTCCTCACACAATGACTCATGTATTATATTTATATATATTTTTTTTTTACATACTAATAATATATAGCTAGTAATGTTATTATTAGGTGCATCGTCATCACACACACCTTAGCTTGGTCGGTAGCTTGGACCCCGCTCCCGACATCGACACCGGCGGACCTCTATTCTTTTATATATTTAAATGTTTTTTTAAATAATTTTTATCTTAAGAAATATTTAAAAATGTACTTGAATATGGAAGAGAAAAAAAATAAACGAAATTATTATAATTTTTGACGTTCAAAAGTGCCTTTTTATGTGCTTTTGACTGCTTAGCGCAGAAAATAGTAAGAACTCTGTTATTCCAGCGCCTATTGACACTAGTTTAAATAATGATTCGCTGCTCACAAATAAGCCCTTGTTGGCGTATTTACAGCCAAAAGGGACTGTATTAATCAACCACTTCTCAGTTCTCCTAATTGAGATTGATCTTTTGGCCAATCTTGAAATACTGACTTGAACATAAATCTCTACCTGACACTGGCATGAAATTGACAAGAACGAAGTTAAACGCGGTGAATTATCCTTTGCGTAGGATTGTATCTGAGACATAAACCCCTAATACCGAAATAATACATGGTTACTGGATATACGTCGGCAATTCGTTAGGGGATGTAGGAGAGGTCATTTGCAACCAAATGACTACTGTTAACCCTTATGCCAATGTCAACCATTTTCGAGTAATTTTACATTTTAAAATGAATGTAATGAAGATATAAAATCTCAAATGACTCGAAATTGTTCACATTTGCATACGGTTTAAAAGGGGTCATTTGGTTGTTAATGACCTGTCTTACATCCCCTTATTGGATTGCCAACAACCCTATATACCGATACTAACCTAATTCGATTGCCAATACGTTGGTCTAGTCTAGTGGTTGCAAGCGGTACTGCTGAGCATAAGTTCCTGGGTTAGATTCCACGGTCGGGTAAAGTGTTATTGGATTGTTCTATTAGGAATTTCTCAGTAGCTCGAAGTCAGGATTTGTGCTCGGTTGATGGCAATAGGCTCGCCCCCTATTACATGGGACTTAAACATTAGCTGGCGAAATGGTTGTTCTATATTTTTTTTTTTTTTTTGAGAGTGGGCTATCGTCAAATGACTTCGACCCGCTCTGGGCGGAGCGGCAGGGCGTGTCAGACTTTTACTGACTAAAACCCACCCGTGTTCCTTCAGTTGCCTATTGCCAAAGTCCCGGTATCCCTTTCGGACTTTTCCGCAACCCTGGCAGGACTATAGCACCTCTCTAACCCTACGGGGATTATAAGCGTGATATTATGTTATGTTAGTGTAATTAGTAAATGATACTCCAATTGTTTCTAGGCATAACGATGCATTTAATATCCTTGATTACCGACTTACTAACTTGATAACTCGATACATAGCGGTAAGTAAACGTAATCGATTATTAAATGGTCCATCGACTCGGTACAAAGAGATGTTATGTGATGCCCGACGTAAATACTCTATCGCCATGTTGTTTTTTTTAACGAGTGTGGCTAATTGACTAATTATGACAGTTAGGTAATGGTGAACTGATAATGGACCAGGTTTGAGGGTGGGGCAGCTAAAGCCAGTATTTTGAACTGAATTACAGCTGTAATCTTTCATAATGCGTTACCACTAATACTCACGTACGCTCTCTATGATAAAAATGTTATATAAATTGTAGCTGAGATTCCAGCTGAAGTCCCGTATGATAGAATGTTGTATATATACAACAAAATAAATAAATACAAAGGTAAGATATATCTTTCCTTTTTAATATTTATTTATTTTATTATTTATGTACACACAGTAAAATACATATAAATACGACATAATGCATACAGAAAGACATTTTTTTTCTTATTAATAATTTTATTAAAATTACCTTTTTTCACAAGGAAGTTTCATTCCTTTGCATTTCAAAGAATATAAGAAAATTCTGTAGCTGCACACACCCGTAAATAACTAGTTTTCCTTGCAGTGGTTCTGTCTTTGATTTCTTATCAAATATCTAGTAATATAACACAAAGGTCACCATGAACGTTCAGTTAAATAATAATCGATATTGTAATGTATTCAACCTAATCAAATAATTGTTAACACTTTATTGTTAATTGTATAATCCACTTGTTGATTTATGTACTAAACATTTAATTGAGTTAGGTATTATTTTAATGTTTCTTATTTAAAACTTGTTTATTTAGTGTTCAACTTGGTAATAATTGTGGTAATAATTAAATAAAGCAATTAATATTATAATGAGTGGTTTCCGGTCACTTAGAAGGTAGATTCCTTGACGAGGAATAAAACTATGGAATGGGCTGCACTTATACTAGGTACTTATGCTCCTTTTTTACCGTTGTGTGCGTTTTGTTTATGCAGAATAAACAATTTTTCTTTTTTTCTTTCTTTCTTTTTCAATACAAATATTGTAATCATCATACTTCTCAAGTTCGAACCCAAGCACGCACCACCAACCGATTCATGTGCGTATTGTATAAATATCACTTGCTTCAAAAACGGTGAAGGAAAACATAGTGTAACGAAATAAATAAACACACTTCGTTGAACACGTATAATTTTTGTAATATAAATATAGAAAGACACTTTTTACAAAAAATATAAAAAAGGTGAATATAAAATATAATTTAGTCGCGGCTATGGAGACAGTGGTGGCGAATCAAGCGTAATTAGGTTAAGGAAAACTTTCGGAATAGAAATCTTAGGTAAATTTAGTTACGCGTGGGAGTTCGGTGTGTATCAGCGATTGCAAAAGCTTATAAAAACCATAACTTACTAGCGCAAACGCAACGCATCGAACAAGGAACCGCTACCGAAGGTTGACCTAATGCCAGCTTAGTCTAATTTGCATACGAGATTATTTACGCGTAAAAAAATAAACTTGAACGTATTTGAACTTGAACGGAAAACTTGAAGGGTTTACAACAGCTGCAGTTTGCAATGCAACGTGGAAGAATCCGAGAAAACGACGCTTCGCAGTGGATAAATAAATAGTTAATAAGTCACGAGGTGGTTAGTTCCTGGACCGCACGGTACGTCAAGAGGCGGTATTCCTTGTACGTAGCACGGCGCTCAGTCAACTGCGCCGCCGGGGCGCCTGATCCAGGATTATGGCGAAACGGGGAAACGAGGTGGGTTCCCAATACCCCACCGATAAAGGCCAAAATAGGCCTTTTCACTGGTTTTTAACCTATGACAAATAAGAAGGTTTTAGACTAGCGAAAAGGATACCGACATACCTTGCAGAAAGAGCGAGTATAGTAGCACAGATAGAATCCGATTATACGTACCGTAAAACAAGGAAACGTGGACACAACAATAAAGACTATAATTAATTAATTATATTGCAAATCTTTCAGCATAGTATGCCGGGAATTATTTGAAGAATTAGAGCTCTTGCGTTCATGAGAAAAAACCGCGACTGACGGCTGCCAATAAAAAATTCTTCATCTTTCTTCACGTCAGATTCAAATTCAAAAAATTGAAATTTTCTTACGATTAAAAACGACAACATCGATGGCCAGCGAAGTAAAAAAGTTTTAGGCTCGAAGATTTTATGCAGGGTAATACTGCAATAGGTAACCGGCATGCCTGAGATATATTTTTCGACGACATGTGAAGCCAAGTCAGAGGCATAACTATGGGCGGCTTTAAAACTCTGATACCAGGTTAGTTACTAACCACACGAAAAAAAGAAGAATACATTGTAAATAACTTTTTTCATTATTTTCATTATAGAATTTTTAATATGAAAAAAAAAATAGGAATGTTTTATTCTTGCCTCTTTGGTATATATAATTAAGATCATTTCTTCGTTTGAATTTTCTCATCTGTCATGCAGTAAGTATTTAGTTAACCTTCCTGTCATCAATTTATTTATTTTGAGATCCATTTTAAAGATTTCTAGGTAGAAATCAGAATAGTTAGATACTAAATAACTCATTTTAGTTGTAAAAAGCAGATACCTACAATAACTAAAGCATCTTCTAAAATTGGAGAACCTAGGAGGAGTAGTGAACTTTTTCCAAAACTTTGATTTCGGGGGCTATTGAATTGAATTTTTAAATAGTCAAATGTCTGTCAGTATTGTCTCAAGGGTAAATTTCGCATTTTGAGTAGTTGAGGTCAAGGCCGATGGGATTGGAACTGCTACATGGAATTGGAGATCTTTTAGGACAGTATCTACGTCACCTCCTAGAGTCCCATCATTTAAATACCACACATTAAATTTTGAATTTAGTTGTTGTATTATGGGGTTAATAGCTAAACTGAAAGTAACTATATTACTATATAACTAAAGTATATTAGGCCGTCGTCTAATAAAGAAAATGTAACACACAGCAGTTGTTACCCAATGCGGTGTGCTTGGAAGGTAATAGTATGTGATTTAAATAACCATAGCGGTAGTGATAAATTTCTTCGTCGGTTGGTAATAGTGACTGAATTCGCCAAATTGCCAGCGACGTGGAGCTACTAATCAAATATATAATATTTGTGCGTGTGCGCTAATAATGTATTGTTTTCTAAAGGAATACTTGAAATTACAGTTTGTATAATACCGAATCTGCATTATTAGTATGGAAAATCTTTCTTCTCTCTCTCTCTTTGTCAATTTTTTGGGACAGAACCATGTGTACCATATTTTTAGGTCCTAGAACCCTGGCTGCCTTCCCAGGCAAGAGGGATTTCAGAATGACTGAAAGGATACAATGATTCTCCTTCTGTTCAACACCCTCAGTTGTAATAACCAGGCGTAAACGTTCGTGGCTCTCCAACGAATGGAAGAGTTTCGCCTTCCCACCTATTTATCAATTATCTGGCTACCCAGACCACACATCCAAGAATTTATAGTCAACCATATTCCAATAAATTGGACAGCTTGGTAGTCATTAACCACGCACGAGCTTGTGGAATTAAATTAGTTTGAAGCATGACCATCGGACGCCATTAGCATAAGTGTTGGAACTGTTGACAAAAAACCGGTAATTTGTTTCATGTAACGATCAATATTGTTGTCCAACAGGTGTTTAACATACATGCTCACACGCATGCGCTTGTATGCACGACACATTTGAGGAACATTTGTTAAGGAAATTGACAACAAATGGTCGTGTTCGACACATTCATATTAATGTCCCCAGCGTGCATGCATCACAGACGTATCGTCTGGAATTATTTATTGAACTTTATTTGTAGTAGGCTTGGGAGTAATATTGAAGAGCTGTGAATTATTTAATAGTTAGTGTCTTAAGGGCGCACCCTACCTCAGATTTTATCCCGCTCGCACCATACTCGCGACCTGTGTGAGAACGAGACGGAGTGGGGCGCAAGCGGCTCTAAAGCGTCGAAAAGTTTAGGTAATTGCTTTTTACGTTGAAAATAATGGTAATTAAAAAAAAATGACACACATAAGACCTGCTTTATAGTTAGTTCAGTTATCATGCAAAGTTTCATGATCTAATTTGAAGTATTTTTTGAATACCAGCGGTTTATAATTCTGTTCAGAGGTAACTTTGGATTTTTTTTCTATAGAGAAAATTTTATGTAATCGTGTTTTCGCCTCACATAAGACCTAGCATCAATCCTCAACTTTAACATATATTTATTTCAAAATTAATGCTGCAGTATTTTCGGCATAACAGAGGATCATGCTAAGCAATTTGTGATAGGGTGCGTCCTTAATGCAAGAAGAGCTGAATACCATGACGAATTAGGTAGATTGAATATATACAGGGTTGTTGGTAAAACATTGTACTCATCATTATGAACAACTTTTACTATGGGCCCAAAACTGCAACCGCGAAAAAAAATCTGCCGTTCCAACTATGTTCACATAACTCTTCAAAAGGGATTGGCGGTTTTTTTCGTTCTACCCCTGTATACATTGTGTTTAATACTACAAAGGTTTCGACACAATATAACTAAATTCAGATGTAATTCTGATCACTGTGCTTTATTAATTTTACGATTGCTTTTTTAACAAGCTACTTAATCGGCTTACGTCTTACGTCTTAACAGACGATGCCGGTTTTAAAAAGTGGACCATTTCAGATAAAAACTGTTATGTAGAAACGACTTTTTACTTTCGGGCCTTGTACTAAGTTGCCAAGGTTAAAGGGCCGGGCCCTTTATGGAAAAATACGCCGTGAGATTTCTATCAACCAAGCCAATGATGCTTGACAAAATATTACCGGAACGTGGCTGATGGTGGATTTTATGGTTTGGAATTAAGCGGAAAATATGACAATTAGTATTTGAGATACCTTCGTGGGAAAAAGACGTTAATATAACTTTAGGAAGAATACTTCTTCTGCCAGGGCTGCGGTAAAGTCCGAAAGGGATACCGGGACCCTTGGCAACAGGCAACTGAACTGGTTTTAGTCAGTAAAAGTCTGACACGCCCTCCCGCTGCACGCAGAGCGGCGGAAGTAATTTGATGACTCCACATCCTCAAAAAAAAAGGCAGAATACTTCTTAATACTTATTATATACTGCATTCTGCAGTGAGCAAGGCCAACTTTACCCACTTCTGGGCATAAGCCTCTCTTGTTTTGTGCCAATTAATGTTGGGCAAACAGTATCTCTGCCACACAACAGTCACAGTGTCAGTAACAGTGTCTCAGTAGTCTGAGCTGGGTGGAAGGAAAACGCGCTCAGAGCAGAGCACCGCAAAAATGGTCAGACGCGATCAAGAAGGTTGTTGGAGGCAGCATCTACCAAGCGGTCCACACTGCAGAAGATCGCATAGCCTGGAGACGCGTCATAAATGGTCGCGATCCTCAGCATTGAGGGAACGACGAAGAAGAAGAAACAGTATCTTAGGCAGGTTACTTAGCAATTGGGAACATGAGATGTAGCGTGCGCCTTAGATGACCATCCTAAGTTTCCAATTCCAGAAATGACATAAGGTGAAAATTACAATTCACTCCTTGGGTAAATCGATACCACCTACTTTTTTAAAAACATAATTTTACTAAAGGCTAAGAAGTACCAGCTCAAGGAATTTCAAATTAAAAAGTCAATTATCATCATCCTACTAATATTATAAACGCGAAAGTTTGTAAGTATGGATGGATGTTTGTTCCTCTTTCACGTAAAAAGTACTGAATGGATTTGGATGAAATTTGGCAAACAGATAGTTTAGGTATAACCTGGATACATAGGATACTTTTTATGCCGATATTCCCACGGGATCGAGACTTACGCGGGTGAAACCGCGGGGCACAGCTAGTATTAAATAAAATAATTACCTACATGAAAAAACACGGTTACCTCTAAGCGACCGGGTGGCACACAAATTACGATACAAGTACATTAGCGATTTTTTGTTAAGATTTAATAATATTAATCTTAGGAACAAATTAAGCCCCATAAAAGTGGAAATTCCGTAACAATTTACGAGTGAAGCACCATTTTTGGAAATATCCAACTTTTAAAATGGTTTCATAGCTCATTGTCATAAATAACGTGTAAATCTCAAGCGGGTTCATTTTATAACAAGCCCGTTGATCGCCGGCGCAGCGTGATATATTACAGTGCCTGTTTTAAACTAGTTAGTATCATTTAAAGCTATGTCCTTATCGCGTTGCGTATCTAGATATTTATTGTAAGGTAAACCGAGACTTGACTTCATTATTGTACTGGTAACTTGCAGATTTTGCTAGTTTTATTTGTGGAAGGCTGTTATTAACTTTACCAGCTTCTGACAAAAAAAAAACCGGCCAAGAGCGAGTCGGACTCGCGCTCGAAGGGTTCCGTACCATTATCTATCTATATCTACAAAAGGCAAAAAGATCACGTTTGTTGTACGCCCCCTTATTTATTTATTTTATTCTGTTTTTTTTTGTATTTGTTGTTATAGCGGCAACAGAAATACATCACCTGTGAAAACAACTGTCTAACTATCACGTTTCATGAGATACATCCTGGTGACAGACGGACAGACAGACAGACAGACGGACGGACAGCGGAGTCTTAGTAATAGGGTCCCGTTTTACCCTTTGGGTACGGAACCTTATAAAACAACTTCTTCCGTCTTCTTCTCATATCTCCCTGAATCTCTACCAGACAGTTAATTTGTTTATTGATTTATTTACTTAACCATTTATGCACACACATATTATAATAGGCACCTATGAAATTGCCGTTCTGCAGTACTAGCCATTTCAAATCAAAATAATTTTTGTTTGGCTAAGAATTCTAATTTCAAATTAATTTTATTTTAAAAACATGGAATTCTTTTTTCAAAAGAAGTCATTTGCTTAATGATTAGTGTTACATCGTCATCGCATTTCAATCTTTTTCGTCATCATGGGTACCTACGTTAAAAATTCGAGCAATTATGGAATATGAGTACCGTCGTGGCAGCAACACGGCACAAGCGGCACGCAACATCAACGACGTTTACGGAGCTAACACTACAAACCAACGTACCACCTGTTATTGGTTTGCTCGCTTCCGTTCTGGCAATTGCGACCTGAAAAATGAAACTCGCGGTCGTCCGAAGACTTTGGTCCAAAATGACGAATTAAAGGCGATTGTGGAAGCTGATGATACACAATCTACGGCTGAATTAGCAGCAGCTTTCGACGTTAGCGTCAAAACAATATTGGTCCATTTGCGTCAAATTGGCAAAGTAAAAAAGCTTGACAAATGGGTGCCCCACGAACTCAATGATCGCCAGCGCGAAGTACGCGTCGAGGCGTGCCTTGCACTGCTCAACAGACACACAAATGAAGGAATTTTGAACAGCATTGTTACCTGCGATGAAAAATGGATTCTGTTTGATAACTGCAAGCGCTCAGCAAGTTGGTTGGATCCTGGTTCAGTACCTAAACAATGCTCTAAACGAAAACTTACCCCTAGAAAAGTGATGGTCACTGTTTGGTGGTCTAGCGCCGGTGTGATTCATCACAGCTTCTTACCAAACGGGTTGAGCATTACTGCAGATGTGTACTGTAAAGAACTGAACACAATGATGGAGAAGCTGGCACATCTCCAACCAGGATTGGTCAATCGCTCGTCTCCGCTGCTCCTGCACGACAACGCGCAACCTCATACTGCACAGCAGACGGTCTCCAAGCTGCAAGAACTGGGGTTGGAAGCTCTCCGTCATCCGCCCTACGCACCAGACCTTGCGCCTACAGACTGCTACTTTTTCCAGAATTTGGATAACTTCTTGGCGGGAAAAAAAATCAATACCCGAGAGGCAGTACAAAATGCCTTTGAAGAATTTGTTGCCTCCCGTCCAGCTGATTTCTTTAAGAAGCATCAATAAACTGCCACTGCGTTGGCAAAGATGCATTGATTTCATGGGTGATTACTTTGATTAATACAAATAAAAAATACATGAAAAAAAATCGTTTAAATTTTTTCATACAAAACGGCTATTTCATAGGTAAAGACCTAAATTTATACAGACAAGGATACAGAAAAGGACAGATAAATACGTACAAAGGCAATGCTTATTTGTAAAGATACTACCTGCGATAGGAAAGTAGATAAAAGAGATGTAGACAACGTGTGTAAGAGTAGTAGAGAAACAAAATACATAAATCCCAAAAACAATTCATTAATTGTCACTATTTATTAAAATAACGAAAATAAAACATTGCAGAAGGATACACCAATTTTTTTCTCGCTTTTAGATAATGGCAACCGTAATTGTATGTGGTAGAGCTCATAAATTAATAAATACTATCGTATCGTAACATAATATTTAGGTCAATTATAATATCTCTGCTCCAAATTGTTACCATTACAATCAAATTAAAGTTATTAAGTAACATAATAATCGAAGAAAACGTATAACTTGAAATTTAAATGACATTACATAAGTAAAATAAGGTGAAACAATTTGCCTTATATGATAGGCACAAAAAATTTCAGTTCTTAGTACTTTTGACGTAACGAATGTAACAATTTAATGACTGATGACGCTTTAAAATGCTAAACTTTTTCTGAAACTCCATTTGTGCTATATTAGCCGTTTATTGTAGACTAGCTGTTGCTCGCGACTTCGTCTGCGATTCAGGATGAAAAGTAGCCTATGTCCTTCTCCGGGCTATGGTCTACCCATGTGCCAAACTTGATCAAAATCCGTTCAGCCGTTTTAGCGCGAAAGCGTAACAAACAAATAAGCTGAATTTCGCAGGATACCTACTTCCCTACTTTGTGGGTCGATCGAAGCTTGCAGCGATCGGTTCGTGGACCATCCTTTAGTTATGTAGTGCGTGACCCCTCCGTGTCTCAGAAAGCACGTTATGCCGTCGGCCCCGGATGTCATTCGTAGATCCTTGACAGTCGTTACGGGTAGTCAGAAGCCCAAAAGTCTGACATGGAGGTCAGACGTCTTACCAAAGGGTATCGTGTTACCCAGTCATCGGGTTGTGAAGGTCAAATAAGCAGACACTCCATGGAAAATACTGGTATTCGGTTACTCCGGCTGCTGCTTCTTCATCCGGTTAGACTGGAAGCTGAACCCAACATAATTGGGAAAAGGCTAGGCAGATTTTTTGTAAATACTTACCTACTTCAGTCCGTCTTTAGATCTCTATTCTGATAATTTTAAGATACCTTGCATCAAACACGAGTTGGTTTAGAGTTCTGTGTTTGTAATAGAATTTGGTTTCGTTGTATCTTAATTAATAAATAATATTAATATTATATATTTTATCATTTAATTTTCGGCTCTTTCCTACCCCTCATAATATAATAAGTGCTTAATAATATAATAAATATTATCAAGCACTTATCAATAATTGTGCATTTGTTAGATGCGTAAACGTGATGTGCAGTTGATAATGGTTTATTTTTTGGTTAGAATTTTTATCATTTGAAAAACATTTACAGTAAAAAAAAATCAAGTAATAAAAACTAATACCCAACTACGACTTAAAAGGTATAAACAAGACACCACAGACAGACAAATTAAAAATTCGGAGTCACACGTAATCTGTTCGATTTATGCCCTAACACGTGTGACTCCGGATTTTTAATTTGTCTGTCTGTGGTGTCTTGTTTATAGGTACCTTTTAAGTCGTAGTTGGGTTTTAGTTTTTATTAAGTACTTGATTTTTTTTTTAATTCTTTTCGGGTTATAATATATATATATTTGAAATGTGCTCATTAAGCCCTTTCATTTGATACCCAACATGGTACTATTAAACCATATTTTTTTTTAAGTTCCTCACTTTATGTCCTCTAGAGGCCGCCATTTTTAATTTAATGTGACTTCACATAGCCTATATTTTTTTTAAGTTCCTCACTTTATGTCCTCTAGAGGCCGCCATTTTTAATTTAATGTGACTTCACATAGCCTATAACCAGCGGACAATCATGACGCTTCTAACGATACCTCATTTGTCAAATTGTGATAAGTGGTTTGGAAGATAGGAGGGAACAGATGAACATACATACATACATACATACCGGTCAAAATCATAACCCTCCTTTTTTTCTTCGCCGTAGTCGGGTAAAAACTAACCTAGCCGTTCCATCTTGATGTAAAAAAGTTATAATACTAAGCTATAGCTTAAATTAAATTAAATACAGCAACCATTTTTTTGGATCAAACCAACTTTGATAATAAAGATGAAAGTTTTATTCAATAATATTAAAAAGTATAATTCGTTTTATTCCATACCATTACTTTATTAATACGGAACGTGACTTCATTGTGTTCGGTACAAAAGCTTCTTTATTAGAAAAAGTAAAACTTTAGAAAAGTCATGCTATGCCTTTAAGATTAATTGAATGAATAATAGAAATAATCTCTAATGCCGGGGCTACATTGTCGCGTTATCGCGAACTTTAGTTCGTGCGCTCTCTGTTGCTCAGCGAGACGTCGAGCGGTGTGCGAGAGAGAGCGCGCGAAGTAAAGTTCGCGATAACGCGACAATATAGCCCCGGCATTAGAGTCACAAAAGTTAAATAACTTAGAATTACTTAAGTGTAGCCGGTGGGTACTTGTAACTCAGTTACTAAAAACTGTCAAAATTACGATCCAAATAGGTAAATTTTGTTCCTCATTTCACTACACAAGATATTATACTAATTACTTTTGAAGTCCTGAATATTAGATAAGTTAATGCTTTATTAACGTCTACGAGTATCTGAGAGACTGGCACTTAAAGTCATACCTAGTAGGTACTTACATAATATAAATAAAAAGAGTACACAGTCTCCTAAGTTTCATTAACGTCACATTAAACTGTCGCAGATTCAAAGAAGCACGCGCGGAAAATTGTGGAACTACATTTTAAATGCAATGTGATGCAATGACAATAGACACTAGCGCCGCGTCAAATGGACTTCAGTAACGGCGTGGACTGGAGTTCGGATCTCATAATAGTTTCTTTTATTTTTTTTCCGTTTTGCTACTTTGGAACAGGCAACTAGAATTTCATAATTCTGATGATTTTCACTAACTGACCGACCATTTGACAGTTCAAAACAGAGGGCCTAGACAAGTGACAATCGCTTCCAAAGCGTTTCGTATTTCTACAACGACTTTCAACAGGATTGACATAAGCTTTTCAATATCATAAGTCAGTCCTATACATTTTTGCCTTTTCCATCATCGTTATCGCTGATAGAATGTCACTTTGTCTAGGGCCTACTACTTGAACTGTGAAATTGTAATGGTCCGTCAGTCAGTGAGAATCGTTTAATTCAAATTAATGCTTTGATTTTGATTGAAAGCCGAACAAATGGTAACGAAAATATCGAAATTAGGTGTCACGTTATTTCTAATTACTTTGCTTCGGTCTGTTGTCATAGAAAGTGTGTTGACAAGGCCATCTGGAGGCCAGCCGGATGTTGGTGCATATTTAGAAGTACCTAAACAGTTTTATTATAAAACATGATTTCATTGTTGCTAGGACTTATATCATAGTTAGCTTGTCAGCCAATGTCGTGTCGCGGATTTGTCGCGGCCCTTAGAATTTGCAGATCTGAATGGTGATTGGGCGAACTTAATCTACATTATAAAGGCACGATGAATAAATAGAATTACCTATAGATTTGGTGTTGAAGCTGAACTGTCATACAATTCACATTGATATTATAAACGCAAACAGAGAGACTTTAGCATCTAGCTAAATTTTCTCTGAGTGCCCTTTTGGTTTCCGCGACCTGTTTATTTATTTATTTATTTTATTTTTTATGTACACACAGTAAAATACTAAATAGATACGACATAGTTAAAATATGAGTACAAAGGCACTGCTTATTTCTTAAGAAATTTCTTCCAGCAGACCTGCGAAAGGAGAAATGAGAAAGAAATGTAGACAATAGTGTGTGAGAACAAGAAGAGAAAAACATGATTATGCGAAGTCTTAACTAAAAATATTAAATATACCTACAAATATACGCAAGAAAATTAACATATACTTAAATACCTACACATATACGCAAGAAAATTAACATATCCTACTATCCTATTAATATTATAAATATGAAAGTTTGTTACTCAATCAGGCAAAAACGGCTGAATGGATTTGGATGAAATTTGGCAAACAGATAGCTTATAACCTGGATTAACACATAGGATACTTTTTATCCCGATATTCCCACGGGATCGAGACTTACGCGGGTGAAACCGCGGGGCACAGCTAGTACTTAAATAAATACATAAAGCTTAAATATATAAACATAAATACACTATAGGTACATGTTGGTTGATGTTTGGTGCAGATATTTCTAGGTGTAGGTAAAGAAAGACAGGCCTTTATCGTAGTGGAAGAATAGATGCAGGATATAATAAAATCGAATTTAATAAAATAATACAATAAGGGCGTTTGCCCCCTTATTATGGACATTTTTGCACTCATGCGTATACGGTTCGTGCAATTTCTAGGATGGCCAAACTGGATCAGAAACGAACATGAATCGAATACGAACCGGATACGGATAAGTAGGCAAACGCCCTTACAATAAAACATGTGCAACTGCCTTTAATTTAAATCGTTGGATTTAAAAGTAGAACAATAAAAGCCAATTGGCGGCAATTCTGTTAATTCCTTCCTCGATTAATAAGACATAGGTATACTATTCTACTGCAATCCGTAATAGTTTAGGCTTTGCAAATTGCAATGCAAATATGCCGCCCATTTATTGTTCTAGATTAATAATAGCTATTAGTCAAGAATAATTACAGCTCGGAGATAATCAAAATAATGTGGGTGTGTAATAGAAACTTTAATTACCTTCATGTTGTATAGGTAGATAAATAGCGTGGCCAGTTGTTCTGGACCTCTAAGAAGACGCTGCTGAAATCTAAAATCTAATAAGTTCGGGGCTTGAGAGCCGTCGGCACCCCACTCCGTCTCGCTCTCACTCAGGCCGCGAGTAGTATGGTTCGAGCGAGATAAAATCTTAGGTAGGGCATACCCTACCTAAGATTTTATGAGAAATCACCAAATAAAGGTACAGTATGCCGCACATCAGTAGTAACAAAACTAGTAAAAACTGGCGTCTCATGCTATTGTAACCCCGTATACGTTAGGCCAGCTAAGTTCAAAGTGTGTACCTATGACGGGTCACTGTTGTCTGGTCCTGCACTGTTTCCTTATTTATCTATCGCTATTTATCAAATCTATTGGCCATATTCTGCGCCCAATTAGTTTTTCAATACTTGTTTTTTAATACAACAACAAATCTTTAAACACTAACACTTTATTAATTTGATTTATGTCTAGTCATTGCAGTCTACCGGTATAAATAGAATAATAATTAGTCATTATTTGAATCATGTGAACAAAATTCACTCTCAATCATAATAATGCACATGCTAATAACAATAATATTATGATGGTGTCACTACTGGCTTGTGTGTGTGCGTGTGTGTGTGTGCGTGTGTGTGTGTGCGTGTGTGTGTGTGCGTGTGTGTGTGTGCGTGTGTGTGTGCTTGTGTGACATAGTGACGTTTTTCTGTTGAACTCTTAGGAAACTGCTCGCTCAGTGAATGCAAGTTTGATGGTTCATGTGTCTTATGTAAAGTATGAACAAAAACCTAATTTTCTTCAGATATCGGTAACTCATGGAGGTTTATAGTTTTTGCTGTTTACTCAGGTGTTCATTAGTGCAAGTACAATGGAATTGTATGATTTCTGTTCGCTTTGCCTTTAGTTTTTTATTGTTCCGTACCCAAAGGGTAAAACGGGACCCTATTACTAAGGCTCCGCTGTCCGTACGTCTGTCACCAGGATGTATCTCATTACCTAACCGTGATAGTTAGACAGTTTAAATTTTCACAGGTGATGTATTTCTGTTGCTGCTATAAAAACCAAAATAAATTAAATATTTTAGGGGGCTCCCAGACAACAAACGTGATTTTTTTGCCGTTTTTTATAGATAATTGTATGGAACTATTCGTGCGCGAGTCAAAAAGAGCTCGGCGACAAAAATCACTACTCCGCTAGCATAAAGTTGGCTGGTTATTGACCGCCTTCTTAGTCACCATTTCCGATATCCACGTTAATGAATGTGATGGGTGGCCTATTTTACTTACTCATATCCACAAATCTTTATTTAATCAGAATATAATCAGCAATTTATCACATCGTGTCAGCAGAAGCTATAATTATTTTGCAAGCGTCGCCGCAGGCAAATCCGTATCATTTTTTTTGAGCAGCTGTTTTGATATCGTAGTATCGTGACCACATTTCAACGTTGTTTCAATAGATCCTGTTCCGTTATGCAAAAATAAAATCGCCATGGCATTAGCGATGGTGTGGTCATTTCGTGTTACTATTAAAAATAATAAATAAGTCTATGCTTTAAAAATTGTCGCTTTACGGCTATTGGTTGTTTTTTAAACGAATATCAATGTTTTGGGGATTACTTTAGCAATATTTTTAAGGAATCTAAACATTTTTCTTTTTCTTTCTAGAGTTACTCCGTGAATTTGCTTAGGTACTGCTTAGATAATATAACGCAGCGTGACGTCGCGTGTCGCAGCGCAACGCCGCGGGGCGCAACCTAAAGCGGTTGTGGCGACTTATAATACATATTATTATGTTTAGATCATCTTTGAATTCAGTGCCTACTACAGAATACTATGAAATAATTGTCAAAAATGACAGCACATAAGAAATAAGTTAATCGTAGTATCTCTTACTCGGAACCACACCCAGTCAATTGTCGTTAAATCTATGTTGTTATCATTATAGCGTTGCAAATAGTCCAAAACGTTTTGTATTTAACAGTTGCAGTGTTGAGTGTTCAGGAAGGGAACACGCCGATAATTATATGCATTGCCGCGATAGAACATAGAACCTGAGCCTACAATTTTGAAAATGGCAACAGTTTAAGTAGTTGAAAATAACATACCAACAATACAGTTTTGGTAATTACCCACAGTTTGAACAAAAGCTAATTGACTTAATAACTTTATTAGCTCAGTAAATCCAAGCTTACTAATTGATCGCAATCTTGAACAATCCAATTTACTAAATAAGTGTTTACAAACCGTTGGCCGCTCTTTAGCCATTTGCCATTTAAATTTCAGAAAACTATAAATTTACGGCTAAAACGCACTTAGAATTTAGTGTAATCGTGTAATGAAATTAAGAACACTTGTAAATTAAATGTCTTGTGCAAGCGCATGTACTTGTACGCAATTAGTGACGATAAAAAATAATAATACAGCGCCATTAATTGTATATTCAGTGAAATAGTGGCTGTTGTCGTTGAGCAAGATATTTGACGGTACAAATAAAAGCAATAGTTTAAACGAATAGTAATTGGCGAGTTTAAGATTGGGTTCAACAGCTAATTTATTTCTTTGATCAATTTATTCCTTTTATTCCTAGAGCAGTGGTGGTCCAGTGGTAACGGCCGCGACTTACGAGTTGTAGGTCGTAGGTTCGAACCCATTCAAGCGCTTTACTTTGTGTGAATAATTTCATCACCACTGCTCTCAAAACGGTGAAGGAAAACATCGTGAGGAAACCGGCATGTCCTAGAACCAAAAACTTGAAGACATGTGACATCTACCAACCCGCCCTGGGCCCGCGTGGAGGATTACGACCCTCTCCCTCACACAGAGAGGAGGCCTGTGTCCCAGCAGTGGGAACATTGTAGGCTGGTTATGTATGTTATGTATGTATAATTCATTCCTACATGTCTGCTTATCATACATCATTGCCTTGTTTTTCTATAGTAGTAGTCGCAAGCGCTACTGCTGAACATGAGGTCCTGGGTTCGATTCCCGGGTCGGGCAAAGTGTTATTGGGTTTTTCCATCTGGAATTTCTGCCCGGAAATTGAATGTGCCCGGTCGATGGCAATAGGTTCACCCCCTATCACATGGGACTTAAACATAACTGGCGAAATGTAGGTGTACTTATCTACTATATGTACACCTCTGCCTAACCCATCGGGGAATACAGATGTGATGTTATGTTATTTTTTTTTTTTTTTATATACTTTATTGTACACCACAAAAATATATAATGAAAGGAAAAGACAAACACTACAAAATATACAATGAGCGGCCTTATCGCTTTCCGCGATCTCTTCCAGGCAACCTTATGCAACCTGCAATCTTACCTTGTTATGTTATTCTTTATAGAACAGATATGGCACTACTTCATTTTGGGTGTCCTTACATAACATTAAGCCCGTAAAGAATTTATTCCATTCTAATACCAAAAACTAACACCACCCTGGTATTTGCTATGCGCTGCGTTTATCCACCCCATCCCTTATAGCTATCGTGATGATTTTTTTTATTTATTGATACTTATTTGGTGAATAAGTGTCGTGTCAAAACGGAGTTAGTTAGTCTTTATTACAACTAGCAATAAAAAAACAAAAAATATGACATCTGAATGTCATTAAAACGTTGTCATTAAAACGTTGTCATTAAAACCTTGTATTAAACCGTTGTCATTAAAACGTTGTATTAAAACGTTGTCATTAAAACGTTGTATTAAAAAGTCAAATGCCAACTGACATAAGTTTAAAAAAAACTCCCCTTGCCTCTAGAGCTTTTTGTAGAAATGGTCTAATCGAATCGACATTTCGAAGCAAAAAAATTAAGAACGACCTTGTCTACATACTTAGTGAAATTCTTAAAACTTTTATCTTTGCCATTAATCTTTTAAAATAACTGTGCCGAAACAAAAATTAATATAAAAGATAAAATATTTCGCCACATTGCTTCGTGCTCATGACATTAGCTTACTATGCCAGCGCCATAGTTCACACAGTTAGCTCGCTTATTTCCCACGAAATGACAAAACACATTACTCTCTTTATTTGCACATTATCTGTATTGTGTGTAAATAGAAATGTGGTTGATGTTATCTGTGGTCGGAACGGACGGACTTCGTTGTTCTACCGGTCATACATTATTATTGTATTCAAATTTCAAAAACGCCTTTGATGCCGCTTTGTTTCACGAAATATTTTGATGGCTGCTCGTATTGTTTTGCTGCTGTCAGATTTTTGATAAAAACAAATTACGAGCTAACATTTTTTTTTAGTATATCTTCTTTTATTTGGAAGCTTCTTTAATTTAAGCTCATTGATATCATAATAAAAAAAAGAATTCTGAAAAGTGGTTTCTCCTTGAATTTGAAAAAATAAAACATTAGTCACACTTTCTTGTAAACGTTTACGTAAAAAGTAAAAGTAGACCCAAAAAAGACATAGAAAATTAAACTTTAAAAATACTTTTATAAAGTTACGAAATATTCATGCAAGTCTGCTACAGTTTTCTTTAAATGACTCCAAACTGGTGCGCGTGCGCCTGAGGGTAAAATGCTTACGTCAACATAGCTGAGTGATTGGCGTTACGTAACCAAGGTGAAGTGCGTTTTGAGTTCGGTTCGTTCTTGATCGCTTTATGAACTCTTTGTTAGTATAGTTACATTTCTACGAACTTCGAAGGGTAATGGAGAATGTTGAGTTGTGGGAATTTTTATTTCTTTTTTGTCTGCTGTTCTACTGATTTATTTTGAGTATAGTAGCAGCTATTGTAAGTATTTTCCTTGTCCGACAGCATAGTCCTTAAGGAAAATACCTACAATTACCTGTGTATAAATTGTGTAGTTTCTAAGGGATAAGTAATTTTATTTTACCGCTTTAGATAAGACAACTAAAAACGCACTTTCAAAAAGTTTTTTTTACAAATTGAATTCGATGAAATCGTTTAGCTCATCAAGAAAACGAGTTTTGAAAAACAATATACAATATGTTAACTAACAAAGGGCGTTCCCGTTAACCTGCAATAGTATAGCGTGTATACATGCCAAAAAAAAAATTACCATTAAACAAAAAAATGTTTTTTTTTTGTTTTTGTATAGTAAAATATTCACAAAAAATATTAAATTGTTACGGAAAATAAACTCTCTGTACACGCCCACTTGTCACACTTGTTTTTCTACGTTGAAATTCAAGTGTGCGTGTACAGTGTTTCTTTTACATTTCATTTAATCGTTTTGTGAACATTTCACGACAAAAATGAAAAAAAAAAAAAAATAATTAATGGTAATATTTTTTTTAGCATGTATACACGCTATACTATTGCAGGTTAACGGGAACGCCCTTTGTTAGTTAACATACTGTATTTTCTATTGAATATTGGAAACTATTAAACATTTTCTTTATTCCGTAGCACACATTATGATTTTCATTTTAACTCCCGTCATTACACTCAATAATACACGGTCAAGTTAAACAACATCACCAATAACAGAAGGACAATCATTGTATGCACCTGTTCGAACCACGTTTGAATAATATATGACTGGCCATAAACAGCTTAGCTACTAATAATTAACATGAACTAATTAAGTTGTTGCTATAGGCATGTCGTGCCACGCAAGCATCCTTGGCGGCAACGGAAACCTACGCAATGTTGCCTCGGATATCAATTACCAAATATATTTTTACATTACTTGAATGGGAAACAATAGAACTTTTATTTGTAACATATTCCATACATACGATACCTAAGTTTCGGAGCTCGTGGCTAAGTACTAACAGTCGTACAGGTCGATACATCAGGTTAAGCTACGCTTGCCGGGGTTGGTCAGTGGATGTGTGACCATCTTTATATACCGAGACTCCTTCGTGCCTCGGAAAGCACGTTAAGCCGTTGGTCCCGGCTGTCATTTGTGGATCTTTGACAGTCGTTACGAGTCGTCCGAAGCTCGAAATTCTGACAACTAGGCTTACCAAGGGGTGTCGTATTACCCAGTTACTGGGTTGTGGAGGTCAGATAGGCCGTCGCGTCATGTAAAATCCTGGTATTCAGCTGCATCCGGTTAGACTGGAAGCCGACCCAAACATAGTTGGGAAAAGTTTAGGCAGATGATGATGATACGATTCCTAAGTTTGACGAGCATTCGATCGCTTCCTTATGTCACATATTCAGTTACCTACAGAGCAATCTCCATTTAGTCACGCTAAAGAATGTCTTTCTTTCTTTTTCTTTCTATTTACGGTAAATAACTTATATAATTAGCATAAAAGCATCTAATGATTTTCATAATAATTTACTGCATTTTAACGGTTTCTTGCATAATTTTGTGTGTTTCCATAATAATATTTTAATGAAATATGTCATGCTTCGTCTCGTCTCGTGTTATATCAAGTTTTGACACTAATTGCATATTTTCTACTTTTAAACTGTTACCGCCTTATTCATAAACGCTGCTTAAAGTTAAGTTATGAATTAGCAACTGTTTAACCATACATTTTCGACGTTTATACGACTCTTTAACTTTAAGAAACGTTTATGATTAAGAGGGTTAAAGTTTGATATGCGAATGTAAATTCATTGAATTGCAAGTTTTCTAGTAAAACAACCGACTTCACAAAAAAACACAAAAACAGTGAAAAATAACTTTAATTTCGGAAGTCGGTGTCTTTGCTTTTCAATTTTCGTTTTTTGGCACCGACTTCGGAAATTAAAGTTATTTTTCACTTTTTTAGTGTATTTTTGTGAAGTCGGTTGTTTTTTTATTTTGTAAAAAGTTTTTATTTTTCACTTTTTAGTTGTGGTACCTCCCCCACACAAATTCGTATACCGTTATCAGCTATGTAAATGATGATTAAGATATCGTCTACATACGCAATGTGGGAAAAATACGTAATTATTGAAGCTAACTCAAAAACTACGCAAGTAAAATTAATACAATTTATATGGGACCACCTCTGAAGCTTGACCTACCAAACAAAAAAAGAATCATCAAAATCGATTCATAATTGGCGGAGTAATCGAGTAACATACATACAAAAAAAAAAAAAACATACAGACGAATTGAGAACCTCCTCCTTTTTGAAGAAGTCGGTTAAAAATAGGTTAGGTAGGTACTTATCTTACTACAAAACTTGCAATTCAATGAAAATAAACACCCATCTTACTAGAAAATCAGGAAACCCAAAACCAAAAAACCAGGGGAACTAGGTTACCTATCTTACTAGAAAACTTGCAATTCAATGAAAATAAACGTAATACGTAAATTTCACATAGGTGTGATGCTTGTATGAAATGTGAGTGTATGCATAATCAGCCTATAATGTTCCCACTGCTGGGACACAGGCCTCCTATGAGAGGGAGTGGGCCGTAATCCACCACGCGGGCCCAGTGCGGGTTGGTAGATGTCACATGTCTTCGAATTTTTGGTTCTAAGACATGCCGGTTTCCTCACGATGTTTTCCTCGCCGTTTCGAGAGCAGTGGTGACGAAATTATTTACACAAAGTAAAGCGCCTGTCAGGGTTCGAACCTACGACCTACAACTCGTAAGTCGCGCCCGTTACCGCTGGGCCACCACTGCTCTAAATGTGAGTGTATGCTTCTGCCTAACCCTTCGGGGATTACATGTGTCATGTGGTATTGTTTTTACTGAGCTTGCCTAAAATTGCCACATTGTGAAGGAGTGAGCTACGATACCTACTAGGTACTGCTACGGCGACAATATATAAGACAAAACCTAAAACATTCGCAAGTACTGTGCATGATGATTGGCAAAATTCATAAAAAAATATATATATAAGTATATATGCTGTATGTACTCGTATGTATGTATTTATTGTACATGTAAACGGTACATCACTGGCTACCTGCAGTATTTTCTCTCCTTCTTACTTTGATCCATTAAAAAGGTTGTCTGGAAAAGATCGCTTTTAGTTATAAGACCGCCCATTGTGTCACCTTATGTAAAATTTCTAACTTTATATCTGTAATTTTATGGTGTACATAATAAAGAGTATTAGTATAATATTCTATTCCAATGATCAATGATGATCGATTACAAGTCTTGTAATGTTTAGAAACAACGGTTTACTTTGTATCTGTATATCCACAATGATCGTCTTAAAATACAGGATCGATTACTTAATCATCTACAATTTTTAAAACAACGGCATACTTTGTAACTGTATTTCCATAATTAACGTCTTATAACACTACACGCTTACAATAATAAAACTATCATCACTAGGGTATCAAAATAGATCTCTACTAACAGTTAAGGCAAGCGAAATCATAGTGCACGGAATAAATTGTGTATCGCATTACGTATTGAGTTTAATTTCAAATTCATGAAGAAATTCTAGAGCGCATCGTAAGGTGATGCTCTACAGCAAACGGAGCGGAGGGAAAATAGACAAGAACCATTTTACGACGCTCTTGTTTTACATTCAATTACTTCAGTAGTACTATTCTGAAAAAAACTCACAGTGAAAACTTAGGTGGAGTGAGCTTGACGTGAACTGTCAATAGTGTCAATCCCTAGCATCTGATGGGATGACAGCTTACTTCACACAAGTTTTTACGGTTACATTTTTGCAGAATAGAGTAGCAGGACTTGTGACTTATGCTTCGCAACTATGACTTTCTGCAAAATTAAAGGTCTATTCAGATATAGGTACAAGCAATATTAGTTATTGCTTATAACTGAGTAGGTCTTAACCCTTAAATTACTGACTCACGCATCTAAGCACAGCTACAAAAGTACCAAGGAATTTATTTGAAAAATAATAAAAATAATAACTGTAGCAATTTTTTTAAGATTAAGTAATAGTTTTTTCTTTGTCAAATATTGTGTGTTGTTAACTTGTTATGTGTGTGCCAATATGCGTCACAGAGGTTACCAGCGATATTGATATTTTTATCATAGACTAGCTGTGTCCCGCAGTTTCAGCCGCGTAATTCTCGAGCCCGTGGGAATACCGGGATAAAAATCATCCTATGTCCTATTCCAGGTCATGGTCTACTCATGAGGCAAATTTCATCGAAATCCGTTCAGCCGTTTTAGCGTGAAAGCGTAACATACAAACAAACACAAATTACTAAGCTTGCCGTGAGGACTCGCCTGTATACTTCAAATTAAGTTATTATAGAGTACTTCACCCATGAATTTACAGAGCAGACTAACAACCATAAAATTTATTCTAACTTCAATGTGCCAGTGCGTTGCAATTTATAATTGGTCGAACCATAAAGTCGCTAATTGAATAAAATAAGTAATTTAAGGGGCACATTAACAATAGTAGTAATTAATTATGTTTAGTCTAATAACATAATTACTGCTAAGTTACTGTTAATGTACCCCTTTTATTCAAGTCGTAGGATGTCGAATATTTATTTACTTTTACGCATTATGGACTTAGTGCAATTAACAGTTTTGAGGCTACAACTCCTTTCCGGATTTCGAAATTGTAATTAAAAGCGTTTTAATTGTATGGCTTCGTCCGCCGTGGTGGCACTCTGTCTAGCGTTTAGTCAAATAGATCGTTGTTATTGTTACAGGTGTCGCGGTATCTACATCGCACATGCGAACTACGCATCAAAGACCTGACGTCACACAAAAATCCTATGGTGGATGAGTGAACTTTACACTCTGTTCCTCATACCCCTTTTTTTTTAGGGTAGGAAATCATCCAGTCACTTCTCCCGCTTTGGGCGGAGCGGCAGGGCGTATCAGACTTTTACTGACTAAAACCCGTCCGTGTTCCTTCAGTTGCCTGTTGCCAAGGTCTCGGTATCCCTTTCGGACTTTCCTGCAACCCTGACAGTCATCGGTCCTAGCGGACCCCGCCAGTTATGCTGACATCTCTTTGAGGCGAGCGTGGAACACGACGCGCCATCGAACCGGGCCTGAGGACCTAGACAAGTGACAATCGCTTCCAAAGCGTTTCGTATTCCTACAACGACTTTCAACTGGATTGACATTAGCTTTTCGATAGCTTATGTCAGTCCTATACATTTTTGCCGTTTCCATCATCGTTATCGCTGATAGAATGTCACTTTGTCTAGGGCCTCTGGTCCTTGTCGGACGGCGAGCTACCATACCATTGCTCGCCGCCCGCAATTCCGCATACCCCTAAACAGGTGTTTGCAATTCAGCGAGTTGCATTAGGTTATCAAACAAATCAATATTTATGTTTTTTTTTTTTTTTAATGCTAGAGGGTTATTGAATAATTCTCGTTGAATAACTACTAATATTTTTCAGGAAGTGATAGTGGAAGTTGTATGACGTCTTTATCAGAATATTTTAGAGGAGTTTTACGTAGCCATATTAATATGCAACATCGGTTTCAAACGATTTCTCTAAGCGTTATCAGATTTAGCTATCTAGAGTCCTAAACATATTCAAAACTTGCGCCATATTACATTTGGACTGGTCTGACGTCAATGTTTTAGCTGCATTTCGGATTTTGCGCACTAAAATAACTATTTTTTTTTAACTATATGGACGTGGCGTGGCGTAATGAAATGTTGGATATCCCTTGGACGTTTGGGTTAGATTAAACCCATTACATATTATTGCAATGGAATATTTTAAGATAAATTTTTAGGTACGAATATAAATTCGAGTATAAATTCCTACCGGCCTGTTAATTGGGATATACTCGTAATGTGTTCGAAAAGACTGTACGATAACTTGAAATCGTTTTATTTGTTGAAATATGAGATTTTATAATATGTTTAAAGTCTATAGACCGTTCAAACGTTATCTGTATTATCTTAACCACACCCACTTTATGTAGGTATAGGTAAGTCCCTACATTTTAAAATTCTGTAGCTATAAATTTTGCCATACTGTTGTTGGTTTTTTTATTTATGTATGAAACCTGCCGTAGGAACTACACTGACACACTAAACTCTTACCAGATTTTTTTTGTTTGAAATTATTGCCCATATTTTTGCCCTTTTTTTATAAAAATCAACGAGCATTATAAAAAAGTCGTTCAACACTTTCTCAATTTATAAAATACTAATTGACTGTATCGTATAAAATGCCGGTAGGCTTAACTAAATGTTCCTTAAACTATCAGTCGTTATATCAATCTTGTCGAAGCGTTTACGGATACACTTCGAAAGCCCAGACCTTGAGTCTTTCCTAGTTGTTCTAAATTTATACTGATCTTTAAGTAGGAGGCTTGTCAAACATGATTATTGTAATACTTAACTTATAGCAGCAAAAAATACGCTTATTAACTTTCCCCACAATGTATAGCACAAATGTTATACTGAAAGCTTTGTTTATACTTAGCCTTTTTTTTTTTTGCTGGTGGGAAATTATCCGATGACTTCTCCCGCTCTGGGCGGAGCGGAAGGCGTGTCAGTCATTTACTGACTAAAACCCACCCGTGTTCCTTGAGTTGCCTGTTGCCAAGGTCCCGGTATCCCTTTCGGACTAACCCGCAACCCTGGCAGGCATCGGTCCTAGCCTAAGGGCGTTTTAAAAGGAACATGGCTAATGGCTTGTTCGTAATTAAAGCCTTGTTATGCCCCTAATTACCCATTTTTATTGGTATGTCAGAAGTACTGTGAGACGAATTTATGAAAGTGTGATTAACTGTTTTCATGTTCTGATTTTGTATATTTTAATGTGTTATAATTGTCTCTTTTATTTTTATAAAATTTTATTTACTGTAATTTGGTCCTTACACAACTGTTGTAATTAAATAAAAATATACATTTATGTGATATCGCGCCTGTTTAAATTAATGCGCTCACGAAGGCTTAACAAAATTGAAGTAACTTTTCCTATCTACGATGATTTCGTTTTATTGAATTATTGTGTCAAGATGTTAATAGGCATTAGCCTATTAACATCTTGACACAATAATTAAAGGAAAAGGAAAATTAAATTAAAACCTGACTTATTAAAGTCAGGTTTTAATTTAATTTACCTTCTTTTGGCAAGTAATTTGGTAGGTACTCATCGCGCTGTCACGCTTGTGTGCAGCAGCCTTAACACCTAAGCCAAGTTTTTCGAATGCATTAAAATTAACCTACAGTTAAAACTTAGGTGATTATGTTAATTTGCAATCTATTTAGAAACGACATACAATTTTACACCGCCTACCTAATTATTATGCAAAGCACGCATAATTCGTGTATGATTGACTTGTTTTTACGCAAGTCGCTGAAAGGAAAGCAAGTATAGGAAACGGATTGCGTTTAAGGTCACCATTGGGTTAACCTGTTCTATGTAGATCAATGAATTGTGCCAGGCATGTATTAAATGCACAGTGTTAAAACTTTTTGCTGCAACACACCAAATAGGTACATTCCATAAAAGTGTGGCAGGGTTCTATTATTGACATAAAACCTCATTGTATGTTTCGTATAGGTACCTAATTCTTTCCATGATTGATTTAAAAATAAAATGGGATTCGAATTCCATATCTCAATAAAAAACAAATGAATGTGGGTTTGTTAGCGTTCGAAAATTTCTTTAATCTCATGAAATAAGTATCGTAATATTTAAATAATTATGTAAAAAATATTAAGGATTTGGATTATTTAGGACTTATGTAAGGATCGTAGCTGGTGGCGTTCTGTAGATTTTGCCTACCGGTTTCTGGGAGAACGCGTGAGTTTATGTACAAAAAATATTTGTGGAACGTTTCGATTTCAGCACGTGTTTCCGTGGAACTATGCTACCATGTACGTACGTTACTAAATTTTCTTTGCCTTTTTAGCCTAGATTATTACGCACTAGTAGAATTTCACCATAGATCGTGTACGGCACCGCGGTATTCGTGAATGCACCAATTCTCCTGCAAACCGTCCTAAAAAGGCGAACTCAGTGAGATTGTATCACTTTCCATTGGCATTTGAGCTATTTTATTTAGCGCTAACGAATTCCTTAAATGTTTATTAATTGACTAAATAACAGTGTGCTAATAACGACGTGGGTGATTCGGATAGTTGGGATTACGAGAAGTTATATTGCAATTAAAAAGTTAATAGCATACTCGTTGATAGCTATTACACGGCTAATAATTAGGATCTATTTTAGGTTTTGTATAGGTAATTATTATTTGCACCAACGATAGCCCCATTTTATGTCCAGGCAAATCACTGTCCTTTCCAAGGTTGCTTGTCGAGAGAGTTGAGTCGTTGAGCTCCTTTAGTTCTGAGTTGAGCTCCACTATTACTGACAAATGCTTGCACTGACTGGACAGGTCCACTCAAATCTGTGTGGTTCTTTCCTCAAAAGACCATTTCAGACTCTTATCTACATGGTCCTCATATGGCCTGACCAAGATTATGTCTGGACTTTAAAGGAGACGGGAGTTTGTTTCGGCCTTTCTTCTCAGAGTAGTCAGATAGGAAACGCCGACCTCATCTAGCTTATTTTTACAACTTTTTAATATGACGTGTAAAAGTGATTCCAATATCCTATTTACAGAATAAACAATTTCATTTCATTTCATTTCATTTCTTGGAAGAGATTGCAGAAAGCGATAAGGCTGCCCATTGTATATTGTGTAGAGTATGATTTATTTTGTGTTATGTATTTTTGTGGTGTACAATAAAGAGTAGTTATATATTATTTTGTCGGGTTTTGGGTTTTTTCCATCTGGAATTTTTCAGTAGCAGCCCGGAGTCTGGATTGGTGCCTGGTTGTTGGCAAGAGGCTCGCCCCCTATTATCATATTGTTGTATACATAGTTGGTAAAAGGCAAGGCAGATCGATTGATTGATCTGCCTTGCCTTTTACCAACTACGTTGGGGTCGACTTCCAGTCTAACCGGATGCAGCTGAATACCAGTATTTTACATGGAGCGACTGCCTGGCTCGCCCACTATTATATGGAAATTAAACCTAATTGGGGAAATGTGGGTGTATTATTAGGTACACTTGCCTCACCCTTTGGGGATGGAACAGGTATGATGGTATGTGTGTATTTGGTGCATGCCTATGTTCAAAGTAAGTTGTAGTAAAGCTCTGCTCTGTTGGAATCTTTTTCAGATGCTGAACTTCATCAAAAGTGGCTTGGTACAACACTAAACTTACGAAAGAGACTTGTTTCCGAAGGTTTGTGAATCTCAAATCAATAATAAATTTTCAGGAGAGGGTTGTGCAAACAACAGTGTACCGTTTAAAAATATATAGGCAGGCGCCCGTCTTCATCAGAATCGGCCATGTTCAATAAATGGTAATTTGGGTAGGAACCAACAAAGAATCACTCAAGTCACAATCGAAAGTTATTAATCACACAAAATATCTTCCTTACAGAATTTCACTAAAATCTATTCACTAGTAATTAGGAAATCTCTTAATCAATCGGTTTTAATTATTGTTTGATTCAAAAAGGGACAAGATTACTCGGAACAAAAGCGATTCGTCGGATACGTGGTGCGCTCGCCGTTGACGTTCGAAAAGCCCACGTTCAACATGGCCGCGCTGACCATCGCCTCGACGCTCCACCAGACTGACAGTTGTCAAATCTAGTTCCGACGTATATCTTAACAGATGGCGCTAGCAATGCGCCGTCACGGCCGGACTGACTTTCGACCGTCCTCGGGCGCATCAGATTGCAGTCCTGTAACAATCACACAATCAATCGAACAGGTGTCAGTAAATCTACCCGCTCGCCCAGCCTGACACACTGTGACTGGTAGACATATCATTACTCACATACTAACTGTAACTGTCTCACAACAAAAGAAAGCGTGTGTCCTTTCGACCACTCATGGACCGGACGGCACCTTTCTCTAAACAGTTAACAAGCAACGCACTCTAAACTCGATCAGCATGTCCTTTCAACCAACCCTCAGGTCTGGCTCGGACGATACTATCGTGTCGCGATCAAATTTCCACACAATATTAACCTGGACCGGACGGGTGTGTCCTTTCGACCAGCCACTCGTGGATGGACCGGACGACACTGTCCCTTCGACCAGTTAACACTTAAGTTGGACCGGATGAATGTGTCCCCTCGACCAGCCGCTATCAGCTGCATGGCCCGGACGACATTATCCCTTCGACCAGCTAACACTTAAGGTTGGACCGGATGAATGTGTCCCCTCGACCAGCCGCTATCAGCTGCATGGCCCGGACGACATTATCCCTTCGACCACCTTCACATTATTCGATGACTGCTCCCAACGTCCCAAAATAGTTAGAAGACTTCATGCAAATACTGCTTACAGATTACACATACCTATAAGTTACGGACTGTCTTGCTCCGCGTGATTTTGGAAACTTCATGCTCAATGATTTCATGATCTAAGGTTACTAAAGGTATCAGACTCAGCTGTAAGTGTGTCAGATCCTGCGAAAAGGGTATTGGAGCTTGCAGTAAATGTATCACAACTACTTTAGTCTGTCGAGGTGACCATTATCGAGTTTATCGAGTTCAACGTTTTCCGGCGCCTTTATGGCCTCCTCCTCAATCATAAAACTAGTAGATATTTGAACTAATTTTCGACATACCTAGAGATTGGGAACGGATACAGAACATGAGTTCTATCGGTGTACTAACTGAACATTTCCTAGCTTTCATTAAAGAGCAAGACGATCCGCCATCAAATAAAAAAGTTACTGGCTCACCGGATGACGTCCTCAAGGTACCCCTCTACAACCGTTGTTCACAGAGATTGACCTCTTTCCTTGCAACAGCTCCACCACCTTTCCTCTTTTCTTGACAATTCATTGCTATGTGTCCTGGATTACCGCAAATGTAGCAGGTTACGGACGAAGTCTTCTCGGGGGCACGTGCGGCAGTTGGGGGATCTTGCTGTTTAGTCTTCGCAGAAGAATCTTCTCGTCGCTTTCTACAGTCGGCTTGCCGATGTCCAGGGAGTCCACACCAATGACATTTACCGGGAAAGCTTGCGTCTGTAATTCTAGGTTGCTTGAAATCAGGTTCTTGGATTTCAGTAACCTCCAATCTTCTCTTTAGTGAAATGCCGCTTAAGATTCTAAATAGCTGAGCTTTGTTAGTAACAGCATGTGCGTTTAACTCACGGCGTATGAAACTATCCTTCTGACATAAGACCGATACGACAAATCCGGTTATAATGTCTTCTGGCATTTGGGTCTTAGGTATACATTCAATCGTATTCCACAAGCGTAGGCCAGTTTCTGATGCGGTTTCCTTTGCTCCAATTTGAAATCGCAATACTTCATCAAAATAATCTTGAAATGATTTCGGTCTACAAAATCTTGCCATTAAACTTTGCTTTACAGCCTCCCATGTAAGCCTCTCATTCAAATTTAACTTGGTCAAGCAAGAAGCTGCGCGGCCTTTTAGTGCACCGGTAAGAGCCACAAGCAAATCGACACCCTCTAGATGTTTACTCAAGACTATGAGTTCCGTAATCTTGCACCAACCTTTTATATCCGCGTCTTTTTATATCTTCCGGATTAAACTGTACGAGCTGCACTGCACTGGAATGGGCGCAAGCACTTACCACCGGCGGTTGCGGCGTTGCTAACAAACGAGTAAGTAGGGCTTCCATATCACTCAACAACTTCAAGGCGCTATTTTTGTCAGGCGGTATTTTTTTCTCGGTCGGTAGGACATGGGATGATCCCACTTCTGATATAGGCAGGCGCCCGTCTTCATCAGAATCGGCCATGTTCAATAAATGGTAATTTGGGTAGGAACCAACAAAGAATCACTCAAGTCACAATCGAAAGTTATTAATCACACAAAATATCTTCCTTACAGAATTTCACTAAAATCTATTCACTAGTAATTAGGAAATCTCTTAATCAATCGGTTTTAATTATTGTTTGATTCAAAAAGGGACAAGATTACTCGGAACAAAAGCGATTCGTCGGATACGTGGTGCGCTCGCCGTTGACGTTCGAAAAGCCCACGTTCAACATGGCCGCGCTGACCATCGCCTCGACGCTCCACCAGACTGACAGTTGTCAAATCTAGTTCCGACGTATATCTTAACAGATGGCGCTAGCAATGCGCCGTCAAATAAAATATTTATATATATAAAACAAAAACACACAACATAACATCAAGCTTGTAATCCCCGCAGGGATATGCAGAGGTGTACCTATAATACACTCACATATCGCCAGTTAGGTTTAAGTCCTATATAATAGGGGGCGAGTCTATTGCCGGGGCACAAATCCAGACTCCGGGCTGCTACTGAGAAATTCCTGATGGAACACCCCAATAGCACTTTCCCCGACGTGGGAATAGTATCCAGGGTCTCATCAAAACCAAATCTAAGTCTATTTCGCAGGTAAACTTCTGTACCGTCATCTGATTAAATCACAAGAGGCGTGTATTGAACACTAGCGGCTATGCGCAAGAGTGACACAACAAATACTAAAAGATAAATCTTATCTCAAACTAGTTATTTGCCCTCTAGCAGGATGTGTGTTGAGTTTTCAATAATATAACGTCTTTCATACAGTTTTTGACGTACAGAATGTAATAATGATGTGTTGCATCTCAATATGCCAGCCGCGACTTACGACTACGTTGTAGGTCGTAGGTTCGAACCCAGACAGGCGCTTTACTTTGTGTAAATAATTTCATCACCACTGCTCTCAAAACGGTGACGGAAAATATCGTGAGGAAGCCATATTCTAGAACCAAAAATTCGAAGACATGTAACATCTACCAACCCGCACTGGGTCCGAGGAGTTGATTACGGCCCACTCCCTCTCGACGAGAGGAGGCCTGTGTCCAAGCAGTGCGAAAATTACCTATAGGCTGATTGTGCATAAATCCATTACTTTCTATGTAGGTAAGTTATCAGATTATGGTTATCAGAAATAGGTTAACCGATAATATGATTATTGGTATGTACATTTTCTACCGTATGTGTGGAAATGAAGAATGTAACAATAAAATAATTAGCTATGTACGCACTGTACCGTATAACCGAAGAACAGCTGCCTCTCCGTAGAATATAAGCGCTATCCTAGATTTTATTTTTGATATTGGTCTAGAAGTTAGGAACAATTGAAAAAAATTAAACCATTTCAATAATTTGAGCGCAGATTTTATTACAAACAATGATGGGTTTAGAAGTTGCAATTGACAAAAAATATACCATTTCTATAATTTGGGCTTCTTACGATATTAAAAAATATTTTATCCCAATTTCAGGTAGGTATTCAGTCTAATCCAGTGTGAGAAACATAAAAAAAATAGCTATTGTTGGATTCAAAAATAAAACAGGAAACAAGAACATTTTTGGATAGCAGCTGAGTCAGCAACTGATTCATAAGAAAAAGCAATCGTGTAACGTGAAGGTATGTATTAAGTACTACATTTTCTCCCTTATGACTTGAATAGAATATTAAGGCAGTAGGTTCTATTACGAAGTCACGTCTGTGAGTTACACTCTTAATAAATAAAATGTACCTTTGAATACCACTTACTCGTACTAACTTATGACGCCAACTAACCATGAAGGTGTAATGTATACTGTGGACTTATATACCTTCTAATAGAAATAATATGGACTGGCAAAGAGGGCGCGAGCGACGTTGACGCCAGGAATATTTGGAGACTATTTTACTAATAAAATGTACCTATCAATGTTGTCAGAATAAATAAATTAATAATAATTACGTAGGTAAAACAGACTCGGTCAACCTGTTCTTTTCTGAATAAATGTCTATTTGGTCAAAAATCTTAGTAGGAATAGGTAGTTTCTATGAAATATTAAATAGGTACAATTAGGGGAGTTAACTGATATGCAAAGAAGAATGGCAGGCTAGTATGGAAGTTTTGTACCGCTGTTAATTTTCGTGTTTTGTATTGTTTTTATATTTAGTCGATAGATAATATCATCAATAAATAGATTATAAATTATCCGATTTTTAGAAGTTAGGGTTCAAAAGTTATTTTACTTTATTTTATGTATGAGAGGTTACATTTTGAGGTAGATAAGTAGGTATATTGTAAGATGACAGTTGATTGTCAAATGTGGTTTTTACAAACTAAAACCTACTTAGTCACTATTATTCCTTTTATTCCTCATATTTAGTCTGTGGTTGATCCTGTCGACGTTAAGAACAGCCAAGATGCTCACCGAGTTTTATAGACTATTGCTAATAATCCCTTGTCATTATTCATGGGTACCTTGAAAATGCATTCATATTTTACGTAAATAAGGTGCATACTATCTAAACCTTTTTTTAATAATATGTTGTATAGTTTTCAGTAAAATAAAACAATAGTTTTGTTTAAAAAAGCTTTTATTTTAATGCATTCAAAATGTTCGCAAAATCACTTCATCTAAGAAGGGAGCAGGTCGCGTCATACCCTCATGGCGAGCATAACTCAAGTACCAAATGATACTCATTACATGCGAGCAGCACCCCAGTTCTTAAGCCAACGATACAATTGCAGCAATAACTTAAGATTGCTTCCCGACCATTCATATTATTTTCACAATCGGATAGTGTTGACCAGGCCCTCACTCTCGTCTCCTAGAGCGTGCTATCTCATGCGAGACAAACTCAGGTTGCAATTAATGCACTGTACACTCGACATCTCGTCGAAATCCAACACACTATGCACAAGAATGAAATTGAGCGTCTTTCACAATTGTCACAACAATACCACTTATTAAGCGTCCATTCGCAAAGTAACAGCCAACAATATCAATCGCTACGGAGGAAAAATGCTCTACTCAGCGTATCAACGTAATCAAAAAGACTTAAAAATGCATAAACGGATTCACACACAGCAATTCAATAAAACACCAAAGAAGCCATTGACAAGTGACAGATGATTTTCTTGAAATATCATTTCATCAACCATTATATGGTTTTATTTTACACATGGCTAGTTTTCAAAATGAGCATTGCGTTTTTTTGTCAATAAATTAACGTTTAGTTATTTAATTGTTATCATTTTTTAAATCCCTTTTTTTAAACGTTTCCAAAGTTCTAAAAATATAATAAATACGTAAAAAGAATTACTTTAAGGTCCTTTATAAGTGCTGAATGTCTTATAGCGAAACACCAACTAAAGTTGGCGGTACGAAATTTGCCGTTCTCATTTCACCCTCCATATAATTACCGTTTTATACGTGCCATTTAACACAACTGTCATAGATTGACAGTAGTGATTTCTATACACCTACGAGCAGTTTAAGCTGGTAGACAATTTGCTGTTAAGAATCCTAATTACCATGTTGTACAACGATTGAACAGATGGTCAAACTGTACTGCACAACCATTTGTTTATATCCTCAAAGTGCATTGTTACGTGTTTATGCAACTCGAGCATTTCTTTTCTATGTAGTAACCAGAGCAACATAATCGCATTGCACGCTAGTGACATCAGCCCACCGAGTGGCAATTTCTAATCAATAGTACAGACCGTGCACAACATTCAGATACAAACGAAAGTTCTAACGGATCTAGATGATGATACGTGTGCTTTATACAAATTAAATAGACTTGTATGTTTGTCAGTGTCTTGCTACAATGCGTTGGATTGCGTAAAATGTTGTGGATGATGTTAAAAAGAGGTATTGTTTTGATCGACTCGTTTTCTTCAATCTTGTGAAGTAAATGCATGTATCTGCGGGGCAATTTCCTAGAACGTTCACATTTATTCACATTTTTGACAAGTTTTACAGTTTGCGACTTGAATTTGAATGTTTTTTAAGTAAGAGAATTGGCCCTCAGGTCTATTATTATCAGTCAATCAACTCAGCCTATTGCAGTCTACTGTTGGATAAAGGCCTCTCTCAGGCTGCGCCATCCATTATAACATCCTGTTTTCCGCCTTCCGCATCCAGTCTGTCCGAGCCACCTTTTAAGGTCGTCGCCGTCGGTCCATCTAGCTGGGGGTGCTTTAAAGTCTGTTTTCTAATCTCGTAGACTAATTTGACAGGTGCAAATATCAAACCCCAAATTAAAAAAAACAACAACAATCACTTGAAATGTCAGATTAGTCTATGAGATTAAAAAGCAGACTTGTGACGTTTAAGTTTTAACGAAGAACATTTATTTGAGTTATACAGGGTGTTAGGGTAAACACCGTTATCCTTGCAACCAGTGGTTTGGTTTCATTTATAGAACGTAAAATCAATGGAAAATTACAACTTTTTTTTTTTTTTTTTTAAATCTACATTTTACCACAAGAGACGCAAGTTCGTTGCCCTATGCGCTAGGGCAACGAACTTGCGTCTCAACACGGGGTGCTGGATGTGACCTGATCGGCTGCGAGCGCGACACCTCCCTCAGTCAGTCAGCTGTTTCGCTAGCGAGCACGGTGTCGAATAGAAACTTTTTAAAATCTTTTAATGAAAATAACGTTTTTTTGTTGTTGTGTTCGGTTATTTATTTTTATATTTAAGTCAACTACCCATGGTTTGAATGACAAGAGTGTTTACCCTTACAGCCTGTATTTAGATACTTTTCTAAACATCCTGAAGCCAATATTATTGTGATAACATCTGTGTGCGATAAGATGATTTGTGAGAAAATCATGATTTACGAAAGCATATTTATCACGATGATGTTCCGGCATCGAGTTATTTACTCAGAAGCCGCACATAAATCAAAATTACTGTCGGTAATGCCATGTTTACACGTAACAGAATCAATCTGGTGAGCCTTACAATGAAAGCTGAACCGTGCTACACCATTTTGAACTCAGTTTATCGTGTCAGTGTATATCTTTAAGGTATAATCAATAAAGCAATTTCTCTAATACCCAGTTTTACAACCGAAACAATAACTTTTACATCGTGACTAGGTTCATGTAAAAGTGACGTGGTACCAATCAGTTTTGTGCTAATGTGATCGACAATGTCACGCTGTCAGTGTTGAGAAAGAGAAAATTACTATGATCCATAGAAATATATTTCTCTGAGAAAATATGATTTTGTTTGATTGCCGTTATTATCTGAGAGTAATAGAAAGGCAGGAATCATCTATGGCAAATAAGCTTCAATCAATATTGTGGCTGTCCTCCGCTGGACTCGGCCGTCGCGTCGCGGCTCCCTTTGGTGCTGACAGGGGTTTCACTTTATACGTCCGTTTTCAAGAAGTTACTATTAATAAGCGGATAACTGCCTGTCCATTGACGCGAAGCGAGGCAGTGGTGCGGAGTTGCGGACTGTGCGGAGCTAGGCCGAGTTCACGCGACGAATAATTTAAGCGGGCCGTGGCCTGTTTTTTCCCGCATGCCCGCTCCGCTTCCTCGCGGCGCTTCCCGATTTTTAAACTTGTTCGCAAATCCTTGTCCACTGAAGCGGAGCAGAGATTTATTGCAATTCTATTGGCACAGCTCCGCTCCGCTCCTCTCCGCTTCAGTGGAAAGTTAGCTTAAAGGAGGTAATTCAGAAGTCATCAGAAATTAAAGTTACTATAATTGCCTTTTCAATACTAACATAATGGAAGTTTCTATGGAGCTTTTTGCTTGCTTACACGCACACGTTTTACGGCACATTCCGTCCACTCTATGCACTTGCGTCCTGTTCATTATCAATACATAAAACAAAGGCGTTTCTATAATGCCTATAGCATGACACTAATATAATTCTACTTAGTTAAAATAAATTCTTAGGCGTAATTTGTAATTAAAATCATTGTTTACCCACACGTTTGCGAGCTGAACAACAGTTACAAGTCAATAGTCCTTGGTCCAATTGTAAAGGAAACGAAAGCTTTTAATCACTATCCGTTTACTATTATTACAGAATGTCAATAAATTATAAGTTATAATAGTCTAGGAGTCAATAACGTTTCGGTTAGGTTAGTTAGGAAAAAGTTAGCATATTGGTTGATTCGCACGAATTTACGGCTTATTGGTGATTCACCCTAATTTACTCGCCCGAAACTTTTAAATAATGTTATTTTTTCTTGAGCTGATTCGGATGAAGTTAATTTATTAGTGGGCGGCTCGACAACTCCAGAAACACTTATTAGGCAATTGGCAAATTTTCATGTTTTTTTTTCAGTAAATATTGTTTAATTTTTTCTTAACTTTAATGATTATTATTGATTAAAAGTGTTGACACCCGTTGAGTTTCGGGCGAGTTAATTCATGCGAAATAACAAATAAGCCAAAAAGTTCAGTAGTTTAATAGCGATATTGTTTTGGCTATTTAATTTGGTAGGCAATCAGTACTACTAATCGACTTATATTGATGCAATATTTTTATTGTTAGTTTAGATAACTAGTAAGATTTGCTTTTGTCTTGCTTTAAAAATATCGTGAAAGTTTTATCAAGCAGTTTTAATACAAGGTATCGCATTGCCAAGTTCTATAAGTGCTAAAAATACCTTAATCTGCAGATAATCTACGACAAAACCTCTGGTTTTAGGAAAATCAATCTAGGCAGCCTTTTCCCAACTATATTGGGGTCGGCTTCCAGTCTAACCGGATACAGCTGAATACCAGTATTTTACATGGAGCGACTGCCTATATGACCTCCACAACGCAGTAAGATGGTAATACGATACTCTTTGGTAAGACTGGTTGTCAGACTTTCGATCTTCTGACGCCCGTAACGACTGTCAAAGATCCACAGTCGTGACCAACGGCTTCACGTGCTTTCCGAGTCACGGAGGAGTCTCGGTATGTAAAGATGTTCACCCATCCACGGACCAACCCCGACAACCTTAGCTTAAACTGATGTATCGATCCGTGCGGCTGTTTTTACTTAGCCACGAGTTTAGGAAAACTATATGTTGATGTTCTTATAAGGTTACTAAGAGTGTTACGGTCTCCGCGCCAACTCTGCGATATCAGTTGGTATTGTTCTGTCGGCTATTTGCAGCGGTATCGTACGTATCATTTGGCATTTGTTCCGCGCCCTTACGAAATGCATTGACATATTGGCGATAATGTAACTCATTTGTTTTACCTTACAACGCCCTATATGTCGGGGGACACGTAATAATATGCTGTCATCAAAGCCTTTGTTGAATTATGTGTTAGTTCACATGTTTGAAATACCTGTTATACAAAGGGCAAGTGTGATGTTTTTTGTACCTAACTTTCGTTTCAGTAGCTATTTTCAGTTTCAATTATTTAGGTTGAGCCCTTGATGGATAGCAGTGGCGAAATTCTGGGCCGAGTCTAAGTATTATATTGCCATCGACACGCTAAGAAAGAAGAAGTAAGTTAGGTTTACCTGCTGCCATCAGACGGACTGCATCGCAGCAACCGCGCGCATTCGATATATTCAACTGCATACAATCGTGACTTCAACTTTACGTGGTCGGCTACTAACTGTATGCGGTTAACGATGGACAGCGTGTGTCGACTCTACACGACTGTAGCCGACCGCGTAAAGTTGAAGTCACGACTCTATGCAGTTAATATTGACTTCATACGACTGCAGCCGACCGCGTGAAATTCAAATCATGACTGAACGAAGTCGAACGTACAACAGTTGAATATATCGACTGTGCGCGGTTGCTGCGATGCAGTCCGTCTGATGACAGCCTTACCATTTAAGTTGACGTTATGTAAAATGTGCGAACTTGTTAAGAAGTGTTAGAATAGGTCAATGTAATAAGTACTTTTTGGTTAGCAACACTATTAGGCCATATAATGATAAAAAGTATTGTAGTACTCGTGTGTTCAATTGTTAATGGAGCCTGCAGTGGTTAAATAATAAAAGTCGTTTTGTCTGTATTATTTCAAATTCTATCAAGAAGATTCTTCAAAGCCAGGAATGTTACGCACCCTATATATCCCTGTAACTTCCATTTTTTTTAAACATTGTATTTTCTCCGGAGACATAGTCTAAGGTCTGATCTATAGTGATAGATCAGAACCTTAGAGTATAATAATAAGTTAAGAGAGTGCTCTTAACTTATTATTTAGACCGACTATTATTTGGACCTAAAGAGATGAACTAGAACTTGAATGTCAACGGAGTTCAATGCATTCATTAAAACCAGAATAGCAGATAAGTCATAACATCACATTATAACATTATCACTCATTCGGTCTATTACCAGTTGTAAGGAATTTCTCATGCAAAATAAATGTATACGAGAGTCATTCATCATAACCTACGGTAACCTAGTCTAGGTTGACCGGTTATTAATAGTTGTCGCATCCGAAACTCGTATTTAACTCAGATGTTCTTGATGCATTCATATTAATATTATCGACAAAATATTAAGTGTCATAATCTTATGTAGATATTAGTTTCGAAAATAGTGGAGCAATCTCTCATTAATTTCTCTCTCATTAGTTTCAGATATTATTACTGTCTTGTTGACTTTAATTTATAATATGTTTAGATTTTATAGACATTCGTGTCCACACAATGTGATTTAAATTTTTGTATCATTTCGCAACTGATATTTAAGTAGATAAAGTGAAGGTTTTAAAAATAGTTAACCCGTTTTCCAACCTTCGACATTACTAAACTAAAGTGTTATCTATTAACGGTACGTTTTTTTTGCATATTGTGTCATTGTTTAATATTTATAAGTCTATGTACCTATTATTTTTAAAATATTGGAGCGCAAGGTCGAACATAATTCGTAGTTGTATGTTAAGGAACATATGAGATTTACAGATTTGTGGTGTCACGAACAAGAACAAAAATCCGATATCACAGTAGACCCTGCTAATGCCGTGCCTACCTATTAATATTTATTTAATTTACGGCGCATAAATAATTTAAAATTCAATGTCCATTGTTGCTGAAAGCTGGCGCTTGTCGTCACCCTGTCACCTGTTCGATCGCACTCCAGATAAATCAAGTCATTTGTTACGCAATGGTTTCGCAAATATTCTGCGCCTACCAAAGTAGATCGATTCGTCGATACCGAATCGTGTCTACAAATCGAGATTGTTATGATTGAATCGTGTCTCAAAATCCGTCATTGAGATTTCAAGTTATTCAAGTAATATTAGGACGGTATTTAGTTTAAGTACGTACTTCGATTTTAGTATTGTAGTCATTTAAACAAATATTAACTTAGAACGTAATCAAACAGGTTATATAACTGAAATATTATGTGTGCGGGTCTGTGGGAAGATTTAATTGCTCATCGATGCTCAAACTTCTAAGATAAACGAATAAATAAGATTATGATTTTATAAATTAAAAGTTTTATAAGAAGTTAGCGTAGCAAAATAATTATTAAAGCGTAACATAAAGTTTGTTTTATGATAGTTACTGAACGTTCGGTAACATTACATCAAAACTTATTCTAAGACTATGTCACGAAAAATGTCACCGAATCGTCACGTGTTTACCGCGAATCTGTTTTTTGCGAACCACAATGTAATAATTTACTATAGGTTTTATCCACCGACTGTATCGAACACGTAGAATGAAACCCAGAAACACGATATTCAGTGTCCAAGCTCGTTTAAATTGACAATTGCACAACTGTTGCAGTTGTCTGTTCAAAAACAAATCCGTGGTAGGCCACCGTCAGATAGGAAGCTTTGACCACATTGTTTTAACAAGTTACGAACAGTGAACGTAATGGAACAATGGTAGGGCCCAAGCACCATTGTTGAGTAACAATCCTTTAAGTATATCTGTGTTAATAGATTGTTTACTTACTTTCAATTTACTTAAAGGTTTTTATTTGCGAAACGTTTCGCAGTACGAACTTGACTTTATATTTTAAAGTAATGCTGTTTTTATCCATTTGCAGGTTGATTGTCAATTATTATGACAAATGGGTAACGCATTTGTCATATATATTAATAAAATATTAATTAATCATTTGGTATACCCGACAATCCGACAATTAAAGGCAGGTAGTTCAAGTTTGAATGGTATTGTTTTTTATATTTTTCTATACAGGTTTCTGTTGAATACTATTTCACATTATGTTAGGTACGGATGCAGTCGAAAGCAACACGTTCCGACAATTAGTGCTCCTACGAAGATATAATGTATAAAAAGAAGAGTGAAAGCTGGAAAAAGCTAGAAATCAAGGCTTATTTTTTTTAATTTTGCTTGATACCTCTTCTGGGTGGATGCAAGGACGATGCGGAAAATGATTATTTATAAACATTTACTCTTCTATTATTTACTGTTACTAAGCAAGATTATAAAGATAATATTACGTTACCTACTAACAGTTCAATCTGAACCACGAGACATATTTCATTGCTTCGACTATTTTACGACCCTAAAGGCGTTTGAAATCTAATCTATTATAAATTATCGCAGACGGGTCGTAAATATTTTTGTCCCGTTCCTAAGTAAATGCGACCAATGCCGCGAGCTGAACTTAGTCTCAATTAACTAGTTAGGTTAGGTACATTCAATGACTAGTCATTACTGTTATTATGTGCTGGACATTTTCGTACTTAAATATGCTCTAAATTTGTACTAAACTATGCTGCAGCGTTTTACAGCCCACACAGGGTGTCATTTTATCAAATTCAGCCAAAATACTTCATAATATTTTCATGTCTTTTTTTCAGAGAAGCGTTTTTCAGAACTTTAATTACAAGTAGGTAATGACAATGTTCTTGGCAACCAAAACAACTCAACAAGAAGTCTAATTTTAACATGTTGGAGCCTCCAGCAATAGGTGAAAGCAATATGGAAGCACTCAAGCGCCCTAGTTTAGCGTTAGCGTTTACAATTTTGGGGCTACCACTATGGTTTCTTCATGAACAACTTCTGATATCATAGCTGGTTGCCGAGCGCTTTAGTGGTGTCGGTATAAGTAAAATGATATATACAGGTAAGAAAATTACCTACACCTAGCTAATAGCCATATTAACTACGAATTCATACATCCGTCTTAACAAACCAGAGACCCATAACTAGTTCCTACAATATTAATATTATGATGACCGCCCTTTTTCCAAGGTAACCCATAAAAGTTAAGCAATATTAATTGTGATTTAGATGTTAGATATCACTGTATCGTACTCTCTTTATCACCGTGTAATAATCATTTACGAGGAAAGTTAAAGTATCTAATGACCGAGGGTTACAAGACACATTACACTATATTTATAAGCACATTCATTTACTTAAATATAACAGTTTTGTAACGCCCCCATCAAAGAACTTGTGCCTAATAATGTCATAACATAACCTACATATATGATTTGATAATATTATAATGTCGTCTTGTTTTAACTATGTATGAAAATCTCACCCATTCATAATATTAATAATTAACTAATCATTAGGTGTTTCGTGTCGTTATTTTTTCCGTTAACTCAAGGTAGCCGCCCCCGATTGTGTAAGTGTGTATAGGTAAGTTATTCATTGCCACACATAGGTACTTCAATCAAAGTGAAATTGTATATCACTTCATAAATGATGTGATGTGACGTAACGGCTCCCGAATATGAGGTGCTGCGGTCATCAGTTGGCGCGTGGGAATTCTAATGCGAGCGTTTCTTAATGTGTGAGAGTTTGGTCTCACTGTTAGCGGAAAATTGACAATATAAATGGCAATATTTGATAATGGAGTAACTTGATTTGTCCATTGTTTACAAACACGGAATAATACGAAAAAAAAATTACCTACTCTTCGCGTAGCTTAACATTTTTGTTGGTACACATGTGGTAAGCAGATTCTTTGGAGCGGATTGAACATAACTAATCCACTGCAAACTGCACCCGAAAAGGGAGAAAATAGAATGAGTACATACCGCGTTTATCATCAGATCCCCACGTAAATCCATCGTATAGGTACTTAGCCAATGAAAGCAGTTATTGCTACAATCCCATTCGTGGTCCCACTTGATCCTATGTACTTATTCTATGTTCTCCATTTTTTCGTACAGTTTAAACATAGACAACCATGACTAGAGTATTCTTATTTTCGTGTGGTCAATGACTAACCTAGTGTAAGAGTTTTAAAGCTGCCCATGGGCCTCTGCCTTGGTTTCACATGCCGTCGAGAAATATCTCTCAGGTATAGGCAGGTGCAGGTCAGATATGCAACTACTACGCGATGACTAGAGTCATAACGAAAATCATAACGCTCAAGGCAACATGCAAGCGGATTTACGAAATCATAAGCTGAAAAAAATCATCGCTATCATTGAGGCATGTCCCAAGTCGTGCACAACGCGGTTAAACTGGTCATTATTACCACATGCCTACCTAAATGCTCCATTGACACTGCCACAGTTAACCAAGGTCTTTGACAACGCCCGATTGGAACCTACCCGATCACTTTCAGGTAATGAGCAAGAAATATGTTTATTTTGTTACTTATATGGTTCAGATAAACATTTATGCAGTGTTAGTTAGGCTCTTAGAGAGCTTTTTTAACTAGTGGCACCTGCTACGTTGTCTGCTTATTTAAGGCAAAAAGGCAAAAAGTGGCGAACAATTTCAATGAAAACTTCATGAATACTTATTGTTCTACCGGAGTCGCGTCGCGCCTGTCTCTAGAAGCCTTAGTCGTATGACAATGGAGTACTGTACATAAGTAGTACCTAAATATGCAGTGCGCAATTTTGTTTCAATCAGCAATGAATTATAAGACCTTACTTTTTACAACATTTCAATTAATTAAATCCTCTAAAATTGTTCTTGACAAAATCATAATTCTATTTAGATTGATTTTTTAATGGACACATGAATAATAATTTATTGATATTTTTATTAAATGGCTATGTTGTTTATTGTAAATTATATGGGGCAGCCTGTTGCACTAAAACATATTTTTATAATAGAAGCATTTAACCTCAACCACATTATTATGTACTACGTAATATCAAACTAAAAGATTTGAGGCAAAGATTTTTGTTATTATAACAGCCTAGCTACCTACCATATCTTTTTCAAATCACTTCTTTTTCAGGATTTACAATGATTAAGTTATTTTTTATTACTTACTAGCTTCCGCCCGCGGCTTCGCCCACGTGGTATGTCGATAAAAAGTAGCCTATGTCCTTCCCCGGGATACCATCTATCTCCTTGCCAAATTTTATCGAAATCCGTTCAGTGGTTTAGGCGTGAAAAGGTACAAAAAAACATACAGACTGACAGACAGACAGTCAGAAAGACAGACAGACAGAGTTACTTTCGGATTTATAATATTAGTATGGATGTAATCGGGCTCCACGAGTTTTTATTTACCATTAATTCGGGCTAGAAGAGTTCCTGCTTAGTAACTCTGACCATTGTTGTAGTAATTATTGGGAAACTCAAAGATAGGTAGGTTCTGTCCTTAGGGTTTGGCAAAATGGCCTCCACCTAATTCACAAGAAACCAAAAACAAGGCTATTTAATTTGTACCCAGCGTACTATCTATGCGCAAGAGTCGATCGCGTTTAGTGTCCTTTCATGCGAATACCTTTCTATTTAAATAAATCATTTCCATTCACGACAAGTTCTATTGAGTCTTTAGTTAAAACTTAACCCACCAATTGCTAGTTTGAAACTAAATTATAAATTGAATGTCTGCAAATGAATTTAGTGTTATTTGGAGCAATCTCGTATATCCTGAATTCATGTTAGCCTTCACTAGCCGATAGTTCTAGGCTTTATTAGTGCTTTTGTTCATAGGAAAGGCAATACAAGTTTAAATAATGATTTACCTCGATCTATTTAACATAATCGATAGGAAAAACATTTTTTTTATGACTTTTAATTTGAAACTAGCTGACCCGGCAGACGTTGTCCTGTCGAAACAATAATTCATATAAAAATCCCATAGAAAAAGCACTTTCAGTTTTTCCCGAATTTGAACATTTTCCGAGAAACTTTTCACATTTTTCTATCCAAAAAAACCAAATTTTGAACATTTTAAAAACAACAATAATTAACCAAATCGTATTTAACCAGAATGCCCGACTGACATGCCTCGTTCAGTCATAAAACATGTCCAGCCAGTTCTAAGTTAGGTGGTCTAATTAAATTCGACAAGTGACAACCGTGTTAATTGTGGAAATACACATACAAACTCCGATTTTCTTGTCTTATGTCGATTTTATAACGTATCTAAGTTACATTATAACTTCTGTCAAACAGATCGCGATTTACTTATGTACATAACTTAGAAGTCTATGAATCAAGAGCAACATATGGCTAAATACGATGTAAAAAGTATTTAAAACCAGTTAAGTTCGTGTCTAACCATGGATGGAGTAGGGTTCCGCACCATTAGTTTAGGTAGTTATGCTGGAATATGGTTATTTAAGTGCAGATTATAAAAACTTAAACTGGACTTAACGTATGAAGTCAACTGACAAAAATCTTGAGATACCATCATAATGTAAGGTAACATAACTTTTTATAAAATCTGCCTTTGAAATATCTGATTGATCAACTGTATCCTTACATATTAAAAACAAGCGCGTCTGTCTGTCTCGCGATAAACTCAAAAACTACTGCACCGATTTTCATACTGTTTTCACCAATGGATAGAGTGGTTCTCGAGGAAGCTATTAGTATATAATAAATAACCGATATCCACGCGGGCGAAGCCGCGGGCATCAGCTAGTATATAATAATAGTGACCCGCCTGTGATTCGCACGGTTTTTATGACTTGACGAAACATCGAGATAAAATTTAGTTTAATATTAATGTATTGTAGTTTAATATTAATATATTTAATATTAATATTATGTAGACACATAAATTCTCCGGAATACATTCTCTAAATAATGGTGAAAACCGCATCAAAATCCGTTGCGTATTTTAGAAGAACAACGTTTCTTATAAACTGATTCTCGAGACATATCGATTGAACGTACTTAGATAGTTTGTAATCGATGATTTATCTACATTGCTGAAAACTGATTCTCAAGGGGTATTAAAGTATTTTCCAATGACACTACTTCTATTTATAATTCAAAGCTATTTCATTATGTAGTATCAGGGACCTACATCAATAGATAAAGGTACATAGTTTACTATCTCATACAATATCCTGCGACTGCCACCGAATTTAAATTCTGCTAGTCGTCACAAAACTGCGATCCAAAATGAAAGAAATATTAGAAGTAGGTATATATCAATCTGTCTAGCCTTCTCCCAACTATATTGGGGTCGGCTTCCAGTCTAACTGGATGCAGCTGAAAACCAGTATTTTATTTACATGAAGTGCCTGACTATCTGACCGCCACAACCCAGTAACTAGGTTAAACGATACCCCTTGGCAAGACTGGTTGTCAGACTTTCTGGCTTCTGACGACCCGTAATAACTGTCAAAGATCCACAAATGACAGCCGGGACCAACGGCTTAACGTGATTTCCGAGACACGGAGGAGTCGGTCTGTTGGATCGCCTCGTGCGGCTGTTATTACGTAGTTACAAGCTCCTATTGGAAGTATTACCTATATAACTCCATGAAATATCTCCCACCCTAACCATACCCTGTCCAAAACAGGTGCTGCAGTACCTGAGTGCATATATTCCGTGGGCGTTGCTACATGGCTATCATTCCCGGTATACTTATCATAACTTTATAACAAATTATACTCTTAACGAAACGATCTGTAAATTCGATATCATCTGAGTAATAGCAACTAATGAAATAAGACAAATAACATGAATTTGAAATAAGTAAACAACACATTTGCCCCGAGCGGCGTAAATGATAAATTGATATGCCGTCAGCGGGCTCCTAAAGGTAGGTATTATTAGGTGCTAGCGATAGCTGGTTAGATAAATTTAATCATAGCAAACGTTATTTGTATAGTTACCAAACACTTTATTGGTTATAATGTTAAAAAAAAACATGCAGTGCAGTGTATTTGGGGACTGCCGATAGAAGTGAAAAATAAGCCACAATGCGTAACTTTAACGTAATTCAAACGGTAGACAGTAGATGGCGCTAAAAAAACAAATCACTTCAAGCGTGACGATGACGCGAGTTATATGATTTTTGTTCACCCCAAAAGTGCTCAACGCGCTTAACCTTTTGTATGCCGTTACAGACACAATTAAAAAACCATTGTGTCTCGCGTGGATCTACGTTTCGGCACACGAAGGTTTAAAGAAGTTTTCACTTCAAAAATACAAACAAAATAGGAATACCAAAAAGAGTCATCAATTACTTACATATTTTTCTTTAGATACGCCCGCTACTCTTTAAATTATAATTATTGTAGAACCACTAATATTGCTAACTACGCATTACTTGAAATGATAATATCTAGACTTGGCAATATCAGATATCAAACTAACACATTCGATGCAACCAAGCTTAAGAGGCGGGTGACTCACACTTCTTAAATCTTAACTCTAGATAACCTGCCACTGCACCTTTAGCTTTTTATTTTTTACTCTTTTACGAGTAGCTTCGTTTGCTATTGCTTTTGAAGTTTCAATCGACAAATAATGACGATAAAGTTGCCAATTCTGCCAATGTCAGATGTGTTAGGAGAAAACGAGCGAAGGAGGGAAAAAAAAAATTAAAAAAATTGTTCTGTACTACTACTTGAATTTACTGTGAAACTTGTTGACGGGTATTAGTACACTGAAAAAACAGATTAAAAAATATTGTTAGTTAGTTACCAAAGTCAATAATAAAATAATAAAAACCGATACATTTGTTTCACAACGTCATAAATAAACAAACGGTTTATTTATAAAAAAAACTGCATCTAAACTATGCCGAGTTACAAACGTAGCTAATTGTTGGCACCACGGCCTTAGCCTGTTAGACTCAATTTAAATAATATCATTCACACTTAATTGTATTAGTATTTCACTAACTTTTGTAGTCAATATTATTAGGATGTTGCAATGACAGCTCTGAGTTGCTTACAAAACGAGTGGGATAGCGCAAAAAATATGATTCGCGACCGTAATAAATATGAATTTACGGAATTATAATCGTTAAAATCACCAATATAACTCTCCAAGTTAAAATTACACTATTGAATGAATATTACATGAAATCATGACATTTGAGGTCAATTGTAAGTGAGACAGTTGCATTGATGATTCATAAATTGTAATTCTGTAAAATATTTGCTGTTGTCGCGAGTCATATTTTGATCAAAACACAACCTGACACTGATCTGCAGATTGTAAAAAAACGTGAGATTTGAATTTTGTTTGCTACCCTGGCGCTTTCCTCTTAATTAAATATTTTGTTCTACTAAAAGTTACAACAACTGTGTTTATGATTGATACTTACTAGATCTTTCTGAGCATCTAGCTTAACAAATGAGGTGCTAAGCTAAAGCAATAACCAGACGTAAAGGTATGTTGTTACTATTTTTTGTTTATAACTTTCAACATATGAATTTGATTGTGTAATCGACGCATATATAGGCGTTTGCTCCTTCGTTTTGTTTCATCAATCCGTTTAATCAATCACCGTAATTGTATTTGATCTAAATGTAATTGATTGTTGGAACTTTTACTCATGACCTCAAAACTAATGGTAGGTATTAGTTTAATTAACTTTGTTGTTTTTGGTTATAAAGGCCATCAAAACTGTTTGACTAAAAATAAATTCATGAATAACCCGTTTAATCATGGAAATAAAAATTCTAATCTGATTTATATGCAAAAAAACGGTTTTATATCTAGGCACAGGCTAGTTCCATAAATTATATGGAAATTAACGTGGTAGAATTGTAAAATACAACCAGTCAGATACAGGTTCCAGAAATTTTAATCAAAAGAGAGTCCAATTACAATCTAACTTGTAATTAAATAATTTTGTAGGAAACAAATTTTATCAAATTAGAAGTGGTGTTATAAAATTCAATATCAATGTAATCAACACAATATCGTGATATACGGAACCAATTTTATATAAAACTTGCGTAACAAGTAATGAGTTCATAAAATGCATACACGATTTCAATTTACATTTCAGGTAATATTGTAAATGTCAAATAATACACGGTTTTAAGCGAGAAATTGACTTCATGACGTGAAATGAGAGCAAATTCCGGGACAGTTTTACATTCAACCGTTTCATAATCATAGTAAATGTATTGAGATACTTTAAGGGTCTATCAAGGAGACCGACATACGTAATAGTAGGGGAAAAGGCCATCACACTTGCAAACAAACAGACAGGCACACATTCACTTAGGTACCAAGTATTTATAATTAGAAATATTGCTCCAGTAAAGAACCTTTTAGACTTGGTTATGGGTAAGACCAACAAAAGTGTTGATGACCAGGTCTTGTCTTGAGAAGTGGAGTAAATTTGTGACAGAATGGTACCCCAGAGATAGAACAAGGAACAAGGGAAGACAATACAAAATATGAAAGACGAATTCAAGCTCACAGCGGGTCCATACAGTAGAAGAGTTGCGAGGGATAGGAATCAGTGAAAGTTGTTAGAGGAGGACTTTGCTAAGAGCAAGAGCAACACTGAACTCAGAGACATTCTGTAAACTACTACTGAAAATACCACAACGCAAAATGTTCAGAATTAAAGGGTTAATTATACTTACCATAGAGATTGTATAAAGTTGCATTCTTTATTAACTTACCGCAGGTAAGGGCTGGACGATTAAGGCAGATCAGCTAACCGTACGATAGTCCGCACATAGCGACGGCGCAAGCTGAAACTCAAGGCGGGTCAATACCAGTTGGGATCATGACTATGTACGGAACCCCACGGTCTCTCCTACCAAAAAGTATGTGCCACATACATAATGGTAGCAGGAATTCATGGAGGGCTATTCATGATAGAAAAAGGTAAAGATGAGCTTGTAATATTAATATATCATCATAGCATGGCTTTGTTTTTAATCTGACCGAAATTCAGTTCCATCATTTTTTTTTTCATTCAAATATACCGAATACATTATCAAATCAGCATGTCAAATTGACAAAAAAATCTTTGAAAAATTGTTGATAGTTAGAAGGATATAACGTAGGTATTATTTCTGGCTTTAGTACATTATTACACACTTTAGCGCGCTTTTACGCTTTAGCACAGTAGGTGTACAGGGGGCTTCAAACGGCCACTTTGGCAGAATCATCATAGGAAAATATTATGAATCATCGTAAAATGTCACAAATTGACAGTTCATAATTGATCTGCGTGCAATTCATATTACGAAATAATTCATCTGTTTGACAGTTTTATATGGAGATTCTTAAAATGGTCCACAAATTATGAATTGCTTTAATTAAAGGAATTTTTAATGACAGCTGGGAATTCAGGAAATGAATTGCTTTTAGAGGAATTGCTTATGTGGCCGTTGTAGGCCCCCGGTTTCTCATTGTACCATTTACAGGCATCGTGATGAGAATACACCACTATATTATTAGTCGATTATATGTAACTCTTCCGTTCTATTTTATTAGGCCATTCATGCATTCTCGCATGCAGTTGCAGGCAGCATGCGTTTGAACATTAGTATCTGAATTGCTCTCAATGATCTAATCTTTATCTTGTGTTCTTGTTTCACAAATGTAAATCTTAGGACTGCCTAGCGAAATAGAGCCAATTGTGAGAAATTAATACACTTTGTTGCCACTTTCAAAGTGGATCAAATCCAGGCAAGTACCAATATAGCTTTTTATTTTATATGTAGTTTCCGAGTTTGTCTAGGACATTACTGACACCGGTGAAAGAAAAACATTGCGAGGAAACCAGCAGATTTAGAGCGCTAACACACTGGGATGCCATGGTGACATCTCTGGCTATGTAGCCATGGCTACCTTTGGTTATCTACAGTAAACAAAAGAGTAGCCAGTAATACGCGGGCGTCTGCCCTGGCGATCAGTTGGCCACTGAGTGATAGGCGTAACTTACTTGTTTAGAAAATACTGGCGCTTTGGCTACGCGTCACCAGGTTACCAGAGTATCCAATCTCCACGTAAGGGCCGGTCGGTTGTGGCTACGCTTCCAAATTGGCGACGTCCCCAGACCGTAACTAGAGTAACTAGAGTAGACCGTAACTAACTGTCATATATTTCAATACGAATTGTTTGGATGCGTAGCCAGCGAAGGCAACGTCGCCATGGCGTCCTAATGTGTTAGCTATCATAAAGTTAATATAAGTCTGGAGTCACCCGTTTTGAGCAAGCGTGGTGATCAATGCTCGTGCCTTCTGTATGAGTAAGAGGCCTTTGCCCCGCAGTGGGACAATAACAAGCTGGTATTCATATCTTTTACTAGAAATGCAAAGAACGGTTCCTAAACTTGCTCATCCTGGCACTAAAGCAGGATGTAAAGACGGAGACGAATATCATCCACAATATAAATCAATCTGTGTAGGTATTCTAATTAACGAGCTGTTATCAACAGATCACTCAATTAAAACGAGGAAATGCTTTTGCAGCTGAATCGGAGCAAATGAATAGGCATAGGCGAATCAAATAGTGCGATGAAATGTTGAAAATTAAGTTTTATAATTAACTAATTTAAAATCATTAATTGGTATTCGTACGGCGTTGGTCGGAGGCGTCAGATAACATTTTATAGAATTTCCACATTTCCTCAGTAGATAGAGTCACAAACCGTTCTTTATATGGTGGACAGATATTGCAGCAAGTAAGACTAATTAAGGCGCCAGCGCAAGCGTTTGATGAAAAGTAAATGAGAAGATATTTACATAAATATTAGTTCTAGTTTCCAGCTTTAAGTTTAAGTGTATTTATGACATGATGTAAAACTTTTCGCTTTAATATAATTTTCTGAAACTATTATTACGGTAGATTATGTACTCTTAAAATATAATGCCTCCCTAATTGATACTTGATCAATTAATTGGAAATTAAGGCCGTTTATTATAATTTGTAGTGTTAAATATTTTCGTAACGAGGTAAGTTTGCGTGAAAAAGGTAAATGTTTTAATACAGTTAGCGTGGGGAAATATTTCGTAAAAAATCATTAGCAAGTTCAATAATTATGTGCATACAGCTGCAGTGCTCAGATAATAATCAGCGAGCGTTTGCACCTTATTGCAACGTTTTTGTAGGAAAATTGCCGCATTGAAGTGTTTGTAGCCCAATTTCAACAAGTCTATTGAAATAAAAAACATTTTCTTCATAATGGATTGAACTGTACTTGAATATTTATGATTCAGTTTATTAATTATGATTACTGATAGCTGTTAATACGGACTTAAAAAACAATACCATTTAGACGTCAATCAGAAATATCGGCAATTAATGTGAGACATTTGCAGCTATTAGTAACCTTTAGTTGAATCAAAAGACGTACCTAGACGTACTGAGTTTTCTATTCAGAGTAACAGCAAATGCACTTTGTATAAAAGCTGTTGATTTTTACCTTGCGATATCTACCTAAGTGTAACACATTATTGTCATCACAAAATCATCATAATCATCATAATTGTTGTCTAGGTCGCACTATATACATAATTATAAACCATTCGATGTTATCATCTCATTTAAATGCTCCCACAGACAGGCGCGACGCGACTAGTGGAACCATTTCTATGAAAACTTCACGGAAATTGTTGTACTGGTCGCATCGCGCCTGTCTGCGGGAGCTTTAAAATTTAATAACACACAAAATATCACGACTGCAATCCCCGAAGGGTTAGGCAGAGATGTACCGATAGTACAATAAACAAATAGGTATTACGTCATACCATATAGGTAAGTACCTACTTCTTTACCATTTTCTATGTTTCTATGTTTTTTTCTATGATATTATTACATAGCATTCAAGCTTATTGCATGTGATCAGAAAACAAGAATTACCTGTATTACACAATTTAGTTTAATAGCTCATATAATCGTGACAGACGAAGGTACTGAAAGTCTCTATTAAATATAATTGTGTTAATAATAGTATAGTTAATAATGGATTTGTAACGGCGATGTCTTAGTCGGTTACTTTGTACTATTAATTGTAATTGCACAATGTACTAAATAACTAGCTAATTGAATTAAGCACTCGACCACCATGAAGAAGTACTATAGGTTTTTATTGACATTCCTCATTGATAAGGCGGTCACCTAGAAAATATTTAAGTAATGGTTCTGCTGAGTGCCAAGCTATTATAAAACTCTGCAGGCCATAAAGGCCCCTACATACAGACGTGACACGACACCGGTAGAACAATTTCCGTGAAGTTTTCATATAAATTGTTCCACCAGTAGCGTCGCGCCTGTCTGCGGGAGCCTTAACGGGGCGAATCCCACACGGGACGTGACCACTTTCTTTACTCTATGACATGACTGCACGCGTCGATGCCTTTAAGGCTCCCTCTGATAGGCGCGACGCGACAGCGCGACACAACTCTAGTAGAACAATTTCTATGAAAACTTCATGGTAATTGTTCTATTAAACTCGCGACTATTTGCGCCATTTTGTACACCTCTAGAGGTATAATTGCGTGAAACACAAACAATTGACAATCTGAGAACATGAATTGCGTTTTTTACGTCATCGAGCAGACGAATTTTTCAAACTTATGAAGCAATGAACTTGGAATTTCTTTCAAAATCCTTCGGATAGTGAAAGAAAATGTGTTACACCGTACGCGAATTTCGTCTCGCATCCCGCGCGGGATTCGCTTCAGTTTGACCAGAGCGTTAACGTTATTCTGTTATATTGGAATGTAAGACCACACAGCATTCTCAATCGTTAATTTACTTTTGCAACTTCATTCGAACTTTTGCAAGAACCTAATATTTCAATAAATGCAGAGCACTAATCGGATGTAGCAGCAATTAACCACAAGAAGCAAATAACTCAAAATTAACCGTAGATTAACCTGTGATCTTTTGTTAACCGCAAGTTAGAGATATTTTCAACAACCTTAGATTCGTTTACAGCCTACCGCTTATCGTAAACCAAAGAGATAATTAATTTAGTATATTCTAGTTAACTTATTAGGATAGGTGCTCGTGGCTAAGTAATAACAGCCGCACAGATCGATAGGATAACACCTAAATGTACACTTAGTTTGCAAATAAATCTTTGACTTTGACTTTGAGGATTGATCCGTGGATGGGATTTACATACCGAGCCTCAGAAAGCACGTTAAGTCGTTGGTCCCGGCTGTCATTCGTGGATCTTTGACAGTAGTTACGGGTCGTCAGAAGCCCGAAAGTCTGACAACCAGTCTTACCAAGGGATATCGTATTACTCAGTTATTGGGTTGCGGAGGTCAGATAGGCAGCCGCTCCATGTAAAATACTGGTATTCAGTTGCATCCGGTTAGACTAGAAGACGACATCAAAATAATTGGGAAAAAGCTAGGAAAATTGACTTAGGACAGATAAGCATTCGAAAAAGTCTCGATATCTAATTCCAGCCGGTGCTTTCAACCGATAATCGATTCAATGAATCAATCAATTAATTTGTGATTCTTCATTGGAGTACCTATAGAGAAAAAGGTGAGCAATTATAGATTTTATAAATATTGATACTTTTATCCCGATTTAATGTAGGAACATAAATCGATTCTTCAAATGAATAGGTACAATATAGATACAATTTTTAGCACTATATTCCTTGGTAAAGTTATGATTCTTATAATGTAGCTACTAGCTACTATTAACACTTTATTCCTAGGTAAAGTTATGATGTAGCTACTATGTAGAATAATAGTTGGGTAAATAAGGCTTTACGCGCATGCCGGTAGCTAGTCGTGCGTAGCGGAGCGCGTGCGCCGACTGCTAACGGTCCATTGATCGTACGTTGTTAATTGATTTGTAAACTGTCGTTAGCGATGTGGTAGACGCCGTGAGTCTAAGCTGAAAGGTTTGTAGGTTTAACACTAATAGTGGCGATAAAAATGTTTAGGAAGCTACTAAACATTTACACCCAGACATGAGAAAATCGTCCAGCGCACAAGATTTTTAAAAATAAACTATTTTTTTCTCGTAGCTAAGAGAGCTCTTCAATAGTGTCTAAAGTAATAACTGAATGATTAATCTTAGAATGGGTAATCTAATATTTGTTTCATGCTGTGGTGGAAACATTCTTGTATCTAAACACTCACATATCAATCAATATTTTTTTCTTTTGAATATGTGGGAACTGACCAAATGCTCGTAAATTGGCCTTTCTTTTACAAATAAAACAAAAACCCATCACATAAATATATAATATCAACATTTGTATTTCATCAGGGTCATTATAAAATTCGAAATTTATTTCGTTTTACAGCTATTCATTAATTCAACGCATTGTTTCTGAAATTCTACGTTTTAATGGCCATCAAAATGCAAATGAATCTCTCTTATCAGAACTTTGATCTCCACAATCGTTTCTTTATACCCACCCAATTCATTCTATCGATCTAGATAGAAAACTAAGTATTTGTCATCGATACTACACTGACGAGCATTATAAAAAAGCCAATTACAAAGTTCCAATAAAATCTAAATATCTCCTAAACCACACAAGTTAGCTACACGAACTAAAAAAACACTTGAAAACAGTTTTATGGGTGCGCTATTAAATACACTAAACTTGATGTTGCTTTTTACTTCAAGAAGCTATCTTGCGTGGTTTCGACAATATTTGATAATAAGTTAGTGACTCTGCATAAACCCAACAAAAAGAAAATAAAACTTGAGGAAAATGTGTAGTGAAAGGCAACACAAGTAGTTCGATTTGAGTATTGTTAACTTCGAAATCATTAATAGAGCATTCTTAGGTTACGCAGTTGCTATGTAGATGGGAGATTGAGTTTAATGGATTTTTATAATGGAATGTTTAGAAGATCTAATAGCTATTTAATTGGAGTTGCAGTTACCACACAAGACAGCAATCTCCTTATACTGGATATCTGAGGCCTGGACTCATCATCTGACAAATGCTTGCATTGATTGAACAGGTCCACTCAAATATGTGTGGTTATTTCCTCAAAAGACCATTTCAGACACTAATCTACATGGTCCACATATGGCCTGACCAAGATTAAGTATATCTGGACTTTAAAAGTGACTGCAACCTCTGATTTTGTTTCGGCCTTTCTTCTCAGAGTAGTCAGATAGAAAACGCCGACCTCATCTAGCTTATTTTAATCATTTCTTTTTTAATATGACGTGTAAAAGTGATTCCGATATCTTTTTACAGAATATACCATTTCATTTCTTCCTGCTTTTGTTCCATGCTACTTGAGGTCAGCAAAATACTTTCTTTTCTGCCTTTCTCCCCTAATTTCCGTCCCTCTTTCATCCATCCTTTCTTTGGTGGTTCTCTCCCTCTCCATTCATATACATTTAGTCTTTTAGTTACATGCGTTTTATCCCTCAACGGATGTCTGCACTGCTACCGACTAAAACCACATGGCGTACGCGCCATCATCTCACTGTTACGCCATTAGCAATTCCCAAGGGTCATTACTCCCAGCTGTTCATCTGAATAAAGTCACAACATCAAGTGGTGAGCTTATAATATGCTCGCATCAACCATTTCTAATTGTTTCCCACCGCAGGGCGTTGATTGTTTACTATGGTAGACTTTTTCCTGCTGTCTTTTTTTTGCTTTTTACGTGACGTATCTCGTCAGTTATTGCAAACCACTTTCTGTTAAAGAATGCGCATGCAGATAAGTATGCTATGAAGATAGAAACTGATTGGGAAACAGAGTCGGTTTTTTAATGATTTTCTGTAGAAAAACGTATGTATTAGCGCTCTGCGGGAAGCATTCGAGTTTGCGAGTGTGGTATTCAGTTCGACTAGTTTTTACCAAAATTCTTCTTGATGTGAGTTCCTGAAATCGCATGTTGATCAAAACATTCCATGAGAACTTCTCAAGCTTCATTGGTCCACCACACATTTGGTATAAATACCATAAAATTATATTTGCAAAAAATTCACTGAAACGACTTTTCACTTTCCGCATAACTGATGAGACCAGAGTATGTAACGACACGTCAAAGATAACATATATTTACGTACCTAAATGTAGTAAAATCTATCCACATGAAGACAGCTTGCTCTACAAACCACTTCACGGTGATCACGGAGCTTTACTTTAAAAATATGGCAGATGTGAGCACTGTGATGAAAGTGATCAACATCACATTACCTACGACCCTAGGAAGGCTTCGTGTTGAACATTGTGTCCTCGGTCACTAGTATCTCTATACCACGTTCATTAGGAGAAATACTGAGCCTTCTACATAATAATTGTCATAAAATTATTATACAATTTATGACTATACTATTACTATAATTATTACACAACTTATTGTAGTCTGGGTCTTTAAACAAGAAACTTAATTATTTGTCGTTTATACTATTTAAGTGTAAGTAACACAAACTTTTCTTACTTAATATTAGTTCAAACGACAATTATTAACCGACTGTGTCGCAAATGTGGGGTTATGCAAACAAAGTATGCACAATATGTTAGGTAAATAAAATACAGATGCTGTAATATTTTAAGACTTTTTAAAAGGTGTGGTTATAGTGGATTATTTGAATATACTGTTAAGGCAAAGCTTGTTTGATTTAGAAAAAACTGATTGTTTTAAAATGATAAGGCATTTCGATGTAGGTATTTTTTGCTATAAACCTGTAACATCGTAACAAAGTTTCTATCATTATCATAAATCCTATCTAATTATAAATGCGAAAGTGAGTTTGTTTGTTTGTTTCGCTTTCATACTAAAACGGCTGAACGGCTTAGGATGAAATTTGGCACATGGGTAAACCATGACTTAGGTTAGGACTTATAGGATACTTTTTATCTCGATATTCCTACGGGTTCGAGACTTATGCGAGTGAAATCTCGGGTTGCAGCTACTAATAAATAAACCATAATAATTTTTTTGAAAGCATTGATATATTTTTAGTTAAACAATGTTTGAAAGTAAGAATTTACTATCAAGCTGATCTAGGTCAGCGATAAAATAAAATCTTATCTGATTTTAGTTGTACTCCAATTCTGTCATTTTAAATAATACCATAAGAATTAATTACGGTCAGTGGGTCGTCTTAGGGCATAAAACGACCTACCAAATTGTGCAAGAAATTAAACTTCAGTGTTACAAAGAAAAATAGCTGCATAAAAGATTGACAATTTATTTTATAATCTCTAAGCCTAAAACCGAAAACTTCCCTTTAACATTTAATACGTAAATTACGTGTAAGTTACGATACGAGGTGGGTGGCGCACGCGGCGTCCACATCTCAGCCCATTTGGTAATCACCTCACGAGTATCCAAGCCGCGTGGATTGCGATATGATTGAAGATAATTGATCTGCCAAATGATAGTTCTAGAGCAAACATTGCTTCCCAATATGGTTTAACTGTGTTATGGTACATTAATGGCTCTGCCCGCGGCTCCGCTCGATTTTTTCTGAGATAAGATTTGAGGGTTTAGATTTTGGTTTATTGTTGTATTTTATCAACCAAGATAAGCCCTGGCAGCTCTTTTGACATATTGTCTCATTCATATCATTAACTAACTGCGCCCTACGGTTTGACTCGCGTAAGTCTCGATCCCGCGGGAATATCGGGGTAAAAAGTATCTCAAATCCTATTTCAGGTCATGGTCTACCCCTGTGCTAAATTTCATCCAAATCCGTTCAGCCGTTTTAGCGTGAAAGCGTAACAAACAAGCTAACTCAGTTTCGCATTTATAATGTTATAGTTAGGATAGGATTTTCATTAATTCGTAAATAAGTACATACATTGAGCTTTAGAATAGAATATTATTTGCTTTAAAACATGGTGCATTAAAATCTTATTAATTATAGTCTTACATGTTACATTGACAACTTTCATGTTGCGCCAGCACTCAGTTACATGCATGCTTCTCATATCCTGCCCTACTCGCCTATTATTATTTCATTTTAAATTAGAAACTAGCTCTAAACTACTCATACGCGATCAAATCATTGTAGTACAACTTTTTCCTTAATGTCCCTCGGCAAACTTCGTGTTGCGTTTGTCGCCGGATTTCTATCAGTTGCCCTTTGCACTTGGTGCAGACCGGACGCTCTCAATCGACTTGGAAGTTTATAGAGTTGTTAATACTCTTTTAACTTAACATTATTTATTTTTTAAATGGGAGGAAATTGTTTTTCAGCTCTATAGTTCACGCGGAAATCAAAACTAAACAACAATAAAGTATTTAATTCTGAATTCAAATTATTATAGCGATAAATCAAATAATTGATGGACATGTGTATTCGGAAATGCGATAATTCCCGAGGGACATTAAGAGAATAGTTGTACTATACATTCTTTCTATTTAAATGTAACCTAACCTAAATATATCTAAAAGCGTTCTCAGATCATAGAGCCGTCTCCTTTCAGTTAGATCGTTGTTAAATATCTTCAAACGCATCTCGCTTAAAGGAAACATATCTCATAACTTGACGTAACTTGCAATCAGCTTACCGCATTACTTAGCAAGCTCATTCGGATATGATTGTCGGTCGATTTGATAACTTATTCTTATCTGAACTGTGAAGCTCTTGATTTTGATCGATGTTTTCCTTATGAAGTCACCCGAGTCAAATGGACTTTGATTGATTTGGTGCAGATTTTGATGAAAAACCGGATGATTAAATCTCCAAATGCAAGTGGCAAAGGTATCATCTTAGTTCAAATGTTGGTATCTCTCTCGGTTATATTGTAGGCAATAGGAATCTTAGAAAATCGGCTGCTAAACATGAGTCTAAGTTTGTCTATGATCCCAGTACCCCAATTCGAGAACAAACTTTCAATCACTATCTGAAGGATTTTGAAGGATATTCCCAAACCATTGCGTCATAATGTTTGAAAAATTCATCTGCTTCAAATGTAAAAACCTGCAAATTCTAACACTTCCGTGTATATTTATTTGAAATATGCAAGTACGCTTATAAACACCAGGACTTTTACACTAAACGAGAAGACATACAAACAAGATACACACTACGATACAAAACACGACTAAACTTACCAACATCCCGCCTAAAAATACATTCAACAAGCCCCTGGTTATGTCAATAAAAATATATAATAAGCTACCTGAATCAATAAGACAAGTAAAAAAACTCCACCTATTTACGAATAAATTAAAAACTCTATTAATAAGTAAATGTTATTACAGTGTAAACGAATATCTAGATGATAAATCCCTAAAGCACATGTAAAATACCTAAAAAAGGTCTTTTGTTTAAATATTAGGAATTATGTTAGATTATAAGATGAACAATAAGTCCTCTCTACCTATACCTATACTTATACTTATTTTGCTGTGCCCGACAGGGTCCACGATTGTTCATACGCAAATGTTTACCACCTAAGCAAATACATTGTGGAATGCAATAAAGAATCGAAATCGAATTGAATAAATAACGCAATGAATATTGTTGATCTGTCAAACTGAATGGCATTACCATTGTAAGTGTGCTAAGCAATAGGTTTTACCCCGCAGGATTGCTTCCATTCTAATGAGATACTCTAACTCATGCCTAGCTTTTTAATCCAGCAGTAAAATCTAACATGCTGTTCCTTTATTCATTTATTAGCATATACATTGCTTTTGCATCATGTCAGAGGCGTCGCAAACAAATAATAGTGAGTATAAATTCTTATCTTTCATTGTAATGAACAGGTGGATTTAAAAGCTTAGCCGCTAATACAGATTGATTGACTTATTAGACATTCAAATCACGGACTTGTGTTTTAAAATGTTCCTTTGTATGTGTGAGTGATAAATAAGACTCGGTAACACTAGTGTAGGTATCTATTGTGTACAATACAGTTGCAAAATTCATTTGTTTTAGGATTCATTGAGTAGAGATTTTCTCACACAAGAAGGATCGATTTCTTAACAAGTTTAACAAAATGATTTATGTTGTATGTGTGCATTATCTCACTGTGAGAGTATTGATCAGTGCAGATGTGTAGATGTGTCTGGTTCTAAATCTAGAATTCGATTGTTTATCGCAATAGGTATAAACTAGGATAACAAAAACTTTTTAAGAATTAATAGTAAAATTGAAAGTAAACTAAATACTTAATTACTAACTGAGATTTATTGTTGAGCAAAACCAATTATCTAATACCATTTCGTACCATTAGGAATTTGATTTTATTTTTGCTTCCTATATTGATTAAATATATAAAAACAAACAGACAGAAAAAAATACATTGATTTTTTATTAGTTAGTCTTAGTATGCAAGTCGAAAATTGATTGGTTCAAAATTATAGTGATGCAGTTATTATGTTAGTTGTGCTGCAATAAAAACTAGATCAGATTTGTCGCCCAGTATTTTATTTAGGTAAGTACCTTACGAATAGATTGTAATATACAATTACGTTATTAATTTTTTTATCATGGCCGCCAACTTGCTTGTGTAAAATAAAAGAAATCATTAAAAACGTTATTGCCACATAACAGTACCTACGTACATGGTTTACTTTTTGGGTTCCATACCGAAATGGTAAAACGCGAACCTATTACTAAGACTCCGCCGTCCGTCCATCTGTCTGTCTGTCCGTCCGTCTGTCAACAGGCTATATCTCATGAACCTTGATAGTTAGACAGTTATTTTCACAGATGATGTATTTCTGTAGCCGCTATAACAACAAATACTAAAAAACAGAATAAAATAAATATTTAAGGGGGCTCCTATACAACAAAAGTGATTTTTTTGCAGTTTTTATGGATAATGGTACGGAACCCTTCGTGCGCGAGTCCGACTCGCAATGGCCGGTTTTATATATACACGACCTTGTTTAAATTTTTTAATGTAAAAGTGTCACATTCTTGTTTTAATGACAGTTTAATAGTGTGTTGCAGGGATATTGCAAGGAGCTATTTTACTTAAACACACTTTACGGGCAGTTTTAACCTAAATTCATGCACTTATTATGAAGGAAGTCGTATTTCTTGTCTATATTTAAGTCGTGGCTATTGTGGTGCTGAGTGGGGCTTGTTGGCTCAGTAATAATAGCCGCACGGGTCGATCGATCAGGTTAAGCTACGCCTGCCGAGGTAGGGCCGTGGATGGGTGACCATCTTTACAAACCCAGGACCCTTCGTGTCTCGGATACCACGTTAAACCGTTGGTGTAGATCTTTGACAGTCGTTACGGGTTGTCAGAAGCCCGAAAGTCTGACAACCAGTCTTACCAAGGAGTATCGTATTATCCAGTAATCCGGTTGTGGAAGTCAGATAGGCAGTCATTCCACGTAAAATACTGGTATTCAGCTGCATCCGATTAGACTGGAATCCGACCCCAACATAGTTGGGAAAAGGCTACTTAAGTATTAACGGGTGGATTCATTGATGCTATATAATAACGGGAGGCACAAATAAACTTTTGAGACGTCACCGATCTAGTTATACTATGTTTAATTTTACTCGGTAATTTGTAAAAGGGCATAAATTAATGTATATTTCCATTATCCCAATAATTTATTTTTGTAACGGCTGCCCGCCGCAGCAAGCCCAATGCTTGCCAAACTGCGAATCGGCGCGATGCGAATTTGCAGCGCAGAAGCTTTCCTAAGAAAGTCTTAGGGCACCATCACTGATTTTTGCGATGCGACGTCGCAACGCAGTTTTGTGTACAAGCTTTTTCAACGCCAACAATGGTTCTTTTAATCCTAAATTAGCAATATTTGTACAATATTTATTATATTATATTTGTAATCAAGATACGTTCTCGCAAACGGCTCAAACGATTTCGATGTAAGTTGCAATATAGGGGTTTACAGGGGTGAAAATTCGATATATCTGGGAAAATTCATTTTCTCTATTTTCACAGCCTCGGGAATATGGTACAACGTTGGTAAACCTGGACCATATTATTAATCTATTTTCACTCAAGCATAGCTCGGTCCACCAGAGGGCCTAGACAAGTGACAATCGCTTCGAAAACGTTTCGTATTTCTACAACAACTTTCAACAGGATTAACATAAGCTTTTCTATAGCTTATATCGGACCTATACATTTTTGCATTTTTCATCATCGTTTTCGCTAATAGAATGACACTTTGTCTAGGGCCTCAGGTACCTACTAAAGACTAATGCAAGACTGACACATTCTCATTTGGAGCTGCGTTTGCGACGTCAAATAATCGTAACTAATTATATTGTGGTTCACAAGACCCCGTCTTCCGTAGCCCTGCCCCTAACCCTGACATAAAAAAAAAAAAAAAAAAACATTTATAAATACAGACAGCTATTTTGTAACCAACTAATAGTTATAAGTAAGTATCCGGTTAATCTCAATTATCTATATAATGGTTCTTGCCAAAAATTGATGAATAATAGTCGATACAATAACCAGTTCAAGGACATTATGCGCGTGCGCCACCCACGTGATAATCACTCCATAAAGAATTCTGTTGGTAAATTCACTTATTGGTAATAGTAACGATTATATCGTTTAGATTATGATGTTTATAGCTTGAATGAGATTGCGATCTTTGGTTCGATGAAGTATAATTGAATTGATGATGAAATAATCGCCTTGCTTATCAGATGGGACTGCTGCATATTTCGGTATCAACAATTGAATCTACTGAAAGGACTGGCCCATATTAGCAAAGGACTGAAGTGTGTGGGAAAATGAGAAGAAAGAGTTTCCCCTGCAGTAAAACAACAAAGGTTCTCAGATAGATTAGAAGAGATTTAATATGTCAGTTTTCCAGTACAGGTAAGCTGCTATTACAGATGTTATTTAACCGGCGTTGGTTGCACTACTACCGTAGTCTCGGAACCTTGAGAACCTTCTATTTTGACTATGACGGGTTTAGGTACCTGTCTTAGTGCTAGGTTGGCCAGAGAAAGATTAGCCTATAAGTCACTTAAAGTCACTTTTTGTGTCTGTCTGTGTGAACGGATTTTGATGTGGTTTCCATCATCCTAAAGAGAGTTTACTCCTTAAGGTTTGTAAAAAAAAAAGGTTATACATAATAATAAAAATCTCAATATTATGTCAAGTCGTAAAAACTGGCAGGTCGCTATCTAGTCCTAATTTATTATAGTATAAATGCGAAAATGAGTTTGTTTGTTTGGTACGCTTTTACGGTAAAACGACTGAACGGATTTGGATGATTGTAAGCCCTTTACGCTTCCCGTAACGATTGTTACTGGAATGTGAAAGAAAATTAGAAAACGGACACTACTTAGCGGCCCAGAAACAACGTACATTTAAAAATAGTTTTACATAAACATACTCATTTCTGTATAATGGTGATTATTAAAGATAAAAACACAATAAACACTGCTGTAGCTCATTGTACAAGTGACACAAAAATATTGATCAATGGTATTGCTATGACAGCGCTTGCGCAACCGATTATTGAAACAAGGTAGGCGGGCTGTACGCCTAACGTTTGACAGAATATATCCTTTGGCAGGTGCAAAGTGAACATAATTCTGTGTACGTCGTGCTCATATCTCACACTTAATAGGGCTTACACTGAATAAATACTTTATAAACATCGGTGCTGAGGTTTAATGCGTCTAATTGAATTATCAAGTGTGCGTGTGAGCATTATTTTTGGTCGTGACTGTACTCGCGTGAGTGAACTTGCCTACCTGGATTTTTATTACTTACCTATTAGTACCACCCATATTTTCATAGGGAATGTTATATACAGGGTTATTTGTACCAACAACGTCTTAAGGAATCATTGTACTCATCATTATGAACAACTTTTACTATGGAAACAAATCTGAAATCGCGAAAAAAAAACAGCTGTTCCGTACATTTTGACGAGTTATGCGAACATAAATGTACGGAACTGCTGTTTTTTTTTTTGGCGATTTCATATTTGTTCCCATAGTAAAAGTTGTTCATAATTATGAGTACAATGACTCCTTATGAGGTTGTTGGTGTTTTACCAATAACCCTGTATAGTGTTATATGTACAGTTGGTGAACAAAGTATATCGTAGGTAGCCAACAAAAGTAGTCAACAAAAGTCTGATCGCGAAATTTTTTTACTGCTTTTTACTTGAGATAGATTGATTCAAGAAAAAGTGTTATCTCATGCTTTTAAAACTTATTTACTAACTTTATTTCATACGTAAGTACATCATACGTAAGGACATCATACATACAGTCATACGTACTTTTCTTATTCACTTTGAACGCTGTAATGCTCGCTTCATAGTTTGAGGTAGTGCATTAAAAAACAAGTGCATTCTTGAACTTTGACTGCCTCATAATTTTTAATTTTGATCATTTGTCAATTCTTTTGTATTAATACAATTTAAGCAAGATTTTCGGAGCTTTTATAGATTAAAACCAATAACTATTTAGACAAAAGAGACTATTTGGAAAACATGAATAACCTGCCTGCTGTCTTAAGATTTATTGACTGATATAAACTTGTATTTCTTTAAGCGGGAAGTTATAAATTGCGTCTAATAAATTAGTCTGTGTGCTTTGAATAGTGCATCTAGTCTGTCAATTCGAATTTGGAAACTTCTATTAAGTAATTCAAATGTCAAGTAAGTACCTACCTACTGTTTATTTATTTACATACAAATATAAAGAGGAGCTCGTGGCTAAGTAATAACAGCCGCTTGGGTCGATCCGTCAGGTTAAGCTACGCTTACCGGGGTTGGTCCGTGGATGGGTGACCATCCTTACATACCGAGACTCCTCCGTGCCTCGGAAAGCACGTTAAGCCGTTGGTCCCGGCTGTCATTTGTGGATCTTTGACAGTCGTTACGGGTCGTCAGAAGTTCGAAAGTCTGACAACCAGTCTTACCAAGGGGTATCGTATTACCCAGTTACTGGGTTTTGGAGGTCAGATAGGCAGTCGCTCCATCTAAAATACTGGTATTCAGCTGCATCCGGTTAGACTGGAAGCCGATCCCAATATAGTTGGGAAAAGGCTAGGCAGATGATGATGTCAGTTTTTATCATGTGTCCGTCCTACGTTCTTTAATAACTGCCTATCTGACCTCCACAACCCAGTAACTGGGGAATTACTGGGTTGTGGAGGTCAGATAGGCAGTCGCTCCATGTAAAATACTGGTATTCAGCTGCATCCGGTTAGACTGGAAGCCGACCCCAACATAGTTGGGAAAAGGCTAGGCAGATGATGATGATGATGAAATATAAAGAATAAGTAAGTAAGTACGAAAAGTGACATAAATAATTATAGTTTTATTTTTTGTAATATTTGTATTTCAGCAAAAAATACCGTGTAGGATTTTCATTATTTTAAAGTAGTTTTATTTAAATAATAAGTACCAAACTTCACTGTTATTAAAAATAACGAACTAAAGTAGGTGACGTTCAATATAACAATACCCATATCAACCAAATCTGACTCACATCGTGCACTTTTGTCCCAAATTAGAGATAAACTTAATTTAATAATAGTTATCATAATAAGAATCATTACTATTGTTATGTAGGCCTATGTTATGTAAAAATTAATTCTGATTCTCAAGTTGATTGATCATTTGGGTATTACAATGGGTCATATATCATATCTAACAGTGTCAATGTCACTGACCCACGGATTGTAACATGTTGTTACCATAACAGAGAGACATAAGAATAGGCACTTGTTGGGGTCAAGGTTCAACATATTTGAGAAGCTCTTGAAATTATTCTGTTAAGAACTCATCTTAGTCATTGTCTATTATAACCACTAGCGATCCGCCCCTATCGAGATTTCATTATTAGAATATCTAAGTTATTCATGTATTAGGTAGATATAGGTACACATAAACCTTTTGGAATATTTTTTTATATAATTTGATTATGATGGTGAAAACCGCGTCTAAATCCCTTACATAATTTAAAAGAATAACGCGCTCACACTGACAGACTCGAAAAACGACTTTAATTTATTTGTATTGTAGTAAGTGGTGTGGTAGCTTACGAATTAGTTTTATACCAATGAATATAGTAGGGTGTCCCTTTTATGTCTTGAATTGTCCTCTACTGAAGCCGTAGCATGAGCTTATTGGTCGGTCAGTGATAATTATATTGTCATTTTAAATCAGTAAAGCTAGTAAAGCTCGATTAAATAAAACAACGCCAGATAAATATAAAATTATTTATATTTAGATTATATTTTAAAATAATTAGTAAAAATCAGGGTATTCTTAGCATTTACTTTAGCTACGTTTATCTAAATATATAGATTAACAGTATTAGACAGTGTTACTTGAGTCTTACATAAATTATGCTCGTTATCTATGTATCGTTTATTCGTTTGTAATTAGATTATCTATGTTTGTTTTATTTATTAATTGTATAATATCAATCGAGACGAATATAGTTTTAGTTCCGCATATAAATATGCATGTTCTAGTTGATGACACTCATTAATCATTTGAAACGATGAAAGAAAATGTTCCAATCACTGATTCTCACTACCACCGTCTCTAAGAAATTAATCAAATTTCTAATTATCAAATCAGCTGTTGATTGGTTGACCAAACCATCCACAACTAGCAATATAAACAAACATGATAGATAGTAGATTTGATCAAAGATTAGATATTATTGCTAAGGTGTTTAGAAACCGGTTAAATATCAATCCATCTCTCCATTAATCACCGAACTTTAACATCACTTGAGACCGAAAGGTGTAAAAAGGAAAATAGAATAATCACAGCCCAAATCAAATGCCAGAGAATGAGAAAGTAGATTTGATAGATGGGAGAAGTTCCAACTAGAGTGCGTTTCATCAAATAGTTCCTATGCCATAATGTTGGCTCCGCTGTTGTAGGACCAATACGAATACGCTACGCCGCACATAGGAGTATTTGACCTAAAAAGCTGGCCAAAAATATTTTATGAGATCTATCGATTGGTTCGGTATGTACAAACAATTTCTAATTTTTATTATTTTTTTTTATTATACATTTTTTTTTTTTTTCATTTTTAATATAATTAGTCTGAATCGTCCTCTTCGGTGTCGCTCAGTTCCATTCTCGCTTCAGGGAGCAGAAGACTTATAGTTTCCGGGGAAAATGGTTTGCTTTTCTTTCTAGGTTGCTTTCGGCTGCTGCTAAGCAATGGGTCGGACGTAAGCAAAAGTCTATTTAATACGTCCCTATTGCATTTGACTCTGTCAAATTTTCGGGAGAAGTTCTGCCTATAGAGCCTGAAGTGCTTATTACGAGCTTCGGCAGCCTCTTCAGAAAGCTGCCCAATTGGTAGTATAGAGTGCGAAATTACTGTTCCACCATGCATTAATATTTTATGTACAGTAGGTGACATTGGGTGCCACCCGTACAATTCCACGTAAAGGGTAGCAGTTTCAAATGTATATTCTTCGAATTTATTCACATCAATCTTATGGCCACTTGAAATCGTTTCCAAGATCACTTTAAACTTGTGGATCAATGTTAGGTCTATTCCAGTGATTCGGGAAGCAGTTTCCGTATCAGAAAAAAATCTTCGGGATGTATTTCCATCGTTAGTGTTCCCGAATCCCGCCTTTGGAATATCAACAAGTAAACCCATTTCTTCGCGGAATGCTTTTTGGATTTCTTCTTTCCTCTCTTTTACTATTTTTTTTTCTTCAGCGGCCCTTATTTGCCACTTCTTAATGGTCAGTTTGTAGGAGAGATGTAGTAAAGACTCAAAGAATCTAATTCTTGCATGGAGAATTGAAAGCCCAAACTTTAGGCTTTCAGGGTCCACTTGAATACCTCTCTTTAAATCATTGAAGTTTTTGGAAGTAAGTCCACAAATATAGCACCTCATTGTTGATGATGTGTTGGTAGCTGCATTACATATTTTTCCGTCCACCATTGTCGGTAGCAGTTTGTGTGTAATATATACTATCCCGTTAGCAGTGGGTATTTCGCTTTTGTTCAAATTATTTGCTTGGTTTTCTATATACCGAATCTCTTCCTTTGTAACATCTTTGGTTTCATGAATAAAACGTATTCTAATTGGTCGGCAGAATCTGGGAGAAGATGGCACTGGATTTTGCCATAAAGTTTTTTTTTGTCCGTTTACATGTGATTGCAGACGTAATGGTACGAGGGAACTTTGGAAAATATTTGCATCACTGTCTGTTTGATTTTCGAATTTCTGTTTGTATTGTGACTGCTGTGATCCATCACAGCCCCATTTTACGATAAGTTGTAAATTTGCCATTTCTTCTTCTGAAATAGTTTCTAAAACTGACTCCAAATACATACACAACCTTAAACATGTGTGGTTGAGTAAATCTTGCAACTTAACTTCCGCGCATGTTTCAGTCACTCTCATCGATTCCTCGTCTGGATAGCAATCTTTTTTTGCTTTTTTTTTACAGAATAGCAAGGATATATGTTTTTGTTTGCGTCATGTAGGATTTCCCATTGTCTCCTACTAAAATCTCCTTCAACGAAAATAGCCAAGGCCTCAGATGGTGTGTGTTTTACAACTTTGTTATGATTTGCCGATGAAATAAGCTTTCGGTACTTTGTAGCTCTAGTTGGTGTCAAAGTAATGTCTTTTATTATTTTAGACATATCTTTATTTCCTTTAGCACGTTGACTCATGTGAGCAGCGTAAGTTAACTGCTCTGCAGGAACACTCTCTCTCAAATCCTTTGTTTTCCTTCGCTTGGATCTATCACTCGATTCCCCGAATTCTTTTGTTGGTCGACCCTGTTTCTCTGCCCAAATGACAAATTTAATTGTGTTAGTAAGCCATAACTCGTTCTTTCTCATAAAACGGTCGTGTTTATAATTCGCAGCTGTCCATTTTTGCTTAAATTCAGACTTGAAATGACTCAACGTATGTTTTAGTTGGCCAATTTCACTGTCTGGACAATTGGTCAATTTCATCACTTTTTTCTCCAAAAATAATATTTTTTTGTCTATTTTCTTATCCGGACATTCTTGTATTATATCGTATAACTGTTTTTTTGACATGTTTTTAAACATTCCAGTTGAACCTAAAAATTAAACAGAATTTTTAGCAAAACGTGTAAAATACCATATTAAATAGTGTTATGTTTCAATAGCTGTAAAACAAAATGGCGGAAAAAGGCGGAATTTTTTCTTCGATAGTTATCTTAAGGAAAGCCACAGCTTTAAAAGTGTAATAGAGTAAATAGCTCGGAAGTCCCCGGATCATCTACTAAAACACCTTTCTATGAATAATTTAACCAAAATATTGAGTATTTTTTGTAACGTTGAATTACACATGAAAACATAATATATGTGTGTGTAAATTAAATGTAATATAGATTAATATTAAAATACATACCTTCACCTTCCATATCCATCAATTTAATTTTACAAACTTCACTTAAAACAACCAACACACCAAATGTAATTTACATAAAAAATCGCGTTGTCGAGAAAACAATAGAGCGTAGTGGACGACGACTGACTTCCGACTACCTGTGTCCCGTTTGGGATACGCCGAATGGCGCGAGAGGGGCGGGGTATAATGAACAGGTTATCCAGTTGTCGTTTAATGGTGGTAGCATTGAGTTATACCATAATTTGGATATTGGACTTTTGGCCAGTTTTTTGGGTCAAATACTCCTCCGTGCGCCGCAACGGCGCTACCTAATAGGTCCGTTGTTAAAATTTAACAGTGGAGCCAACATTACAGCGAAGGAACTATTTAATGAAACGCACTCTAATAGTGCTGCATGGCGCTTGTATGCCAGTGACACCCGCACTGTTGGTAAACATTTGTAAAAAAAAAATTGAAAATTTTATTGAAAAAAACGAACGCCGCCATTTTGGGCGGTGTTAGTTCCGATCTTAGCCACGCACCAAAAAAATCATATACAACTTTTAGAAAGAACGAAGAGGTCACTGTCAATTATTTCTGTATCGATCAAAAATCCACCAATCAACGATCAACGATAAAATCCCTGGTCAGAAATCTGCTGCTTAATCACAGGCTATCTGTGTAATTGGTTGTTCAAAACACCAACAACTATAAGGTATCAGGAATCCAGACATTCGATATCACATTTCCATCAAATATAAGATAATGTTTAAACCGGAATTCCTGTTAAACATATCACTTACTCTAAGTTTTATCAAAATCTGTTCAATAAAAAGTTAGAATCTCGTAAAAAACGTAGCGAATAGACAGATAGTCATTTAACAAAGAAACACCAACTTTATGCTTTCGAATAACTTTAAATACTACGTTCATTTTCGCCTTTTTCGATTAAAAATATTTTACCAATTGATGGTCCTCATCTCTATAGGAGTTTGTTGAGGATTGCATACTCTGATCAGAGATTAGATAAGTTAGAAACCGGTAGGTATTCCCCATCACACTATGCGTGTCGATTTCATATTCATTGATAACTTTAAGCATATTATCTGCTGATAAATTCAATAGGCATATCATTTTCATTTTGTATCCAGCCCAATACTTATGAAATTGCCGTTTTGTATGAAAAAATTTAAACGATTTTTTTTCATGTATTTTTTATTTGTATTAATCGAAGTAATCACCCATGCAATCAATGCATCTTTGCCAACGCAGTGGCAGTTTATTGATGCCCTTCTTAAAGAAATCAGCTGGACGGGAGGCAACAAATTCTTCAAAGGCATTTTGTACTGCCTCTCGGGTATTGAATTTTTTTCCCGCCAAGAAGTTATCCAAATTCTGGAAAAAGTAGTAGTCTGTAGGCGCAAGGTCTGGTGAGTAGGGCGGATGACGGAGAGCTTCCAACCCCAGTTCTTGCAACTTGGAGACCGTCTGCTGTGCAGTATGAGGTCGCGCGTTGTCGTGCAGGAGCAGCGGAGACGAGCGATTGACCAATGCTGGTTGGAGATGTGCCAGCTTCTCCATCATTGTGTTCAGTTCTTCACAGTACACATCTGCAGTAATGCTCACCCCGTTTGGTAAGAAGCTGTGATGAATCACACCGGCGCTAGACCACCAAACAGTGACCATCACTTTTCTAGGGGTAAGTTTTCGTTTAGAGCATTGTTTAGGTACTGAACCAGGATCCAAACAACTTGCTGAGCGCTTGCGGTTATCAAACAGAATCCATTTTTCATCGCAGGTAACAATGCGGTTCAAAATTCCTTCATTTGTGTGTCTGTTGAGCAGTGCAAGGCACGCCTCGACGCGTACTTCGCGCTGGCGATCATTGAGTTCGTGGGGCACCCATTTGTCAAGCTTTTTTACCTTGCCAATTTGACGCAAATGGACCAATATTGTTTTGACGCTAACGTCGAAAGCTGCTGCTAATTCAGCCGTAGATTGTGTATCATCAGCTTACACAATCGCCTTTAATTCGTCATTGTCGACCAAAGTCTTCGGACGACCGCGAGGTTCATTTTTCAGGTCGAAATTTCCAGAACGGAAGCGAGCAAACCAATAACAGGTGGTGCGTTGGTTTGTAGTGTTAGCTCCGTAAACGTCGTTGATGTTGCGGTCCGCTTGTGCCGCATTGCTGCCACGACAGTACTCATATTCCATAATTCCTCGAATTTTTAACGTATCCATGATGACGAAAAAGATTGAAATGCGATGAAAATGTAACACTAATCATTAAACAAATGACTTCTTTTGAAAAAAGAATTCCCTGTTTTTAAAATAAAATTAATTTGAAATTAGAATTCTTAGCCAAACAAAAATTATTTTGATTTGAAATGGCCAGTACTGCAGAACGGCAATTTCCTATGTAAAGACCTATTATTAGTCATGGTAGTTCGAAAACACGAATGTATGTACGAAATTACATCATATCAATTAATGTAATATCTCTATTATCGAAGTTATATAAAACTGCGCTGCAGATTTAACACCATTTTAGCTTCGGGCTACAAAGTTACCTCAAAGTATTGCCGTTAATGTCAATATTTATAAATCAAAGTACCTATAACTGACACAATCTGGCCTAATGGACGTTTATTTAAAACAATTATTGTAGATTGACGCTTTATTTTATTAAGAAACTGTTAATTCTGCCCTTAAGCGTCTCGTCAGTGTTAGAGTAATGGATTGTATCGCTTTTTTATTGCCTAAAATATCCCCGGGCGAGACCATAGATGTATGAGTGGTAATTGATAAACCCTACACGGAGGCAAGTTCACTCAATGCTGTTGTGGTAAGTAGACATAGTTTGGCAACCATGACACGACACGACGATTTTAAAAAAGAACAGAAGCTGTTAGTGTACCTATATAAATACCTAAAATAGCTTCTGCACGCGATTTCGTCCGCGTGAAATTTCGGCCTCCGATCCACCGCTTACCATCCCATCGTCCGCCCGCACATGAGCTGAGCGTTTTTTCTGACTTTTTTCCATTTTGCTCGGCTTTTAGCGTAATGCTAAATAGCCTATTACCTTTCTTCTCTTATATCCATGAATTGGGCTATAAAATGCAAAAAGATTTTTGAAATTCGATGACACAGGATTGACACAGATTGTTTATGATATTTATACTGTTTTTGGCTCTGAAACGTAGCTAGGTTAGGTATTGAATAAAGCGTTACCTTTTGGAACTACTGCCACAATCTGCATTGGCAAAAAGGGTATGTCCTCGTGGATAGGTAGCTTTTCAATTACTTATTTTTTCCCGATAATGTCTCACTGCTGGGACACAGGCCTCCTCTCTATAGGAGGGAGTTTTAGATTATCGGCTGATTATGCTAAAAGAATTTAAATTTCATTCAATTTCTGTTAATCGTTGGAAGATGACGGAGACAGAAGATGTTTTAAATACGTATTGCGTTTAGTGATCTTTTGATAATCATTCAGTCAGTGTTATTTATGACAACCAGCAATGCGAGTAAAGGTTCAACAGACAGGTGCGACGCGATTCTGGTGGAACAATTTACAGGAAAACTTCATGGTTTTTTTTCAATTGGAGTCGCGTCGCGCCTTTCCGCGGGAACTTTAATGCGACACGTTTTATTGAAAGTGGAGTAGTAGGCAAAGCAATGAATTTATGCATTGCATCATTGCCCAATTGGTCAAATGCAGACAGGTTGTTTTTAATCGCTCAGGGGCATTAGTAAATTGGTTATACATTTTACTCAATCTCTTTTAAATTGCGTGGGAAGACAAGTGTAGTAGTGTAGTACTACTACTACCTACTGTCTATAATTGGATATCAGTTGTGTGTAAATGTGAATTAATTATTTTTATTTTTCCGAATCTTAATTAATCGGTGATTGATTCTAAGGGCAAGGCTTTACCTCTGCCAAGTAGAGGCCGGATTTACCTACTTTTTACCCGACTAAGGCGAAGAAAAAGGAGGGTTATGATTTTGACCGGTATGTATGTATGTATGTATGTATGTTCATCTGTTCCCTCCTATCTTCCAAACCACTTATCACAATTTGACAAATGAGGTATCGTTAGAAGCGTCGTGATTGTCCGCTGGTTATAGGCTATGTGAAGTCACATTAAATTAAAAATGGCGCCCTCTAGAGGACATAAAGTGAGGAACTTAAAAAAAAATATGGTTTAATCGTACCATGTTGGGTATCAAATGAAAGGGCTTAATGAGCACATTTCAAAAATATATATATTACAACCCCAAAAGAATTTAAAAAAAATCAAGTAATAAAAACTAAAACCCAACTACGACTTAAAAGGTATAAACAAGACACCACAGACAGACAAATTAAAAATCCGGAGTCACACGTAATCCCATTATGATCATATCTCATTATGTGACTCCGGATTTTTAATTTGTCTGTCTGTGGTGTCTTGTTTATACCTTTTAAGTCGTAGTTGGGTTTTAGTTTTTATGACTTGATTTTTTTTGGATAATATCTTTGTTACACATGATTTAGGTTCTCTTTTATTCTAGTAAAGAGGTTTCTGTTGTTGTAGGCAGGTTGTTAATGACATATTAACAACGTTCCATTGTCTTTTACCTACGTTTTGAAACGTAAATAATTTCTAGCAACTGTCTTGCTTTTATAATAGCCAAGCAGCAAATTGTTGAGTAGAGACGACATTTTGTTTTAAACATTAATAACTGCTGTAGGTAATATCACTTTATTAAATTAAGTAAATCCAATCACTGCTGTAAGACTAAACTATCGACCATATTAATGTCTCGTCGTTGACTTCTATGTATAAATTTTAATTAATTTCCTCCTAAGTGCAGGTTTCGAGCTCAATTATTAGTTCGAACATATAAATCAATACTTATTAATATTGACAGGATACTAACGTAACTAATTCTATTATCGTAAGTACTCGTTATTATAGGTGGCATGAATATGAAATGAAAGTGGCTTCAGGTTAAGCAACTATGTACCTAAAAGTTGATATCTGGAATACTCAAAATCGTATAAGTGAATTTATGAATAAAGCTATAACTTCAGCATCAGAATACATACAATGCTTGTATAATCAACACTGAGGGTAAAATCATTCTGCTTTTAAAATATTTCATTGGAATAAACCGTGGCGACCTCGGAAACTTCGAGGTCTACAGTGAATCAAAACTTTCTTCAGTTAAAATTATACTTACCGAGGATGTGCATCACTACCTCACTATTTATGTGGTCGGTCAATTAGATGCATGATCAGCATAATATCTTATACAACGCGATGAAAGCAATACCTTTAGTAAGCGGAGATAGAGGTTTTCAGATGTATGACCGGTTATTTTTATTTTATTTTTGGCTTTGCCAGACACAAAACAAACAAAAGTGTGTTGTTTTCGCTGCATTCATCCAATTGAGTAACCACGGTTAGAGGAGTCTCATTATACGATTTCGAAACTAACTTGCTAAAAAAAGGAAGAACAGACTAGAAAATTTAAATATTGCTCCAGATTACCTAAAAGTAAAAGCTCTACCTTATTACGTAACTATTTAGCATAGGCTAAAGACAGTGTTTATTGATTTTATGAATAGATCAATCTAAATACCCTGCATTCCTATCGCAATATCGCGGAAGAATTAAATCGTATAGCAATTAAGTATCACGTAAAACAACGTTATAAATCTATAGGCGATCGTTCATAAGTTAACACTCTAGAAATGGATTTTAAACTGGGTTTGCACGCTGCAAGACATCCTGTGTCCTGTAGAAAAAAAATCTTTCTATGCAAGCTACATTTTGGGCCAATTTTTTTCCCCCGTGATATAGTGATAACTTTATACGATATAGTGATAATGCGTTAAATTTATAATACCTATGAAAAATTGTGTCCTGCAGTGATGCAGGTTTTGTCCCTGGCCTGGGACATCAATTAGCGAGTTCGATTCTGCTGTCTGTCAGAAGGAATCGTATCAACAAACTGGATTGTGATGCAGTAACGACCTTTGACGTGTGTTTCCCCTGTAGTAACACATAATAGTATTGATCTCAAAGCAGGTCTTCTGCCTGCGTCGCGGGAAAGTCCGAAAGTGATACCGCGTGGCCTCTGGCAACTTACAGGCAACTGAAGGAACACGGCTGGGTTTTAGTCAGTAAGAGTCTGACACGCCCTTCCGCTCCGCCCAGAGCGGGAGAAGTTATTTGATAATTTCCCACCCAAAAAAACAGGCAAGCAGGTCTACTAATCGGAAATATGAAGCACAACCTACAATATGTGAAAAGCATAAGTGCTGAACATAGAAATAACAAGGTAAATAAAAAAGTATCTAGAGGTAAATTTCACGTTGCCGTTAAGATGGCAATTTATTTCTTTATAGATTCGAGGAATTGCAATGATTTACCTACTACAGAACCTATAAATACAGCTACAGTAAAAATAATATGAACTAACGGAACTCAACTACTATGAATTAGCTCCCAAATTGGCAGGTGACAGCGACGTGATCACAAATTCGGAACTATGCATTTTAAGCACATATTTTCCAGTCTAAGCTAATTGCTTAAGTTATTTGAGCCACGCTATCGGGTCGTGCATAAACACGAATAAGTTGGCTAAAATGAATGCCTCTGGGAAAATTACGAACAACCTGTAATAGCAACCAATTATTTCGTTCTGCTGTTTTCATCAGGTACCTACTGGTTCTGATTCAATATACTTATAACTTACTTGATGGATTCATCAATCAATTTATAAATTGATATTCACATTTCAATACGAATAAATCTATAAACCACAGCCTGATTGGAATGTCTTATAAAAAGTTTTAAATCAACACTTCTCATTTAGGAAATGCAATTAGCTGGAGGAATTCGCTTCAACATTTCTGACAGGAAGTAGTTTGAATTACTAACATTTCACTGGACCGAACTGCATAAAATACCTTTTATGGGGAACAGGTCTACATAAGAATCCAGCAGTGTAACAGAAATACACGGATAGTCGCGCTGTCGAAACAAAATTGACCCAATAAATATCACAATCGCAACTGGACCTGTCTTCATTGAAACTTCAGTTTATAGTGAGTCATTTTGCATAGAATACCCAATAGGATCCGCGATTGCAGACAATTTTGCCTAGTTAGGTAATCGCGGGCAATTAGGGACTTTGAAAGTAATAATCAGAGAACCAAATACCAAAATCTTCGTGACAAAGATGTTTGTGAATAAAAGCTCTGTATTGACTTGCCTTGCTTGAATTGTTGCACTATGTAAAATTCATTATCTATTTTTAAATAAAAATATTTAATTTTAGAAACATTATCATTATTTCCTTTTTAGTAGCTTAAGTTTCAAATTGTCTTTTCCATAAACGATTTAGTATTACTAACGTGAAACGAGCCCATTGCGTATGCGCACTATTCAGCAAACGCATCAGTCAATCCCCTTTACCTACAACGCGATGTCTTGATAACATCATGCAAAGTACCATTTTGAATCCAGATTTACGCATACTTAGGATGTTACGAACACAAGCGGATGGCATGCTCAATAAAATCCTACAGCCGGCTCTTACGACATCCATTGCAAGATGGAAAAGCATATTCCAACGGACAACTGACGTTTATCTAACACAGAATTACACAAATATTTACATAACTTTCCCATCACACTGGTTAACGATTTCAGCCTGAGGGCATACAAAATAACTGTCTTGGGACCACAGCATGTTACAAATTCTACATCAAAATCCCATTGAAACGTCGCGAGACGTCGCCACACAAACGAACGGCGATAACATCATGAAACCTGTTTGCAAATGGACGTGGCTTGCGGCGCTCAAACACTGCCAATTAGCAGTATTAAGTCTACAGATTTCAAAGTCAAGATTACAAGCTTAGGGAATCTGGTTAACATTTTATTATGAGATTGACTAGCTTCTATAATTCTGTCCAGGTTATGTAAGGGATCTGTTACTTAGTGGAATCAGATTGGTTACCTTGCGAGCGGTGCGGCCAATGCCATATAAAAATGGCCAAATACTTGTATGATCTGCAAGTAGTTGTTCCGGGTCTGGGTTAGTGTATGTGGGTTTCTATGTTTGTAAACGCACCCACGATACGGGAAGAAATTCCTAGTGTGGGGCAAAAAACAAAAAAATGAAAGCGCTTCATCGTTTATGAGAACAGGAGAAAGAACAGTGGATAGTAATAGACTGAAAAGAAGATAAAGAGAAGGTGGAAATAAGAGTAAGAACGGTAACAAATCGTCATCAAAGAGATTTTTTTTTTGTTTTTTTTTTGAGGTTGGTAAATCATCAAATGACTTCTCACGCTCTGGGCGGAGCGGAAGGGCGTCAGACTTTTACTGACTAAAACCCACCCGTGCTCCTTCAGTTTCCTGTTGCCAAGGGTCCCGGTATCACTTCCCTTTGAAAGAGCTGACTACAACGGTTCAGCTGGAGATTTTCTGTTTTCCAAAAAAAAAAAAACCGTCTACTTTTCCGCTCCAAGTTAAAAGTAATATTCTTCTCGAACTGCGAATGGTTCCTACACTCAACATCTTTCTTACGGCTGACGGTATCGTAAAAAAAAAACAGCTGTTCCTTACATTTATTTTCACATAGCTCGTCAAAATATAGGGAACAGCTGATGTTTTTTTCACGATTTCAGGTTTTGTCCCATACTGAAAGTTGTACAATGACCCCTTAGGGTCTCCCTTGTTTCATCGAAAATAAATTGCCAAATTATCACTTCCCAAACAATTTTCCGCATAATTTCATTTGCCAAAATATTACTTAGCAAAAAATCTCTTCACAAATAATTGTAACGCAAACCTAATGTTTGGCAAGTGAACGTTTAAACAATAACTTGTTTCACAAATAGTACTTTTACCAATTTTTATGTAGTCAAATATTTCAGTTGGCGCAAAATAAAATTTGCCAAATGTTTAGTGTCGTCAGTTTCAGGTAGCCTGTTTTTTTCTATATAATCTAGTCGTTTCTGGCACTCGTCGGCCGCTGCCGCGGCACCGCTCGCTTCGCTCGCTCGGCTCGCGCGTAGTAGGTCACAGTTTTAACCTAACCTAACCTAACAAATCATTTGACCAAACGTTTATTATCTAAAGATTGTTTGCTGTAATAAATCATTTGATTAAAGACCAAATGCCTAAATGACATTATCCTTGATAATATTCTGCCAAATAAAAATTTGACCAAATGAAAATGTGCGTACTAAAATCATTCCAAACATTGCATTGGTATAAAAAAAGTTGCTAAAATTTGTTTGGGTAGTGAAATTTGGGCAAAATCTTTTCGGCATAACGGCAGGATCCCGACCCCTTAAGAGGATTTAAACGACTTAAATTAAGAATTTAAATCACCCTGTAGGTATACATTACTAGCAGTTGCCCGCGACTTCTTTTGCGATCCAGGATTATAAAAAGTAGTCTATGTCCTTGTCCTGGTCATGGTCTACCCATTTGCCAAATTTTATTTAAATCCGTTCAGCCGTTTTTGCATGAAAACGTAACAAACATACTGACTCTCGCATTTATAATATTAAGTTAGTTAGGATATATTCTACCGGATCCTTCACAGCTTCCGTTCCTTACATAACCGTAGATAATAGGTAACTATCTATTAAACACTAACTCTTTATGTTCGTCTAATAATACGTTCTTGCTATAATTTATTCATAATACATTCACTCTTTAGGTTAAGTTAAAACAACTTTTAAATTCCGAATAATACGCACGCACACACTATTTCTTAAATGATAGCCCAAAGCCATATGAATAGTTTATTAACCCTTCAATGCCATAAATGTAAAATACGGTTTTGATCTTGTTATTTTTTAATAATATATCTTGAATAAATCTTTAGCTTCTGCTCGCGACTGCTTTCGCGAGGAAGTCACCACAATACACTATGTAAACTAAAAGCCACATTTTTATAAAACTTCCCTGTATACTACGTTTGTAGTTTTGGTATTATATATTTTGAATTATATATTTTTTTGCAAAAAGTTTTCATAAGTTTGATCATAAATTGTCGGTCATCCATCAGCCACATCACAAAACACACGTGATGAACAGGAACGGGTAATGAAAATGGTTACGTATATCATTAGGGAGGTATGCTTAGCTGACCTAAGCATACCTCCCTAATGATATACGTAATCATTTACATGGGCAGCGTCCTCTTTATCAAAGGTACGCTTCATACTTGTGACGAATAATTGATTACTATCTTAAATGATACAAACGCAAAAGAAAAAAATGTGTAGGTACACACTTAATGCGTAGCCGTGTGTAGAAGTGAACAGTCACGAGCAAAAATGATGTATACACTCAGCAAAATTCAATAGGTACTGATTTTCTCGCGGAATGAAATGAAATGAAATTGTTTATTCTGTAAATAGGATACTGGAATCACTTTTACACGTCATATTAAAAAGTTGTAAAAATAAGCTAAATGAGGTCGGCGTTTCCTATCTGACTACTCTGAGAAGAAAGGCCGAAACAAACTCAGAGGTCACCGTCTCCTTTAAAGTCCAGACATAATCTTGGTCAGGCCATATGAGGACCATATAGATAAGAGTCTGAAATGGTCTTTTGAGGAAAGAACCACACAGATTTGAGTGGACCTGTCCAGTCAGTGCAAGCATTTGTCAGTAATAGTGGAGCTCAACTCATAATATATTCTTTTTCTCTATTTCATAATAATATGGGTTCAAAAATACAATGTTCGTTATAACATAAACTTACAATCAATTAGGTAGAGAAAATCACTTTTAAAAGTTGCTAAGTGTATACATATTAGTGCTTATGACTGTACAACAAATTATTAAGACCCAACTAGATTTTAAGCAATGCGTCCAAGCTAATTTAAAATCCATGGTTACAAAATACGTCATTAGTTGACTACTTACCATTTCCGTTTCCGGAACATACCTGGTCATTAGGCCGTGGAAACTGTCACTGTGAAGTCAATCAATGTGAAAAATAATGGCTCAAACGCTGGAAATTGTGTTTACGCAAATGTTTTAATTAGTATTGCTTCCGATTGCGGCACGCTCTTACCTATGTCCCTACCCACACACCTCGTCCATGATATACCAATTTACGTAGATTGACTGTCTTAGAGCAATTAACTTTATAAACAGCAAATTGACACCTTACGTCAAATTGCCGTGTTATAGCTATAATTCATAAGTGTCTAAGAATTACAGTTTTCATTTGAATGTATGGACAATTAAAGTTGATAGTCAATTTGCTTAACAATTAATTTCCGAAGGCTGCTTTATCATGGACGAGAGTTTTACATTATTCCTTTATTTCATTATACATTTCCAAGTAGTTGATATTTTATTCTTTAAGAATCCTACAATACCTACATACGAAATATTGGTAGCCGAAAGTGTTAAAATGTACCTCTTTTATGTATATACCAATGAATTTCTCCAAAACGTCTAACTATAAAAATGTAATAGTATACGTGTGCGACAAACGTGTACCTTACTTACTTTACTGTCACTCTATACATTATTAATGAAGGTTGCCTATTACCAGCGTAATGCACGAAAATGGCCTGAACCTACGCGCTCATTGCCTTACAACCCATTAGGTAAGATTGTGGATAATAATGTCAACTACTGTTTACAACTAGGTACTTGTTTCACCCCTGTAATCCCCGAAGGGTTAGGCAGAGGTGTACCTATAGTACACCACATTTCACCAGTTTTCTATAAGTCGCATGTAATAGGGGGCGACCCTATTGCAGTCAACCGGATACTAATCCCGACTCCGGGCTGCTATTGACAAATTCCTGATCGAAAAACCCAATAACACTTTGCCCAATCTGGGAGTATTGAATCAATTCGTAAACTTGTGTGCACTCAGTGAGGTTTAGTTTGATTGTAAATGTGTGCGTGTCAGCGTGTATGCACAGAGCGGAGATGTAGTTTTGGCATGCATGCTTCACTTTATTGATCGCAGCGCTGTGTTGGTTTTTTATTTGGTCTGAGGCTTGGACCGTTCGATTCTTTCAGTAACTTATATCAATAACAGCTTAGACTGAATACATGTAAATGAGCCTTTATAAAACGATATTTAAATAGATAACGTTAGTCGGTGAATTTAACTTAAAACTATAATTAAACGTTACCGGCACCATTTTGAATAACGAGCTATTTGCCTAATTCGGAACACTTACACAAAACAAGCAACTATCAAGTATTTACCTGATATTACGATAAGCCTTAATTTATGAGAAGGTAGGATAATAAGTAGGTACTGATCTAACGAGTTTCCTGTTAATTACTGGAAACTTTAACAGTTACCTACTTATTTACGTGTTGATGCATTAAATTCTGAAAGGGAAAGTCATGTAAAAAAGTAGCCGCCTTACTAATAAACGTTGTATAGCGCCTGTATAGTTACACGACGCTTTGTCTTCTTCTTTCAAAAGTATTTATTAAATATTATATAATTATATTTTGTTTTCCTGTTAACAAATCTGCCTGAATTTTGTTGATTATTGTTTTATTTGCCTAAAAAACCAATAGCTTTTCTGAACTTTAGAAATCAAGGAAAGCATAACGTGCTGAGATCTCTAGGATCGTTAGGCAAGGAAACTGTATTTTAAATTCTCCAAAAAATTGCAAAAACGAAGCAACACAACATGAAAATAAAAACTTAATTATGTATTTATTAAGTCCTACGTCAAACAGTAATGACAAATCAACGGGGCGCCCTATCTTTCATTTTTCATTGTACCTTCTATTCTATCACAACAATTGGACAGTGCGCCAAACTTGTGAAATAAAGAACAAATGAATTGTGTAAATAAAGTAATCCATGGCATTACGGTTTTTGTTTAAGACTACAATAACTGTGCCGTAAAATTGCAAATTTACATTTTCGTATTTAGGTCAAACAGTTTGGTGCTGTAGTTGCTGTGTTGGGTGTTGGCAATTTTATGTAAACTTGAAAATGGATAGGCTATTAGATTTATATAACTCAGTATAGAACTTATTTCTTTATTAATACTGTCAGCAAATTGTCAGTTGAATAGGTAGTCAGACACAAAATCTATGTTATAATCAATTAAAGTCGGTTTTCATGTTTAGATAAACACGAAAACCGACTTTAATTAATTTGTTGTTCGTCTAAACCACGCAACAGATTTTGATGAGGTTTTCACCATCGTTTAGAGAATTTATCCCGGGAAGTTTATGTGTAGGTATATTATGTTAATATTAAATTTACCCAAAACTAAGAAATCTCGATATTTTGTCAAGTCATAAAAACCGTGCGGAGCAGGAGTGAGTCGCTTTTAATGTAACTTTACTGAACCTCTTCATTAAAATACAATGTAGCAATTACTACGGAATTGTATGCTTAACATTCAATACACGATTATATCACCATACTCTATCCGCAATAATTGACTGTCGACTTAAGTAGATAGCTACGTGTCTATAATTTTAAATAATTATTGAATTAACTAATAAACATAGTATCGCCATAAGCAGCCCTGGGAACATTTTTTACCATTTTTTTTTTAATAATTCCTGGGATCTGTTAACGTAAGCTATTTCTTAGGTTGCGCTTCCGCACTGAAACTTAAAAATAAAACAGCCCCCAAAACCCTCAAAGTAATTGCAGTCAATCAATCAACTCGGCTTGTCACAACGAGGCTATATAGTCATTGGTCACAACCCACTGCTGGACATGGTCTCTCCCAGGCTGCGCCACAACACCCTGCTCTCCACCTTCCGCATACAATCTGTCCCAGCCACTTTTTATGGTCATCGATCCATCTAGCTGGGTTAAAGTAATTTGTTACTTTGTTTTAAAAACAACTACAGTACAATAAAGACGCTGCATTCTCGCCGGCTTTCTTTCGTGACATTTCGTCTGCGAATATCGGTCGGCGATTCACAATAAAAAGTATCGCAGACTATTCAACCGTGTAATGTTACATTTTATCAATATAAATTATGGTCTCCATTGAACTTTATTTCATAATTATCATGATTGATTTTAGCAGATTTTTACTTACATGAAAGCTGATTCAGCAGATCCCACAGGTACCGGAGGGCCACGATTTCGATCAAATATATTCTTTATTTATTTTATGTATACAACAAATAAGACCTGTGTGTATTTTCAAAAAAATCGAGCAAGCAATCCTGATAAGGTTCTAGTTTTTCTAATTTCTCGTGTTTGATTAAACATTGAAAACGCGTACCATTTCATATGAAATTGAACTTTCACGATATGATTACAACGTCAATCACAATTGTTAATTACCGATAACTTTTACTTGTTAATAAATTATAATTTGCTGCCGATGGTATCTCGCTACGAATATTGTTTCTTGACCTTAAACTTTTTTTTTTATTTACTAATTTAATCAAATAATTAACAACAGTGGTTGGTATTATATTTTAGTAAATAGTTTCATAAGTTTTTTTATTTAGCCGGTGGATAAAGATTGTTCTTCGGCCACAATTTTTCTTTCGTTACATCTATGGCCTAATAATAGTACTCAACATCTCTTTCTTATTACAACCAAACCACACACACTCACTTAGCTTCCCAGTAAACATAATGGTGGCACATAAATCAGCTCTCAAGTGTCGCGTGGCATGCCAATTTGCTGCGCGTGCGCTCACGTGCCCGAACGCGTTCCATCTACGGTTCGGCATTTGTCGGGTACCGTGGGAAAAAAAACGGCGCTCCGTATGTAAATATTTAGATATTTGGAAAGTGATATTGTATAAGTAGCACTTATTTGAATAATTTCGTTGGTTTTTCTTTGTTCTGGCAGCACTGTCCAACCTGTCAAAAGTGTCAAAGCCTATTTATTTTCTTTAGTTTTGTCTGAATGCTGAACGAATGAATGAAAATAATGCTGAACGTCATCATAGATTTTATATAAATTGCCGAAATGGAAAACCGTTTGCCAAAGTGGCACTAAGTAGTGGCGTGAATTTTCATGAAATGACGTGCTGTACAAAATTAAATCAGGTCCCTTTCGATTGAACTTCATGTCGTTTATATTCATTATGCTAATACAATATTTCGCAATAACTAATTTCACACTTGTTATCTAGAATAATAATGTACCGCCGGTAAGTCTAAACTTCAACTATTTATTTGCAAAAATAAAGAGTTCTCATTCGATTATGTCCACGGTTTTATAAACACCTCACAGCAAATGTTGGCAAATTTTTCAGGCACTCAAACTGTCTTCATAAAGATTGAATCATTTTCTATTTGGCAACATAGTATTGTATCTACAAATTAGGTGTAACATATGTTCTGCCAGGGCTGCGGGAAAGTCCGAAAGGGATACCGGGACCTTGGCAATAGTCAACTAAAGGAACACGGGTGAGTTTTAGTCAGTAAAAATCTGATACCTAAAATCTAATCCTCAAGTAATTTGATGATTTCCCAACCTCAAAAAAAAAAAAGGTGTAACATTATGAAGGAAAACAATCAGAGATAGACAATTATTACCTTATCCGTTCCAGTATAACTATAGAAACAGACTACAACAATTTTTTTTCAACCTAAGTTTAGCTCTCGGCTTTTATTTTAATACATTTAATATTTCTCAAGGTGTATCCGAATATCTTTTAATACTTTCCGAAGTTTACTTAAACTGGAACAAAAAAAACAATAGAATTATCTGAGCAAAACCTTGATAGTAACATTTAAGTCCACGAAAATATGAACAATATTAAAACGAAGCCCATTATTTTTTGTTGCTATCATAATTAACGTAACACCATTGTAAGCGAAACCGTGTAATTATGTCAAGAGCCAACTTAACCGACCCTGCCGAACAAAACAATATAATGGTGAAAAACTATTCGTTGCACAATATTGATGACAATAGTTAACGTGACGCCGGCGCCTGCGTCGACGTCGCCACTCACTGCGGACTGCGGTGCTTCGTCAGATTTTTCTTTGGTAAATTATTTATTTTTTATTTATTTTTAGCCTGTGTTGTTCCACTGCAGGGCAAAGGCCTCCCTTTCTCCTTTCCACTCCTCTCTGTCTTGAGCTAATATTTTAAACCGATTCTTACTTTGTGTTTTAAGAATAAAATTATGATTAGGGGGCTTAAAACGGTCACTTTATCAGAATCATAATATGAAAATGTTATGAATCATCTTAAAATGTCACAAACTGACAATTCATATTCTGCGTGTAATTCATATTACGAAATAATTCATCTGTTTGAGAGTTTTTTATGGAGATTCGTAAAATGGTCCACAAATTATGAATTGCTTTTATGTCAAATTAGAGGAATTGCTAATGACAGGTGGGATTCAGGAAATGAACTGCTTTTAGAGGAATTGCTAATGTGGCCGGCTTAGGCCCTCTGGTTATTTAATAAATGGTGATTTTGATTAAAGAGTGTCCATGGAGTTTCTTTCCCGTTCTTCTCCATAGGCATAGGATTTGGAATGGGCAAATTTCATGTTTCTGATTTACTGACTTCTTGAAAAATCAAATCCTGTAAATGTTGCTGAATTGAAATAATTGCTTTGAGTTTAACATTTATTTTGAATCAAATTAATGCTTTGTTGTCATTAAACTACAAACCAATAATTGCCATTCAGAGGCTGACAACAGCTAAAGCGGTCACTGTCGGACTGCATAGAAAAGAAAGAGATGCGCGATGACAGAACACTGGTAATTTATTGCAAATTAAGAAGCAAATATCTTTGTATATAATCTATTGATTAGACTAAAAAAAACACTGTTACGTTAATGTTGCTTGTAGAACAATCTGACGAATCTCAATGATTGCATGTAAAACTTGCGTTTAACTCCTGTAGTCCGTTTCATGCATACATAAATAGGTACCTAAATTAATAAAAAATTGTAGCTCGCTTCATTCATTTATTTCTGTGTTTGTAAGACTGATTGAGTTTTTAGATCTGTATCAGATTCGAAGTCCTAGAATAGTCGTAAGTAGGTATAGATTTAGGAAAGTTTGCTAATACCTAATCTAGCTGTTTCATTGTAGGCCATGACATGACCTAGCTACATAACAGCTAAAATGTATCTCAAGATCTTCAGTTTACCAATCTTATGACGCACGAACCAAATAAATATGTATTATGCACAGTCAGTGAAAAAGCTGCATAGCAAATATTGCAAAACGATCGGTTTTATTGATCGCAAATAAATTATTTGTGTATAACGTGATCGTGGCCACGAAAAATGAGTTGTAAGCGGGCCATTGACTTCCGGGCATTCGTGTTTGGTCACGAAACAGGCGGTTGCAACACTGCATTCGATTAGGGCTGCTGCCAGCCTGAAAACTTTTCCCGTTTCAGCGATAAATGGAAATGAAGAGCATGGTTAGATTTTGTAAACTTGTGATATAAGGATCCTAAACGTATTACGCCTGTGTCTGTAACACAGTTTATACTAGCACAGACATAGACGTCCACTCTGTCTCAAATAATGCACCTTGTACTTCATATAATGGCGTTTTTATGTACGATTGAGATGGACAAATTAGTATTTGACTTTTTTATAATAAAGATTATTTTATTTATATATTAGATCAGCACGCTTAAAGCCTTATAATTCCTGATCTGAGACCTGATATATAATTTTTTTTTTATGTGGCTTTTATGTATATTTTAGGTTCCAGTCACCAGCATAGGGAAATTACCTCATCTTCGAAAAAGCTATCATCGAACTGTGAATGTTGTGATTGCCGAAGCTTGGATACCAGAGACTTTTGGTAAAGAAAACTATCACAAAGGAACAGAGCTCTGAAATTGGCAAGAATCGGAACATGGAGATCATTTTCATTCCTACTCTTTTGAGATGAATTGTGATGCACTGAGCAGTAGTGGCCCAGTGGTAACGGCCGCAACTTACGACTTGTAGGTCTTAGGTTCAAATCCTGATAGGCGCTTTACATTTCATCAGCACTGCTCTCATAACGCTGAAGTAAAACATTGGGAGGCAACCGGCATGTCCTAGAACCAAAAATTCTATATGACATCTATCAACACGCACTGGGCCCGCGTGGTGGATTACGGCCCACACCCTCTCACACAGAGGAGGCATGTGTCCCAGCACTGGGAACGTTATAGGCTGATTATGATTATGATGATTATGAGCAATTGTAAATTATTATAATATTTAACACGACACTTCATTTACATATCCAAATTGTCAAAGCAGACTTCTTTTTTAGATTAAGGATCGTGAAATTAAGACAGGCCAGCCCTAAATGCAATTGTCGGACTAAAGCTATCTGAGTCCTGACTGCACCTTATGTCATCGATTTCATAAAACTGGGCCAATTTGTACCGCGGGCCAGCTATCGGCTTGTTGTTTTTCCTTTCGATACAATAATCGAAAAGGCGTTTCAAAACAGGCAGCTAATAAATAAGATTAGTGTTATTGTGAGGTGAATATACCATTGCAAAATTAATTTAAAATAGAAATCACTGAACAAATAAAACTAAACTAGACCATTTTTTCTCAAGATTCTGAAAAAGAGAGACTACTGAATTTGGGCACGTACAAAATCGCTTTTAAATCATTTTACATTGCAGCATTGCAAAGCTACAAAATCTGCTTAATTTTTTAAATTCTTAAGATTATGCAATTTAATTAAATAAAATTCTAAGAAGAATAAAATTAAATTAAATTATTCAACTTTAACGTTAGTTAAAATGATAATAGATAAAATAATATTCAACTTTAACGTCAGTTAAAATGATAATAGGATAATAATACCTACCAACTATCAATTTAATGCTACACGTAATGTACCCGGCAGTATCATTCACGGTTGTCTTAAACTTAAACAATAATCCATCAACGAACGCCCGGTGCGGTGATCTTTTACGCTTATAGCCATCTTGTAATGCACCATAAGACTGTCTTATAGCTTCCACTTTCTCCCATCATGACATTATGCACGCGTGTAATGAAAACTTAATCTGTTTGATCGAAGAAAGTAAATACGCCTTATTATGTTGGTAGCGACTCGCCATTAGTCGCGGAATGCAAATGATTACACGAATTAAATAATCGATAAGAAACTCTTTAGTCGGCGAAGTTATTGTGCATATCAGTAAAGATGATTGTGTTCTGTTTCATTCAATTTTGAGACAGATAGAGATAAAGACAATTAGTCATCACTAATCAGCTCGGAAACTATAACGGATTGAATGAAACTTGAATCTGAACCTGGCAGGAATTTCTGCCTACTGCCTAACCTCTTTAAAAAGAGGAAGCCTATTACTTTCCGGAGATAGTTCAGAGTGAAGCTAGGTATAGGAAGCATTTAATGATGAAAAAAGAGAATTGTGAACACATCTTATGAATTAGAAACTGAATGAAATACAATAGCCACTTAGGTGTGCATAAGATTAACAAAAAACAAATCCACTAAACCGGTAATCCGGAAACCATCATGCCTTTTTAGAAGAGATTGATTACTTTGCTCTTGTATAAGCGCATTTTGAACGAATTCTTTTTTTTAAATTGAATACGTGGATTTAATTACGGTACAATATAAAGCATTTTGTGAATAAACATGATGGAAGTTCGGACTGTTCCTAATGATAAGTGTACATCTTGTGTTCTATATTTGAATTCTATATACAAACAACAACAATCTGCCTAGCCTTTTCCCAACTAAGTTAAGGTCGGCTTCCAGTCTAACCGAATGCATCTGAATACCAGTATTTTACATGGAGCAACTGCCTATCTGACCTCCACAACCCAGTTATTGGTTAACACGATTTGGTAAAACTTGTTGTTTCACTATTGGGCTTCTGTCTACCCGTAACGACTGTCAAATATCTACGAATGACATCTACGATTTGAATTCTATATAATTACTAGCTGCGCCCCGCGGTTTCACCCACATGAGTCTCGATCCCGTAGGAATATCTGGATGAAAAGTATCGTATGTGTTATTCCAGGTTATAAAACATTTTTGTGTGCCAAATCACATCCAAATTCTTTCAGTAGTTTTTGTGTGAAAGAGTAACAAGCATCCATCCATCCTCACAAACTTTCGCGTTTATAATATTAGAAGGATAGTCTCCTTCATATTATACATCTGTATTTTTTTCCTACAAATAAGTATCATTTCTATTAAAATTATTATTAGTCGTAGCGTAGTCTACAGCTAGCATTTCCTTCAGTTACTCTATCCTTGGACTAAAACTAATACGGTTGATGTGATATCTAAACGGCTAGCTGGCCATTGTATTGCCGACCATTTCTGTGCACCCACACTCTAGTTTGATCTATATCTCCATAACAATAAGGTCGATAGTCTTTCTCAATATCACGATATCCTGTGAACAAATAATTTGAACGCTTGCAAACCCATGCACAGGTGGACTAGTCTTAATAAATGACTGTAGCTTATCAGAAATGAACTCTATGCTTTTCTATTAAAGCTGATTACTGAGTGTATAAATATTTGAATACAATGAGAGCATATATTTTCAATTTGAAGTGTGAAGGTGTATAAACGTGATCAGCGAGTTGTCAATCGAGTGATCTAACGGTCGCCATGTTGATTTATTTCGAATTCATTGAATTAATTCCTTATTTCATGTTGATCAATGGTTAGGATACCGCGTGAATGTAGACTTCCCGGATGTTAACGATTTGAGCACTTAATTTAATAAAAAATGATCTATGGTGTCTTGATTTCGTTTATTACCTTATTTCTTGAAGCTTAAGCATTTCGTAGTTCTACTTTTCTAGTTTCCGTTTTGGGAAGTAACTCATAATTCTTCTGAATCCGTCGTAAACTTTATCACAATATCTCAGTTTTTAAGATTACATGTTAGTTTTTATCATAGGAGGAGCTCGTGGCTAAGTAATAACAGCCGCACGGGTCGATCCATCAGCTTGCCGGGGTTGGTCCGTGGATGGGTGACCATCTTTACATACCGAGACTCCTCCGTGCCTCGGAAAGCACGTTAAGCCGTTGGTCCCGGCTGTCATTTGTGGATCTTTGACAGTCGTTACGGGTCGTCAGAAGTTCGAAAGTCTGACACCCAGTCTTACCAAGGGGTATCGTATTACCCAGTTACTGGGTTTTGGAGGTCAGATAGGCAGTCGCTCCATCTAAAATACTGGTATTCAGCTGCATCCGGTTAGACTGGAAGCCGATCCCAATATAGTTGGGAAAAGGCTAGGCAGATGATGATGTCAGTTTTTATCATGTGTCCGTCCTACGTTCTTTAATAACTGGGACAAAACAACGTGTCCTCGAGTTTTGTTACCTTATACAGCCATAGATTGGATGTAGACGCTGTCTCGCCAATAATCAGGTGCGATTCTAACTCTTTCTACGACACAGTTTACTTTCGATACAACCTGATGCGAAAGAATATCATTAATGTTTTACATATAAGCTTCTGACAGTCTGACTTCCATCTCTTACTAATCCATTCTCAGGTAATATCAATCCTGGAGGATTTTTTTTGGCTGTCTGTTATGATTTAACGTATAACAGTTCTATTGACGATCAGTCCCTTATTACTCGCATTATCTAATGTTTGCTCGACTTCTTGTGCTCTTGTGAGTACAAGGGCATAAATAAGTGGAGCATATTGCAACACTTGGGAATGATGGCGTTACAGTTTCAATTCCTGATTAGTTAAGATCAGCAGGGTAGATACAATACTCCAAATAAGGTTTTAACGATCAATTTAATTCTAACTGGAATATGACTGTATAATTACGACACTGTCACTGTTGTAGAGTGGTTTCATGTTGCAACTAAATTGTAAGTTAGCATCTCCACGAATGGTGACAGTTACCGTATTCAAATTAACTACCTACACTCATTCATCATCTTATGCAAGAGATTCCGATTGATTATAATGTTAATTAGTGTCACAGGTATATCCATTTACGTCAATTACCTAAGTATGAATAATTATATTAGTACTATGTTTTACAATGTCATATGTGATCTGTAAGTAGTACTATACTTTGTAATCGGATTAGATTTTTATAAAAATAAGTGGTTGGAAAGATAAAACATATTCAATCTTCATAAAGAGTAGGGGAAGATCAAAGAATCGATGGTTGGAGAAAATTATGAGCACAAAGAGGGTGTAAAAGATGAGGAGATGGAGGCTAATCTTACTAATATTATAAATGTGAAAGTTTGTGTTTGGATGTTTGTTACTCAATCACGCAAAAACGGCTGAATGGATTGGCAAACAGAGTTTATAATCTGAATTACACATAGGATACTTTTTATCCCGATATTCCTACGGGATCGAGACTTAGGCGGTTGAAACCGCGGGGCGCAGCTAGTATAGTATACACAGTGTGCAAGGGTAAACACCGTTGTCACTCAAACCATGGGTAGTTGACTTAAATATAAAAATAAATGAGCCAGTAACAACAAAAAAAAAACCTTATTTTCATTAAAAGATTTTAAAAAGTAAATATCCGTCACTGTCCCGATACTTATGGATACGCGTTCGAGAGAGCTGGGAAACAGCTGACGGCCGGTCATGTAACGTCCCGCGCGCCCCGCCCGCCCCCGCCAACCGCCGCCTGCTGTGTTGAGACGCAAGTTCGTTGCCCTTGCGTGTAGGGTGAAATATTCTTTTGGAAAAATGTAGATTTTCTTTTTTTTTTAAAGTTGTTTTTTCCATTGGTTTTACGTTCTATAAATGAAACCAAACCACTGGTTTCAAGGATAACAGTGTTTACACTAACATCCTGTATACAGGCTGTAAGGGTAAACAGTCTTGTCATTCAAACCATGGGTAGTTGACTTAAATATAAAAATAAATGACCGAACACAACAAAAAAAAAACGTCATTTTCATTAAAATATTTTAAAAAGTTTCTATCCGACACCGTGCTCTCTAGTGAAACAGCTGACTGACTGATGGAGGGGTCGCGCTCGCGGCCGGTCAGTTCACATCCCGTACCCTCCGCCCGTGTTGAGACACAAGTTCGTTGCCCTAGCGCATAGGACAATGAACTTGCGTCTCTTGTGGTAAAATGTAGAATTAAAAAAAAGAAAAAAAAAGTTGTAATTTTCCATTGATTTTACGTTCTATAAATGAAACCAAACCACTGGTTGCAAGGATAACGGTGTTTACCCTAACACCCTGTATATGAAAGAAGGAGAACATGCTACCTAAGGATGACAGTATTATGAATTTTGCTAAGCTAATAAAACGACTAAGCATAAATACGTATACAAAAAGTAAATTCAGTTTCAACGTTGAGTGGAAACAATAGTTTAAAGAAAAAAACAAAACGTAACGAAGTTTTTTTTTTTTTGGATACCTATTATGTAAGTTAAACGCTTTCGGTATGAAAATCCTTTTTTACCCTATGATTGAATTAAACGATAAATTCTCAGAAATAATTCTAAGAAATTCAGTTTCAGACTATTTAAGTGCTGGTTTGTGGCGGTGAAAAAGTGCGTTTTAGGTAAAAAACTTAATTCAGTACCTAGGTAGAGGTACCATTTTTTTCAAACTAAGATTTCTACTTTTTTGCATCTCTAATGGTTTAAAAATATAACGAATAAGCATTAGCACACAGCACCTAGACCCTTGATAAAAAGCACAACAAAGGCGTGCTATAATCGGTCGTCATACTATTCAGGTTATGTTTTCCAATTTGCAAACTCAGGGTTATCACGCTTTTAGAACCGCTTTTTTATTATTCTGAGAGATACAGAGAGATCTCCACTATTTTTCATAGCTGTCAAAAATGTTAGCGTTCCTCTACTATTTAATGATTGCTGAAAAACTTTTCAAGACATAATCTATTGTTATATAACACAAAAAAGCCACACTATTTTAGTCCATAGATTTGAGCTGGCAATTATTAAACTACACTTAGGTAAAACGTTTAAAAAAACATAACAAAATCGTGAAATTAAGAAACGTTTTTCATCACTATACAATTATTTCAGAGGCAATCTTTAGTAACCCTATTGTCGTTTCGTAACATCACCTTGTCTCTTACAATGGACTCTTGACTTTAGCTTAACGCTCTGTATACATTTCATTGTTAATAGCTTTGTAACGCCATTTTATGCCTCGGTAGGTTAAATCTATAAGGCATTATGGACATATTCTGTGCTCTCGATTACTACTGAAATGATCTCGATAGAGTGCTTTATTGCGATTTCGATTGTAATAAATATTGTTTAATATCAAGGTGGATTAATATTTTACGGTTCGTTTATTGGTTTTTGTTAGAGTGGGTTAATAGAATTTATATTTTTGAAAGCTAAATAATAGGAAGAAACATTATAAAACGTAATTAAGTACCGGTTTCTTCTTTAACCTTAGAATATCTTCCTCACTCTATACGCAGGGCTTTCTTCTAATTATTTAATGTCTGTGAATGCACCCGCCTTATTTTTCTGCAAATTCAGATTTGTTTATCACTTGATCCATCTACAATGCACAAAATTACTATAAGAATGTTTAACACAATTAAAAGAAATCCATTCACAAATTAACACTCTCTCACGAGACTAAAATGCATCGTGTCACAAGACATAGATAAGTTTAACTTAGTCTTGTCTACAAGGCAGATAACATAAGCCAGGTCGTGGCTACTACTTAGTCACTCTGCCATTATAAACCAGCTATGATCACGACTCAACTCTTTCCCAGTTCCTTATAAGTCTAATATCAATTGCTCAGTCACAAAGGCTCGCTTTATTCGCGATTGTGGTAACCCTACTGTTTTGTTACATAAGTTGAACATTATAATTAAATAGAAAGGCATGAATAAAATTATATCCTTAATTATGAACTAAGACATGTTAAGTTTTGAAACTTGGTTCAAAACTTAACATGGAAATACATCTGTGGCAACTCCTTACGGCCTAGACAAAGTGACATTTTATCAGCGATAAGGATGATGGAAAAGTAAAAAAAAAGTATGGGTTTTACAGGTACGTTCATTATAACTTGACCCGTGGCTTGATTTGTAGCACTGAACTTTACAGACATGTGGTTGGTAGTAGGTAGGTACATACTGTTCTGTCAGACCATTTTGAACTCTATTTGTATTGAAATTAAGACTGCAAAATTGTGTCTATGGTAATTTAAAGACAGTCGGCTCAGAATTAATTAATATTGTATTATTTTTTAACTTATTAATCATAAATATGGTCGTCCATAATTTACAATACATCTGCCAAAAAATTCAGTAGCACTCTACAATTCAATTAAATCGACAATAAAATAATAAATTCCAAAAATCTAATTTCCATACGAGTCCATTAATAATTATGTTAAACGCAGTACCTAAGTAAGAATTAGTATAATTTATGATCCTTTATGTATACAGATATCATATTTCACACTTATTTTTATTTTATTACCTACACCATAACCGGATTAAAATAAATATAAACAAACACTTACGAATTTTTATTTGCGGTATAATTAATATGGCAATAATAATTATGTAAGTACTTCTACATAATCATTATGATTTACGATGTGTTCGCGCCTTATTTGCCATAAAATCCCGGATCTATGTATTTTTTTTTTAAATAGGAATGTTTATCAATCTGCCTAGCCTTTTCCCAACTATGTTGCGGTCGGCTTCATGTCTAACCGGATGCAGCTGAATACCAGTATTTTACATAGAGCGACTGGCTATCTGACCTCCACAACTCACTAACTGGGTAATACAATACCCCTTAGTGAGACTGGTGTCAGACTTTCGGGCTTCTGACGACCCGTAACGACAGTCAAAGATCCACGAATGACAGCCGGGACCAACAGATTAACGTGCTTTCCGAATCGCGGAGGAGTCTCGGCATGTAAAGATGGTATTTATTCATTTGATGAGAAATATTTGTAACTATCCACAGGTTATAACTTACACTATAATCCATTACTTAGTTTATATTAAACCACTGAAGGCTGAAACACTGAAGAAATTGTGAAAATTCTACATTAAGCTCAGAAAAAACCATTAGAATACAACCATCGTAATTCAATTAAAAATATTCCCTACAATCCCATAACAAACCCATTGTTATTTCTATTAGTCTCTATACAATGAATGTACTCTAGCGTAGAGTCGATCTGGGTCAAAGGTGACCGCGCAACATTGACTCTACCACACTTGACACTACATTCATAGTCTGAATATAAAGAATGCAAAAGGAATTTGCATATTTATTTGTAAACGAAAATGCAGATATTGTTAATGTAGGTCGTCATTGTAACGCTTTTTATAGCTTGAACAGGTTTATTCGATCATTCGTAAAAATAATAACAACAGAGAAACATCAAAGCTGTTTTATTTACAACGGGTAAACTCTTGGTTTGCATCTCACCTGATGGTCAGGCCGAAGGAGTAAGCGAGCTTCCCCTGGAATCCTCAACCACAGAGGAACTGGTTATCTTACCTCTAACTGCCGAAGTCAACAATGCTGTTAACATTGTTGTTATCGCGACAGACTTAGATAAGATGGTGGTAGCTAGTCAAGCGGACTTAGAACAAGCCCTATCACCAACCAAACCGAGCAGAAAATTTTGCCCCCACTGGGAATCGAAGCCGGGACCTCATGGGTCTGAGACAGCCCAGGTCCAGGCCAGGCCTAGGTGGTCTAACAACTAGACCACAGAGGAGGTTCAAAGCAAAGCTTCTCCCAAAAGGATTAATCACCTGATAACCATGGAAAACATTACTCCGTCAACTTTATGAATGAAAGTAACGTAAGTTCTTATATTATGTTCTTATTTTATTCCCGGGTCAGCACTTAACAACAAAAAGCACTTAACGAATATTTCAAGTAATCCGTCAATTAAACTCATTATTACTTACCTACATAACTAAAAGCGCGGAAGACATAACAACGTATTATTATCAACAATTTCCTGCCTCCGCCAGAACCCTTTCCATTACAAAATGACTGATTATCACCATGAACCACATACAACAAGCGTGGCAACCATACATTATGTCTAATCTGATCTCATACAAATCATTCATACCCACTGGTCTAATAAACATGTCAGGTCAAATTATGTATACATAATCATGGGAATTTCAACCGTATTTTGTGAACAATAAGACGTGTGTGATTTGACCTTGTTAAGGTACGTTCATGTCATGCTGACAGCTTATCGGCCTATCAGGTGACCTTCGGCTTGGCCTCACCTCAAACTGCTACCTTTGTTCTTTTCGGGGTTCAACTTTTCTATCAATCATTATTGAGAGTGTCAATAATTCTATTAAGATAAGCCATGGATATTTTCGAGTTTTTAGAAGCTTTATGAATGAGTGTCCTTCATGCTTTCACAACAAGAGACAATCTTAAATTAATATTATAAATGCGAAAGTAAATTTGTTTGTTTATTTGTTCGTTTGTTTGTTACGCTTTCACGGTAAAATGGCTGAACGGATTTGGATAAAATTCGGCAAAGGGGTAGACCATGACCTGGAATAGGACATAGGATACTTTTTATCCCGATATTCCCGCGGGATCGAGACTTACGCGGGTGAAACCACGGAGCGCAGATAGTTTATAATAAGGGGTCCGTTTCGATACGAAAATAGCCGGGTTTGGGCATTCTTGACAACATAATTTATCAAGTATTCATAATTTCCTCGAAGGGGCAGAGGAGTATAGAAGGTACATACGTACTCACATTTTGCCAGTTATGTCCATGGAATACTTATGGGGCGAACCTATTGCCATCAACCGGGCAAAAACGCTGACACAGTCATTCTTTTGAAAAAAATATCTAGGAAAAACCCAATACGTCTTTGCCCGCTTGGTGATTGAACCCAGGACCCGTTCCTCTACCATAGGGCATTTCCGCAAAAAAAAAAACAGAATAATAAGTTAATAGAGGAAACTGAAGGTATTCTATATTCTCAGACTCTTTCCTACATACATATGTGAATCACGAATAAAAAACCTTAGTTCTATAAGTCCGCCACGTGTACCTACTTACCTCTCAAGCAATTATCCCTTCTTATAATGACGGTATATCCTTGCAAGCAAGGTTTCCTTGAAAAGAAAACAGTTTACTGCGCCTGAGCACTGTCCGACCTTTTTATATCAGATCCGTAAACGTGAATATAATAGGCGTCTCGTTATCAATGCTTTTAGAATTAATTACGGCATACAATATTACATGACGGTGGGTTTTTGAACCGGAACATGAAGTGGTTTATAAAAAGCTTACTACTGACAATGCTAGATTTATTACAATATTTTTTAAAGATACCATAACATTGCATTCATAGCACGTCCCCCAAATTGGGGCCGTTCATCAGGTACACCGTCTAACGTATGAATATTCTCTGTTTTCGCAAATGTGTCTATAAAGATCAGTTGGGCCGCCGGCCGGACCGGCCACATTAGCAATTCCCCTAAAAGCAATTCATTTCCCAGCTGTCATTTGCAATTCCCCTAATTTGACATAAAATCAATTCATAATTTGTGGACCATTTTACGAATCTCCATAAAAAACTGTTAAACAGATGAATGATATCGTAATATGAATTGTCGGATTGTGACATTTTATGATGATTCATAATATTTTCATACTATGATTCTGCTAAAGTGACTGTTTTAAGCCCCCAACGTCTGAAAAATTGAGAAATAGTTACAAACACTAAAAGCGACTTTAATTTACAAGATAGATTCCTACTTCTTCTCTTAACTACTAACAAGTCCTACTAATTTGATACCAGCAGACGTAGCATGGCGCTTGCTATCTCTACGAAGAATAGACATAGCTTTTTCTATACAAAGTGACAGTTCGTTTCTTCATTTTTGACATCCACCGTAGAAATCTTTCTACAATCTGTCATTTTGTCTTTCATTTCTAACGATCTTTGTCTACGTCTTTTTGTAGGTAGACTATTTCGGAAGAAAGTTTTCTATCCTTACTGTCAAAATCACACTGACAACCGATAAATCCTATGATAAAACAAAGAATTCTGAGTCGAATTATGTAAAAGAGTGAATTTCGTAAAAAGTGCAGTTGACTCTTTCTACTTTGCTGCCGTCTCGTAATGTCTACTGTCTACAGGAAACGTCATTTTTGTCTACTCTTCCGTCGACAAAACGGTGCTCATGCTACGCCTGCTGTGCATTCATTAGTTTGCGTCATATTTCAATACAACAATGTTGCATGTTAATTGCAACAGATGACAGGGTCCAGTCCAGTTATCTGTCTTATCTCGCCTGCGATAAATCACCTACTATTAAGTCAACGAAACATTACCAAAGATTCCAGTCCAGTGTTCATGTTCAGACAAATTGCACCAGTAATAAATTTAGAATCAATTAAAATAAATATTTGTTCTAAATCATTTGGGTTGTTGAGCAATACAATCGGAGCAATAACCTCTAATTAAAACTAGTAATTATTTGCTAAATTATTTTACACTAGCTTCCGCCCGGGGCTTCGCCCACGTGGTATCTCGATAAAGTACCCTTTGTCCTTCCCTAGTATGCCATCTATCTCCTTGCCAAATGTTGTCGAAATCCGTTCAGTGGTTCAGGCGTGAAAAGGTAACATACAGACAGATAGACTTACTTTCGAATTTATAATATGAAATGAAATGAAATGAAATGAAATGAAATGAAATGAAATTGTTTATTCTGTAAATAGGATATTGGAATCACTTTTACACGTCATATTAAAAAGTTGTAAAAATAAGCTAGATGAGGTCGGCGTTTCCTATCTGACTACTCTGAGAAGAAAGGCCGAAACAAACTCAGAGGTCACCGTCTCCTTTAAAGTCCAGACATAATCTTGGTCAGGCCATATGAGGACCATGTAGATAAGAGTCTGAAATGGTCTTTTGAGGAAAGAACCACACAGATTTGAGTGGACCTGTCCAGTCAGTGCAAGCATTTGTCAGTAATAGTGGAGCTCAACTCAGAACTAAAGGAGCTCAACGACTCGACGAACAATACCAAAGAAAGGACGTTTGGGTAGGTCGCATAAAGTTCTCAAATTGCCAGACCTTCGCTAAAACTAACAGAACGAAAAATAAATATCCACATAGTCCTCACATTCACAATAAAACAATACTTATAAGTAATCAGACACTGAAATGGATAATCTACTAATTATGTTCCAGTTACGAATTTAACAAATAATGTCACTATTTCTCTTATGACACTGTACTGGTTACCCAGCATAAGATAGCCGACACAGATTATATCTAGACTTCTACCGTAAAGGGAGTTGACTGACTGATATTTGCTATGATAAGAACACTACGGGAAGTACTAAATATGGAGAACGACTAGTCAAATTGGGTATAGGATGCATGTAGTTCGTGTCTATTCAAACTAAACGTACTCGTATAAGAATAGTGCCACAGTTCACCTCTAGGGCTCCAGTTCAGTTAGATATGCAGTGGTAGCAATTGAACAGTTCTGTATAAATCTCATCGTTAAAACTTAGGTGAAGTGAAATTGAAGTGAGCTTGAAGTGAGATGCTAGGGATTGACACTATTGACGGCTCACTTCATCTAAGTTTTTTTACAGAATACATCGGCTGTTCTATGTGACGTTTATCTATGACAATGTCTGTCAAAGGTTTTGTTATTATAAAATATCCACTATGACTACACGTATTTTAAACTAGCCGATGCTCTAGACTTCGTCTGCGATCTAGGATGAAAAGTAGCCTATGTGCTTCTCCAGGTCATGGTCTAGCGATGTACCAAATTTCATCCAAATTCATTCAGCCGTTTTAGCGTGAAAGCGTAACAAACAAGCCAACAAACAAACTCACGTTCGCATTTGTAATATTGGTTAGGACTACACATAATATTAATATGTTAGATAACCACGTTTCATTATGTCTTATCTGTAAATCTCTACTTACTTTATTACTCGGTACCAACTGGCATCATTAGCCCAACTTTATATGATTAAACAACATTACTTAGAAAGAATTACAGCTCGACCTTTTAATTAAATTATGACTTTAAACATGCACATAACAACGTTACAACTTAATTTGTAAAGTTATATGACAATTTGTTCTCAACGCAACTTCCGTCTTGAAATATCAATCACACAAGCTCACTCAGTAGCAGGAAGAAATCTACTGAGATAGGGACTGGACCGCAAACGGGCCCTAATATGTGCCGCAAGTTGAAGTTAATGAAGCATTAATCTTGTTGGGCTTTCATTCCTTCGCGTTTGCGTTTTGCAATTTGCGCATAGACGGGACAGGTTGATACCTAATCTGTCATCATTGTTAAATTGTGTTTCATAAAAAAAGTAGATTTGTATTAAATGCGGCTGAAATTGACAGCTGTAATGGGTGGAGAATGTGATTAATGTTTACGCTTCTTTCTCAATAGATCGCCACAACTGTCTGCAAAAACTGTTTAATGACAATCGGCCCATGATATTTTAAAATAAAGTAAGTGAAATAATTGAGAAATCTATATATAATAATTTATTATTATCTATTTATAACATATCTTTAGGATAGGTTCCAGTTACTACAAAAACACGTATGTGAATTTATTTCGTGGAAATTCTATTTAAGTATTTGTGTTAAAAGTTACGACGCGAGATCTCAATGTGATAGACGATGCAACAGCATGCCCCAATATTTACAGAAATAATACGTAACAGAACGTTAAACGAGTGAAAACACTACGTTCCTTTGGCACTAAAAACAAAATACCATATCTACGTGAACGAGGACAACCACAAACTATTTGTTTCTCTTTTTAATACATTTTAGATAATAAGTAGGTACAGCTGCGTCTATAGTCTAGCTTGTCACGTACATAGCAATTGTAAGCAATTGGTCATTTGCAATTATGATGCAAACAAGATCAGAAGTAAATGTTGATCTAGTTTATTATTCAGTTTCATTTTCTGGCAGGTCACCAGAATCCTAAGAAAGAAGATTGAGTTGACTAAAATCTTCTTTCAAATTAAGTAGTTTTACAGAATTTGATCAAATTCTATAAAAAATGTAGGAACAGATATAGATCTATACCTACATTTTAATAAAATAGTATCGAAGAATTTTTATACGTTTGTCTGTTTGTCCGCATGGGCGGAGTTTGGATGGGCACAAATAATTTATAACCTGGAACACTTAGGGTACTTTTAATCCCGCTGACGTGTGAATCCAAAACACTGTATCTCAGAAATACCTATTTCAAGAAAAGGGCTTTTAAAACTTTTTTTTATTTTTAGTATGCTTTAGTACAATGTTTAGTATGTGCTCGTATCTCCTTCTACATGCTAGAAAATGAAAAAAAAAAATATAGGGCAATGTAACTGCCTCGAAATAATCAAATGAGCGCTATTAAGGCAAAACACTGTAAGTCGAGATACAGTGTTTTGGATTTACACGTCAGCCCGATAGTACGTTCTTGTGGGATATTTTGCGACATCCACGCGGGCAAAACCGCGGGAAAAAGCTAGATCCTTATTTATAAGTCTGTTTGTCCCTCAGCAAGGCATCCTTCTTCCACCTCTCTCTGTCAGAGCTGCCAAGGACCACTATTTGTTGAAGGAGTCCAGTAGTCCAGCTTATCCCACGGTCGCCGTCTGGGCCTGCCGCGATGTTGCTTCCCATTAAGACCCATCCTACTAATATCCTACTAATATTATTATAAACGCGAAAGTTTGTGAGTATGGATGGATGGATGGATGGATGGATGTTTGTTACTCTTTCAAGCAAAAACTAGAAAACGGATTTGGATAAAATTTGGCACACAGATAGTTTATAACCTGGATTTACACATAGGATACTTTTTATCCCGATATTCCCACTGGATCAGGACTTATGCGGGTGAAACCGCGGGGCGCTGCTAGTTGAGTCATAAGTTTTGTCCATTGATCTTTTTTTACTATTTCTTTTTAAACCTTTCGCTTTACGTATTTGGTTTAACCCGGGTGGTATAAGTATTTATGAAATGAAACGGAAGTGTAATGAATATCATGCTTATGACCAACAAACCTGATGAGGTGTCAAAATGAGTTTCTTCCATGCTTAATTAATGAGATACGGTTTCCCTTCATTATTCTCGAGATAGAGGTCAACTGTATATTGTGAAATATTTATTATAATATGTTTAAAAATAACTCAAGCTATTTAACCTAGTGTTATTGGTCTTCCTGGTTTCGTCAGAATCATTAACTTTTATCGTTAACCAATCCGACTTGTGAAATGTAGATATGCAAACATCATTATAAATTACTAGCTGCGCGCCGCGGTTTCACCCGTGTAAGTCTCGATCCCGTGGGAATATCGGGATGAAAAGTATTCTATGTCTTATTCCAGGTTATAGTCTACCCATGTGCCAAATTTCATCTAAATCCGTTCAGCCGTTTTAGCGTGAAAGCGTTACAAACAAACTCACTTTCGCATTTATAATATTAGTTAGTATAGTTAGGAAGGATTAGGAAGTTAGTATGTCCGTGAGTGTCAATAATGTTTGCATGACAGTCATAATCTTAAATGACGTTTATATGGACCTTCAGACTTTTAAATTAGATCAGTTCAGCCCTACACGCCTATAGAGTGACCTTTTAAATGCCCTACGGCTGACACGACCTCTATAGCCTCACACGACAGCGGAACTTGTATTCGGGCCAAAAAGGGAGTCAACTGTCAATGTGTCATCTAAATTGCCAAGAATGCTATTGGATCGTGTGTTTTGTATTGTTGTTATATACTGCATTCAATGCTATACAGTATGCCAGTAGTATGCGTCATGTGTACTCAGGTAAACATTTTTTTTTCTATTTCCATTTAATTTTGGCTACATGCCATTATATAATTATTAAATCAATCAATTGTCTTAATGATATCTAATAAATAACGCCGATGTACTTTACTATTTCGATCGCACGATTTCCAATCGATGCGCGTACGCATAAATGGTATGACCAACTTAAAGTAAAAGTGTAAATTATTAACGACACTTGCAGGCATTACAGTTATTGCCTCAGTCTCGTAAAGCTAAACAACAAAAGTAAAAGCATTGCCACAGAACGTTATACAATTAGTGAAGAAATTCAACCAAGTTACGTTGAGTCTTGTTCCGATCTAACACTTTTGTCAATACCTAACTTATTTTTGTTTAGAAAATAGAATTCGTCATGGAGTTCCATTCTACTTTGAACAATGATTCAATTTTAGTCCTCACTGATTACCTGAAACTTGTGAAGCGGTCTTAAAAAATATCGGGGTCAGTAAGATTGTGCAAAATTTTCGAACTACTGAATGTGTTTTCGTCAAACTTTTTTTGTGCCAATTCTATGGGTTAGTTTTTCATGGTACCTACCGATCTACTACAGGATATAAAATCCTTTTACTAGGTTTATACCCGGCAGTAGATGCTTTTAATTACGTATTTTGAGGAGTTATTTTGCAAAGTTTCATTCAGGCCTTTCAGCAGTTAATAAATAAGTATTAATTCACATTGCTTCTTGAAAAACTTCAAACATACTTATACTTACGGTATTTTATTTTAATAAACTGACAGCATATAGATATAGTTCAAAATGCACTTCTAATGAAACAGTTGGAACAATGTTATTTTTATGTCTTTTTTTTTTTTTTTGGGTGGGAAATCATCAATTTATATCCTGCCATTACAAATTAATGGGTGGTCCTTCAGTTCAGTACCTACGTAAGTGTGATAAAACATTTTTGTACTTGCTCGAATGAGGAGTCTAACAGCAAGACATGTGCCTGGATAGCCTTAAGAACCCCTGAGGCCCTAGACAAAGTGCCATTCTATCAGCGATAACGATGATGATAAAGGCAAAAATGTATGGGACTGACATAAGCTATCGAAAAGCTTATGTCAAGTCGTTGTAAGCGAAACGCTTTCGAAGCGATTGTCACTTGTCTAGGCCCTCTGGTCAAGCATGCATAGAGCCGTGAAAAACATGGCATAACATGCTAGGTGAAGAGTTTTCATCCAGATAAGTACTGCCACCTAGGAGGTTGGTATCATACTTAACATAAGCGACCGTTGATTGTCCGTAGTTCTACAATCCACCACCAGATGTCACTTTTAACAGTAGGTAGGTATGTACAAAAATAAAATAAAGTTATTATCACATAAATTGCTTTTAATAAAAATACTGCGCGCAGTTATTATAAACCTAATTATGCTTAATTTATGAAACTTATAAGTTCTTTGGTTTTCGAACACTCAAAAATATCTCGCACGGGCTTCGTTTTCAGTGTTTTAAACTGGAAACATATTTCCGTAGCAAAACCCCATGGAATTGTGTTCCGTTCTTGTCTTACATAAGTAATTTTCCTTATATTATTTTGTACTATGATTTACAATTGGTTTAATAATATCCTATATTTTCAGTCCACGTAATTTTTATTCTCCAGTCATTACCTCAAGGAATTCTGAAACAACAAAAACAATGTTCTGTCAGTGTTTGAACCAGATTGAGCTATTATATAACATGAAATCACGTCTGTAATCCCCAAAGGGCCAGGCAGAGGTGTACATAATGGTAAATCTACATTTCGCCAGTTATTAATAGCCATTATTAGCCGTTGTCACTAGCCGTTAGTTTGTTTTGATTTTAGCCATTTTTTATTAGATATTTAAATCTTTAATTCAATATGTTGTGTTTGGCCCATTTTTCCCCTCTGAATAAAATTCGGTTAACAGCTTATTAGCATCTGCTAAAGAGAGAGTCCATGATATTATGGACCTTGTTATTATTAACAAGGTCCATCATATCATGGACTCTGTATAGCCATTTTTAATAGGTAGGTATATCTATATTTAACCGTTCTTTTTGACCCATGATTTATTGAATAAGATTCGAAGTCTAAAGTTTTCCTCACCATCAAAGTCCACGGTTCCTGAGCCGTCAGAGTCAATTTCTTCGATCATGGTGTCCAAGTCTTCAGCTGTGATGGTGTTGTCCAGCTCTTTGAAGATTTCTTTTAAAACATCTGTTGTTATGTAACCGTTTCCTGGTAAAAAGGAGTAAAATTAATTAACTAGGTACTTAGTTTTTTCTTATAATTAAATTTCTCAGGACTTTGGAAAGTACCAATTAATTAAGTATACTTAGGGCTGATTTTACCAAAGTCAGATATCTTTTATCCGTGCAATAAAAATGGCGTCTGACAGTTTTTGTATGGAAAAACTGTCAAAAATTCAAAATTTATTCGCAGGATAAGACTTATACTCGGTATAAAAGTTTGGTAAAATTCGCCCTAAGTAGTTCTATTTTATAGTTACCTATAGAACGATTTTTCAGTCTATAAACTACAGCTAACTATAATGATAGATAAAATTATTATAAGCAAACTACATTATGCTACATACCTTCCTTGTCATATAACCTAAAGGCTTCTCTGAGTTCTTTGAGCATCGCCTCATCATCTACCTCTTCTGTCAAGAATTTTGCAGCTAATGCGCAGAAATCCTGGAATTGTAGCTCGCCAGTTCCTGTAAACATCGATGACGTCACTATAAGCTATCAACAAAATACAACGTTGAACACAATGCTTAATTTCATCTTTGTTAAACATGCCTCGATAGCCGTGATCGTCTAGTGGTTAGGACCCTACGTTGTGGCCGTAGTAACCCAGGTTCGAATCCTGGTCACGGCAATGTGCATACATTGTCACGGTGGGGCTTACTTTTTGTTTTTTTTGCTGCCTTTATTTTAATTACTTATTATAAAAATAGATCTCAACTAGTTCTAAGTCCTTAAAATTACCTCATAATTATTAAATATTATACGTTATTTTTCTGATGAATAAAATATATTTTATTTTTATTCATCAGAATTGATAATTGAAAATCAATCAATATTTAACGAAATACGCATAAAACTATTATTTACGAATATTTATCTTTCTGTTTATAGCGCCACCTACCCGCGATAATTGTATTTCTTGACACGATGACTAACCGCCTCACTACTAGCGCCATCTATCGTATAAATCGTTAAGTACTAATTAAACAAAACAAACGAGTATCTATAAGAAAATAAATATTGTGTCTTGTAAGTTCACGACAACTCTATCTTAGGATGTTATTAGATAGCATATACAGCTTGTAACAAAAACCAGTCCAATCCGAAAGGGGCACATAGTTACTGCAATAACTTATCCAGATAAAAATAAAAAAAAGATTTTTTATTGAAAATTAAAAAGTTATTGCAATTTGAAATTCACATTTTGGTACCAAAATTACCACAAATTCATTATACTTAAAGGTCTTGTACACACCCGCTAAACGGCTTACGGCCGCCCGCGCCCCATGTAATAAGACGGTAAAATTACCCATTGAAAAAAAATGCGATAATTTTTTTCATTTTCAAAAAAAAAAAAAGACCTTATTAGACTCTCAGTATGATTCTTAGCAACACCCTCACGTATCAGATATATACAGGGTTTTATATACATGCTGTATATGTTTGTAAAGTTATTAAAAAACACGTCAATTTACCGGAGACGTCGACTTCAGCGATGATTTCCTTCAACGTGTCGTCGTCCACCTCGTGACCCAGCATCTCCAGGATGGTGCCGATGAAGTCTGTACTGATGACTCCTTTCTTCTCGTGGTCGAATGCATCAAAGGCATTCTGCAGAACTGTATAAAAAAATAATGATAATTATGGAAGTGGGAAAATTACTAATTATACCTATTTACTTAGTTTTAGTAGATTTTATATTTTTATTTTTTAACTTCATGTACAAAGTGGTACATATTACCAGAAGACATTATTCGCCAGTCAACCTTTGGGATACCTACTATCATTTGTTTTGATTATTTAAGTAATAAATTAATGTTTAGGTAGCATTCATAGTGCTTAACTGCTTCCAAAAAAGTAAATTGATTTATAATAGCATCTATAGTAAAAATTGTCTGATAGATAGATAGATCGAATGCTCTTTATTATGTACTTACACCATAAAAATTACAGACATAAATTAGAAATTTTACATAGGGTGACACAATGGGCGGTCTTATCGCTAAAAGCGATCTTTTACAGACACCTTTGGATGGATTAAAGTAAGAAGGAGAGACAATACGTCTGTCTGCTTCTTATCATAAGCATAACGTGTCGATTAAGATGAAAAGCTTTCCAACAAGATAACATAACATCACGCCTCTATTCCCCGAAGGACTAGGCAGACATGCCACAAGAAGAAGAAGATATTTTATGTTAAAGGCAGTATTATAAGTATAACTTACGCTTGATTTGTTCATCGTCAAGCACTTCCTGTGCACCAAGCATGAAAGAAAATAAAATAATTAGTAAATAATAACTGATCAACAACATTTTGTACACAAAACAACGTATTCAAATCCCTTATATGACACTGCACACACCATTTTATTTCCTTGTCACGGACGCACTGATACTCAAACAACGTAACGTTTCAGGTATTGATTGCAGAGTCTATCTAGACGTAATCTCTTTATATATTTTCATTTCGGCGTAGTTCCGCCTAAGTAGAATAGTTCAGTGATCGCCAACCTTTCTGTGCTAAGGCCCCCACTCCCCAATCATTTATCATTAAAAAAAAAAAATTGTGTACATAAATAATAAATAAGGTAACAGGGATTTAAAAAAAATACGAGTCTAAATATTTTTTTATTATCTAAATAATAAAAAAATATTTAGACTCGTATTTTTTGCTATTTCTCATAATGATAAAAAATGATTAATGGTTGGGGAGTGGGGCTCGCTGCATCACAAGTCAGTATCTACCGGCCAGTGACGTCATGCCACATTTTAATTAATGTATTGCCGTAATTTTTTCAAACGAAATAAAAAAAAATACGTGTCCAATATTTTTAATAATTAATATATACTATACGTGAAGTACTCATAACGTGTTGGGTTAGTTACAGCTGTAAATCTCACCATGAATATTAAGGTGAGGTGAGGTGCCAATATAGTGTATCTATTTCATTTTATACCTGTTTTCATTTCATTATTTTTATTATATTTTTTTAAATGTATTCAGTTTATTCTCTACATGAATAAATCATTCGATAATTTGCTTTATTATTGCTCTTAATTATTATTCTTTATATGTATAAATTCTAAATTCTAATTTCAATAAGCTATAAATATTTTATGTCAGCAGTTTTTTATTGCATGTGGTGTTAACGTGTAATTAATTGTTGCACTTGAATATGTTATTCTAGTTATTAAGTCAGAAATGTATAAAGTGTAAACAATTGTTGGTTAACCTAAATAAATAAAAATCTCTAACATTAGATGGGATGGACGATTCCCGTGCCCGACCCACTGTGAAATTTTTGTGGGAGTGGGAGCATATGCAGGGCGAAAAGTTGATACCTGAATATTCAAAACTTAACATATTACAAAACAAAGGTAAAGTTAAAAAAAGCATATGTGCTTTAAATGTAATAATGTTAATAACAATAGTTTCATCCAACTTACTCTCACAACGGACACTACCGGAGGTATATGGAAAATATGCTTGCGTACATAGGAAAAACGAAAAGCCAAATATTTAAGGAAACCAATTTTCCATCTGTCTGTCCAGACGTCAGATCCCCTTTTCCTCGAAGACAGCTTGACATGACAGATGATTTCTATGTTAGTGCGTGCCATGCATACAGTTTGTGACCACCAAATGGTACGTTCTTACATATTAGGATGAGAGAAGTACGAGAAATTGAATTTGTTGAAGATTTGATTGTGTCAGTTCTGAGTTTACTCAGACCAAGGGTGCCAAATCTACCGGGACCTTGGCAACAGGCAACTGAAGTAACACGGGTGGGCTTTAGTGAGTAAAAGTCTGACACGCTCTTCCGCTCCGCCCAGAGCGGGAGAAGTCATTGGATGATTTCCCAACATCAAAAAAAAAATGGTGCCAAATCAACTTTAACTCATTGAATCTTTATAATCATAGTAATTTTATGGAAATTACTGGCCAGATTTCCTTAAATAAAATATAATGTATAAAAACAGCAAATATCAGAGACTAAATGACCCGATGAACTTACGCAACGTGAGACAAAATTTAGATTTTGCGGCTGTTTCTTTGGGTTGTTTCTAATTTTCTTTTTGTCCCAAAACACCTCAGTATTGATGCGAACAAAACAAACATATTTTCGAGCCATTTTCGAGTTTTTGCGACACTAACGCATGGCAATTGATTTTTATATAATAATATATATATTTATATAGAATAACTAGCTGTGCCCCGCGGTTTCACCCGCGTAGGTCTCGATCCCGTGGGAATATATAGGGATAAAACTTATCTTATGTCCTATTCCAGGTCATGATCTACCCGTGTGCCCATCCTCTCCTCTCTAGAGTAGGGAACGTCGCAGCGGCGCGGCGTGGCGCCGGCGTCGAACGGTTCGCGTATTGCATTACTCGTGATAACTTCGAATCGAATGAAATAAAAAGAATTTTACTGCTACATGAATACCCTTGATGTTAAAACTATTTATTTGAATAAGAATTAATATTATGTTGATAAAACTCCTTCGCAAACAATGCATTAACTTCGAACAACTTTGATTACCATAAAAAAAGGTTATAGTGCGTCAATCTTAAAAGATAGACATATGCTGCCGCGGACTTTTTTTTAGAACTTTTAAAGAGGAACAATTCCATCATACATGATATTTGCGTAACTTTAACCGTTTACGCAGCCCACGCAACGGAAGCTCTCAAAAAGGAATATTTGTTCCCGTTTTTGCAACATTTTTCATTTATGCTCTGCTCCTATTGGTCGTAACGTGATGATATCCGCTCAACTGTCGATTGGCCTTCTAATGGCCGATAACAATTAAAATTCTATTGTGTCTCGTTAATGGCAGTTGGAGGTTTATATAGCCTTCCTCGATAAATGGACTATCCAACACAAAAATATTTTTTCAATTCCAACCAGTAGTTCCTGAGATTAGCGCGTTCAAACAAACAAACAAACTCTTCAGCTTTATAATATTATTATATATTATATTATTTATAGTATATAGTATAGATTATAATGTAGATACGACCACTATGTCCTGTGGTATTTTGACTTTTGTCCTTTGACTATTATGTGCTGAAGCTGCTGCGTATATCGTATATACGCAGAAACCTGCTGCAACACGATTGCAGTCCTTATTGGACCCAAAGATTTCAGGCACCTATAAGCTGACTTAACTAGCCAATGACCATCGAAGTACGTGCAGCAGAGGGACTCTTATTGGCTACCGGACACATTTATCATTCTGTTCTATCAAGTAACGTAACTACGGTCACGGCTTAGATGGCCACCATCTAAACAATAGTAACCTCTAGTAGCCTCACCTTTTCTTGTAAAAAATACAGTTTTATAAATACTAGACAAAGCAATTTCATGTAAATTATTAAATGGAACTCTCTTAATTATCAGTTGTGAAAAAAAACAATCATGTCGCAATGCGAATACGTTTGGCATTTTCTATAACCTTTTCATTCACGTCATCGGAGTATTTTCGCTACGACCTTTTAATTACTTAACCTATTTAATTTTCTCTGAAAAATTACTATATTTGCTGTTCAATGAACCTAATTGGTTGTCCTCTATTACATGGACTTAAATATAACTGGGGAAATGTGGGTGATCTAAAATACAACTCTGCCTTACCTTTCGGGGAACTGCAAGCGTGATGTTATATGTGTGTTGGTTGCCAGCGAGCGCTGCACTGCCTTAAGCTTCAGAATAATGCCTTTTTTTTATTACATAGTATTAAACCGCTGATTCTTTTACAGTTACTTTCGTAGGGTACCTTCTTCTAAGTCTCATTGCCAACTGATTGGCTCCCTTTCATATAGGAAACGAATGATTAAAAAAAACATACAAAAATTAATTTAAAATTAATATTTGTCAAACTATTACACGAGTTGGTGGCACCTGCCTGTCACGATAGTATGCTGTTTGGAATGCCTGGATCGTGACGTGTAATGTTAACGACAGGGCCGCCCCCAGGTAATCTAATAATAAATCATTAGTATAAACACTATATTGACACTTACACTAAATCAAATCGTAATCATTCTTAGGTAATGATTTCTTCTTTCTAGTGGTTTCCCCATGCTTATATAGGGTTTGATTTGCTGATGCGCGTGTGCGCATGTGAAGCACGTGCGTGTAGCGACAATACAAAGGTTGTAAGACCTATCGCATTCGGTTGGGTTAATACAATGGCTGGAGAGGTTTACAAGCTACTATGATTTTTATTAATTGGTCGTTTCATATTTTCGCCTATGTATCATAATACGTATCATCGTCTGAATATTTTTTTTCTGTTATAGGAGCCATTGTGCTGACTAACGTTAAGGCCGAGTCCTGAGTGACGGCGCACCGCGCAGGCGGATTGCGGAGCGGATTTATCAGACTGATGTCTAGTGGACGTCCTGAGTGACAGCGCACCGCCGTTGTTTGTTGCTATGGCAACGGTAGTGCCACGAACCCAAAGACATCAACTCATCGTCAAATATTTACCTGTTTTAAATAATCCTATCCTAACTAATTATAGATTTCTAAATTAAAATTAAAATCTCAGTGCTGCCACCTAGTAAACGTAATTTTAGAAAACCCTCACTGTGATGGAATGGCTGATCATTGACACGATCGTTTTGGTTATCTCGTACATATTCAAAAATATATTTTAATAATTAAAAACAGATTAATTAAAAACAGATTGTAGTACAATTTTCATAAATATTAATCTATTATTTTGACATTCCATTTGACACTATGAATTTAGGAGATTACGAAATTGAAATAGCAAACTTGGCTTCCTGTGTAATCCTATCACTATGCAATCAACACTCGTGCAAGCTAAAATCAACTGGAAATACTAATGTTTCCTAAAGGGACGGTGCCAAGTTCCTATAAAAAAGTATCACAAAGACATCTGTAACCGACTATAATGGCTACTGGTTGTTACTTTGAATGGCAATAAGTACAATAGTTGGCTGACGCCCTGTGCCTCCCTCGTGGCATGGCGTTTGTGCGTTTTTCTCGTAAACAAGAGCAGTACTTAGTTTCATATTGTGTGCAAGAGCTTTAGTTGGTTCAGGAAAAAATATCGGCTTACATTTTTCTTTCGATCAACTATAGCCCATGAATAAAATAGAATACTCTTTATAGTAATAAGAATTACAGCCAATATATCGAAGAAAATATTTCTTACAAAAAAACAACTGACACTCTAAAAAAAAACACTATAAAGGGAAAAATAACTTTAATTTCGGAAGTCAGCTTCTTTGGATCTCAAGCAGCAGATTATGTACAATCCATTTTCAGTAACTGAATAGTACATGTAACATTCCATAATATAGCTAGTGATTCGGTTAGTCTTATTTTTCCACCCATTAGCAATTTGCACCCCAAAACGGAACAATAAAGATCGTCGAAAACGGAGGTTACTAAGCCATGACGTAATTTCCGCTACCGGTTCAATCTGTGCTCTATGGAGGACGAGCCACAAGTAAGTAGCTAAACGTAGTAATCGATAGTAATGGTCAAAGGGGTATAAAATTACCTTATAATAATACGTTTGTGTTTGTATCAGACATATACTAAGTTATGTCGTGGATAACTTTTTATTACACTAAGAGCGTGCGACCTGTATAAGGTGTATCTATTCATACAGGAAATCTCTTAAGGGGTCATTGTTCTCATCATTATGAACAACTTTCATTATGGGACCAAACCTGAAATCGCGAAAAAAAAATGCTGTTCCCGACATTTTGACGAGCTACGCGCACATAATTGTAAGGAACAGCTGATTTCTTTTTCGCGATTCGTAGCTTGGACTTACCTATTATAACCATGACTGTATAACATAAGTTTATTATCTACGTGTATTTTTAGGCTAATGTTGTATTTTTAGATTAACGGTTCCTCAACGGATCTGTATTTTTTTAAATTTGTTTTTTACATTCGTCTGATTGCAGATTAATTTTTCATAGCATTTATTTTTATAGTAACGCCGTTTAATTTTGCAATGTAATCAAAGAAATCAATCTAGATTCAAAATTCTCATTTCAGACTTTTCAGACGTTCGGTAATATGTCAATTATTTAAGTACCTCACGTGTAGATCTTGTGTAAGGCGCTTTATACCAAATTCTCCCAAATTAGATTACAGATAGTTGGGTTAAGTTTGTTTCAATCAGATTACTTCGAAGCTTCAATAATTTATAAGGCGGAGTTACAACTCCGATGTCGTGTATTACTTACATTTTCGCGAATATAAACTGTGCTCATAATATCGTGTGATAGTAAACTGGTTGATTCTATTTTTTTTTCCCATATTTATTAGATTGAAGTGATTCAGCAATAACAGCGCATAAATGTTTCATCCAAGAAGTGCCTAAGATTAATTTGTGTATTTTGTCTTTAAGCCTTAGTTGCTAAATAAATTATCTTAGAGGTTATAGACAAAATACTCAAATAATTCTTAGGCACTTCTTGGATTAAGCAATGATTGACTGTTATCGCTCAATCATTTATTTTCAGGCAACTAAGGCCTACAGACAAAATACACAAATTAATCTTCACCATATAATAATCGCCATGAATTGCTGAAGAATTGATGTTTGCAGTTTGTCGTTCCTAATAATATACTATACTATACCTAGAATAAGCCTATAATGTTCCCACTGCTGGCAAACAGGCTTGGTAGCTAGATGTTACATGTCTTCGAATGTTTGGTTCTAGGACATGCCGGTTTCCTCACGATGTTTTCCTTCACCGTTTTGAAAGCAGGGCTGATGAAATAATTTACACAAAAAAAAGCGCCTGGCTAGTTACAACCCACGACCTACAACTCGGAAGTCACGGGCGTTACCACTGGGCCACACTGCTGACTACCTACTAACGTACCTAATAACATTTGGAAAATTATAATTTCTTGCTTACGACACTGTCTCTTTCGCTAACATGGTGCGATCTTTTTGCCTGTTGCATGCTATAAATTAAAGCGACAATAAAATGGTATTGGGCCAATAAAAACAGTGTTCCGACTTATCGAGATCATTCGTTTCGAATCGGCTCTCACGACCCCCAGGGATCGGAAAACGGATGTCTTATCAGTTACACAAACACACAGTTAGTACAAACACTATGGTTTATGTAGCCACATGTAATTGCGGTCTGGAATAAGATCAATTTACGCGGAGCACTCGAATTCGACGTACTCAATGTATTTGGTTAGTCCCTAATTTAAAATACACGTGTATAAGCAGTGTATCATGAATCTATAGAAACTGTTTATATTTTGGATGCAGTGCTTCATCATTAAAGCATGTACCATAGCTGAAGCCCAAACCGCTTTAAAAACAATATCCCGTGCACACGTTGGCCATATCTTTACCGTCCTGGTTTTATAATAGCGACCGAGCACTGCAAGCAAGAATAGTCCTTACGGTGGTTAGTTATGGCTTTCTGCGATAGTACCTACCTGTACATGTTCAATCTAGTAATCAGTAAATTAAGGAATTGGCTAATGATGAAAGTACTTGCACATAGAAAATCTTTTCAAAGAAGATTAAAAATAACTGAATCCTCTCGTTAGAAATATTGCAGAATATCCTACATCTCTCATGTTTATTTAGCGTAGTGTCATGCTCACATCTAAACGAGATTACTATGTTGTTTATTGCATTATTGATACGAATAACATATTGACAAGGATACTCTAAATGTATGCAGAATAATAAACTTCAAAATCGATTCGGTAAAAACTGTGCAAACAGGAAGCAACGTATTTAAATTAAATTTAGATTCCGTATCTTTATTGGACATTGAATGTGAACTTCCGCTAGCGGATGCCGTCAAAATTGGTATTTATTCAGGCAACCTGTTATGTAGATGTTTTTAAATGTTGACTGAGTCTTGGTCAGTAATCCCTATTGTTTCCATTTCAAGATTTGAGTGCTGCTCTCTAAAGAAGAAATTGAACCAATGGAACTAATCAATTTGATAGTGACACAGTTTCGTATCACCCGGTTTCTGATTTGAGAAAAGCAGCAAATCTCAACTGATTATTCTCAAATACATAAGTATGCGCTTTTAAAATCGAATTTCGTTTCTGAATTAAGATTTTTTAAACTCTAATCAAGACTGAAACGTGTTTGCATTGATCAGGAATACTTAAGTAAATTATCAGTTCATTATGGTTTAACGAAATTCGATTTTAAAAGCGCATACTTATGTATTTGAGAATAATCAGTTGGGATTTGCTACTTTTCTCAAATCAGAAACCGGGTGTATATCTTTAAAATGTTTTAGTTCTTTGAGTTTGTACAGTGCTTAATTCAGTAACCTATTTCGATAAACAAATAGGAAATTGCCATTTCTGTTTTAAAATTAGAATCCAACCATAAAGGATCATATTTACCCACTCTGAAAATTAAGGTAGTTATTCCGAAACTTCATACGCATTCGAACGTCACGTCCGCGTCGGCGTTGTTTATGTTTATGTTGTTTATGGCCTCATATACGGGGTGGAATTTTAGTCGTTTAAATCTTCTTAAGTGGTCATTGTACTCATCACTATGAACAACTTTCATTATAAAAAACAAATTAGGGGATTTATAGCATAGGTGTACATAAAATAAATTTATAAATATCTCTTTTACTTACACAGGAACTGTATCTTATATCTTTTCTGCGAGAAAATCGATGATAGCTAGTCGCTTCCTCACAAGTGCCTAATTTTAGCCGGTACCGGTACACTGCTAGACACTACCAACCACGACTCACTTGACCACTGTCACGGAAGATAGTGACTGAAACGGTATTACGTTTCAGTCACTAACTCCAGTGACAGTGGTCCAGTGAGTCGTGGTTGGTAGTGTCTAGCAGTGTTTGTATTGCGGTCGAATATATTTCCCTGCACCCTACGCTGACGGCGTTAACTGCTCTTAACGAAGTGTGTATGGCTTGTGTGAGATTCCCTGCCAGATAAATGCAACCACAGGTCAAGTGGTTTGTAGATATTTTGTGTTTTATAGCATAACATAACATCACAATTGTATTTCTCGCAGGGTGACGTACCAATAGCACAGAATAAATAAGAGCAGAATGAAAGCTTCCTAACAGAGCTCAAAATTCTTACCTGCTTTCATAGGGCTGTCACTCGGTTATTGAAAATAAAATAAAACCGGGCAAGGTGGGAGTCGAGATTCGGCAATGAGCACAGATAGATGGACAGACGGACGGATGGCCGGACGGACAGACGGGTAGACGGACGGACGAACGCGAACGGACGGACAGGCACTGATAAGTTTACCGTTTTCCAATTTTGGTAAGGAACATAAAAAATAGTGTAGCTTTGAAATGCTAAATGGTTAATTATGTTAAGCCCAGGTCCGCACGAGAGATTTTTTCCCGTGGTGATTTCTTTTCGCGCACTGATTTGTTGGATAGTTGAAAATCCAACAGTGTATTAAGTAAGTACCTATCTAATAGAAAAGGTCAAACGGCATCTTGCTAAGACCACGTGAACAGCCCTCAGTTACTTCATGTGTAAACATACTTTAGTACCTACATACCCACTAAAACAAAAATACGAAACAAATTGGAGACGAACAATAACACGTCAATTGATACAGGCGGTACCTACTTATACCATAAGAATAATAAATAATAATTCTTATGGGAAAACCTCATCGCCATCCTAGTTATTTTGGATATTGGGTAGGTACTTAACTCGTAACTAAATAATTCTGTAATAAGCATTAAAAATGTGTAAGGTTTGTGTAGTATAGGTACAAAGGACAGGATCCTTTGGATATAAAAACCCTACTATTATTAATACGCACAGTACAGCAATTTGGCATTTTTTTAAAATAAAAAACGAAACTTTATCGCTGCCGCTGGCACACGGCATACCCCTGCACTTAATCTTCGCACTGAGCCGGCTCAAACCGGTTTTTCTTCTAGCGGGCGCCGGTGCACCCCCCGCGCGCCTTGTCCGTGACAGGCCACGCACACATCGCTGTGCGTATAGTAGTGCTCCCGCGCGAGACGTTAGTATGAAGCTTACAGTCTGCTTCTTATTTAGTCTTGTGCCAATAGTACACACACATTTCTCCAGTTACATTTTGTTTTTATTAAGTCCCATGTAATAAATGTCGAGCCTATTGCCATAAACCAGGCGGTAGTGTTTAATATAATCCTTACATAATATTATAAATCAACGTCCTCGGCCGCGTATGTCTGTCGTCCTGTCCCGCGATAAACTCAAAAACTACTGCACCGATTTTCATGCTGTTTTCACGAATGCATAGAATGGTTCTCGAGGAAGGTTTTAGTAGGTATATAATTTTTCAAGCGGACGAAGCTGCAGCCATCAGCTAGTATCATCTAATTCAGGGTTAAGCTCGATTGTCTTCAAAATATATTGCTGAGTAACAAAATTTTTTTATCGGCGTTTCTACTAGGGTTCCACCTCCACAAATGAATTTATACAATCCAGGTTGATCAAGATTTATTAGATAATTTAGCTGGGTACATATTCAAATCCTGATTTATTTTGTTTATTATTTTATGCTCACAGTAAGTCGAGATGAAGACGAATGAAATGATATAATAAGAATTAAACCCGGCCCGACTCAAATAATTTTCGATTTATTGATACATTTCTTCGGACAATGTCGAGCTGTCTACTTCGTGTTCACAAATGAAGAAGCTCTTCGTATCACAGTCTATGCTGTTCAAACGTCCGTTGTAGAACATTGATCCGCACTGATCACGCTCATCTATGATAGGCTGCTGGTTGTCCCACCAGACGTCATCATCTACCGTAAATTGTTTTCCTGAAAAGAAAAATGAACCGGCTAAATAATGGCAGACATAAATGTATTTCGTTATTGGACTCCAGAACTCTAATTTTAAAATCAGAGAAAATCAGAGTTGCCTTAGCAGATACCTTCGCTCACGTACCTCTAACTGTCTGCCAGCCTTCTCTAAATCTGTAATGAAAGCCCAGGTGAAATATTCCTCCATATAGTTGGTTGTTCCCTCCGATTATTTGTTTTGATATCGACTCCGTTAAATTTGCTAGGTAATCCGCTTCCAACCGATTATTGATCACTGCCAGGTGAGACTGTTCAGCACGACACGCTATATATGCCCCGGTCCATTTCAATGGAGTATTGTGCAGCTTGTAACATTTGCCAATATCCCTGTTGAAAGAGTAATCTGAAAAGACAAGGAATTGTTTAATAACAGCAGTCGAACAACGTCGGCCGTCTCAGTCGTCTCAAAATATGTAACAATGTTTTCGTTCGAGTCTGGTTGCACCCTTAAATAAGTGCTTCTACTACTAAAAAAGTTGCTTCGAACGCCACTTACCGGGAGTATTTACCAGTGGAAAGCTCCATTATAACCTACCTATATTGCAACTATTGTTCCGCTTTAGTGGCAGGCTTTTCTTGCAAATGAAGGAATACTTGACTGAACACTTGCAATCATTCATATTGCCTGTACTGTCCTGTTTCACACAGTCCTCATCACCGTTAGCGTCGTTCGGCTCATGTGAGTTCCAGTTGTTGTACACCTCAGAGACTGACTTACCTAAAAATATGGAACGTATCAGTATTTAAGGGCCTTCCTTCCGCACATTCTAATTACACAAAAAAAATGTGTATGTAAAAAAAAATGTGTATACAAGGTGGAGACGACAATACAACAAAAAATGAAACTCCGTATATCTAATGACGTTATCGGTCTACATACAAAAAAATAATCAAATATTTCCAGTAGTTTAGTTACGATAGCTAGTCAAAGATCGGCAAATCCCATGGTTGGCCCATCACTACTATTTAGTTTGTTTGATTTTTTAATTTCGATGTTAGGATTTATTTTTTAGTTCTAAAATACTCTTATGCATTAGTATTGCCAGTGTTTTCATTTATTGTTGTATTGTCGTCTCCACCTTGTACAAAATGTAGGATAGGAAGGACCAAATTAACAAGTAGTTTTGTATTGATAGTTTGCGGTTTCTACAGTCCAATTTACGTAAATGGAACGCATTGAAGCTGATGAAGTAGTACATTTGTGGCTTGCGGTCATCTATTAATCGAAGTTAAAAATTAATTCATACTGTACGCACCGTCAATAGTCTCAAATACTCCTTCAGACATTAAGTCTGAGATTCCCAAAAATACCCACTTGATGTTAGGCTGAGTTCTGTTTCGAAACGACATCACGGCGTTTTGTTCGTCGACATTTTCTGGGTAGAACAAACTGGCTCCTTCCTGAACACACTCTCGTTTTGCATCAAACCAAGTCTGCAGTGTCGTGTGGATCTTATAGAAGCTGTTTACTGCTTCTATGTAAGTGTAGTCATTCCGGAAAAACTCTTTATCTGTCAGTCCATCTACAAAAAGAAAAAAGTTAAGCTTTATTGATTTTTTATGCTGCCCCTAAAGCAATGTTTTATCTAAGTGGCATAACTAGGTACTGAGGTAAAAAATAGTACGGGTTGGTTGTACACATTGGCAGTATTAGCACATGATATAAAATTGTCATTCATGTCACCGGGCCCAGAATTCCAGGTCTTAAGGGGGGGTCGCCGAGTGGGGTTAATTGACGTACCGGGAGAATTTACTCATTATAACCTACCCATATAGCCGTACGCAAAATACGCGCTTTGACTTGGAGTTGCGGATACCAGCCCGTATTACCTAACCTACCCATATTGTAACTAATGTTCCGCTCTAGTGACAGGGGGCGGCTCTTCTTGCAAATAAAGGAAAACTTTTCAGAACATTTGCAATCATTCATATTGCCCGCATTGTCCAGTTCCACACAGTCCGCATCCCCGTTATTATCGTTCGGCTCATCTGAGTTCCAGTTGTTGTACACCTCAGAGACTGCCTTACCTAAAAATATGAAATGTATCATAATTTGGGGCTTGTTTCCGCACATTCTAAATGTGTCTTTGTGTAAAATGTAGGATGGATCGACTGCACAAATATTGAAACTTTAGGTTTATACAGTCCAATATATATAAATAGAATGAATCGAAGTTAGGTGCATTTGTGGAAGTTATGGAACAAAAAACCAAATTTATTCATAATATCTGTACGCACCGTCAATCGTCTCAAATACTCCTTCTGTAATTATATCTGAGATTCCTACAAACACCGACTTGATGTCAGGCTGAGTTCTGTGTCGAAACGACATCACGACGTTTAGTTCGTCGTCATTTTCTGGGTAGAACAAACTGGCTCCTTCCTTAGCACACTCTTGCTTTGCATCAAACCAAGTTTTTTGTGTTGTGTGGATCTTATAGGAACTGTTCACTGCTTCTATGTAGGTGTAGTCATTTCGCAATGACTCTTTATCTCTCTGTCCATCTACTAAAGGAATAAGGTTTAGTTTATTTGATTTTTGACACTTACCGAATAGCTGATTCATCAAAATGGTGTTACTAATAAGGTACAAAGTGGTGTGGAATGGTGGTATACCTACGTTGGCACTGTCGGCCCGCGACACAAAATTGTCTTTTATCTTATCGGTCCCAGAGAGCCTGGGCCTAAAGGCTCTTACATACTGGCGCGACCTGTCGTGCGACGCGACTTTTAACAAAACAATTTCTGAGAAAACTTCACGGCGAACAATGCGGCGGCGTCGCGTCGCGCGACTTGTTTGTCACGCCAGTATGTAAGAGCCTTAAGGCCCGGTGTCCGAGTTATTTGACTTGCCACGAAGCGTTACTTTTGCAAAGCCTCATTTTGTCTTACCTATATTGTTCCGCTCTAGTGACAAGGGGCGGCTCTTCTTGCAAATAAAGGAAAGCTTTTTGTAACATTTGCAATCATTCATCTTGCCAGCATTGTTCTGTTCCACACAGTCCTCATCACCGTTAGCATCGTTCGGCTCATCTGAGTTCCAGTTGTTGTACACCTCAGAGACTGACTTACCTAAAAATATGAAATGTATCATTATTTTAAGGAGCTTCCGCACATTCTATTGACACACATTAAAATGGGAATGTTTATAAAATGTGTAAAAATTATATTATGTAAAATGTGAAAAGGGACCAAATTAACAAGTTATTTTGTATTGAAATTGTATAATTATACGGTTCCATTTTTTTCATTTGTGGCTTGAGGCAATTAGGGAAACACAAAATAAACTCATTTATATTTTGTACGCACCGTCAATGGTCTCAAACTCTCCTTCAGACATTAAGTCTGATATTCCCACATACACCCATTCGATGTCAGGCTTGGTACTCTTTCGAAACGACAACACGGCGTTTTGTTCTTTGTCATTTTCTGGATAGAACAAACTGGCTCCTTCCTGAGCACACTCTCGCCTTGCTTCAAACCATGTTTTTTGTTTGATGTGGATTTTATAGTAACTGTTTACTGCTTTTATGTAGGTGTAAGCATTCTGAAATATATCTTCATCTCTCTGTCCATCTACTAAAAAGAAAAACGTTACAGCCTATTTAATTTTCAACATAGACCTTAAAGCTGTTTAAATAAATGGCGTGACTACTAGGTACAAAATAGTGCGGATTGATAGTATTTGTTGGCAGTGTCGGCACTTGACACAAAAAGGTCATTCATGTCACCGGGACCAGAGAGCCGAGGGGGTTTATTGATCTACCAGAAGATTTACAAGTTAAAAGCCTCATTACATCCTACCTATATTGAAGCACTTGTTCCGCTCTATTGACAGGAGACGGCTCTTCTTGCAAATGAAGGAAAGCTTTTCGGAACATTTGCAATCATTCATCTTGCCTGCTTTGTCGTGTTCTACACAGTCCTCATTACCGTCAGCATCATTTGGCTCATTTGAGTTCCAGTTGTTGTACACCTCAGAGACTGATTCACCTAAAAATATGAAACGTATCATTACTTTTTAAGAGCCTGCTTTGAAACGTTCTAATCAAATAAAATAAAATGAGAATGTAAACATAATAATTATGTAAAATGTGTAAATTGTGGGATAGGAAGAAATAAAAGTAATTTTGTATTGATGTTTGCGAATATACAGTCCAATTTATATAAAATAGGAATGAATCGAAAATAAAGAAGTCGGCAGGTACATTTATGGCTTGTGTCACTAATGAAACAAAGTAATAAATACATTCATATTTGTACGCACCGTCAACGGTCTCAAATTCTCCTTCAGATGTTAAGTCTGAGATTCCCAGAAACATCCACTCAATGTCAGCGTGGGTACGCCTTCGAAACGATATCACGGCGTTTTGTTCTTCGTAATTTTCTGGGTAAAACAAACTGGCTCCTTCCTGAGCACACTCTTGTTTTGCATCCAACCATGTCTGTGGTGTCCGCTGGATCTTATAGAAACTGTTTACTGATTCTATGTAAGTATAATCTTTCCAAAATAAAATCTCTTCATCTCTCTGTTCATAATAAAAGGAAAAAAGTTAAGCAGATTATTTAAGGTTTGACTTTATCAGTAAGGTACAAATGGATGCGGATTGGTGGTATAAGTTAGCAGTGTCGGTACATGACAAATTGTCTCACCGGGTCCAGAGAGCCCGGGCCTAAGGTCCCAGTCGACGATTATGGTTATTTGACTTGCCAGGAGCATTTACTTTTGCGAAGCCTCATTTTGTCTTACCTACATTGTGCCTATTGTTCCGCTCTAGTGACAAGGTGTGACTCTTCTTGCAAATAAAGGAAAGTTTTTTGTAACATTTGCAATCATTCATCTTGCCTTCATTGTTCTGTTCCACACAGTCCTCATCACCGTTAGCATCGTTCGGCTCATCTGAGTTCCAGTTGTTGTACACCTCAGAGACTGACTTACCTAAAAATATGAAACGTATCATTATTTTATGGAGCTTCCGCACATTGTATTGACACACATTGAAAGAGAAATATTTTTAAAATGTGTAAAAATTTAATGTGCGTAAAATGTGAAAAGGGACCAAATTAACAAGTTATTTTGTATTGAAAATTTACAATTATGCGGTTCCATTTTTTTCATTTGTGGCTTGAGGTAATTATGGAACACAATACAAACTCATTTATATTTTGTACGCACCGTCAATGGTCTCAAACTCTCCTTCAGACATTAAGTCTGATATTCCCACATACACCCACTCGATGTCAGGCTTGGTACTCTTTCGAAATGACAACACGGCGTTTTGTTCTTTGTCATTTTCTGGATAGAACAAACTGGCTCCTTCCTGAGCACATTCTCGCCTTGCTTCAAACCATGTTTTTTGTTTCGTGTGGATCTTATAGGAACTGTTTACTGCTTCTATGTAGATGTAGTCTTTCCGGTAAAACACTTCATCACTCTTTCCATCTACGAAAAGCAAAATCCGCATTTGATTGTTAACGGTGACCAGATTAATGGTTCGCCGATTCCGATAAATAAACAAGAGAGTACTTACTTGAGAAATCCGATAAGAAACACAATAAAATAATCACAAACAGAGTATTATTTAACATTTTTGTAACTACTTATTACATAAGAAGCGTCTTTACTCTTGCGGCAGACATGAAAATTATGTGAACGTTTACAATGATATAAATTTATTATTTAAAGTATATCTTAAACTTTATCTTGCAAATAGGTTGATCCCCAACTCACGTTAACCCGACCCAACGTAAGACCTGAGTTGACCCATTGTACCGGTTTATCTTAATATTGATATAATTCGCTTTGTTTTTGTTTTCGTTGCGAATTGCGTATTGATATTCTCGACCAGAGGAATGCTAAGAGTTTTGCAACGATTGGTAAAGAGGAATCTCGTCTCTCTCTCATCTTTTGTGCTGTTGACAGATGTACCAGATAATACAAACTACTTGGTACTGATCTCAAAGTGTACATTGAATTTCTAAACATTTCTTTAATTTTGGGAATAAGTTATAAATAAAACAACGGATTTTATTTCAATTATAGTGTATTTAATTAGTCGCAACATTTCTGAATCATTAATATCGTTCATCTGACTGAACGTACTGAAACATCCGTAATACTTATTTATATTATATCCCATTGCGCCCATTTGCAGACTTGTCATAATTGCTTGAATGCTTTCCGCGGAGATATGCCATCTGCGCGCAGTCTCCTAGGAAAATAGCTGAGTACCAACAAATCTTCAAATAACATACCTACCCAAAAATCGGGTTATACTTCCATTGCTGCGTTACTTACGCGAATTCTTAATCATGTTGAACTTATTTCGCAATGGATAGAACAGGCGAAAAGTTTGTGTGTATTATTTTTTTGTTGTTAGTTTTCAGTCAGCTGTTTCGATATTCAAAACAAGCAATATTGGTGTGCCATACCTATGGCTTTTTATAGGCCTGTCAATGTTCAAAAAGTTCTGTATCTAGAGTTTAATATCAGTTGAACAAATGTAGTTGCCCATCCAATTGGGACGACGACTACGGGTTGGTTGCACTAAATACAATAAATTATATAAGATTCTTAGAAAACACGATCCTATTTTTCAAACATTTCACATTCGTTTTTCCGGTTTATATTTTCTCTTAAATGAGTTCATTCCAATGCAGACGGTATAATTAGATAGAAGACTAGGTGCATTCTTTTTTTGTCGTGTAGATTTTTACTAACGTAGTAGGTATTTGTTGTTATCAGAATCAGAATTGTATTACTATTCTATCTGTCTAATAAAAGGAGATCAATCGCTATAAAAAATAAAAAGTTGGGAATATAAAAAAAAAAACATTTAACACCTGAAAATAATTATGTAAATGGTATTAATTAATGTCAAAAGAAAAGGTACTTAATACCAAAGTATTCAATACTTTTTGTTAGTTGGTGACGGTAATATTCTTTAATGTTTTCTATTGTTATAGTAGTATACAGGGTGTTAGGGTAAACACCGTTATCCTTGCAACCAGTGGTTTGGTTTCATTTATAGAACGTAAAATCAATGGAAAATTACAACTTTTTTTTTTCTTTTTTTTTGATTCTACATTTTACCACAAGAGACGCAAGTTCGTTGTCCTATGCGCTAGGGCAACGAACTTGCGTCTCAACACGAGCGATGTGAACTGACCGGCCGCGAGCGCGACCCCTCCCTCAGTCAATCAGCTGTTTCACTAGAGAGCACGGTGTCGGATAGAAACTTTTTAAAAACTTTTAATGAAAATGACGTTTTTTTTTTGTTGTGTTCGGTCACTTATTTTTATATTTAAGTCAACTACCCATGGTTTGAATGACAAGACTGTTTACCCTTACAGCCTGTATAATATGTCGGAGAATCGTCAGGATTTATTCCATTAGAATCAAACATCATGTGGGCAGAAGACGGGTTTCGTGCAATGAAAACATACTGGGTGCAATACATGGCGTTTATTAAGATCACAAATTAACACTATGGCCACGAACTACAATTTTAATATCAATAACTGAGCACAACGAATCGAGTACAGTTCCGCGACGTCCTAGCTCCGATGCGATCAGACACTGAATGTCTTCCTCGCCAATAACAATAACTGAGCACAACGAATCGAGTACAGTTCCGCGACGTCTTAACTCCGATGCGATCAGACACTGAATGTCTTCCTCGCACGACTCTGTAGAAGCGCGCTTGTGGTGTGGGTAGACGACGTGATGCCCCCAGTGGCGCGCTTGCGATTCATTTCGTGTCCGTACTATTGAACGGGACTACTTCTTCTTTGAGAATCATGTTGAATAGGTCAGTGATGGGTAATAGTAACATGGTTCGAGCTGCTTTTATTGCCTCGTTTGATATGCCATCAGTTCCCGAGCTTTTATCAGATTTTTGTTAAGATTTTGCTGTCATGGAATGTTGAGTATTCGCCGTTGTTGAAGTTAGTATAGGGTATAATCGAGTCATTGGCACTATCGGGTGCTTCGAGAGCAGTGTATAATTCTTCGTAGAACTTTGTGGCTGTGTTTATTACTTCTAGGCGAGTTTGCGTTTTCGTAGACTTCGAGTTGAGTGATGGAATCCATTGTTTGACGTTGTTTAGCTCTTTCATACCTTTTTTCAGACTTCCTGATGTTTTGAGATGAGTTAGTATTGTGTTTTGCCTGTGCTCCTTGTAATTTCTTTTTATTTATTTGTTTGTTGCCTTGTACACAGCTTTGCGCTCTTCCTTTTCAGATGGTGATAGGTTACTGCTATGTTGTAATAGGCCATGAGCTCTTTAGCTTTGTTTGAAATAATTGATTTTTTGTGAAACGACTCTTGATCTGGTGATTTTTTTAAACATTCTTTAATAGTTTTCTCTATCTTTGTGTAATAAGACAGAACATTATCATTTCCCTGGAAATCAAGATCTAGTATGTATTGCTCCAGATTCTTTAAGTATTGTCTTATGTCGTCCTCGGATTTTAGTTGGTTAAGTGGAGAACTGAAAGACTTTCTGCTTTTCTTTTCCTTTATTAGTCTTAAAGAACCTCGTATAAGCCTATGGTCTGAAGGGAATGAGAGATTCAATACTTCGAGGTTTGTAAATATCCGTGGTTTGTTCGTTAGCATGAAATCAATTTCGTTTTTATGATTTTTTATCGGGAGAAATCCAAGTCCACTTGTTTTTAATATTTTTCTTAAATTTTGTATTCATTATCATCAGTTTAGTTTCGTGTGCGAACTGCAGCAGCCTAGCGCCTCTGGAATTTCGTTTGCCGTATCCATATTGACCCGTGACTGAGGATTCTTCTTTTTTAGACTGGCCTATCTTGGCGTTGAAATCTCCCATGCAGATTGTTATGGTACTAGTAGCCAAATCTTGGGCTTTTTGTAACTCTAAGTAGAAAGATTCGATCTCGCTGACATCCGCTCTTTCTGTCGGGGCGTACGCCTGAATTAGCGTAAGTTTAGTAGAACTGAATTTTAGTTGCAATGTACATACTCGACCGGAAAAGCCTTGGAAAGAATCAATATTCGTCTTGAGTTCTTTTTTTACTAGAAAACCCACACCATGCAGGCCAATGGATTCTCCTGAATAATATGTGGTCTTCGTCTTCAATTATATTTGTGCCCAACCTGCGCACTTCTGACAGGCCGATTACATCATACCTGATATTTTTTAAGGCTTCTTTTAGTTCGAGATTTTTTTCTGTGGTGGATAGTGACCTGACGTTGTACGTGCATACTTATAATGGTTTGTTGTCAATCTGTAGCTCTGGAGGGTTATAGTCGCATATCCCCGCGGTGACAAGCCGTACTGGGGATGTTGGAGGAGGGGGTCGTGCTAATTGCTAGTCGCATGGTACATGGTTTGGTTGATTGTTGGTGCCGGATGTTGATATGGTTGATATGGTGGTGTCCCTGTGTAGTTGTGGCGTCTCTTTTTGAAGTGAAGAAAGTGCTGATGTCTTGCTTGTTTTTCTTTTGAGTTTGAGTAATTTTTGTCTCATTGTTGACCTTCTTATTCTCTTCTGGTGATAGCGATAAGTTTCTTTTCTGAGTTCTGTAGACATTATTTAAGTGCGTGCTGCTTTTTTCGTGAAGTACGACCAATTTGTCGTACTTTATTACAGCTTTAGTACCATTTGCACTGAGATGAGCAACTTCCTTTTGAAGTTCTCTTCTTTTTGCAACAACTTTTGGTGGAAATTCTTCGTTAAGATAATAGTTAGAACTTTCAAGACGTTTTTTATTTTGTAGCAGTTTTAATTTCTTACCATAAGTTGCAACTGTAATGGAGATAGGCCTGGGATTATTTCCTTTTTTTCCAAAACGATTTGCATATTCTATTCAGATTTTTCGAAAGCAACATTCATATCATTGTTTATAATTTTAAAAACTATCTCTTCTAGTTGCTCATAGTAGTCCCAGCTGCTTGGACCGAATCCGAAATAATTCTACTTTATAAAAAAGGTGACCCAACAGACGTCAGCAATTACCGCCCAATAAGCCTAATGCCTTGCCTGTACAAAATCTTTGCTTCATGCCTACTAGAAAAAATAAGCGTCGACATAGAAAACTACCAACCAATCGAGCAAGCCGGATTCAGGAAAGGATTTAGTACTATTGATCATATACAAGTTCTAGATCAAATTATTGAGAAGTACGTCGAGTTCCGCAGACCACTCTACCTAGCATTCGTTGATTACAAGAAGGCCTTCGACTCAATTTCTCATAAAAGCATATGGGCAGCTTTACAAAAATATATAAACATAATAAAAAACGTGTATGCAAACAGCACAAGCACAATAAAACTTGAACGCTCCGGACACAGAATCAAAATTGGTAGAGGCGTCAGGCAGGGCGACACGTTATCTCCAAAATTGTTCATAGCGGTACTACAAAGTATTATGAAACTAAAAAAGGCCTGAAAATTTATGAGAAGTGCCTGTCACACCTACGGTTTGCCGATAACATAGTCATTTTTTCTGAAAATGCTACAGAGCTCCAAGCAATGTTGGCAGAGCTTCACGAAGCAAGTAAGGAGATTGGTTTAGAAATGAACCTTTCAAAAACAAAAATTATGTCGAACTATCTGAAAAAACCAATATCACTCAACAACTCTCAGGTGGACTATGTGGATGATTATATTTACCTGGGAAAACTGGTTTCGTTTAGCAAAAACAACAACATTGAAGAAATAGACAGACGAATCGCGATAACATGGAAAAAATACTGGTCCTATAAAGAAATCGTGAAGTCAAACATCCATATTCAATGGAAAAGAAAAATTATGGATTCCTGCCTTCTACCCTGCCTCACGTACGGCTGCCAAACATGGATTTTCGACTCTGTAGCAAAGAGAAAACTAACCTCTTGTCAAAGAGCGCTAGAAAGAAGTACTCTGAAAAAAAAAAAACATTCTGCTATAAGGAAAAAGACAAAAGTAATCGACGCTGTCTCATTCGCTGAAAGCCTAAAGTGGAAATGGGCTGGACATGTTTCCAGATACAACGACGATAGGTGGACTAGAACAGTCACAGCATGGAGAGGGCCCACCGGTTACAGGCGCAGAGGTAGACCAAAGGCACGATGGAAAGACGAATTAGAGGCAGTCGCCGGTAAAAATTGGATTTTCACCGCATCAAATAGAGACGAATGGAAGGCTCTGGAGGAGGCCTTTACCCATAGAGGGGTTCATGCAACTTAATTTAATTTGTTATTTTATTATATAGAAACTAAAAATTATTTATTGTTAAGTGCAATGTAAATTGTATTGTTACAAGTGGAATTATTTATTGATTATTATAATACGAATCCTAAATGAGTAAATTATATCTATTACTATTAATAATATTAATATCTTTATGGAGGCATTTTACTTGCTAAATTAGCTTGTTATTATCAAAATTATGTAAAAAATGAAAAAAACAAGAGGTAAGTTTGCATGAAATAAAGAGGCTTTTTTATTTTATTTATTTACTATTGAACGGATCCGACATATACATATTATAAATTAAAAGCTTTTCGTGTTTATCTGTATGTCCGCGTTGTTCTTCTAAACCACGCAACAGATTTTGATGAGGTTTTTTTTATTTCGGAAGGTTTGTGTGTATTACGTTAATATTAAAGTTACATAATTATAACTAAGTTGATCTTTTGTCAAATCATAAAAACCAGTAGTGTGGCTAGTGTATCTATAAAATGAATGTGGATAGCATAAAGATAAATAAATACAGTAATAGAATTATGAGTTATTTATTAGCAAAATCATTTATTATAATATAAATAACTTATTAAATAAATGGAGATGTTTAAGGTTCACGTTGGATAAAGGTAGCTTTCGAAGACATGTCAAATTATAATTTGGTATCACGTCAACATCCGTGAAGATATTCCTTCATATTCTGGGGTGAGCAGAAACCTTAGGTGGTAATATTCAGTCGCTTAGTCGTCGCCGCCAGTCATAACTTCCATGAATTCTGGAAATAAAGAGATTTATAGTTATAAAAAAAACGGATCAAACGGATAACGAAACGAAACGGAAAAAACGGATTCGGATCAATGGTCCGAATTAAAGTGTTTTTTATTATTTTTATAACACCTTTAAAAAGCAGAAGTCCACTACTGAAGAAAATAGCTAAAATTGCAATGTTTTGCCAACGGATTTGGAAATATCTATCTTACTTATGTAGTCTATTTCAACCAAATTACAGAAGGTATTGTAGGAATTGTTTTGGTTGCAAAAAATATAAAAAAAGCGAAGGAAACACCTGTCCAGAGTACATACGAACATCCACTTTGTATGATAATACATATTCATCATCATCTGCCTAGCCTTTTCCCAACTATGTTGGGGTTGGCTTCCAGTCTAACCGGATAATGATAATAAATTATTCAAAAATAATTATAATACATATTCAATGATAACTTTATTCAAATATTCCCAGATTTAAAATTATTTTGTTTCAGTTTACTGGTGAAACAGGCCATTTCTAGATCGTAAATTAGTTCGCTGTAATCAATTTAATAACAAACCAGCTGAACTCGTCTCTGTAACGAGAATGTTGCGGTAATAGCAAACTATCTTTAGATTTGGCTAAGAATCTGTCACTAACCTTTAGGGTTATTTTTAAAACGTAGTAGTTTATTAGATGGCTACGTTCTATCGAGATTTGTGTGAAGACCGAGAAGAAATGTGTCATCCCAACTAAAGCTTAAAACTAAGAATATTAATAAATAATAAATAAAATAAAAAGCCTTTTATTTCTTGCTTAATCATAATTCCTTTACAAATTCGATAGCCGTGCAAAATTATGCAAAATTATTCATAGTTTCTTATAGTTAATTCTATTCTCATTTTAAGAACTAATATGATTAAAAATATAAATAAGATTCATAACGCAATCATAATGTAGTTAAATAATTATTAGATTTGAAATTAATGTTATATTGGACTAAGGATATTAAGGTACTTAATTTTCCCGGCTAGAAAGGAGAATCCAGCAGTTTATCTTTCAATAATTATATTTTACGCCTATATATAGCTCCGGACTATGTATGTTGCTACCACCAATTTATCCGTCAATTATAGACGTATTTTCCCTTTGAGAGGAAATTTAGTGGCGTTTTATTCAGCGGCAGATATTACAAGCTCCTTTAATGCAAAAAAAAAACCTAAATTATTGAACCGTTTTTACATTACCTCTGGGAAGCCAATTTTATGTTAATACCTACATATATTGACTTTATTATCCCACAACCTGACTGAATTATTTTAGTTGGCTGGGTACCGGGCAGCAGACAGGTATTTTTTATAAATGAGTTAAAAATGAAAAAAAAATGAAAAAAAAAAATGCGGCACGTTTTATAGTCACGAAAGGCTGTAAGCAATTTCAGCTGCGATAAAAATTACCAGTTATAGTATTCATTCAAATTCTATTAAACATTATTATTCATTATAACCACAAAACCATGTTTAGTAGGTAGTTGTTTAGCCTCAACACCTTTTAAACACGCCATTTACGTATGGAGTTTGACGTAAGACTTGCATAACACACACGTAGATCAAGTGTCTAAGTTTTTGTAGTAAGACCTTTGAGTATAAAACACTTTGTATTTAAAAAACTTTATCATACGGAATAAAATGACGTAAAAAAGATATTCAAAAGGAAAACTTGGCGGTCTTTCCTCAAATCAATTATGAAAAACAAGAAGATAAAGTTAAAACCCGATAAATCCAAATAATTTTGGAAAATCCGAAAGATCTTTCCTGATCCACGATTTTATTGATGTTGTTTCATGATTTATTTGTAAAACATTGAATGTTTTTCAACATGAATATTTCGTTATAGAAGGGAAGCCTCCAAAGTAGATCTGTGTTTGTCAAATCAGTGATTAAAAACAATTCCAAAAGCAATAGAATGTCTATGAAATCATTTTGAAAAGCGTCCAAGCATTTAAATGGATTGTCGGGCTCATCCTACTTTTAACTTATTTCCTGCTAACAGTATTGTCTGGATAATAAAATTAAACTTCATATATTATGTGAGTAATGTAAGTGTGACTTACCATCGAAGTCAACAGTTCCAGAGCCATCTGAGTCAATTTCTTCAATCATCATGTCTAACTCCTCTGCACTGATCTTGTCATCCAGCTCTCTAAGGATTTCTCTTAAGACGCCTGTTGTAATGTAACCGTTGCCTGGAATACAAAGAAAAATACTGTAAGTACACAGTAACATAATTAGCGTATAATATTCCTCGTTAGGTTCCTCGCTTTGGCCTCTGCTCTTTGAGAGGTAGCAGGCCTTAGATAAACCACACCCGGGCGCAATGCGGGTTGGCAGACGTTACGCCATGCTTTTCAAATAATAATTCTACGACATGTCTTTTACCACTTTTGGGCCATTGTCTGTTTTTGAATACACTACCTTCGACTTGGCCCTTTTAAAACTAAGCTTCTTTGTACCCGTTAAAATCGTAAGTGGGTAAATTAATTAATTAGTGTAGATAAATAATAAACACTCGATTATTTGGCACTAGCTGCGCCCCGCGTTTTCACCCGCATAAGTCTTGGTCCCGTGGGAATATCGGGATAAAAAGTATCATATGTCCAGGTCATGGTCTACCCATGTGCCGAATTTCATCTAAATCCGTTCAGCCGTTTTAGCGCGAAAGCGTAACAAATAAACAAACAAACATTTGTTAGGATTTGCATCTACAATGAAATAGAAGATTATCTCCGAAATTACAACAATTACAATTACTACCTATTTGAAATACGCAGAGATTTGAACATTTATTCTCCATGAACATATGTTTATTAACATTACGGTCTTTTATACATTATTAATTTGTTTAAAAATTCTGTGTTCAGGTGGTTATCCTTACCTATCATATAAAATTCAAGTAAGGTTGGATTGAACGAACCCAGGGCCAACACTCCGGCGATACATTTTACGAAATCAATTTCCACAGAAATGTAATTTTATTTTCATGGCCACATAAATCAATTTCCAAAACCAATTGATCTTTATTACAAGCACAAAAGGATCAAAATTACTTAAGTACTTTTAAGTTGTTTGCCCAATTTACAGTTAACTTTTTCGGTCATCAAGGAAACAAGAGTTTTAAGAGCATTAAGTTCACGATTTTCCCAATAGATTTCATGGTCTTACATATTGGGACATTTAAGCTTTACGTATTTGTACCTTTATGAATTTGTAATGTCGTAGTTTTCCGACAGAGTTGAAAACGTACCTTCAACTTAACGAAACCTGGGCATGGCACATTGGTAGACCATGACCTAGAGAAGGACAAGGGCTACTTTTTATCCTGGATCGCAGACGGAGTCACGACCAACAGCTTATAAATATATAATGTTTGGTAGTAAATATGTACAATACTAGTGGATGATAAATCCAGGCTTATAAAAAAGTTATTGCATGAACGAATATATTCACAATAAGAGTTTATGGAAAGGTCCTTCCTACTGTTGTGGTACACTGTGTGTTGCCATCTGACAATATGCTGAGCTGAGGCCCTTTTGGCCTTGTAATGACTGTTTTCTGTTTTTTAGTTTTAAGGTGTATTTTTCTGTGGCAATGCCAATGAACGCATTCTCCTTTCTTTCTTTTTTCTTTTACTCATGGTTCCGAAGCATTAAAGAATGGAAAAGGTACCTATTTATTAATGCAGACATCTTGGATAAAATATAATCGTCGTACACACGGCTACATATCAAGCTATACATTTCCAGCATAAGCTGACCTCGCATGTAAGGAAATTCTATACAATGCGAGATCAGTATAAACTGGAAATGTATAGCTTGATGTGTAGCCGTGTGTACACGTGCAAATGGGAAAATAGATAAGCTTTTGAACATAAATGTCAAGAGCAATATGTCACCAGGGATGCTTTCATGTGTTTCAAGTAACACAAGCATATGCCAGTTTTGAACAATGGTACATTCCCGAGCCTGTAAAAATCTTCAATACCAACGTAAAAAAAATGTTGACCTATCAAATGCGAGCACTAAACATACAGGGTGAAATTTAATTCATAGGCATCCTCTTTAGGGGTCATTGTACACATCAATATGAACAACTTTTACTATGGGACCAACCCTGAAATCGCAAAAAAAATACAGCTGCTGCAGCTCCCTACATTTTCCGAACTATGCGAACATAGGTAAATGTAGGGAGCTGCAGCAGCTGTAATTGTTTTTGCGATTTGAAACGGAACAGTTGCGAACGGAACAGTTGATTAAAAAAAAACGGTAAAAATTAAAGACTACTTAATTTGCGGCAAAAATTCCAAGTCATGTGACCACCTACCAACCCGCACTGGGCCCGCGTGGCACACTCCCTCTCACGGAGAGGAAGCCTGTGTCCCAGCAGTGGGAACGTTATAGGCTGATTATGTGTGTTATGTATAACAGCAATAGAAATACACAATCTGTGAAAATTTCAACTGTCTACTTTATACGGTTCATGAGATAGGTATAGCACGCCGACACGGATAGCTGATGCGGATGGCTTATAGGGTTCCCTTTGGCATCCTTCGTGTACAGAACCCTAATACCTACAATATAATACCTTACAGCTGTCAGTATGAACACTCTTAACGAAATAAAATCGATCTACATACCTATATTACATCACTAAAAACCTACTTACTTTTTAATCATATATCCTAAGCGGTGTTCGGCGGTTAAATCATACATACGTAAGTCACGTATTCATTACCTACTCAAGTTTTATCGCAAGCTGTGGTTATGAAGAAACACGATTCTTCCGCCATTTATCAGTCTACATAGTGATTTAAGCCCTAGATTGAGACAATAATGAAGCCAGTTATTTTTAGAAATCAAAGTCTGGCTGTCCTGTCACCGATTAGTGTGTCAACGATATGATTAATGGCATTATTATCTTCAGCAAATCTAATGGACATTGCCAAATTGTGCAATGGTATTTAAAATAACAAAAACTACGGTACTTATATACTTCATTAGTGTTTGTCTCGCCTGTCAGACAAGTGTGATCTATTGTTAGATTGATCATGGCATTACAAACTTTTGGCTTGAGAATGAAATCGGAATGTTTTTAGCCAAATAAGCAACAATCGCTTCTTGGTTGTTCTAGGTAACTTTATTATCCAGTTTTCAAATCTTATCTTAAGGCTCTTACATACTGGGGCGATTCGTCGCTCGACGTGATGCCGCCGCTTTGTTCGCCGTGAAGTTTTCTCAGAAATTGTTTTGTTAAAATTCGCGTCGCGCGGCGAATCGCGCCAGTATATAAGAGCCTTTATTGAGAGATGTTTTATTGCCTCAATCATTTCTCACTAAACACGGCTTTATTGATTGCCAGTGGCTTAGGACAGACGAAGTACGCCTCAAGTAAAATTCTGAAGGTCGTCCTAATCTTCATAACGTTACTCTTAAAAGAAATTGCTCACTAAATTCTTTTTCAGTTCATTGAATGTTATCGTTGAAGAGCTAGTCTTATTTGATCCTGTTACAAAAGAAATATTTCAGTTTTTTACTTGACAAGGTTGCTGTCCTTCTTCTTCGTTGCCAGGTATAAGAATTTATTTTTATCCATCACTTTATTCAGATGGCGAATTTTAGTATTTTTTAAGAACTGCTAAAGCTACAGAGCAAAAATTACAAACAAAATATTTGTGAAATGTGCCTTTAAAACGCGTTTTCTATCCATGCCAGTAAACGATTTCATTGAACAGAATTCAATTTCATTATAATCATCATTTTTGGACGCGAGAATGCGTGGCAAATGAGAAAATAAAAAATCTATTGAAAATTTTAAAGCGTCTACAATTTTGTATCGTTCACGTTGAAGGTGAAATATTTTTAAATATCTTTTGTAATGTCTATAGTGATTTATTTTATTTAATTAATTCCCATCATCATTTACCAATGCGTCCTACGCAACTATTATTTGAACTTGGACCTCTCTCGTTTCGGCAAGAACGAATATGAGAATGGTAAAAATATATTATATTAGTAGCAGACCTCACTGGCTAGGAGATGCAGGCATCTAGGTAGGTACCGTAGCGCTCATACGAACCCTGATAACGGATACGGCGCCAAATAAGAATCTATACTGAATTGTAGCTATTTATTTCCGGAGGACGTGTTCACTTTTACGCGCCTAAAACAATTGTGTCTAATTCTAAAACAAAAGAAGCTTTTCAAAATTTGAAAAACAAATTCTAAGTTTAAATTGAGTTGAATATAACTAAAATCATTTTTCTGCCAGCCTGCATTATATTTTTGTTGTTGATGTTCCCTTTTGCAGACCACCTTTACAGTATCTACATTTAAGTTTCGGAGGCTGGGTATGTTAGATTATTGTAGGTATGTGTCTGTACCTTCTTTGTCGTATAACCGGAATGCCTCTTTAAGTTCCTGCTGCATCGCCTCAGCATCCTCCTCAACCATGAATCTAGAGGCCAGGGTCACGAACTCCTCGAACTCCAACTCACCAGAGCCTGAAAATTTTAAGCGATCAATGTTTTAACTTTTGTACTGTTCAACGTAATGTTTTGTTTTTAACGGTCTACAACTAAATAAAAACAGCTTTTTAATTTGCTAAAATAGTGAAAGTGCGGCGTTATGGTCCGTCGTTAATGTCATCAATCGAGGCTTTTCGCAAATATGATGATTTTTTTAAGTGGCTTTCTGAACTCTGAAGCTTGAGTTTCATTAATTTCAATAGGATTATAACCAGAACTTTTTTATTATAATTATTACGCAATATTTCTGCGCCAAAAGGCAATAAACGTTCAACTAAGGTCAACTAAGCGATAGAATAATTTCATCGCAACAAATATCATATTTATTCAAACAAACTCAGAAAACTAAGTAACGATTCTCAAACAAAGTCAAACAGATGTAAGCTGACTGAAATAAAGGCAATTCGCACAAATTCCTACAAATCATCCTCTACGCGTAACGAGTTTTGTTCAAGTTGCCCCTTTTGTTTAGAAAGGCTCAACTGTAGGCTGAACGCAAACGATTCATGAGAAAAATTTTAAGTTTGTCTTTTAAATCTATGTAATTTTGATTGAAAATTTAAAAATTAATTGAGAATGTTAATTGATTCAGGCGTGACTTTGTGGAAATCCATTATAAAATACAATAGACGTAGATATATATTTAGTAACTATTCTTCAAGAGTCATACAAAACCCTGTAAGAAATCGACACGTGTTTCACCTCTCAACGAGGCATCCTCAGGATGACGATTGACCAGTTGCAAACCAGGACACGACGTATTGCCACACCGAACGCTAGACGCAGAGAAGCGACCAGCGTTCTCTAGGTAGGTTACTAAATATATCTACGTCTATTGTATCCTATTTGGGAGCTTATTTATAAAAACCGTGAAAATGTATAAAAAACAGTAATTTCAGCGACCGATGTTTTTTCTTAGCAAGCCCATCAGCAGAGTTACAAAATGCCGAACTGCATTTATTTAAAAAATGTCTTCCAAGATTCCTTCCCGCGCGAATTAACATTGTTCACTAATTAACAGAGAAATCCATTTCCTCAACTGTCCCATATTGGAACGCAAATAGAAATACAATTCACTAAAAAAAAAAACAATTTTTTGATCGTTCAATTAAGATGTTTTCATAATTTAGAAAGCCAACTGTGTTGTAAATTGGCATCTGTGACACTCCCGTTCACAATAATTTACCTGATAAAATCAGATTCAAATCTCTGCAGAGAAACAAAATTAGTTGTGCTACACATTTTTACCTTGAATGCGTTAAGAGTAATTTGAAAAAAAAAAACTAGTAGGTATTTTTAGATCACTCAAGCACACGTGTTTGTGAGACAAATTGAACGATATTTATATTAGGATAGTGCCTACCGGAAATTCTTTTTTAGACTTTTTTCTCATTAACTATACCAATAAATACAAAAACAAAGGGACCTTTAGGCGTCGAAGTGTTCGTCCGCATCGCTGTCATACGGAAACGTGCCCAGAAGACTGGCAAACGTTGAAGTTAGTCCTTTTAGTTAATTTAGTATAATAAGTTACCCAAGTCCCAATGAAATATATTTTATCAAAAAAAAATATTTTACCTAATAAACATGTATACTTTCACTTTTTCTCATTTTTTTTTCTTTTTCGCTTTTTTCATGACGCTTTTTTTGATCATCATTTTTTTAATCTCTATTATAACATTATGTTATTATTATCTTCCCTGTTTTGAAGTTCCAAAACTTCGACCAAACCTTATGTTCTGCTCATAGCGGCACAGTACGCTGGGTCTCAGATTAGAACAATATTACTAAAGTAACAGCTTCCATCTTGAAATAGAAATGTAGGTGAGATACAGAATGTATCAGCTGCTGTGTTTCCCACGCAAATCATGTTGACTGAGGGGGAAAGGTTAGTATATTCCTAGACACACGAGGTAGGTAGACGAGCATTTACATATATACATACAATACCTACGTTGGTTTTGAACAGTTCTGTGTGGGTTTTAACACACGTCTATCGTTTTTTTTTTAATTGAAACTGCTACTACTAACTATTTTACTGTTATTCTTTAGGAGGTGTGTTCGGGTTTATAAATTACCTATTTAAAAAATCACACTTATATAAAATCAGGACCAAGCGTATAAAAAAAATACTTTCAAACTTTTTCATAATGCTGTCCAATGTCTATGACCCTAGTGATCGAATCGAGTTCCGGCATTTTTATACACGAGAAATAAGTATGAGCGTGAAAATGATTTGAATAACTTGTGTCACACAAACAAATGAAAAGCTGAAGGGATATGAAAAGTCTAAACTCTCCAACTTGTTTTATTTTTTCAAACCTATGTAGGTATGAAAACGCTGGAAAAAACCTTCATCGTCCGTTTTAAGTTATAATGCACATAAAAAAAACAGTACGTTTTTTCGGCAAGTTGAGAGTAATGCACAACCTCAAACGCTTCGCGTTATGAGGCGTGCAATTATGTACAACTTAGCATGAAATTGTACCGAGTCTAATATCGATGTTTACAGGTAACATTTGTATGGACCACTATTATAAGTAGGTTTCCATGAAAATGGTATTTCTGTGAGTATGCTGACAAAATGAAAAGGAAGAAACATGCAAACTTCTAAACTTTTTACTTCGGTATTTCAATTTTCTAGAGAGAACTGAATCCACTAACAACTTAGGGAATTACAGCGTCATCATACTTGTAATTCCCGAAAGGATATGTATATAGTATAGTCGAACAAGCTATTTGGTATACAGGCAAAATATATTCATTTTCCGCTACACTGCCTATATTCATTTCAATTGTGTGTGTAATTTAACTTTTTGAGCTTAGGGCTTAGGAGAGTGACGTAAAAAGGATTTTCGACTACTGCAAATACTCACAAAATTGTTTAAAGTCGTTGCAAGTTATCCTGTATACCAAATAGCTTGTTCGATGTCATACACCCGTATACAATCTGAATTCAAATAAATTGCAATCGTAGGTTGATTAATGAAATCGGTATCTATAACCTCTAAGGAGTAGGCCTGAGGGCCTAGACAAAGTGACATTCTATCAGCGATAACGATGATAAAAAAGAGGGCCTAGACAAGTGACAATCGCTTCCAAAGCGTTTCGTATTTCTACAACGACTTACGACGATTAACATAAGCTTTTCGATAGGTTATGTCAGTTCTAAACATTTTTACCTTTTCCATCATCGTTATCGCTGATAGAATGTCACTTTGTCTAAGGCCTCTGGTCATTGGTAGAATGCTCCAAAAATTAGAAGAGTTTTAAAAGAAAAGCTCTCCATTTTCTTGCCTTTGCCAGGCAAGGATACTTAAAAAAAATTGTGCCAGGTACTGACCGTCTTCGTCGACCTCTTTGATGATGTCATTGAGAGCCTCATCGCTGACCTGGTGCCCCAACATGGCCAGGATTGTGCCCACCATCACTGTGCCGATGCATCCCTTCTTCTCCTGATCGAAGACATCGAACGCCTTCTTGAGGACTGGAAGGTTTTATTTTGTTATTCTATAATGCTATATTTATTACAATATAAGTATTTCAACAATTAAAATATTGATTGTACAATGTGAAGTTAAATGACTTTCCAAGTAATTTGATTTAAAAAAATATAAAATAGCTACTCACTGTTGATCTGTTCCTGGGGTAGTTCATCCTGAAATCACCAGAAAATTTTAAATTATTTTTTAAAATTAATAAAATCTTTTCACCAAAAACAAATATCACTTATTTCACTGCACTTAAATCACATTCACAATAAAAAATCCTCTCACCATGGTCACGGTTCGCGGGTTCTAGCTACAGGTATTGCACGATGATGTACGATAAAGTGAACCACACTAGGAGAAACACAAGCCCTTTTATCTGAATGGAATGAGCGACTGTGCGGAGGCGCGCTAAAATATCACCCAGGTTGAAACAGTAAGTGCCTTCGTTCTCTAGTTCGCACCCCGAGCAGCGAGTCGCACAGATTTGGCTCCGCAAAATGCTTTTAACCGTTGTCTGTAAGGTCATCACACATTAACACAGTTGCCGGATGTCCACTGCACCGATGTGCATCGTGCACGATATGCCAAATGCGTATTTCACTATCAACGAATCGGTTCCGTTTGGTTATTAATTACACATTAATTAAAATATCACCCTGTTTGGACGGTTGCCAAGGCATTTGTAGAATACTTTTCTCATTATAAACAATAGTAATAAAAGTATGTAGCTACTTATAGAATGAATTGTGTTTTAAATAAGCTATATTATTTTCTATGTGAAGGTATATTTTGTTCATAAGTTGTAGTTAATAATGTATTGTGCATGTTAGCTAAAGTTGTATGGTTCTCGGGACAAAAAGTACGGTACCTAGGACATGTTCTACCTACCCCAATACCAAAATCAGTTTTGTGTTTCAATAATCATGCCTTAATTCAAATATACAAATTTTTAATAATATTATGTGTATAGCTTGTTCACTCTGAAATGACGCGCAGCGTAACAAAGTCATAGGCTCTTCATTTCAGAGTGGACAAGCTTTATTATAAATTAAAAATCATAACCCTCCTTTTTGCTTCGCCGTAGTTGGGTAATATAATACATTACAGGCTTATATAATTATTTATTTTATAAATCATAAAATCCAATTGGTTAGGAAATATAATTATAAACAACTTAAATACTTATGGTAGATACTGGTTAATAATTAGATCAAAATCGTCAATAATAATCAATTATACAATACAATAAAACACCATTATTTCGAGCCACGGTTTGAAGTCAATACTTGTGGTTTTAATGCGTAGTCTGTCTCCTAGTAATTTCAGTTAATAAGTAATCTGTACACACTTTTTCCTAAATGTAACTTAGAAAGAAGTGTGTCTTCATAATATTCTTACTTTTTCTTTAGCGTTTTGTGGAATAACATTATGATGTCAATAAATAAATCAATTAAATAGTGGTTCAATTATACAAATTAATTAATCATAATAAGTGTATAGCCTGTTCACTCTGAAATGACGCGCAACAAAGTCGGGCATGTCATTTCAGACTGGACAAGCTATACTTTAAATTAAAAACATATTTTTATATTGCACATGCAACAGTGTAAATAAAGGCAGTGATCTAAACTCGGATAGTGAGGGAGGGGGGAGGGGGTCAGGTGCGCCTGTTTACAGACAGTGACATATTTTGTTACTCCCGATGTTGCCAAATGCAGTGAAAATTTATTGATACCTTACATAATGTGAATATATTTTGTTTAACTAGCTAAATGATTTTTACCGAATACATCACCTGTACGTATAACTTACTCAATACAAACCTAGTAACATGTAAAAGATCAATCAAAACTTTTCGATACTTTGCTCAGTCATGTGATTAATACGTTTTTCAAGATATTTTAACGTTTACCTGTTTATTTAGCGTAAATAATTTAAATACGTACGAATAACCTGTTACAATAGCGTTCTCTTTTAATTTAGCTACTTATTCAATTTGAACAGATTTGGCAAACAATACAATATAAATAACTATGGAAAATTGTATCATACTGCGCATAATTTATTGTGCACTGAGTAAACACCGCAAATTGAAAGGCACAGCATTATAATATCGTGTGCCAGTAATTTTACTAGCTCGTAAACAGTTTACACAAGCCGAGAACAGATTACAAAGCTGTTAAATATTTATTAAAAGCCATAAATAACAAACATTTTGTAGGTACCAGACATTTTAAACAAAATGCATGCAGAAACGTCATTTTCTTATTTTTTTTTCGTCTATTATTATTATTAGCCTTTCAGTCGGACAAACAGTGTCGTCTTCAGTCCCGTATTTGGCGTTAATTTATATTTTGTATGTCCGTTTACCAGTCTTCAAAGGCCTTCTCCAACCTTCTCCATTGTCTGTCTCTCCAATATCATACCTCTGATATCACCCTTTCTGTGGTCTACTTCTTTTTCTTTGTCCGTTTCTTGGGTACAACTGGGTCTTTTTTGTCTAACTTTAATACAAAAGGCTGATACAGATTTTTCAATACAGTTTTCTTAAGTTCTTTTTTCCATCTTTTCAGGCTTATCAACAATAATCTACGTTTCCAGAGAATCGAAGGATATACCACAATTCGTACTACGACAGTATCACAATCCAATTATCAAAACAATGGTATTAAAACAATGCGCTCTTCATTAGGTACCTTTAATTCACTACGTTAATTGCATCCACCTGATTTATTACCAGAAAGAACGACAAGACATCTTTATAGCTATGTTGAGAAAATAGTAACGAAAATAAATACAGTTCTTTGCAAACGATAGTAAAAAGTATTTAGCTGCCAGAAAAGTTTCAAGTTCCTCAAGTTTCCCACTGAAATCTGACCGTCTCTGTCTTTGTTGTGAGACAGGTCGAAACCAAATAGCGATATTTAGAACTGACAAGAATAACTGCAGCTCTATCTCATGACATAGTTATTACTTCCGGTGTGGGAAATAATAATAACTTACGGTAGGAAGGACGCTTTTCATAAAAGGAAATATAATACCGTTTACCATGTAACCTATCTAGGACTATTATTTTTTACGCTTTTAGATTTACGATTATCACTCATTTGTAAGATTATTAACTGTAATAATAGACTATAACACACTTTTGAAATAACTAAAATTATTCAACAATATGTGTTTCATTGTTTGTCCTTTATGGACTCCGAAAGGGCTGGACCAATTTTGATAAAACTTTTGGTAGCTTGGTAACTTTTTCTTACGGAACATGCGAGGGTTTCTGGCCCAAAAAATCTATATGAAAAAAGTGACATTGCAATGCATGGCTAGTATTGAAATAAAATATTACAGGGAACATTCCAAGAAAGGTGGCTTTTATAATCCAACTTTTTTTTATATAAAAAGTAACGTTCACACATTGCTCTGTGCATTTCTGAATTGGTTAAAATTCCATCATCGCTATATTGACCTATAGTGATATAATCGACACGGCTTTTTTTTTTGAGTGTGATAAATCTTCAAATGACTTCTCCCGCTCTGGGCGGAGCGGCAGAGCATGTCAGACTTTTACTGACTAAAACCCACCCGTGTTCCTTCAGTTGCCAAGGGTCTCGGTATCCCTTTCGGACTTTCCCGCAACCCTGGCAGGCATCGGTCCTAGCGGACCCCGCCAATTGTGCTGACATCTCTTTGAGGCGCGCGTGGAAGTGGAACACAATGCTCCATCGACCCGGGCTTGGTCCTTATCGGACAGCGAGCTACCCATCAACACGGCTAAAACTAACAATCAGTTCAAACAGTTCAAAAGCTATTAGAGACAGTCTCATACACTTCTAGACGCTTTTAATAAACAAGAATAACAAGAAAGAGTACAAAAAACTATAAATTATTAAAGGTATTTAACTAAGTATTTCCTTGTAATGTATATTGTAAGGCTGACGTCACACGCATCGCCTGGGCGAGTTGGCATTGCGCGTACGCAGTCGGCCGGCCACATCCAATTAATGTTTCATCTAGTCGTACCCTAATCACTGTTACAGGTGTTCTGTAATTAATAGACTGAATATATTCGTGAGATTATTTATAGCCTGTTCGCTACTAGTTGTTGACTGTGGCAACACTGGAAACATTTGTTTCATGAAATAAGTAGGATAGAAATATTTACATTACATGTTTATTGTTTAAGATTATTAAATTAATTTGGTATGTCATTCAGTTTGTCTAGTATTTTTTTTTTTTTTATATGTTATTGATAAAGAGTTAATGTGACTCACTTTATTGCAACTCTCTGTGATGTCATGTAGATTTTGAACCTATACTTTAGTAAGATTGTTCTTTGATACACACAAAAGTATCCAACTTAGAAATATAAAGTAGCCAACAAATAATTTTAAGATAAACTTGTAAATGCTGATACAATACCTGCAATAAATAACATCACAGTATTTTTACTAAGACATAAACTAAAATACACATAAAACAAAACCTTCTTTCCATTCTCCTCTTCAAAGCAATTTCCTGATAAAATACAGCAACATTTTAGCATGCAATAATCGCGGTTAGAATTTTAAGAAGTTCCTCGACCTGTAAAGTTCTCATAAATGTTACAAAATTTCCGATAGGTCTTAGAGCCCCCGGGGTGCTCTAGATATCTGTATCAGCGTTGATACTTAAATAGGGCTTTTGTAACAGCTAACGTTTTATTACTTTAATCCCTAAGGTAACTGTTAAACTCCACTTTAAAAGATGAAGTCAGAATTTCATGAACTAACTTTCCGTTTAAACAGAAAGTAAATTATACATAGGTACTTACTTATTTTGAAGTGAATTTGTACCTAATTTATGTATGTAGGAATGCCAGTTGCTCGGCAGCCTTTTTGTATTTGATATTCCTCACGATTATGTTGACAAACAAAGTAAATAAACATGTAGGTTGGTAGTGTTATGTAATTTATTTATGAACTCGTTTCGGGCAAGATTTTTCCGAATTCTTTTCTATTTTTTTTTAACCTTTCAAATTCTGAATTATTTACTAGCCATATAATCCGACAAACATAAAGTGTATTCGTCAGTCTAGTATTTGGCATTTGTATATCCGTTTGTGAGTCGGCAAAGACCTACCACCAACCTACTGCATTCTTGTCTCTCTCTGGTTAATTTCATTAAAATATCCAAACGCTAAATAGCGGTATGATTTAATTTCCATCTTAAGCGCGGGCCACACAATAGTGACGTGAGACGGGACGCAGACTTCATCTGGCACAAAACGTATAGAAAAGACAAGACGCAGGCGCGTCGCTTTTCAATCTGCAAACTATTGCCGCGTCTGCGTCTCGTCCTCGTCTCACGTCTATTCTGTGTGGCCAGCTCTTTACGGATGTAAATCTTTCACAGCCCACAAAAATTAAAGTAACAATAGAGAGAAAGTAATAATAAAACTGACATACGACTTTAAGTCTCTCTGCAGGAACCACAGCCAACCTGTAGAATCTTAATAATTAACCAACTCTGGCTTACCGCGACAATAGTAATGAATTTATTCCTGCACCAAGATAAAAAAGACTAGAAAACTAACTTGGTTTATGATGTCACTGGCTGGAAAAGAACCATTTCAAAAGTAAAAGAGATATTTTCTGCGTAGAAGTTTCATCTGCTGAGTGTGGAAAGTTAGAAACTGTGTTATAAAAACTCTTGGGCTTTTATAATTTATATACGTGATTTTCAGGCATAAATATACAATATCTATTTTAAATCTAGATTTTACTTTAGATTATCTAGTTAATGCAATGCCTGTCTGTCGCTGGTATTTTCAAATGTGTATATTATAACAAACCATTCGTTTTTTAGAAATATAAGCCATACGTGCACCAAAACGACTCCTTTTTTTCCTGAAGAATCCTCAGTGATGTCTGCTCTATGTGGAATAAATTCCAGGCGAAAAGCATTCTTAATTGTGGGTTATGTTGGACTTCTACCAACAAAAACCCCACGGTGTTTTTCCTGCTACTTATCATGAGGCGGTGGCGCTAGGTTTATGTACTCGAACATAGGTAGGTACTCCGCGCTGCCGATACGAAAATCAATAAAAAAACCCACTAAGTGCGTGTCGGCCACGCACAATGGAGGGTTCCTTAGTTGGTTAATTTAAGTTTTTTTTTTTTATAGATTAATACCTGTTTATTTATTATTTCAATAAAATATACAATCTAACACTAAACAATTTTCTAAGTAATATTAAATAAAACTAACTGTACAAATAAACAACTAATATCTAAAATATGGCGTCGAAAAATTCCTCCGCATATTTTTGTATGTGATAAAACTACAAATTAACGATTTTAGGACTTTTTCCTTTTTAAATAATACTTGTGCTGTGAGACCTTGCCTGTTGCCAAATATCGAAAAATATTCTAGGTCAACAGGAAGTACCCCATAAGTTTTGATTTATTTGCGAATATCAAAATATGTCGCAAGTAAGGCCGTATATTTTTATTGCGTTGATTTAGAACCTTGGTTTTTCTGAGCTCAGCTTTTTTTTTTTTTTTTTGTGGTGTGGGAAATCATCCAATAACTTCTCCCGCTCTGGGCGGAGCGGAAGGGCGTGTCAGACTTTTACTAATTAAAACCCACCCGTGTTCCTTCAGTTGCCTGTTGCCAAGGTCCCGGTATCCCTTTCGGACTAACCCACAACCTGCCAGGGGGGCCGTAGACCCTACGACTACTATTTGACATTAATTTGAACTTGATGCCTCCAAGCATTCCTGAGAAATAGGGTCTTGACAGACAGACAAAGTGACGGATGGATAACAGAGTGATCCTATAAGGGTTCTTTCCTTTTGAGATACGAAACCCTAAAACATAATAATAATTAATTGGCTAATGTTAATCGTCACTCGCGCCTAGGTCGGTGCGAGTGACGATTCTCGCTAGTGATAGATTATCACTAGGTGACGATGTGATCACCAGCTGCCAAGGGAGACAATGTCACTGCCAAGTGCATTGTTCTTGCACTAGGAAAACAATTGCTGCCAGCAGTCTAACCCGTTTCGCTTAACGGGCTATTGTTAGCAGCTGTGATATCATTTATAAAAGTGATATGTTCAATGGTTTGTTAATAGTTGTGTAACCGGTAGTATTATGTACTTCCTGATGCGATTAGAGGTCAGTGGACCTTGCAGCTAGTGAGAGATGGGCGGTATTCAGCGGTACTATTATGATATATTCTTTAAGTAAGTATCGCATCATGTTCACCATGACGGATGAGCGATATTGCAGGCAATTACGTTATTATAACTCTAGTCCATAACGCAAACCAGTTCTTGTTAACCAACTGCCCATCTGAGCACAAATGGTAACAACCCTTAAAGACTGATATCGGAAAAACTACACTATCTTTCGAAATGTCACAGCTATTCATAAACTGTAATTTCACAAATTAAATTACTTGTCGCAAATTGCATAAAAAAATCGAATAAGGTTTCATGCAAAATGACCGATAAGCTTCACTGTTGATAAGTAATTAAGCTAATCCAACAAAAACATTACGATAATAAATAAACATCGATAGTTCACTTTCAATGCAACACTCAAACTACAAAGGAAAATATAAAATAATCATAATATAATATTGTCTATAGCCAAGTTCTAGAAATTCTAAATACACGTGCACGTTGAACTTTCTACCAGAGGACACGTGCCTGGCAGTTATTAACTGTAGATCCGTAACAATGCAAAACAAAATGACAATGTGAAATAGCTTGGAGCAACGAAGAGATTAAAGTTCGCAGACAAAAATAAAACTCAAACGAATTCATATTTTTTTATGAAAACTGAAATTGTTTTATACAATTTACTATTACCATTTAAGCTAGACTATGCGTTAATTTTTTGCGTTCTGGAAAATACGTTTTTGAACATTTGAAGTTAATGAAATCTTGATCAGAAGAGTTAATTAAAAGAGAGTAATAGGAAAAGCGCTTTGGATAACAGTCTACTAGGTCCATGATTCGTCGAGATCAATGACATCATCTGTCAATTTCACTTCTGGACCATTCCATGCATAAATATGTAGGATTCAAGTTTATAAAAATTAGGTGGCCTACTATCCCTGTTCTGTTCTGTTGTGTTGGTGTTATCCGTAGCCAGGAACATAATGTTCGACAAACTATAGTCCGCGTGCGACTGCTAGTCGCCTGAGGTATGTGAGTGGTGAGACTGTGAAAGTAGACAAAGGTGAAGCTAACTCAGTCCGGTGAAGCTAACTCAGTCAGGTGAAGACTACTCAGGAACATAATGATCGACAAACTATAGTCCGCGTGCTACTGCTAGTCGCCTGAGGGATGTGAGTGGTGAGACTGTGGAAGTAGACAAAGGTGAAGCTAACTCAGTCCAGTGAAGCTAACTCATTCCGGTGAAGCTTACTCAGCCGTGAGGCACACACTATTATTGTTGTACAAATATTATTTTGTTATTAGAATTTTGTGCTTCACGAACTGTGTCCAAGTAAACGTTATTTTTTCTTCTTTTTTTTTTTAGTTCGCCAGTTTTTTCAATGGCGCCCTCCCTCTTCTCGCCGCTCACATACCTCAGGCGGTTTATAGTCCTCCTTATAGATTTCGATAACAGCGACCCTATGAAAATATTATTTCCTAGCGTGTGCCTAATATGCCTGCCAGACCGAATTTAGTCTATGATGTAGGGCCTACATCATAGACGACGGGAGGAATTCACTACGTCGTGTCCTCAACGCAGTTTCTGCAAATCGTACTCTGGCATCAGACCGGGCAAACGCTAAGATACAGTCATTATAAACGCAATATTCAATTTATTAAATTAATAGTCTACAATGAATTTCACGGGTGGGCATCATGATATTAATTATCCACTTAAAATAGTGTAGTAGTAGTAGTCAAGAAATTACACTCATGTTCTAAAATATCACAAACTGTTTATTTTTAGAATATTTTTATTTATTGTCCAAGACTACAAAAAGAACTTACATCTATATTCTAAAAGCTAAGAATTATATCTAAGTACAGTAATCATAATCTTAAAAATCACATCTATAAAGTAACTTGATATATTTATTTAAAGAAATATAGGGTTACGAAAAACAAATCACAACACGTCATTCCCAAAAGATCGTATTTATTGACGTCGAAACATTCTGACACATCACTTTCCTGCGATACGTCAGAAGTAACAAGTCGCGTGATTCATGATTGTACATTGATTTTCTCTAGGCCTATAGTCGGTTTTAAATGTGGACAGGAATAGAACAATCGTCCAATGGGCAAGACAATACACGTCACGCTTTGTGCGCCGGCGCGGGCGCAACGTCAGAAACAGCTGTAACAGATTGATTCACGACGAGGACACTCACTTTGACGGCTATCCGATACACTGTGACTACATTTTAGTTGTTCGGCGAACTCTAAAGGTTAACCTACTGAGGATTTAAAAAAGGGGGTTCTCTAAAAATATGTTACTGCTTTATTTCATTCTTTAATCAACTATTAATACTGTTTCCTAGATTTTTCGCGGCTGTTTTCTTTTGTGGCTTTCCCGGATATCTTAATAATCTACCGTTTACTTAAAAATAATAAATTACCACCGTAATCTTAAAGATTTAGAAATAACTGGTACTTTTAGAAAATAACTAATTTTCACTGAAGCTCTTACTAACAGCACATGAATAGAAATTAGCTCAAAGGAAATGAACACTAATGGAAATAAAAATGGAATGCCTAAACGACTCCTGAAATGATAAATGATACCTGTCATGTGTGAGCTCCTGGCTAAGTAATAACAGCCGCTCGGGTCGATCCATCAGGTTAAGCTACGCTTGCCGGGGTTGGTCCGTGGATGGATGACCATTTTCACATATCGAGACTCCTCCGTGCCTCGGAAAGCACGTTAAGCCGTTGGTCCCGGCTGTCATTTGTGGATCTTTGACAGTCGTTACGAGTCGTCACAAGCACGAAAGTCTGACAACCAGTCTAACCAAGGGGTATCGTATTACCCAGTTACTGGGTTGTGGAGGTCAGATAGGCAGTCGCTCCATGTAAAATACTGGTATTCAGCTGCATCCGGTTAGACTGGAAGCCGACCCCAACATAGTTGGGAAAAGGCTAGGCAGATGATGACCTGTCATGTGTGTGTGATAAATGGAAAATATTTCCTGTTACAACTGCCGTAAATCAACTACTTTAAGCTTTCGTAAATTCTGTAGTTATCAATGGAATGGTACGGACTATCGTCGCTAGAAGCCCGAGAAAAGGTAGAAAGTTCCGACGTATTGGAAGTAAGAGACACATCATTATTAAAATGGCGTCGTATACGCCATTCTGCGAGCTGGTCTTCCGTCGGTTGGAGAGCAGATATGTAACTGGGTGCGCTGCTTTTACTACTTCTTCTTGACATTGTGTTGTAGAATCTGCTTGGATTAAGGTTCGAAGGCATTATGAAAATTTTCTTTTGATTAAAATGTGGCGTTGACTCTGGATTTACCCAGTCATTCCTCAAAGGAACTTTTGGAGGCATAACTAATACATCAACCGATTTGTGTTTGACGAACAAAATTCTCTTACTGCCTTTCAGAAGATAAGGGTGTTGTCTAATTATAGCATAAACGCAAAGAGCTCCAAATACTATACATGCTGTCCCGGCACCGACGTACAATAAAATATGAAGTTTATTATACGCTTCCTCATAATCAAATGTAGCATTTTTGTAGAGAACGCAATTATCACGATCAACTTGACCCGTGCTTAGCAATATAGGACAAAATACATATTCAGCTAATATGTCTCTATTGTAGATCCTGAAAACAGCAGGAACATCACTAATGCAGTACACCTCATTTGGACATGTAGTCTGATACCATAAAAGACCATACCCATTTGGTTCTAAAGCCCCTATCTCAACCATGGAATAATTATGAGTCTTCAAGAAGTATGTTAGCTTTATCCAATTATTTCTGGGCATTATTTCATTAATTGTATTTACAACAAAAGTAGGAAGGGCATCGAAGCCAATTAACTCATTTTCAGGGCATGTGTGTCCGAACACCGGTGACACCATCCTCAAAGACGATTTTTTTGTAGTCTCATTACCATTACGGCACTCATTGCTCAAATAAACAATTCCACAAATACCATCATCATCCAATTCATCCCACACATCCCATCTATTGCCTGTTGTTGTATCTGTTGTATATTTTGTTTCAATATTGTTAGAATAAAAATTATCTTTTTGAGCACAAATTTCTTCGAGATCACTAAAAGTTTTGTCTTTAAAGTTTTCGGGGCTGTCACAATACGGGTCAGTAAGCAACATGTCCTTGTTTGTTAACTGTCTGATTTCATTTTCTGAACAATTGCAATACCACAAATTATCCTGTAGATTAATTCTCGGCTTTGGATAAGCGATTGCCATGACAGTCTTAAACAGTCCAGCGGGTATTGTGTGTAGCTGGTTGTTATGCAAGAATATCATTTGAATATTTTGTAAGTTATCGAATGCTCCTGCGCCAATATAAGTTATCCTACATGAATTAAGAAACAGGTCTCTACATTTCTGAAGTCCAGTAAAACTGTTTCGCCCCAGCACGTCTTTAAAAGAATTGGAGGAAAAATCTACGATTCTTAATTCCGCGAATGATATTGAGCCTGTTACGTTTGTTGGATCCCAATGGTTACTTCTCGTTATTGTAAGGCTTCGTAGAGTGTCATGTACTGACCGCAAAGCATCTCTGGGTACATTACGGATGGTGCTATTCCGGATATAGAGTTTTCGTAAGCTCGAGAGTCCCACGAGACTATTCGGCGTCCAAGTTCTCAGCTCCAAATTTTTAAATTCTAGTAATCGTATGCTTGCAGAGTATTGGCTCATGAAGGCGTCACACGGAACGTGCATCAGGTTCCCGTTCATTATTGTCAATTCGTGAATATTTGTTCGGAATCTTGACAGCCATTTTGGTGGCATCGTGTTTTCGGGGAACATAGGTTTGTCCAAAGTTAGAAAAACAGATTTGCAAGCTTCGTCTACTGCCTGTAACAAAACGATATTGGACAATTATACTATAATTAATTATAATACTACTACATAATATAATTATACTATTCTCTAATCTACTTTCCTATCGCAGGTGTGCTGGAAGAGATTTCTTTAGAAATAAGCATCACCTTGTATGTTTTTTTCTGTTCTTTTCTTCTTGTCTGTTTATTATGTGTGTACATAAATAGTTAAATAAATAAATATAAAGTTGTCGAAAGCTAATGTTTATATTGACATGGGTTGCAACTATTAAATAAAGCAGTTTTTTACTTAATGCTCTTACCGAAACTGCGTGGATGATGTCGTCTTCATACTCTCTGAAATATGGCGCCTCTTTGCAGACGACCCTGCAGACGCTGGTGCTGCAGCGACTAACTCGATCTATGGGAGTTAGTGGCGGCCACTTTGGAATAGCCATCAGGAGAATCAGGATGAAACTCGCCACTGTAACAGCTGCGAATATGCTTTGGACCATAAGCCGCAACCAACCTCGACTGCATGATGTGTTTCTAAGAGGAAAAAAAATGAATTTAGACGCAAAACAGTAATAATATGTTATTAGAAAATTGGTGTCATATCTACTTGAGCCAGTTCAAATCGCAAATATGTTTGCTAATAAATTTTAAATGGAGCCCATGCCTGTGGATCCGGCTGGTCAGTCTGCGGGGGCGTCTGGTCGGGGGTTGGGTGTGGTTGAGAATTGTGTGGATTGTGAGCAGTTGCAATTTATACCTCAGGACATTTTTGACGTCATAAGACGTATGAAGCGTGGTAAATCTGCGGGTCATGATAACCTGAGCATTGAACATGCAGGGAAATTCATACATGTCAAACTATGTGCACTATTTAATTTATGTATTAAATACTCGTATTTACCCGAAGCCCTAATGAGAACAATAGTTGTTCCGATCACAAAAAATAAAACAGGGGATCTCAATTCTGCGGCCAACTACCGACCAATCTCCCTTGGAACTGTCCTGGGTAAGGTATTGGAGCGTCTTGTGCAGCCCTTACTGTTGAAGAGTGCTAGGGTAGATGATGCTCAGTTTGGTTTCCGTCCTGGTTTATCTACTGACCTGGCAATAATGTCGTTAAAGCATACGGTAGGCTATTACAAAAGACGGAACACCTCGGTTTATGCCTGTTTTTTGGACCTAAGTCGCGCATTTGATCTGGTGAATTATAATATTCTCTGGAGCAAACTGCGCGTCTCGGGGGTTCAGTCGGACTTGGTAAATATGCTACAATACTGGTACACACGGCTACACATCAAGCTATACATTTCCAGTTTATGCTGATCTCGCAATGTATACGATTTCCGTACAATGCGAGGTCACCTTATACTGGAAATGTATAGCTTGATGTGTAGCCGTGCGTACAGTAACCAAACTAGCAGTGTTAGATGGGGCGACGCACAATCTAGCGATTACAGGTTGAAATGTGGCGTACGTCAGGGCGGACTGACTTCTCCGGATCTTGTCAATGTCTACGTGAATAGTCTTATTGAGGAGCTGAGGAGGACAGGTGTCGGTTGCCATATAGGCGGCGTGTGCTTTAACAATATAAGTTATGATGATGACATGGTCCTCCTGAGCCCCTCAATAAGAGCTCTCAGACGACTAGTGGGTATTTGTGAGCGTTACGCCGGCTCCCACGGTATGGTTTATAATGTGAAGAAATCGGAGATGTTAGTTTTTAGAGCTGGTAAGGGACCGGAGACAGTCCCAGAAGTTTTTATTTACGGTCCACCAGTGAGGGTTGTACGGAAGTTTAGGTATCTAGGCCACATCCTCACTGACGATCTCACGGATGACGCCGACATAGAATGGGAAAGACGGGCGCTCTCGGTAAGGTGCAATATGCTTGCGCGCAGATTTTCCCTTTGTAGCACGTGTGTTTAAAAGACGTTGTTCCGTGCCTACACATGCCAGCTGTGGACAAAATTTAAAAGGTCGACTCTAAGTACCATGCATGTGCAATACAATGATGCTTACCGCATCTTAATGAAACTTCCGCGGTACTGTAGCGCGTCGAGCATGTTCGCTGAAGCGAGAGTCCGGACTTTTATGCCATTATTCGATCGCGAATAGCGTCGTTTTCAAGCAGTTTGCGAAAATCGACGAATCAACTGTTGAGGGTCGTTAGTGAGGATTGGAGCAGTTCGATTCACAGGTATTGGCTCGAAGTCCATCGGAGTGCTAACAGAAGATGAAAAGTATAATTATAATGTGTGTTAGTATGGAATTTTGAATTTTAATTTTAACCAGAATGAATGACGATTTTATTGTATGATTTTGTGTATGTTTTAATGAATGAAGGAATTGTAATGTATTTATTTTTATTTTTATTAGTTTGTAATAATAATTATAATTTTTATATTGGGACTTGGTGCCTTAATAAATAAATAAATATATAAATAAATAAATATCATACTAAATAGACTATTTCATCTCCTTTTCCAACTATGTTGGGGTGGGCTTCCAGTCTAACCGGATGCTGAATACTAGTATTTACATGGAGCGATTGTAAATTGATCTCCGCAACCCAGTTACTGGGTATAACGAAACAAATAACTTCCAAGCAGCTGCAGATTCTGCGAATGAACGACCAACGCAGTTCAGCCCATTTTTAACCCACTTCTGCAAAAAGGAGGAGGTTCTCAATTCGTCGGTATGTTTTTTTTGTATGTTTGTTACGCGATTACTCCGCCAATTATAAATCCATTTTGATTATTCTTTTTTCGTTTGGTAGGTCATGTTTCGGAGGTGGTCCCATATAAATTTTATTAATTTTGCTTGCGTAGTTTTTGAATTAGCTTCAATATTATGTATTTTTTCCCCACTTAGTTTATCTAGACTAGACGATGTTTTTTGTTAAAGTTTTTATTTATTTTCAATGTTTTAATTTACTCCTTCACTGTTATGTACATAACAGTTAGTGGCATTTGAATTTGTGTGGGGTAGGTACCACAACTAAAAAGTGAAAAAAAAAGATATTTATTTTATGATAGAAAAAAAGTGATGTATCGTTCTGCTACATTTTTAACCGACTTCTTCAAAAAAGAGGAGGTTCTCAATTCGTCTGTATGTTTTTTTTTTTTTTTTGTACGTTTGTTACGCGATTACTCCGCCAATTATGAATCGATTTTGATGATTCTTTTTTTGTTTGGTAGGTCATGCTTCAGAGGTGGCCCCATATAAATTTTATAAATTTTACTTGCGTAGTTTTTGAGTTATCTTCAATAATTACGTATTTTTCTCACTTTGCATATATAGATGGTATAATTATTTCACTCCGTCACTGTTATTTACATAGCAGATAACGGTATACGAATTTGTGTGAGGTAGGTACCACAACTAAAAAGTGAAAAATAAAAACTTTATACAAAAAAAAACAACCGACTTCAAAAAAGAAACACAAAAAAGTGAAAAATAACTTTAATTTCGGAAGTCGGTGTCTGCTTTTCAATTTTCGTTTTTTGCCACCGTTTTGTTTTTTGAAGTCGGTTGTTTTTTTTTTATTAACACAACTACTATACTGCAACTAATAAATAAAAACCTCACCTTGCTACTGAAGATAATACGTTAGATTTATGTGCCAAGGATCCAGGCCGGACCAACTGCAGTCCTCTCATTTGGAGAGCCAACTTAATGGAATTTTTATTGTAATAAAAGAGAATTCACCAGTGACGAACTAAGCGTTCGTATGGTGCCCCCCCCCCCTGCTTTACAAAACCTGCTGACTCGAAAATTTCACCACCACATAAGTTCGTGCAAACACCAGAGAGTTCTCAGATACACATCCCGAGCAATCACTGACTAAACCGCGTTACTCATTTCAACCCACGGATATAATAGTTTGATAGCCCATCCATATCTCGAAAAGTATAATCAAGACAGTGATGATACTTTATCGGCCCATTAGCGATTTCCCTGATAAACTTTGTAAACACAAAAGTGATCGAACGGGTAATTTCACGGACAAGGGCGTTTATTGCCTATTAAATGAATGAGACTGATTGATGGGTTTAGCTTGGAAGCATGGATATGTGTAATGCAAGTAGGGGGAATTTCGCAACAGTGCCAAAAAGTTCAGGTGCAAAAAGGATCTGAAAGTCTCGTTTATGTTGTTTGATGATACGGCCGTAACCTGACTCTAGAGATCGTCGCACAAACGTGACCCATTCCTATTTTTTCGGTGAATCCGAACGCCTCGTTGGGCTGACTATGGGTGCCTTCCGATTTTCCGAACAAATGAGTGACATATGAACGCAACCATCACATAGTCGCGGGACCGATCGCTTTGGTTAAGACGGGGTAGGAATGTCAGTCAGGTGACGAGGCGACGTGACGTCACATTTTTATTTTTTTCAAATCATCTCCTGCAAATCATTCTCGTTTCCAAAGACCAGTGAATATTATAGGTAGCGGTAGATTATTTACGGTACCGAATTTAAGTAACAAACTTTCACCTAAAGAGTTATTTTAAAGTTATTTCATCTATCCAGATATAACCTTTATTTTGCATTTTAAACAACAGTTTGAATTATGACGTGTCGTGTCGTTACAGGTTGTCAGAAGGCCGAAAGTTTGACAACCAGTCTTACCAAGGGGTATCGTATTACCCAGTTACTGTGTTGTGGAAGTCAGATAGGCAGTTGCTCCATGTTACTAGTATTCACCTGCATCCGGTTAGACTGGAAGCCGGACCCAACATAGTTGGGAAAGGCTAGCAGATTGATTGAGTTTGAATTATGACAAAAAACTAATTATATTTTGAAAACCTTTTTTAATAAAACTTTATCATAATAAGGCTTTAACATAAAAGCTTATTGCTTTTATGTGAAAGCCTAGATTATGAGTAAAAGGGAATAAAAAATGTTTGCGCGACACGCCACGTTAAGTTCGAGGCTTGTATTAAAAGTCGGTTGTACACGCCGATTAACACCGCACGCGATCTTAGCACTCCTTTACATTCATCGTTAAATCCTGAAATAAATTAGAAAATGGTACTTTAAATAAATAAACACACGTAACCTTATAAATTGTTTATTGAATGAATAAAAAATACATACGAATATATAACCTCCTCCTTTCTTAAAGTCGGTTAAAAATACTTAAAAGACTTTTGTATTATTTCATTAATTTTGGACATATTTTTTTTTCACTCTTTGCTCGACCTGGGAATCGAACCCAGTACTAACGAGGCAGCCGATATTTTACGTAGGAACAGTCAAAATATGTGGCAATACAATCGTATCCCTATGGTACGCTCGCGCCAATGCTCCGAGCATTATGCATACGTCATAATTATCGACGATATTTCCGAACGGTCGCGTTCAATACCCCTGTGGCTTTTAATGCAGGGCCCACAGATGACTAGATGAAACGCACTCTACACGTAGTATTAAAACTGTCGTTCTTACCGATTCTAGAGAGAAAAAAAACGCTAGAATAAAAGAAAACTAATTTGCTTATCGCAATATATCCCTCGCGATACGACACCAAAGCCGCCAATAAGTACTTGTTGAAAAGGGCATGCGAAACGAGTTAAGTTCTTGCGCATTTTTTAATTTCCCTAAGGTTTATAGTATGTTATGACGAACAGCTTCCTCTATCCATCTTTCTACATCTATGGCAGTAAAACTGAATACTGATAGCGATGTACTCGATACATAGTTTCATGTGAAAACCACTCACACTGGCGCAAAGCGATTGGTACTCGATGGAGCATACAAATGACCTATTACTACACTGGGAACCACATATTTTTCTATATTCTGAGTTTTATTTCACTCGTTAATCTAGAATTTCCCACTGGGCTCCGGGAGTAATGTTTTAGATTTTCCATACAATTTATGTCTGTGTTATTTTTCTTTGCACTTTAGTGTGTTTTTTTTAGATATTTTCATAATTATAGCGAAACTCATTCGGCATCCTTTAAAATACATCATCATCATCCTAAAGCAGTCCACTGCTGGACATAGGCCTTTCCAATTGCACGCAATTCAGCTCGATTCTCGGCAACCCTCCAGCTGCTACCAGCCACCCTGCGAAGATTGTCACTCAGGGCGTCCTACCTTACGTTTGCCGATTCGCGGTCTCCACTCAAGAACACGTCTACCCCAGCGGTCATCGGTTCTACGGCTAATATGGCCAGCCCATTGCCACTTCAGCTTGCTCATTCTGTGAGCTATGTTGACAACTTTGGTTCTCTGCCGGATCACCTCGTTCCGGATTCGATCCCTCAGAAAGACTCCAAGCATAGGCCGTTCCATAGCTCGCTGAAAAACATACGTTGCTAAAATACATAAATTGTTTAAAAAAATTTATTCTAAGTAAGTTCTGCGACCATTATAAAAGATAATTGTCCTCTCAAAGTGATTATTAATTAAACAGCTTAAGAGGGCTAATGCTCGTCTTTATCGTTTTACCCCTATATGAGACCAAATAACTATGCAAGCGCAAAGTTCAGTTATTTTATAAACAAACTGACAACAACGTTGCCATACATGACGGTTTTAATAATAATAATAATACATTATATCATCAGGCCATAATATATTATCATCAACTATTACTTAGTTTAGTTCTCTCAGGGTAGCACTTGGCTTTGGCCCGTGCTATCCAAAAAAACCGGCAGATCAGAGCCGAGATACAAAAATGTATACCAACAAATAATAATAATACCATTTATTTCAGGCGACACAGGCCCATACAGAAATTAATAACTAACTATACTAATTTTTATTTTTTTTTAATTTGTCAACAGTTCTGTAGAGTACTATAATTCTTACAATAACAAAACCTCTCTTTCTGATAAAACATTTTACATTTCCTTACGATTGACCATGAAATAATCATTTTAATAAAATAATACTAACTAACTCATTGTTGAAGTTAGCACTATCTTAGAGCAGGTTTCCAAGATGCCAAAGTTTAATTACGAAGCTGTCAGTTACATTGCCATTAATTGGCCAGGCAGGGAGCTCCCAAGTCGGCAACTTGGTATCGCAGATCAAAACTTACGATGTCCGAACTTACCCTTTTGTCTCGGTTGGGTAAACAATGATGGCGGGCGTACACAGCTTCGCTATTACGTAACGTGCATACTAAGTTGAGTACCTATACCTGTACCAAAGTAGGTATAACTTTAGTTATTGCTAAATAAATAAAAGTGCAAATCAAATCCGGGCAAATACCATTTGTGACTATTTCAATTTGTATGTACCTATGTGCTTTTTAAATTGATCTTGGACATCACCGACATCGCTGAAGGAAAATATCGTGAGATAACCTGGACTTATAGTTACTACAAGTCTGAAATTGCCAATCCACCTTGAGCAAGGGTTTTGATTAATGCTCATATCTTCTCTGTATGAGAAGAGCCTATGCCGTGGAATAACAAAGTAGGCTGGTATTATTTTCTAGAAAAAAGTAAGTGAGTGAGTGTCAACGAAAGTAATAAACTCGATTATAGTATAATTTCTTGGATCAGAATTGACTTAGTTCTGCTGGAAAGCTTTGTGCCACGAACGAGACCCAAGTTTTTTTTAAATCATTAAAAAACCTTTTTTCAGGGAAAACAATATGAAACAGATTCATGAATTCAAACATTCAAAAAGATATGCCCAAGGTAAGAATAATGGCCGGCTGGTGCTAATGCTGACTAAGTATAGCTCATGAATTTATTGTTTGGGGCCGAGATCAAGGCCTCATTTTATTTCATCTCGTTTTATCACATATTAGATATGTCTGTACATGGTGATTTTTAACAGATATTTTGACTTAAGATTACATTACATAAGTATTCCCGGAAGGCTGAAGACCCCAGAGGCAGACCCAAAACAAGATGGGAGGCCGTAGTGCTAAAGGACATGAAGGAGTGTCAGGTCTCCGAAGACGATGTCGAGGATAGAGCGAAGTGGAAGAGGCAGACCAGGAAGGCTGACCCCACCACCATGTGGGATACATAGCTAGAAAGAGAGAGAAGTATTCCCTGAGGGGTTAGGCAGAGGTGTAGGTATATCTCTACATAACAACTACAAACATAACTTGGTTAAGTCCCATGTAAGAGGAGGCGAGCTTATTGCCATCAACCGGGCATAAATCCAGACTTCAGGCTGCTGAGAAATTCCAGGTGGAAAAACCCAATAATACTGCCCGACCCGGGGATCGAACCCAGGACCTCATGCTCAGCATTAGCGCTTGAATCCACTTGACTAACGAGGCGGTAAGATTTTATCATATTCAGATTTAATCAGAGAGGCTTAAGTTTTTGACACTTGTTCAAAGCGTGTTTAATGTCAGTTTTATGTCAAAGACCATACAGAAATGTCATGTTTAAAAGGTTAGGAGGAGGTAAGAATAGAAACAACTGATAAACACGGTTTTGTGGTAATAAGGTTAAAGTTTACAGGGTAAGTTCCCCGCGCGTGCGGGTTCGATCCCCGCACGGAACAAATATTTGTATTTATTTATTTATTTATTTGAAAGGTACACCAACGACGTGTTCACTGGAATATTAACAAAAAAAAAAATAACATAAATGTTGAGTTATAGTGAACTAGTCACTTACAGGCGTACACAGCACTAACATTAAGACAGCTTCCAACAATTATTAACGAAGATCAAATCAATAAAAAACAAAATTATAAACGAAATTGGAACAAAATTAAAATTAAAAACAAAATTAAAATCAAAATCAAAAATATTAATTAAAATCAAAATTATTATTAAAAAATTATTAATAATAATTTTGATTTTAATTAATATTTAATCAGAGAGGCTTAAGTTTTTGACACTTGTTCAAAGCGTGTTTAATGTCAGTTTTATGTCAAAGACCATACAGAAATGTCATGTTTAAAAGGTTAGGAGGAGGTAAGAATAGAAACAACTGATAAACACGGTTTTGTGGTAATAAGGTTAAAGTTTACAGGGTAAGTTCCCCGCGCGTGCGGGTTCGATCCCCGCACGGAACAAATATTTGTATGATCTGCAAGTAGTTGTTCCGGGTCTGGGTGTTAGTGTATGTGAGTTTCTATGTTTGTAAACGCACCCACGATACAGGAAGAAATTCTTAGTGTGGGGCAACGTTTTTAAAAAAAAAAAAAAAAAAAAAAAGTAAGCCGTTACAAGCTCTGCGGGTAACTGTAATTAACTAAATGAAATTATACTGAAAGCTTACAAAAGTAAATAATTAGGACCTAGTCGGATGCTCGTTATTTACGAATGCCAGCTGTTTATTGCTATGCTATGGATTTATGCAAGTTTATCTGTTCAAAAAATCTCGACACGAAATTGTCCAACTACATTGGTGAAGGCTTCTTTTTATACAATGAAGGATCTCTCCTTGAATGCTCTTATATTGATCACAATACTCACTTATTACATGTTTGAAGATTTCATCATTAGTTCTTATAATACATGTATTTTTGGTGTATGCTTTGTTGGTTGCCCTTAAAGGTTGAAGGTAATAAAATCGGGGTCACGAGCGACTGCTCTTGACTTCGCCTTTTTTTTTTTTTTTTTTATGGGACTCCGAAACAATAAAAAAAATAGCTTCGAATATTTTCTTTCAACGAGTCATGTCCAAGATTTAGTCAAGCACAACTATTATCTTATCTTGACGTTAACGTTTTCCATATAACGGGTGTAAAAAGACGCTTAAAGAAGCCAAAAGTCAATTTTATTCCCGTCATTGTGATCATTTTTTTGTTCTGGATCCTATACCTGGGAAGTTTCTGGTTACGGTGATATTGAAGATCAAAGTTCCAACTTTTTCAGACGTTTTTTTATAGAAAGCATGTTTTAATTGTTATAACTTAACTTAACATACCTTCACAAACCCTAAACCGTTGCATGCACCCATCAACACAATGTTTTGCGTTACGCACTACCGTAAACAGCGATTTTCACACCAAAAATAAAAGTCGTTTCCCAGCAATTATTTTTGTGCAATTTTGCTTAATTTGATGTACAGAATGCGTAGTTGACGGCTATGTGATGAGTCTTTTTACAACCTGTATATTTAATTTAAAGGAAAATGTTTTTCTTTGAAACAAATTATTATGCAAATATGAATAGGTATACCTAATGCCGAGATCCGACGATCCGCGATTTTGCGGACGAACACGCGCGGCAGACGACCAGAGACCGCCACGCACCACGCACCGAGGAACTTCCGATGTCTGCGATACCCCGCACGTACACCTTCCAACGGTGCTACGTGCGGGCTCGTCTGTGTCCGTCCGCAATATGGCGCACCGTCGGATCACGGCATTATATGCCTAAGAAAACAAACGTAAGGGAAAAACTCAAGAAAATTACATAATTAAATGTGACAAAAAGTCGAGACAGTATTTTGAATTATGAACAATCTTATCAGTCCCGTGACGTTAAATCAGTGTCTGGTGGCGACAGAAATGTTGAATAAAATGCTCCTAAAGAGAAAAAATGTTCATATCACAGCGACTAAATAAATGTGAAAGCCATTAGTTATATCGCAAGGAGACGCTATTTTTATCTTTTAGACGAGAAAATTATTATAATGTTCGTTGGAGAGATTGTTTACTGAGAAAATGACTAAGCAATGAGTTAATGATTTCAATGTTTTTGTACCTAAGTTTATTTAACCCTGGCTTTTTTATTTACGCTTACTTAATGTATACTTTTAACATGCAAACATTGTATCTTATCATCAAAGATCAAGTGTATTCGACCACTAGAGCACGTACTTTCAACCAAACAGAAGGATGAATATATGAAAACCTGTAGCAAGTTCAAGGACCGACCGGTCCAATAAATTGTTATTGATTTTCACAACCTTCGTAACAGCTTTCAGTTCGGAAGAGTCATGACAATTTCCTTTTATTAATGCTATCAAGACCGACCTACCCTACCTGACCTGTTTCAAATATTTTCAGTTAAAAACACATAACCATTAACCTGGATAGATTTTAATTGCTTTTAAAAGCTGTTAACAAGGTTCGATGGCGCTTTAATGGAATCAAATTGTTTCTGGATTCCTTTCTTCGTTATATTAACAGAATAACTTCAGTAAGTAAATAAAAAACAACAATATAGCTATTTCAAAGTTGTTTTTTGTATTTTGAAATGCGGTGTATGTCCAGGGCCCTGTTTAATAAAGCTGACAATTCGACATATATGTCAAAAAATGAACAAATTGAAAAATTGTCGCGCTTAGGCTGTTTAATATTAGTGACAAATATGTCAAAAATCGACAGGTGAAATCTTGACATATTTGTCATTTAAAAACGCGTTTAATAAAACTTAGGTACAAGCGAAAAAATTGTCATGGCGGAAAATTTACAAATATGTCGGATTGTCGCACCGTCCGACATTTTTCTGTTTAATAAAACTTTTCGAGCGACAGGTGACAGGTGACAATTTGTCGTGAAAAACTTGACAAATCTGCTTTATTAAACAAAAAATTTTCATGATATATTGACATATTTGTAGAATTGTCCGACAATTCTGACAGGAGCGTTACCCTCCGTCGCGAAATCATATTTTAAATTTTGAAGGGGTAAGAAAGTGTTTTTAAAAGGTTTATTACAAAAAATGGTACTTTCATCGAGCAGTGAGAGTAGTGATGAGGAATACTTAGAACGAATACAAACAAGGAGGCAACGACGATCATTTAAAAACAAAATCAATTTCTCCTTCTCAATTACAGATTTCTGCTTTAAAGAAAAATTTAATTTTCAATTTAATTTTCAGTCATATTTAATTGATAAAATTGGTCATCGACTTGAACACCTTATAAGTAGAAACCTAGCGCTTACACCCGACAAACAAATTTTATGCGCTTTGCATTGGATGGGTTGTGGTTCACAGTACCACGTCGCGGTGATGCACATGGGCTTAGTAAAGCAACCGTACATCATTGCATAAGAAGGGTATGTGGAGCCCTGACTACTGAATTAATCGGAGAAGAGGTTCGCTGGCTTGATAATTTGTAACCGAATACCAACACTTTTCACTACTTCACTTTTTTATCGTGGACGGTTCGTTAATTCCTCTAGATGCCCCTTATCAAAATGAATCTGCGTTTGTAGACAGAAACGGAAACCATTCAATTAATACTATGGTTGGACCGAATATAATAGATGGATGGACCGAAGATTCAACTTTCTATACATTCTTGGTTGATAACGTATAGTTTTCCCTCAAGTGATTGGTCATTGTATTTACACGTAACGTATGCCACTCCGAGCCAAAACGAAAATCTGACTATAAAATTGTCAGAAATAATGTGGTTTTTTGACATAATATGTCGAGTTTTATTAAACAGAAAAATTTACTAATTGTCACTTTTCGACATATGTCGGACTTGTCGGATTGTCAGCTTTATTAAACAGGGCCCTGGTTACAACGCTTTAATTTTACAATACATTGCGAGTTTGTTAGGTACGTCATCATAGAGGTCAGAGGGCCTAGACAAGTGACAATCGCTTCGAAAGCGTTTCGTATTTCTACAACGACTTTTAACAGGATTGACATAAGCTTTTCGATAGCTTATGTCAGTCCTATACATTTTTGCCTTTTCCATCATCGTTATCGCTGATAGAATGTCACTTTGTCTAGAGCCTCAGGTTGGTACAGTACAGACGTTTACTACGATAAAAGATGCGTCCGTCACCTTTTCCTAAGTTTCGCCAAAAAACTGGTTCTCCGTAATTTAAAAAAAAAACAGACATTTATTATTTTAACTTGTTTGGTTGGGACAAAAACAGTCGATGGGACCACATTTTCTATGATCCCCTGAAATAACTTTAACGGAACAAATTGTATTCAGAAAAAACTATATATATGCAAATAAGGTTTTATACAAACTGAAAGAAAAACATTTAAAAAATACCAAGGTGTTTTGTTCGGTACGCGTTAACACGGAAAATAAATTGCTGAAGTGACTTTCTACGGAGTGTGGGAAATTCCGTCACAAAACTACAGTTAGTTATTCGTGAAAACGTTGGAAATACCGACTGGGCGTCCGGGGGCCGTGATTGCAATATTCCCTCCGTCCGGCGTCACGCGCGCGCGCCCCGCTTCTGATGAAAAATATGTTCCTAGTTATGTATTTTTTTTCAATTGCCCCGACTGTTGCTCGAAGCGATGAGGTCATATTTTATGTTGCTAAGTTTAGTCGCCTTTTTCTTAAGCTATAGGCACCTTGGTTAATATAGACGATAAATTAGGTACGGAAGACGGCGGGATATCGGCGTAAATTCAATTTGATGTCGGCTGTGATATATACCATCTACGCTCTAGACAAATCTATGTACGTGCTATGGTTTTCACGAACGTGTCTGTTCAGATTTTCTAGAAAATATTATATGATCTAAATAATTTAAAGTAGGTGATTCTGTCTTAATTTATCGTTACGAGTAGAGTACTGAACAAAATAGAGACTAATTCAGAACCAAAATTAGGTGGGTTTATTCAAAACAAGGTACAAAATATTTTATTCCCGCGCGTCATCTATATAAGATACCTAAACGAAAACAATGGAACTTCTAGGCTTTAACATGTTTTTTATCATCATTATTCTTATTTATGATTAATTTTAAATAAATAACTTCTTTTAGGGAAAAAAAAACTTAGAAACAAGCAGACACACAGATAAAAGCTTGTGTTTAATAAGTTTAGATTACGCTCCCACCACGCGGTTGCGTCCAGAGCCAGCGTCAAGCCGGCGTAGGAAACACGATAAATCAACTGTCACCGAGAGATATTGGTTGCTTGCTTTGCATCAGTTTATGGCCCCATTCGTACAGGCAGCAATGTACTGGAAACTGCCGGATTGAGACAATAACACACGCTATTGATCAGTTAGAGGGGCTATGCAAACTGCTTTTAGACTGCTATTTTAGGGCTGCAAAATAGCAGTTTGAATGCAGTTTTTATTACTCGACTGTTTTGATCCCTGGAAATTTTAGAAGGAGAGACATGAGAGTTGGGTAGGTAGGAACATCTATAAGGGCCTTAATCAATATTATACTGTAGGATAAACAGACAAAAAAAATCTGAGTCCCACCCAAAAAAGGTAGAATAATATCTACGGCCAATCGCGACTTGCTAGTAGGTATAATAATAAATAGTTGTTTTGTGTTACTTACCATCAAGATATCTTTTATTTGCATTTTCTTAATAATTTAATTTAATTGATTTTTGGCTTGACGTTTAGACAGTATTTATGAAACGCTTAGTACCTACACGCGTACACAAGAACAAGTTATTTACATGGTAGAATGTTGGTTATTCAGTTCTGAGAATAGAAGATGTGAAAGCTAATATGAAAGCCTCTGAATGACGCCGTTGCAGCTAAAACCTTGGTAAAATCTACTAGCTGGTTATTTTTTACCAAAGTATTAGGTACAAAAAGCTTAGGATAAGATCATAGACAGCATATAAACTCGTTGGTAGTGATTAGTTATAGAAATAACTCCATATATGCGTATATGCCGTCCGCAGTCATGAACAGTGTTGTAATGTATGGATTTTGTTGTTGACAAATACTTGCACTGACTGGACAGGTCCACTCAAATCTGTGTGGTTCTTTCCCCAAAAGACCATTTCAGGCTCTAATATACATGGTCCTCATATGGCCTGACCAAGATTATGTCTGGACTTCAAAAGAGATTGTGACCTCTGAGTTTGTTTCGGCCTTTCTTCTCAGAGTAGTCAGATAGGAAGCGCCGACCTCATCTAGCTTATTTCTACAACTTTTTAATATGACGTGTAAAAGTGATTCCAATATCCTATTTAAAAAAATCATTTCATTTCATTTTAACGACGTCCGTCATGGTCCACGTACAATGATCCACTTGAAGGAACTTAGTGCAGAAACCAATCCCAATAACATTATAAGTATTATGTGAAGATTTCCGGCACTGTAAATAAAAATAAGGACAATGCACATAACATTGTCTGAAAGTTATACGTCCGAATGCTCGATACTTAGACCTCAGTCGTAACAATTACCTGAGCTAGCAACTTGAGTGTTCCACTTTAAACTTACGGAGCTACACGTTAGCACTTTTTCTCATACTATAACTTGAGAATACTTATATTTTAGTTGAACATTAAGTTATGATAGAGAATTCTAACACGGCATTAATATTTTTCGAATAATGTTCACTAACTGTTGTTGCTTTGTTGAAAAAATAACTTCTTTCAGAAACAGTCTTCATTAGGAATAAGATCTTTCTACAATAGTGTTCTCCCGAGCAGCGTATCTATCTCCTTATTTTACCCATAACTTTTTTTTTCAGTAAAAATTTAATTGAGCTTCTAAAATAATTATAAAGCCGACACAAAGTTTTCTTTTCGGAATCAATAATTTCCTTAAACCTACCATTGATTAAACATCGAAGGAGACAACTATCCTCATTACTTATTAAAAAACATGGTTTTCAATGACAAATTCACTGACCTCCAAAATATTAGTGATCAATAAATATACCTATATTATTCATGTTCAATTATAACGTAGGTGGCGCGTACAATCTCTAGATAATACTTATTACTGAATGAAGAGAGAACTCTCATAATATTTATGCTATCTTCGAATACTTATCTGATTTCTAAGTATCAAGATATTCTTAGTTTTCCAAGAAATTTTCTGGATGTACGATGCGTTCAAAGAAGCTTTCAAAGTCTAATAATAACACAGCTTACAACGATATTGATTTTATTTATGCATAAATGAATATTAAAACAATAGCTGGCGGCTACATGGGAACCCATTATATTTTCAACAATCAATATTCAATACGACCCGTTTTACTTTTTGAAACTCTAACAAACTAAAGCCGTAGCGAATAAAAACTGTTCTTTTAATTCATAAATTTTTCAACCACTGTTTGTTGTAGCTGAAAAGTTAAAAATAGCGAAAATAACAATTCGGTAACATGACTCCATTAAGTTATAAATTGCAGTACTTTCGGACCACCCATGACGAATTTAATAAGAGCTCAAACAAAAGCGACATCCCACGCCGGAGTTGCCATAAATTATGAACAGTTTTGCTACTTTAATTACCATTTTTAATGCAGCAACATCGGTGTTATGACGACGTTGTATTATTTCTAACGTCTGTACTGAGATTCTCAAGTTTTGCGTGGAATCCGAGAGCCGTAAATATAAAATAATTATAGTAATAATACCTAATTACCGCTATTTCCGCCTGAGGGTAGAGTTTTATTGTCCTTGTTAGCTTGGGTGTCAACTCAAGTAAATAATTATTTGACACTACGTAAAATTTAATTATGACCGTTACTTACTTAGGCATTACTATAGATCTACTTACACAGTTTAGTTGTCGATTTCGTAAGAATTATCATTATTTTTAATAATGAAAGTAGCCCATCGGTTAGGTTAAAAATGCTGCATTTAAAATAAAGAAAACCGTAATTTTATGTATGAAATACAATGTTAGACACAGTTTCAAAATTATGAAAAAGCTTGAAATCTTTTAGCAAAAGAAAACAAAAGAAAGTGGTGTTACAAAAAAGCAAGTTTGAGAACTTCAGTCGCAGACGTAACTCTATCAATCAGTGTCAGAAACAGTGTGAGGCGATCCTCATAAACCATGCTGATCATGCAGTAAAAACGTTCACTTTATTATCGTCATATTTTCGTGAAGCCACTCTAATAGCCAATCGATCCGGCTAATGCTCGCGGTTACGTTGATTAATATTTAAACTTAATAATATATCCAACATTATGAGGCACTTCCCTTGATGAGAGACCAACAGGCTGAAAAATTAATTTGTTTTGACCCAGTTTGTTGCGGTGTTTTAGACAAATTTTCGGTTTAATCGGGTTTTGTTTTTTTGTCTCAGGTTTTTTTTATTTCGCCCTGGGGATTCTTTGTTTTCCCGGAATGAAAAGTACCCTAAACGTTGCGCCGCAATATAAGTACTAAGCCATGTATCAAAACATGAACTAAAAAAACTGCTAAAGAGATGAGATTTAATAATAATTATTATACATCTCTTTAGAAGTTTTTCCATGTCATTTTTCGGCTTTTATTTTAGCGTAGAATAGACAATTATTAATATATATACAATTGAATAAACCAAAGATAATTTCAAACGCAAATTATAGATTTAGGTATAGGTTTAATAGGTACTATGAATTAACATCAGCTTTTGAATATTTACCTTGGGAACCCTTGGGATTCCCAAATAAATTACCCACTGATTCTAAAAACAGAAAGCTTATAAAAATAGAAGTTAATTGGATTCGCTTAATTACATAATCCTCTTACTGAGGGTTTCTGTTTGGGAGGGATTATGACGTAAAATTCCTTAAGGAAACAGGAAAATGTTTTTTACATGTGCCAAAATCAGTACCCAAATATTCGAAGATAGAAAATAATTATGATGTGCAAGCTAGAATTCATATTAATATAATAAAATAAAATCTTTAATGTTTCATACTGTACCGAAACGGTTAGCCTGCATTGACTGTAGCCGGGCTAATTTCCCAGGATATGGCGAAAGTATAAGTAATTATCGTTCGTGGGGAGACTTTTTAATACCTACTGGCTTATTAGTAATCATATATTTTCTATATTATAGAGTACTAGCTGCGCCCCGCGGTTTCATCCGCGTAAGTCTCGATCCCGTGTGAATATCGGGATAAAAAGTATCCTATGTGTTAATCCAGGTTATAAACTATCTGTTTGCCAAATTTCATCCAAATCCATTCAGTAGTTTTTACGTGAAAGAGTAACAAACAAACATCCATCCATCCATCCATCCATCCACCTATCCATACTTACAAACTTTCGCGTTTATAATATTATTAGGATGTTGGTCCTTTTCAAATTCGACTACAGTAGAGATAATCGAATTCAATTTAATTTAAGAACTGTGAAATCATCCACCATCCATAAAATCATCTAACAGAGCTCGTGGGTAAGTAATAACAGCCGCACGGGTCGATACATCAGGATAAGCTACGCTTGCCGGGGTTGATCCGTGGATGGGTGACCTACATACCGGCCGATCTTTACATACCGAAACTCCTCCGTGTCTCGGAAAGCACGTTACAAAACAAGTATAAGCTGGCAACGCTTTCTATTGAAATTCCATACTGCGCTAGGTCAGCTCAAGGTCCACCGACGTGCTACTACTTGTCCGACAAAAAATTTAAAGAAACTCTTCCATTCATTTGTTGAGACGGCCCTGTATCCCTTTTTCGCGGAAAAGTGTACCAAAACTAAATGTAGGGAAAGTAAGGTACCCGTTCGGTAATTAGGTTGAGTTTGGACATAGTAATTTGAACCTTTTCTAAAAGTACAATATAGGTACATTCTCGTTCTGTTTTATTTAATAATAATAAACTATACATCAACCATGTTTTTATTAACTAATTCAATATTCAGCTGCGCTTTATGCCATCTTTACCTAGGTGATGCATACTGAGCAGCCGAGTAAGTAAGTACAGGGCCGTAGCCAGGAATTCATTTCGAGGGGGGTCAAAGTTGCCAACTTTTTTTTAAAGAAATTAAGTATTTCGGAGAGGGTATTTAGAACAGCAATTTTCCTCTTTTTAGGAAATCTTAAAAAAATGATTGCGAGCGAAGCGAGCTCGAAATTTCTAACTTCCAGCTTCGAATAAGTTAGGTTTTCTTTCTCTTTGACCGATGATACAGAAATAGAAGTAACTTTGTCGACTTATGCAGAAAAGTTTGAGAAAGATGATGCAGAAAAGGATGCAAGAGCGTGCGAAGCGAGCTCGAAAATTTTAGCACCCCGGCTGGGGGAGGTTAGAATGATGAATGCTGCAGAGAATGCTGAAGTTGCAGGAATTTATTGAATACAAAGTCAAAGTCAATAAAAATACAGTATTTAAGCATACTCTTACCTACTGTTATTGTAGATTATAAAGTACGCCTATGCGAAATAGATTACAATAATCTGTATACGGAGGTACCTTAGGGGGTCGATCTCTAGATTGAGATTCTGGTTTCTCGCATTTCCCCCCTGTATACAGCCCTGAGTAAGTATGTGGTACTTTACCATCTTTGGAAAATAAAATGATGACCACAACTTACAAATCTTTTGTCCATCACCTTTCCTTATTCCCTTTTAACGACACCTATGAGCAGGAAAAAGCAGCTATCTGAAGTTTTAGAAGCCCCTACATTTTATTTTTCAAACGAACTTTAAAACATTTCGGTAGGCAAAGTTTCAAATATTCAGGAGTAGTATATTTTGTAATGGTTATAATGGCCTCAGACGATGTATCAAGCCTTTTATTAGAGCACGTCCGTTAACATTACCGTCACAAAGTTAATGAAAGAGCCTGATATAAAAACAGGGGTCAAGTTTCACTTCGCAATCTGCGTAAAAATATGGCTGAAATAATGCAGGTAAGTAACGTTCTTTACGCGTTACATTTTCCTTTCCAGTCTATTGTTTATCTTTAGTAGTATGTATTTTATACTCACCTACAAACTAATAAACACTAATTAAAATGATGTCTCTAATTACCTTCTACTTTTTGGGTATAATCTTGCTAATCGTAAACGACCCTACCACAATCCGTATTGGCACAATCAGCATCAGAGTCGATGGTCATTTCATATGGTAAGTAATGTAGATACCTACTAAATGGCTTTTCCATGCAGCCTCTTCTAGTATTTTATAAGTTGATCGCATAAGATTAGATGAGATAAACACTATTTCATAGAAAATAATAGTCATACCTCGCAAAAAAGTCGTGTTTTTTCAAGAGGTTTCATAAATCGATTAACAAAATAATTATAAAATATGGTTAAACCGACACTATACATGAATCGAAATGTCAAAAATATGACTGCCAGATCAATGGTAGGTGAGTATAATGAGCCTTGGGCGTTACTGGCTCTCGTGCTGTTTGGATTGCGTCGTTTTGAATTGATACCTCTTATTTATTGTTACGAAACGATCGCAATTGATTTAAATTGAAGAATTCTGACGAACCATTGCTTATCGGCTACATATATTATAACTTATCTGGGTAACACTTACACTGGTTCTTTAAAAGATTTAAATGAACACCCGCGTTCCTTATTTCGGCAGGCTATTGGGAGGCCAGGTCCGTCGTAAGCTGTAAATGTTGATAGGTAATTAATTACGAGTATAAAGGTAAACTTTTTATTTCCATGTGTTCTCTGATGATATCCTATTTCAAGCGACACGTGCACGGGTTGCCGGAGGCCCTAGACAAAATGACATTCCATCAGAAATAAAGTAGATGGAAAAGGCAAAAATGTATAGGACTGACCTAAGCTATCGAAAAGCTTATATCAATCCTAAATTGTTGAAGAAACTGAAACGCTTTGGAAGCGATTGTCACTTGTGCACTAGGCCCTCGTCGCATGGCTCCGCAAGTCGCGTCGTGTCGCCGTGACTCGTGGCGTATGCTTCTTTCATATCTTGTTTTCTCCGCAGTACCCGTCGCAAAACGTGTCTTTGAGCGTATAGCTCGTGGTCACTGGCCGCGGGGTTAGTTTAAAAGGTGCCAAGAAAAACACGTAGGCATAGTTAAATTTTTATTTAAACCGAAATTAAATAAATACACCTTTACAGCAAAATTTCAATATTAGATTTAAATTACCTACATTTATATTTAATTTAATTTAAATAATAAATGTGACTGTAAACGGTTGGGTATCACAAACTGGGTTAACATGGATTCCAACAGTAGGTATATCTTATACTGATAAGAGATAAATATCGAATATATTGATTATTGCTGAACATAATACCACCCATTTAATACCAAATGTAAATCCAGCTTACGTACTAAGGTACACAGAGTATATTTATACAAGCGATATCCATCCATACAACAGTGAAAGATTAACAATGAATATAAGTTTATATAAACAACACACATAATATATTATAATGTAACAGTGGATATATATTAAAATTACGTTGACTTAAACCTATTTTGATATGCAAGGTCAGTGGTTTCAAAATTGTTTATATTGCCGCCACTTCCACGATATGTTTATATGCTGGTTCTTTTTATTAATTTAATACAACGAATATAAACGTTGTTTGAATGAATATATTTTTAAATATTTTGTAATTTTTTACTAAGAATGATGAGCCACAATTTGACATTAAGCTTTTCTGTAAGTGAGTGTAATTCGAGATATGAAAGTTGACGAAGTAAATATATTTATAATTATGATAAATATATACATGAAGAACACTTAAATTATAATAATTTACTAGCTATATAATTAAGTATAATACGAATAAAATGTCTATCCTTTGAGACACTTGCAATAAATAGTATTTAGATCTTTGTATACCTTGATCACCTTTTAAATTAGGTAGGCACTTATAGATGTAGAGTAACACTATGCTGAAGATGCAAATAGGTTTATTTACAACAGTATCTCAAAGTTTAGAACGAGCGATTCTTAACATTAACTTGCGTCGGATCTCAGAGAAAGTGTTAAAAGACAATAGAACACGACATATATAACATCAAAAATGTATACAATGAGATAAATATGTATATCGAATAAACATGAGACGGTTCACGAAATTCCTTAAATTTAATCAGGTTGCCTCGACTCTGATCATCGGTAAGTTTTAAGTGTACATTTAAGTGCATTACTTGTATATATATAAAGTGCAAAAACCGCTAAATGTGTGAACAGTGATAATGACAATAAACATTCAAGCTTTAACATCAACACTACATATTATATAAACATGGATTATCACCTAAATGTGTCAATGTTATGTAAATTAGGTACAGTAAGTACCCAATCTCGCGCCTTACATAATTAACACATTTTTTTAATAGTTACATAGACGAAATATGATTATGGTTAAAAAAAAATCAGAACGTTGTGTGGGATAAATTATAATATTTGGTCATCCAAAGATATCGTAAACCCCTGGATATTATCACATCTGTGTTCATGATTGTTGATACTTTTTCAAGTTATTTTAATCGTTAATGCAACATTTTTTTTTTACTTCGGTCTATTATTTCCTTCAGCGATCCAAAATAGTTCTAAAACCCGAGTTGATACTACCAACCTACTACCAAAGCACGAAATCCGAAGAACACTTGAAATTCGAATAACCCGTGAATATACTGCGACAACGCAAAATGTAGGAGTTAAAAACTTGGTTTCATATTTTCCCAGTGAACTCCAAACTCTACATATTTCACCAACTTTTGCTGTTCCAAGTTCAGGTCGCAATCTTTTACTTATTCAAATATATTCAATTTAAACATTGTATATTATTAACATTCTTATAATTAGTAATTCAGACTAAAGGATATGTTTTTGGTTACAATTTTATCACTTGATAATGATTTAGAAACACGTCATACATTGATCACAGGGCTCAGAACATTTCATTTCCTTTTTTATTAGTTGTGATTATAAGGTTTTATTTTTTCACTACTGTGAGGCAAAGTGGCTACAAGGCAAAGGAAGCATGTTCAAAGTCACATTTATTACTCCACTATTCTAACGATAAACTTTAACATCAAATATTAACTAAATAATATAAAATAATTTAAAGCTACACGGTTAAAAAATCTGCGTCATACAGCCTAACAACTTATAATTGTAATTTAAAAATAAATATAATTTACTAAACTTAAGTTAATTAAATCAAATATTGAACTAATACTAGTTTTACGAACCAAACTGTGGATCGGTTTAATGCACAAAAGCTCCCAAAATATAAACAGCATTGATTTTACCGAATCTCATCTAACACTTATTTATCTACTTAATACTAATTCTACATCAAATAGAACATTTATTTTATGGGCTCTAACTATGTTATATAATAATCAAGATAACATATTCGAACCGTTCCGAAAGCTAACACAACTGCCTGTAAACGATACTCAGCATACATAATATATATTGAGAAGATTCAACCAGCAATCATTTTCCTTTGCTATATAATTTGAGAGGTATATAAATGTACGTAATGTGAGGCAAAATACTCGTACCTCGAGCCCTCTTACACGTACCATAGAATAATAATATCGTAATAGTCAACATTGTAAATACGTAAAAGCTTACTAATAGGTTATATCGTAAGGCAGGGGTAAACGATAAAAAATATTAGAAATTCTCCTTCAAATTCATAGGGAATTGTAAAATTACAAATCAAATTGTTCATCGCTAAAGATTGTGTAAAAGTTCTAGGTCATTGTGAAATCACATTTTTTTTAAATGTTATTTAAGTTTTGTCCATGCTAAGAGCATGCTACGACCATAAAGATATGAAACACACCTTCAGTGATACCTACTAATACTAGGATGCCTGGTGTTAGAACGTGTAGTTACCTACATTCTGGTACATTACTATTAGTAAGGCATACCGTAAGAGGTTTTTACTACAATGTAAAAATACTGTACCACTAACTTACCGCTCTTGAAAAACGACCATCTTCACTTACCAAGCTACCGCTCCATATATATTACTAAATTTTGTTTATCAGCCCAAAATTGATATGTATCGTAGTTTATTGCACAAATTCATCACGTTACAAGGTTTGAACGGAAAATACAAACGTTGCGAAGAGGTACGCGTCGAGCCATCCGGCCACAGCTGGCCCAAGGGTAGCTCTTCGCGAGAAATTAAATTAGGATTAACTTATTAAAAATAACTTTATGATTATTCTAAAGCCACCTGGTCGCTACGACGAAGAGTACGTTGGTCGCGAAGCAGACGTCTGGGCGGGTCGAGGGCGCGCTGGAGGTACGGCCGTACGCCGGTTTCCGTTTGCAGTTCATCTTCTCGAGCGGCATCTTGGCGACGCTGTACTCCCGGTGCTCGTTCACCATGGTGCACACTGTGCGCTTCTTCTGCATCATTTCGTCGTCTCTGTCCCGCAGCCCCGCGAGCCAGGCCTCATACCACGCCAGCTCGCAGTCACATATCAGAGGGTTATCTGCGCCAAAAGGAAACGCTTTATATTCTGAAGTCATATAAAAGATGTATCGTTTCAGAACATTTTGATCAGGGGAACGTGTTTCTCACGGAATTAAAATATCATTTGCAATCGACTATCATTAAATTTCAAAAACTGATTTATTTCTATTCTGAACCATTTTTGCTATAAATAATACAAACCCATAATATCAACCACTCGAAGAGTATCCAAAATCGGCTCCATGATTTCCTCTGGAATATGCTGCAGCTTATTGTTCTGCAGATTTAAAGTCTCCAAGGAGTTCAAGTTGTCGAAGCCCATTGTTGGCAGTTGGTGGATCCTGTTACAACAAAGTTGTTAGATATAACCGAAGTGGCTAAAGTTGGGAATGAAGTCGGTGCAACATGCGATAGGGGAAGCGGTTTAGTGCTAACTACTATGTAATCTGTACAACGTGGACGTGAAACATGACCCGAGATATCCCTCGAGACTTTGGAGCAAGAGATAACTAGACTGTGGATTTAAATATTAAAGGCAACAGCATATTATTCTTGATTTTCGTTTCCACACCACATTAAGTATAGCCATTTTTTTGTAAAACGCTATCAATTATCATAGGCCACAATAAAAATAATGATGTCATTAATACAGTGTTTCAACTTGGATGATTAGAGCGCCTGCCGTGGAATAATAATAATATGCATGGTTGGAATATGCTACTATTGTCGCTTAGAATCTTAAATATTATAAAAAAGAACTGATTTAAAAATAAAAGTAGCAATTATCATAACCTACACTAATAAAGGCACGAAAAAGACATATTCGACGATAATACTCATCGATAATGAAGCGAATTAGTCGAAATTACTTTCTTAATTGGAGCACGTTGAGTGATGTGAAATTATTAATAATTTTGAAGTTAAATACCTACAGTTAGAAATTAATCAAATGCTTCCATAGAATGAGAAATATTTATTAATCATAAACTCGAAATGTTCCGCTTTAATTAAATTTATGGCTGGGATACAGAATGTAATGTTATTCAGTACAGAGAATTCAATATTTAATACAGGTGATACAAGACGAACATTGCTTAAATTATTTACTTCTGTAGGTTTATATTTGTAGTCCCTTTACGCTTTTGGGATTTCAGATGAATAGGCTATAAAATGTATTGCCTTTTACCCTCTAATATTTTATGAATGTTTTTTGGGAACATTTATTTATTTGAATATTGAATGACTACTAATACAAACAATTTGTTTTTCGTTCTAGGTTCCTTAACGGCGATAAAAATTTACATATTATAAGATTTGTCGGATATTTGCCACACAAAAGTGGTATAAATCATCTGTAGCGTTGTAAGTATGATCTATCAAGATTTATTTTTCCTAAAATCCTCAAATTCCTATTATTATTATCTATTACCTATATCCATAGAAACCATCAAGCTAATCTAGATCTGTTAGGTCTAATCCATCAATATAATCCAAAAGATAGAAAGAAAATTAGATTATTGAAACCCAATAACATCAATAATTGTGACTAATGGAAGCAATAATCTATTGAAAATATAACAAAACATACATAAAATAATCAGCCTATAATGTTCCCATTGCTGGGACTCAGGCCTCCTCTCTGTGAGACGGAGTGGGCCGTAATCCACCACGCGAGCCTACTAAAGGTTGGTAGATGTCACATGTCTTCGAATTTTTGGTTCTAGGACATGCTGGTTTTCTCACTATGTTTTCCTTCACCGTTTTGGGAAAAATACTTAATATTAATAAAAATTGTGGAACAAACAAAAGTGATCGATGGTAAGCCAGAGAGGGTATGGATATGTTAGCGGACATGGAAGAAGATTCTACGCCGACCCTAAATAAATTGCGTCAAGTGAAGGACGATGATGATGAGTAAACCAACTTACATGTTCTTTTGCATGTTGAGGAAGGTAATGGAGTCTCCGTAGCCAGTGAAGGCATCCTCGCTTATGTACGTGATGTTGTTGGAGCGCAGGTCCAAGTGACGCAGGCGATGCAGCGGACGAAGAGCTTCCGAAGGAATCTCGTGCAGACGGTTATCTCCCAGACGAAGGTATTGCAGGTTTTCTATAAAATATCGTTCATAAATAAAACATCAGTAAAAAAGCAATAAACGAGACTGAAAGAAATACATAAACAAGCCATAAACCCAGATGGTAATCCGTAAGCCTTGGAAATATTTCATGTTAAACCCATTTCGTTCTCTCGACTATTGCCGTTTCTTCTTTCCCTTTATTTAAAAGTCACGTAAAATAGTATTTACCTTCAAGTCCGGCGAAGGCTTTCTCATCAATCCTTTGGATTAAATTGCCTTCCAGCTCCAAAGAGTTTAAGAAGGTCAGGTGCGAGAATACCTGGGAGGGTACTTCGCGGAGCTGATTATGAGCCAAACCTAGAGAATCTAGGCTCCGTAGACCTAAAAAACAAACAACAATATCATTTATTTATGTCTATGTCAAACATGTCGTCAACTAGACGTATTCCTCTCTTATTTAAGGAAAGATAACCATAATCAAAAGTGAGTAAAGTAACCCAACCCATGGTGTAATCCCTTGGATACCTTTTACGACACCCATGGGAAGTGACGAACTAGCCCTCCTCGTAAAATAGCCAGACAACGTCGACAGAATATAAAGACAGGACTATAGGTTTATAGGATGTAAAGGACAGCCCTCCGCAAAATAACAGAGTGTATTCAGCTCCTTATTTTGAAGGACAAACCACAAGAAAATATTCTTTTTTTAGAGTGCGACCGAATGCTCTCTGCGCCGCCGATCACTACGTGCGTTTTGCCACGGTAACAATACATTACGCTTTATTGTTAGTAATAAAGTTCCTGAAATAATTTCATGTACCGCGTCATCTTAGTATGATATACTGAATTCATCCCATCAGTCTGCGAAGGGCTGTCCCTTACACCCTGTAGGTGGGTATAAACAGAAAATAAACAACGAATAAGATAAACATTACCTGCAAAATCTCCTTCAGTAATAGTAGCGATGCGATTTTCTTGCATTTCAAGTTTTTTCAAATTCTCTAGTAAAGCGAGAGCTTTTTGCGGCACCGCTGTCAAGTCGTTACCGCCAAGATTTAGCCGTTTCAGCTTTCTAAAACAAAGCAATTCTTTATTCTTTTCCATTTCTTTTATTTCTGTGGCAGTGAGGTTTATTGACAGATGTTTTTACACACGCTTTGGTGGAGAAAGTGAAAAAAGTTAAATCTAGAGGTGGCCATTTCTTTTGATTTCAGGTATTGATAAAATGTAAAAGTGTAGTTAATACAGGCCTTTACCTTATATTTTTATTAGGATATTTTTTAGTCTGTTTATTTCATATTAATTTACTGTAATATTATAATATTACAGTAAATACAAATTTTACAATTACAAACAATTACAGTAAATAAAATACAAACCGATGTTTATAAGGTTTAGGTCCGTTATATAAAATGGATGTTTTCATTATTCAGAATATTTCTGAATGAAAATAATTGCTATCTATCATAGTTTGTGGTTAGAGATTGCAATATGAATGACAACAGTGACCACAGCATTTAATTGAGTGTTGAGATAAAACACATATTGTTGTGTATTTTGTATCCAGTAGAATTAATTATAAATTGAAGCTCTTATTATGTTGAAATGATTATTCCAGTTTATTATTTTCTGGTTAATAATATAAACTGCAAGACCATAATTAAAATCGAAATGGATGAAAGTTTAGGCAGTTTATTCTACACGAATACGTTGGTACCAAAATAGTACCTTTTCAACTTGGCTAGAAACAATTTGTGATAGCTGTTGATTGAATAGAAAATAGTTTTTCATTTACAAACTGTAGAACTACCAAACTGGGTAAACACAGAAGTAAAATGTCTGTTATGTTTGCAAGTTATATTTTCAGGAAAGGAAAGGAAAGGCATTTCTAGTAACAAAAAATACCAATTTCATACGTTTTCTCATCAAAATACAGTTTCATTCAAATAATTATTGAAATCTTGTTAAATGAGATTTATGTATCTCCAAATTAAATCACTTTGGGCCTCGAGTCAAGCCGAGACCATTTAAACTAACCAACTTATTTGAATAATAGATACAATTATACAAATTCCTAATCGTTAGATAAATAATATATTATATTCATTAGAACCCAGGCTAAGTCTAATCTTATTCATCAATCCATACTAATATTATAAATTCGAAAGTAAATCTGTCTGTCTGTAACATACAGACAGACAGACTTACTTACCTTTTCACGCTTAAACAACTGAACGGATTTCGAAAAAAAATGGGCAAGGAGATAAATGGCATCCCGGGGAAGGACATAGGCTACTTTTTATAGACATACCACGCGGGCAAAGCCGCCGGCGGAAGCTAGTTAACTATATAGCAGTTCAAGTGGATACCTTTTCAAAGAAAGTAAGTACCTACTAAGAATGTAAGCCTACATAAATATACAACTTACTTCTCGAGTCCTTTGAAAGCCTCTCCGTCAACTACAGATATCCTGTTCTCATACAACGTGAGTATCTCCAGTGTGTCCAGCCCCATGAATGCTCTGTTGTGTACTGCTGTCACCTATAAACATGTGCTTTCGACATCATCTATATAATTCAAGAACGTGGTTTATTTAGGGCAACCGTAAGGTAAAAAAAAATGTGAATATAGTCTAACTGTACCATTGAAAATGTCATGATTTTTATTGAACACTTTTATGTTTAGTCATGGCTATATAATCTGATATTTAATTCATACTTTAACTATTTCTGCTAATTTAAAATATTCATTAGTATTCATAATTCATTTCATTCATTACATTCATTCATTCATTACATTCATTCATTCATTACTATTCATAATTCATGAAAAAAAATTAGCTATATTACTCTTTCGATGTTCATCATCATTGTCTAGCTAGCGGAAACTTGAGTCCAATCGTGTGAATTGGAAACCAATGCATAAAGCTGCTCATACGGTCGTATTCAGAGATGGCTTGATTTATATTTATGACTAGATGCACTAGGTACATCGTTCGATATGCAATGAAGAAGGCACAAAAATATTTCGTAAGCTTCCTAGACATCAAATATTTACAAGAAACAGCCGCATGTCTGTTGTTCCTTGTTCCGTTTTAAATCTGTACTAACAAATATTTATCAACTCTCAACATTTCTAAGACAATGGTCCTTAAAGACATTCGTGCCAAGTTCTTACCTTATTATGGTTCATGTTGAGAATGAGGAGATGATTGAGATGTGTGAACGACGACGTTGGTATTGTCGCCAGGCTGTTCTGCGACACGTCAAGTTGTGTTAACTTGTTACCTGAGGAAGAGTATACTGTCTTTATTAGAGTCACAGAGACAGACTCAGAGAAATTTTATGTTACACGTGGATGTTTCGAATTTCAAGGCCTCGGGCGGGGTCACATTTTGGTGTTGGGACTTTGTAACAATTTGGCGGAGGAAGAAGTTTTCTAACAGGTGTTACATTTACAAAGGTACCTCTATCTTTGCAAATTGGGCTGATGCCTACATATGTGAATTTTGATAACTTATTTTATGTTTACCGCTTTTCTATTTTAAATCTATTTTTGGATCTGACATACTTCCTTCTTGTCGCAAGTACATTTACAAAATTGAAAAACAGGGGTGTCAAAACAGTGGTACGATACTATAATTATAGCCTTGCCTACTTTTTTTCATGTATTGTCTTTCCACGTTCAAAAACCCACTCAAGATATCGATTCATTCTTTCTATTGACAAAAAATGACATGTTAAATTATTCAAACATGGAAACCAAATATAACATCGATTCGTTTGAACAAAATTAGGCGTAGTTACCGATAGAACTTAGTGAGGAGTCTTCTATGACCGCCAAACTGCTATTGTGGACGGTCAAGTGACGGATGTCCAGTCCCAGGAATATATACGAGGGCAGTTTGGCCAGGTTGTTGTGTCGCAGCTTCAGATAGAAGATTATCATCGGCTTGGAGCGTAGTGTGTTCATTGCCTGTGAAAGAAAAATAAGTTTAATACATGCCTTACATTTATAGAGCTATTTTTTTTTGTTTATAAGCTTTTGGAATGTTTGTATGTTAGTTAGGCCGAATCTTGCAAGCTGAATTAAAACCACTTCGTCTTATCCTACGGAGTTGATATTTTAGAGCGGTAGCACACGGTGTATTTTAAACGCGCAGACGACGCGCGTTTCAAAGTTTTTCTTCGCCGTCCGAAGTCAAGTTTCGAGTCAAATTCTAGAAAAGCGCGTCGTCTGCGCGTTTAAGATACGCCGTGTGTTACCGCTCTTACATGTTCATTCCGTTCCAAAGACAATGCATTTTTAAGATAAGCATTACCTGATTCTACGTCCAGGATTGGCTCCAGACGAAAGAGCTCTTTAACGGTCGACAGATCAGACACGAAATCTAATACTTATACGCATTTAATTATGATAGAACAGAGTATTTCCGAACAACTAAATAATGGTAACGATGTTATTCAAAACAGGTAACCCTGGGAGATTAGTTAATTTAGTTGAGGAGTTAGTCGTTATTTGTCGCACGATGGCATTGACATCGTCGCATATGCGTAAAAAAAAGGTAACCCTGGGACTAGAAAAACATTTCATTTGAGATTGTTGAAAAATTACGTAAATCGGTGTTACAAGCAACTTGTTAAAGTTTGTGCATTAACAAAACAATGTTATGTGTGAAAAAATATAATGTCCCCAATCCCACATTAGGTACATTTTTTCGTGGGGACATTACATTCTACACTAAAATTAGCTCTCCAATAAGATGGTAGAATAGTGCTAATGCTTTTTCTTACTGGTAATTACTTGCGTTTGATGTCTGAATCTCATAAATAAAATCTCTATGGTCCCCATCTCATAAGTAAAATCTCTATAGTCCCGTGGTGGATTCCCGGCTTAAACAACTTAAAAATAACGAAAGTCTCTTAATGCAGTTCGAGGAAATCAAGTGTTTGATCAACACTCTAGATTGTCCCAGCTACGCACATACCATCCGTCCGTATAGACTTCGGTAAAGATGGTGTTCACCTTATTCAACCTTTTAGGCAAAAGCCAACGCGCAACTGAAAGCACAACTGGCCAAGCTTACGTGGTCTTAAATAGAGTCAAATCGCTAGAAATTCTCCTTATTGAATAACTAGACTGAACTAAATTAGCAGGCAAACGACCATGCAATAATGCCGCCATTTAATAAAATGAACAGACTTAGAAACATATACAACAAAAACAAAAAAAAAATATAGTAAAAAAAAAACATTTTTAAAACTAGCTTTTATTTAAATGTTTTAAAAATAAAAAATAAACTTTAAATAAAATCAAATCCACATAAATTTTAATTTATTACATTATACAATGTATACCATAAAAAGCTTGTCGTTTTTATGGTATACATTGTATTAATTTACCTGTGTAACTTGATCTTGACAAAAGTAATACTAAAAGAAAAGGAGTATGTATTTTAATAAAAATAAATTTACCTGTGTAACCAAAACTAACCAAAGCTGTGTACATAAGATAAAAAAATTTACTGATATAAAATTAAAAAATTACAAAACAGTTTTATGATGTAAACAACATACAATAAATTTACCTGTGTAACCAAACAAACCAATACATAAATACATTTTTTCTTAGAATTACTTGTGTCAAGATCAAGTTACTTGTATTGTTTATTTATTCAGTTAAATATCGCGACAAGCTTTTATTTTCGTATAAATTGTATAATTTAATAAACTCATCAATGTTTTTAAGAAACCAAAGACGGTTAAAATAAAGCAAAAACAAAACACTTACGCCAAATAGAGCCTTGAAGCACGGAGACAGTTTAGCAACAGACCAAGAAATAGATCATAGTAAGAGCTTGATGGAATAGATCATACAGCCTCATTTTTCGACGCCATATTTTAGATATTAGTTGCCTATTTGTACAGTTAGTTTTATTTAATATTAGTTAGAAAATTGTTTAGTGTTAGATTGTATATTTTATTTAAAATTGTAAAGTACACAGCCTCACTAGATAAATATAATCATTCAGATCTACATGCTACTGAGTTTCATGATCGAAACTCAATATAAACGTATAAATCAAGACCAATTACAAAACACATGCAATATATGGGATGTCACATGATCTGGATAAAAGCCTCCTATGAAACAAAATTCCTACGTAGTACCTAAACTTAAAACCGGAGAAAATTGGCACGAAGCCAAACATTTTATACTATGATCAAATAAACATAATTCTAATATGTGACTAGAATTTGAAGAGCACCAAAATATTCATCAGTTATTACCTATTCTAGTGTGCAGCTACTGTCAGGATGTCGTTGCATAGACAATGTGGATACATGTAACATATTGCATCTCAGATAAGACACATCTATCTAAACCGATGCAGCATCCTATATTTTGGCGCCGCTTTTCTATTTATTAATTTTCATTAATTTATTGGTTTTGGTGTTCCTTCGATGTCACATATTTGTGCTGCCACTTGTACATATATGCCCTCCACAAAAATTATACACACAAATATAGTTGCCATCATCTTAATGACATGATTACTAATGGATGAATCATGAAAACAGATGATATTGCCGAGGAGTCTATAGTAATATATTTATGCTCGTGACGGTACATAAAGAAACAGTTCAGGTAAGTTATTCTGGCAACAGGCGCAACTTAGTTATTCTGCCCAGAGACTGTACCTAAGTTTAGTAATGGTGCTGATTTATAGATAAAGACTATGAGGATGCTGCGGCTATATAACTACGCCTAGTATAAAGAAGAAAGAAAGAAAGAAAGAAAGAAAGAAAGAAAGAAAGAAAGAAAGAAAGAAAGAAAGAAAGAAAGAAAGAAAGAAAGAAAGAAAGAAAGAAAGAAAGAAAGAAAGAAAATAAATTTATTTGACCCAGGTAAAAACGGTACCTTCTGTATGTGTTGCTGTTCGGTGAACTCGCAGAGTATATCGAGGCCGTTCTTCTTAACGGTGCAGCTGCAGGGGGTGATGGTGTTGGGCGCGGGACATTGCTGCGCGCCCTGCGGGTGCGCCGGCCGCGCGCACAGCACCACGCAGCACACCAACAACCAACGCGGCACCATTGTTTATGACCTGCACAAGAATAATACATTTAACATAGTTGTTTTTGCCAGCGGCTTCGCCCGCGTGGTATTTTGAAATTGTTGTACGGGAACTTACGATAACAAAAAAGTAATGGATAAAAAGTATCCTATATCCAGGCCATGAACTGAACGGGTTTGCATGAAATTGGCCGTTGAAGTGAAAAGTTTACAGACAGACTGACAGAGTTACGTTAAGTTGCTAACCGTCCGTGAATAGTCCACTGCGATCGTCTGCTTGCAGCGTATTGTGCGATGAAATGCACGGATTAATAAATTGTGTTTGAACGAGGAAGTCTGGCATCGTCCAAAACAGGTTTTTTGCGTCAAATAACATGCGTCGTCTAATTTGCTTGTCAGTTTATTTTTTGTTTTGTGTTTTGCAATTTTATTAAATATCACAAGTATTTTTTTCGTTATTATTATTATCTTACACTAATTTATTTTATTTTCAACACACTCGCTCATAAAGTGGCTCTTACTGAACCGCTTTTAGGTTCATAATGCAGTGTATTATGGAAGCGTGCTTTTTACTTTACATGCATACTTTTTACTTTACGTGCAGATTACCGCACTAGTGCGGTAATGTGCGCCACAGATAACTATTTACTTGTCGGAGTAAAGACATGGCCGTATGGAATTAGTAAGTACTATCATGGCAGCATGGAATTTGTATCTAATAGAAATTGGTTTTGGTGAAGCTTTTTACCAAAGACAAGCGCTCAAAAGCAAGTTTTTATTTAAAAAAAAGAACCATTAGCAAACCAGTGGCGTTTAGTTATGGTAAAAAAAAACCATGCATTCCCACTGGATTTTTTTTACCATAACTAAACGTCAGTGGGATACTTACTATACATTAATTAGTATGAACTATCCTACTAATAAATGAGCATTCTCTATTTACGCTTGCACTTGCACTTTTTTCCGGTAAGACCGCGGGTGTCACGCGCGCAAGCTACTTGACCCGCCTAGACGAATCGCGCTGGCCTGCCCGTGTGCCACCGCGTTCGCGCGGAATAAAACTCTATCTGTACTATTAAATAAGGGTGTATATCGTCTGTGGCAATTTCAGTCTATATTGTTCACTACCCTAACCCCATTTGCGTATTATGTATTATTAACATTATTATATTTTTATATAGGCTGTTCGGCAATATTACCAGTGCCTTTATTTACACCCGCGCGCGTATCGCTAGCGGAAAAAACAAAACCAGCCGCCAAATATGAATAAATTATAATAAATATTTGTTAACATTTTTGTAATCATTATTAAAAATGTCAATTTCGCGTAGGGGAGAAGAGCGTAAATAATAATAAATAGATTTTACTCCGCCATGGTACATTTAGTGATAATATTTTTTATTTTCTTTATCAAATCTTTTTTTTTTTTGTATAGGCTGTCTAATGGTTTTACCAGTGCCTTTATTTACACCTATGGAAAAACAAAACCAGCCAGCGGCCAGCGCGCCATTTTCCATAAATATTTACGATCGTTTTCGTTGTGTGGTTTATTTTACCTACCAAAAATACAAAATCTAAAGTATTGCCACCAACCGACATAGAAGTTTTTAAAAGAAACTCCGGATAGTCAGTACCTGGCAACAAAGGTCAGTTAAAAAATCTATCATCTCTATAGTTAGGTACGTTATTGTAGCATAAGTTCTTACAACAAGTCTGTTTTTTTCCTCGCAAGTGTGTTGAAAAACGTCGTATGAAACGCGTGTGCATTGATTATTACACATTCGGCTACCTTATCGAAAATACCGCACCGACTGTAATATCCAAAAGAGCACACTCGTATCACAATGTACTATTTTGTAGGTATGGATGAACACCCGCCATATTGTCGTAAAATATAAAACTGATTTACATCCGTCGCCTCACACGTCACCTCACAGGTCCAGTTGAAAACTAGCGTCGGGCACTGGTTTTCTGGCATTTTTGCTGAACTGGGCCTATTTGGCGCAGCCGCGAGGCATACTTCCCTCTTAATTTCTTAATTTAAGTTTTATTTGTTTCTTTTTTTTTGTTGTTTCTTTTCTACTTCTAGTTACGTTGTGTTGTGTGCCCTGTCTGTGCTAAATAAATGTATTTTCGTTCTTTTACTTTAGGGTTCTGGGTTGTGGAGGTAAGACAAGCAGTCGCTCCGTGTAAAATACTGGTATTCAGCTGCATCCGGTTTGATTGGAACTGACCCCAAAATAGTTGGGAAAATGCTAGGCAGTAAATATGGATTTTAAATAATTTATTTTTACGAAGCAAGCTAAAAAAAAAAACAGTTTTTAGATTTAAAATCTGCATCAATTTTTCACCAAAATCTTGGGATTAAAATTGGGATCAGTCTCAAGTTATTTTTTGTTGTTGAAAATATTAGAAAACTAGCTGCGCCCCGTGGTTTCACCCGCGTAAGTCTCGATCCCGTGGGAATATTCGGATAAAAAGTCCTATCCTTTGTCCTAATCCAGGTCATGGTCTATCCATGTGGACAATTTCATCTAAATCCGTTCAGCCGTTTTAGCGTGAGAGCGTAATAAAACAAACTCACTTTCGCAATTATAACATAAGTTAGGATAAGCTTATGAAGAACAGAAGAACAGCTTACAGTTACCTAATTGCAACCCTTAATTATCTTACTAGGAGCTTACATTTGCGTAGAACACACATTCACGTGTATAATATAATAATATAGGTATTAAACAACCTTCACGAATTTGTAAGCTGAACTAATTCAATACCCACTACCTCCTCGGAACATAACAAAGGTGACAAATTACGACGACTTTAGAGGCTCATAACTTGCTACAAAGTAATATACTATCTGATCCAAGGCACCTCGTTAAAAAGACAATTCTGCAACTCTGAATATTTTGTACTAACAAGCAATACAATCTTTCTTCACATTTCTAAGTATTGCAATTCTTTGATACTTTTCGTTGGCTGCATCCGGTTAGACTGGAAGCCTACCCTAACATAGTTGGGAAAAGGCTAAGCAGCATCAGATGGATAGGCATCAATCAATATGTAATTAAATAGCATGATATTCGCAAAAAAGTTGAACCATAGTCGAACTGCCGTGGTGCGAAGAGCATCAGTCAACAATGTTTTGACAGCTGCTGTAGTACGACAACTATCAGTGGAAGGGTAACAAAATGATAAGTTTATAGTAGCATTGCTTAGTTTAGAATGATGTTTGTGGACGTCAAAAGGTCGCCATATCGGTCGGTCATGTCGGTTTCTTATTTTTATCTTTGTGTATATTTTCTTTTTTCGCGTCATGTTTACCGCAAATTACCGTATTTTCTTCCTTTCTTTCTTTCCATCCCGAGCAAGACCAAAAACAACAGCTTCGCACAAATAAATTGCTACCTCGAAAAAAGGTCTACGATTAGCTAAAACATTAAAGCAATTATACCTCTATAAGTTAATCCATTAATATACATTAGGTACTGTTAGATATAATCTAGCCAAAACTTTCCTGACGTAACCAACCTAGGTAAGTTCTATCAAAGCTGAAGTTTACCGCAAACGAGCTTAGAGATCTAGTTCCACCTTTCATTAAAGAATCAGTGAGTGAGAGCCTAATTTCTGATGCCTAAAGGATGTGCGTAATCTTCTCTTAATAAGCTTAGCAACTGTTAGGCCTTTTTTGTAATTTAGGGTGGGAAATCATCCAATGACTTCTCCCGCTCTGGACGGAGCGGAAGTGTCAGACTTTTACTGACTAAAACCCACCCGTGTTCCTTCAGTTGTCTGTTGCCTAGGTCCCGGTATCCCTTTCGGACTTTCCCGCAAGCAACTGTTAGACATACTTGTTCGGGTCGACACATTCTATTTGGCATCTATTGAACAGCAAGCCAACCCGAAGCAATACAATTAGTAGATAAGTACATTATATTTGGCCTGCATTCGGCTTGTACCAATCGAGAAACTCAGTTCGACATCATCTTCCTTCGCTGAAATGGCATATTGAAGTTGATTTTTAATGCCCAGTCTTTTTCCCAAACATTATCCATACTAATACTAATATACTAATTACTAATATTACTATATTACTAATTTACTAATCCATACTAATATTATAAATTCGAAAGTACCTCTGTATGTCTTTCTGTCTGTCTGTATGTTACCTTTTCACACCTAAATCACTGAACGGATTTCGATAAAATTTGGCAAGGAGATAGATGGCATCCCGGGGAAGGACATAGGCTACTTTTTATCGACGTACCACGCGGGCGAAAGCCGCTGGTGGAAGCTAGTGTTTACCTATATTCGACTTACAACATTTAACCTCCGGAACCCAACAGGTGACAAATACCGTCGAGACAAGTTGTGACTTGTTTTGCAGGCAGCTGACTACACCTGACGACTGTCTTGTGTTTTAATGACAGCCAGGGGTGACAGCTTTACGTGTTCTCCAAATCGCTGAGAATTTTCTGAGCCGTCAACCTAATCTTAGAAACGTTCACTTGTTTATTTTTAAAGTCGCATTGGCAAAGCTCAAAATTCCTGAAAGATATCAATGTTAAAATTTTAAACAGGAGAAAAATCTAGAGACTTCTTTTGTCTCAAGTTCTCCCCGCTTTAAAATGAGGCTCCGCTTTGCAGGTACAAGGTTGTAGCAATTTTATATTTACATTTTTGTTTTAAAATATTTTCTCGAGATAGAAAATATTTATGAAATGTTTTCTTTAAAGAATTCTTGTGTAAAGATTTTGAATTACTTTCTTCCTCTCGTTTTTGGTTTTAATGCTTCCTGCTTACAGGTTCTTATTAGTTAATCTATAGCGTTTTATAATCAGAAACTTGGGTCATGATCAAGTATAAAATTCGAAGAAGGGCGGAAGGAATTGAGAAATTCTATTTAATTAGCATTTCATGAATCTTCAACAACATAATTTTCTTATTAGCAGTTATTTAAGGATTACTGCAGACTCACAGGCCCGCTGTTTAAAATTCAGCGCAGCAATTGATAAGACCCTAAGGGCCCGAAATGTGAGTCAAGAGGTCGCAACAAAACCCTATGTGAGCTGAATAAAAAAAAGTTCATTAGGGCACATAATTCTATTTCGGTCCCTATAAATCTGCAAGCCTTTATTACCGTTAGAGGCACGTATCAAAAAATAATGTTCGTATACATTTAGATTGAAGTACGCTCGGTACATATTGGTGAGCTGAATATTCTATCGGCGGTGCACGGGTCACGAATACTAATAATACAGGGAACCGAGCACGCCTCTTGACGTGAAGGTTTATTCACAAATTGTTTAACACCCCTGCCGTTGCACACTACTACCTCTAAAGCTCTTTTTTTACGTGGCTAGCAAACAGTCGACGGCCCAATTGATTGAAAGTGACTATAGACATGTAAGTAAAGACTCCCACCTGTCACACACCAAGGGATATCAATTGGCTTTAGACTGCTTTATAGAACAAAATAAGAAGGAAACACAGTTTTCTACCTTGAAAAAACTGTTTTTACTTATTATTTTTTTATTTCTATCCTAACTTACCTTAACTTTGAATATTATTAAATGCGAAAGTGAGTTTGTTTGTTTGTTACGCTTTCACACTAAAACGGCTGAACAGATTTGGATATTTGGCACACAGATAAGCGGAGTTAGGATATAGGATACTTTTTTCCTGGTGGCACGTTCCCGTGCGATAATTTCCTACCTCTAAATGGGCGAAGATGCGGGCGAAAGGAATGCAAAAAAAATGCATAGTGATGGTATTTCCGGAGGTGAACACCTCCACCTTGGTATGGAAAATCTTCAATAGAACACCTAAACGATGTAATTAAAATATAATATAATCTCTTCATCTTTTAAGAATATTTTTAGGCAGTAGGCACTAATTCACTTCTAAATAATGCCTAACAACTATTGTTATCCCAGTGAGAATTGTCAACCTATTAAACTGACTCAAAATTAATGATCTAGGTGACAACCTTAGTTAATATTTATGAAGTTTTCGTTACTGAAGACTAATGAGATTCCACATAGTGATTCAGTCTCATCGCGCCATTTTATATAAGCAGACTTTATGTAAAATCAATTTATCCACTTTCACTTTCAGTAAACTGACCATGTAAACTGGAAAATGGGTTTTTTAGTTATTTGTACTGTCTTTTAAATGAGGCTATTTTACCAAGATTATAAAGTACTAGATTTTTCCCGCGGCTTCGCCTGAGTGGATGTCGCATATCGTACCACAGGAACGTACTACCGGGATACTTAAGAAATGCTGGGTTTCCTATACAAACTTTCATCCCCTTTATCACCCCCTATGGGGATAGGGGGTGATAAAGGGGATATACAAAGTGGAGACGACAATACAACAATAAATGAAAACACTGGCAATACTAATGCATAAGAGTATTTTGGAACTATCAAATAAATCCTAACATCGAAATTAAAAAGTCATTTTTTCAAACAAACTAAATAGTAGTGATGGGCCGACTATGGGGTTTGCCGATCTTTGACTAGCTATCGTAACTAAACTATTGGATATATTTGATTATTTTTTTGTATGTAGACCGAGAACGTGATTAGATATACGGAGTTTTATTTTTTGTCGTATTGTCGTCTCCATCTTGTATAAAGGATTATTTTTGAAACAAAAAGTACCCTATGTCCTTCCCTAGGATGCCATCTATCTCCTTGCCTTTTTTCGAAAGCCATTCAGTGGTTCAGGCGTGAAAAGGTTACATACAGACAGACAGACAGAGTTACTTTCGAATTTATAATGTTAGTATGGATACCCGCCAGCCAGCCGTACTGCCAAATGACACGCAACGAATAGAACGCTATTTTGGTAATCTTTAATGACTAGTACCTAATTAGTAATCGTTGTTAACTTGGAAAAACTCGGTATTACCAACGAATTTAAAAGGTATTCTACAAAATACCTACGTTTACTTCCTTTGTCTACATATTTTTATGGTTTGCCTTTCATTCGTCATGGTTTGTTTCAGAACAAAACAGTTTCAAGTTATAAAACTCCTGAAAAGCGGAAACCTTATTAAGAAACTTGTTTGTTCGTGCTTCTTTGCGATTAATTTGATTCTAAATACACTAAACAGAATTACGACAACCGTACTGTTTATTTTATAAAGAAGCAAGGACTAAATTAACTTTGTTTAGCTTTTTTGTTGAAAGTTAAGGCACTTAAGTTTATCGGGCTTCTAATAAAGTGGTCTATGTTTTTATCACTTAGAGATAAAAAAGCAAATAAGCATCTTTGTTTATTTCTTTCTTTTCTCTAATTAAGACGAAGTTTACCTAATTACAAAAAATTATGACACGATTTGTATGATACACATGCACATAAAAAAGAAAATGTAAAATCCTAGCGAAAAGTCTATTTAACTTTTGCCAACAATTAATTTGCTATAATAATTATACCAGGCGTTATCGAATAGAAACACGAATTTATTCTAATTATAGAACAATTTGTAAAAAGAACAAAAGAAGGAAGAATGAAGAAGAAACCTTTAATTAAAAAATTAACACCACTTCACTTCTTCCTACGACAGAGAAGGTACTTACGTTTGTAAACTTAAGTACTAAACTTAAGTTCAAATTAGGTTAAGCTAATTTGAACTTAACACAAACATATAGTTGCCTACAGATTTGTTCGATGTTTGACGATCTTAATTTCGATCGATATGCTGTTTTGACGATCAATAAAATTTGTCAGCTTCTTACAGATTTGCTCGATAGTGTCGAGCGTAACTGCCTGTTAACGATGGATAAATTAAATGGTTAAAATCGAACATCACTTGTCGATTCATCGAACGATAAAAACGATCCACAGTGGCGATTGACAAAAAACAATGATGTCCATCTTCTGTTGCTTACACATTACTCGATATTGTTTGATCACACGAGTCGGTCGTAAAAATCGAGCAAATCCGTAGGCACCAAGAAATTCTGGTACTCATTCCATCACATGTTTCGTCGCAATTACATACGAAATACTTACTTGTGTGTCTGTGCGCGTCAGGTCGGCGAGCGATTATGGTGTGGGGGCGAGGGGTGTGCCGATGTCATGGGGCACTAGGTCATGTTCACCGGAGTCGTCCGTGGCCCGTCCCTGCCGGAGATTAGATCAATTTAGTACGTGAATACCGACGCCAAACATTCGGTATTCGGCGTTCGGCCCAGACGGACGAATCCGACAGTGTTTGCCGTTTACCCTCTTCACTATTACGTACTGGGACTAATTTGTTAACATACGTCCTGTGATTGTAGCGAGTCTGTTGTTGATTTACTGTGGGAGACTACAGAGAATTTAGTACTTATGTGATTATTATTTATGTACAAGCATGTGTACTGTTAGAAATGTTCTTGGAATTCAGTTTGTTTTGTTCAGTTTATACCGTAATAACATGAGAAGTGGTTCTTACCAGGAATTTAAGATTTAAGGACTTTACTTACTTGTACCTACCTAATCTAAAACAACGCAAAATTAGGCAGCGACTGGGAGCAGTGGTGGCCCAGTTATAACGGCTGCGACTTACGAATTGTAGGTCGTAGGTTCAAACCCTGACAGGCGCTTTGCTTTGTGTAAATCATCACCGCTGCTCACAAAAGGAAAACATCGTGAGGAAACCAGAATGTACTAGAACCAAACATTCGAAGACATGCGACATCTACCACCCCACTGGGCCCGCGTGGTGGTTTACGGCCAGTTCCCTCTCACAGAGAAGACGTCTGTGTCCCCAGCAGTGGGAAAATTAAAAGGCTAATAATTCGCCTATAATAGCCCTAATAATTAGCATAATTATTATGCTAGCTAGCGTCTTGTTTAGTCATGTTTGTTATCTATACTTCTATACTAATATTATAAAGCTGAAGAGTTTGTTTGTTTATTTGAACGCGCTAATCTCAGGAACTACTGGTTGGAATTGAAAAAATATTTTTGTGTTGGATAGTCCATTTATCGAGGAAGGCTATAGGCTATATAACATCACGCTCCGACCAATAGGAGCGGAGCATTAATTAAAAATGATGCAAATACGGGAAAAAATATTGCTTTTTGAGAGCTTCCGTTGCGTGCGCTGCGTAAACGGTTAAAGTTACGCAAACATCATGTATAATGGAATTGTTCCTCTTTAAAAGTTCAAAAAAAAAGTCCGCGACAGCATATGTCTATCTTTTAAGATTGACTTACTATAACCTTTTTTATGGTAATCAAATTTGTTAGAAATTAATGCATTATTTGCGAAGGAGTTTTATCAACATAATATTAATTCTTATTCAAATAAATAGTTTTAACATCAAGGGTATTTATGTAGCAGTCAAATACTTTTTAATTCATTCGAATCGGACATTTAATCTCGAAGTTATCACGAGTTTAAAGATATAATACGCGAACCGTTCGACCCCGGCGCCGCGCCGCGCCGCGACTTTGCCTTCTTTAGAGAGGAGAGAATGGTCACATGAGTAGACCATGACCTGGAATAGGACATAGGACACGTTTTATCCCTGTATTCCCACGGGATCGAGACCTACGCGGGTGAAACCGCGGGGCACAGCTAGTTGTAAGATATAATTTAGTTATTGCTTGTATTTTATTAAAGTGAAGGTATTAAGTAGGCATTAAAGTTTGATAATCTGGACCGCTTCAAGCGAGAGTTCGAGCAACGTTATTGTAAGGTTTATTTTAGACCTTTGTATCACCAAAATGATTAAATTTATTATTATTACATTCCCTTTTATTTAAATCCGACTTTCCTTTAATGCAAAAGATCAATCAAAATTAATTCATTGCCGTTCGCAACTTTCAAACATAATTGCCGTTACTGGGTCACATAATAAGGTACCTCTTCACGAAAAGCCAACACTAAAACCACGAGTACACGTACAGTCAACTGCACGAACAAGGTAACAAAAATACATCGACATCAGTCTCCTTTATCTTGTAGTAGTAAGGGCAATTTTCGTAAAGCAAGTGTCACCACTGTCATGCGTGTAAAGGGTGAATGAACAGGGCACATGTCACAACGTTGTGTCAGTACGTGCAGCTCAGTAAACTTGCACAGTGTGCCTGCGAGCTTTGGGCAAATGGCAAATATAAATATTGATACAACCCGTGCAAGTCCGGCGCTGTGACGTCTCTTTTACAATACTGTTCAGGAAAGTACGGGGCCGCATTTCTACGGTGGGTCGTACGGGTTATAGATACATATGGTGGGGCAAACATTGATGGAATAAAACTATTGCATAAATTAGATAAATTTTATAATTATTAAAGTAACACTTATTATTGTTTCCTAGTAGTTAATCTTAAAGTTATATTTTTATGAAGTTTATTGAAGTGCTAATTATGTAAAAAAAATATTAAGAATGTTATTAATTTTATTTCATTATTATTCAGTTTTTTTTTTTTTTATAAAGCAAAGAAAGAAGTGGGTAGATAAATTTTGTTACCAGTTAGTATTTTATGGAAAGGGTTCTCCTAAATCGTAACGGGTTTTGAACAGTTAACTCACAAAAGCAAAGGTTCTTTTTGTTTCAAATGAAATTAAATCAAAGTGAGTGACTTCCCTTCCTTTGGGAAATTTAAAATGCTCTGATTCGTTTATCTTGCTCTCGCATGAACCATTCCGAACCCTCTTGATACTAAAAATAGTCTGTTTGTAGTTGTAAAGGTCACAATATTATTCTTTTCTATTCGTATGAGTTTATAGAAGCTAAAACAACTAAGAACTTATTTGGAACTTTGAAAAAACTAACAAAGTACCTAAATAAAGTAAATCAATTTAAAAAAAAACACAAAGAATTACAACGTTAGGCAACCGAAGCCAACAATTTTAAACTCAAGTTTTAACGAACGTCACAGTTGATAGTAGGTAAACTAACGTTTTTTGCACTGACACTCGTTAGCGCTGTTTTACGATACCATAAAAGGGTTTTGTAAAACCCCCCTTTTTAAAAACCTATCTACCGAAACCTATACACCGTTTATTGTGTATTTATGTATCGTTATTATAGTGTGATAGTCTGTAAAAAGGTAAGGAAAAAAAATACTACAAACATTTTTGAAATCTGTGACATACCTACGATAGAACTGTAACAGTAAATGCAATATCCTACCTACATAACATGTCCTCCTATATTTTCTCCTCAAAAAGAGGAGATCTGTCTCGTGCAGAATTCGGTTAATCCCATAAGGGAGGGAAACGCGAGCGCTTACAACGTAAATAAACATCTTAAACACAGCATTTTACTGGTAGGTGCAAAATATTCCTGTTCATACAACATTCAATATGTTACAGAATACAAACTAAATATAAAAGGCACGATATCTTTAGTAGCCTTGTAGCACCTACTAGGTGCTACGTGAAAATTCGTAGCCATAGTGTCTACGCCGGCGCCGTAGCGCAGTGGCGTAGTTAATGCACAGAAAAGGATACTTTGCCGGCGCTTATTAAAAAGTAAAGGAAATAAAAAGTAAAGTATATATATATATATTTATATACGCACTTCCAACAACAACAAAGATATTATTGGTTAACAAATCTTAAATGAAAAGGTGGTAGTAGGTAGATGGACTTAGAATAAAAACCGGCCAAGTGCGAGTCGGAATCGCGCACGAAGGGTTCCATACCATCATCTATAAAAACGTCAAAAAATCAAGTTTGTTGTATAGGAGCCCCCTTAAATATTTATTTTAATCTGTGTTTTAGTATTTGTTGTTATAGCGGCAACAGAAATACATCATCTGTGAAAATTTCAACTGTCTAACTATCACGGTTCATGAGATGCCTGGTGACAGACGGACAGACAGACAAACAGACAGAAAGTGGAGTCTTAGTAGTAGGGTAACAATAAAGCCTCACCACAAACGAATTTCTTCTATCAATACAAACAGCTAGCGTCAACGTTCTACAAATTACTTTAGGTCAAAGAAATGACACACATCTACCTCGATATATTATACCCACATCTTCATGTATATTACTTACATTAAAACATATCATGTATAGTAGATTTATATTCGTCCCTGAATGGACAAAGAATACTAATTCGTCTGGGACGAATGAGACGGGAATGTGAGTACCAACAAGATGTCTGGACCGGGAGGTCGGGCACCTGTCTTTGTGTCCTAACCTTAATAACGTTAATACTGGACAAATATATCACGACATGTTCTCATTTCACTTATTCTGTCTTTTTATATTTAGGCTGTTACACGACTGACACCCAACAGAGTGTGTCTATGAGAATCTTAGAATTACTCAAACGAAACGAAATTTTTGAAAAAGGTCGAATATGGATAAATGAAGAAACCTTAGGTATGATATTTACAGTGGGTTAATAAGAATAATACTGTTAATGACATACAATAGACGTAGATATATTTAGTAACCTATTTCGCCTTAATTCTCCAGGAGTCATAAAAAATCCTGTAAGAAATCGACACGTGTTTCACGTCTCAACGAGGCATCCTCAAGATGATGATTGACCAGTCGCAAACCAGAACACGAAGTGTTGCCGCACCGAGCGCTGGACGCAGAGACCCCTCTGCGGCCAGCACTCGGTGTGGCAACACGTCGTGTTTTTTTTTTGGTATATTATTTATGACTCTATAATGGATTTTCACAAATTCACGCCGGAGCAATTAACTGTTAATGACGCCAATTAAATAGTAATATGTAGATAGGTAGGTTAATTCTGATTTACTGCCTGTTTTTCCTGAAAACCGAAACGTGTGAAACACCTACCTACATATCGCAAGTTCCATTAAAATGTTGCGAGCCATCGCCATTAACCGGGCACAAATCCAAAATACAGCTAATGTGAATTTCGTAATAGGAAAACCCAATAGCACTTTGCCTCGGACCCAGTACCCCACTCCCGGTAATAGTATTCGCACTTGCGACCTCTACACTATTTGGAGTACCTACCTATGTATTTGGTCATAAAGCTGTAAAAAGATCTTTCAGCGCGTGGCCAAAACCGGAACTAACACTGACTTCTTGATTTTGAACGAAGATTCTTATCTTTATTCTCTGCACACTTGGCAAATGAGAGCTAGACTGAAGAAAGTGTAACATGGACTGTCACAACACTATTTTTGTTATGTACCTACGTAACAAAAAGGGTCGTCTCGTCACGATAAAGAACAGAAAATAGCAAAACAAAGAAATAGGCACAAGACAAAAAACAAAACAGAAAAAAAAAGTGTAACATTTCGACAGATTAAAATGATAATTTTTTTTTTGGTCTAGCTCTCTTTCGCACCATGTGCAAAAGCGAATGGAACTTCATTTAAACCGGGTGTCTCACAACACCTCTCGACTAGTTTTAACCCCCGACGGAAAAAGAGGGGTGTTATAAGTTTAACGTGTGTATCTGTGTGTCTGTCTGCGCTATCGTAGCTGCCAAACGGCTAAATCGAATTCGATTTTTTTGGTTTTCTTTGAAAGGTGACTTGATCGAGAGTGTTCTTAGCTATTAAAAAAAGTTTCAAATGCTTTGTTTTTGTTGGGGTTTTGTTAATTTTTAATTTAATCTTAACTTGTATATAATACATTTCACAAAGCAATTTACACAAATATTTACCTACAGCGCCCCCTCCTGGCAACGTCATTCCTATTTCCACCTAGACCTATACCTACTTATATAGGTACTGTGACATAATATTCACATACAAACTAGAAATAGTTAATCTAACGTCAGCAGTGTTGGATATTTGAACTTGATGTATCGCACCAATCGTTCACGCCCGCGGAACGGTATCGCTACGTTAAAATGTATTGTCGACATGTTATTATGTATGTATTTTTAGTTATTTACACAAACTTTTAAGTAATCGATTAGAAGTTGGGTAATATGCCTTGGATAAGCTATAAAGGAAAGGTAGTAATTGGCCCAGGTGAAGACTAAAGCATAAACTAAGACAAAGGAAACATTTTCTCCTACAATGTTGTCATTATTTTCTGACTTCGAGACCTTTCATGTCTATAGAAATAAATAAAACTTTATTGCTAAAAATGATACAAAAGGCTTTCAATATCCTAAACAAGGTTACACAAGGCTTTAGTACTGCTGCTTAGAAGACAGTGCTCGGTCATAACAAAACATTACAAGCCTATGAAAGATCGATATATAAATAGATAAATATCTGACTTTAAAGACAACAAATTATTCCATCAGCATTCTATGCTGAAAGGGAAACATGTAGCCACCTATTTTCAAATATTATGCAACGTAACCTTTCCAACTTTAGCCGGCCTTCAACAGTACAAAAAGTCAACTGACCACGGCTAGATCCAACTCACACTCAGTATCCAATACTGTTCGGGACGCTATTACATCTGTAGTTGCACTGTCCTACTCTCTTTGCAGTTCAGTTTCTATGCTATCACAAGCTCGGCTCCAATTGGCTGTGCATTTCCCGAAAACAGCCGAATATCTCCGATGTATAGTATTTCGATTAGATTTACAACACGATCCCGCTAAGTAATCAGTTGGTAACCGTGTACCGTGCAGGCCATGTGAAAGCTATTATTCAAAATAGTGCCGAGCGCTAACACAAGCTTACTCAACCGCAAACTATTTTGTTTACATTAGCCTTAGTTAGCAGAGTCATTCAGTATAGCGAACTACTAAAATTGGTTGAAATACGGGTAGCGATACATATAATGCACAGTCAGGAATATTAATTGCACCCACGTCAATTCGCTGTGTTATAGCCTTTTAATGCTATAGGTATGCTAAGAGCGTGCTTTCAGCTTTTTCGGAAATATTATGCGTTCACCTAAAACGGGCGATAGACGTGGGAGGAAGTCCGCGTACTTATGGCTCGGCGAGCTTACTCGCCCGTCTGTCAACGCCGCGAGCCGCGAGCCAATTTGACAATGAAATGAGCAAGCTTCCCGTGTGTCACCGACGGCGAGCCGAGTAAGGTCACGAACTTAAAGACCGCGTACTTTAAGTACGCACGTCTATCACCCACTTATGCATGGCCTGGAAAGGCTTATGCTACTGGAAGGCAAGAAAAATGGTCAGACGCGATCAAGAAGCTGTTGTACACAGCGTTTTCCCAGCGGTTCATACTGCAGAAGACCGCATAGTTTGGAGACGTGCCGTATGTCGTCGCGATCCTCAGCATTGAGGGTCTCAGATTGATAGTAGTTATTGGAACGTACGGATAATTGAAGTAGATAGTCAATTTGCTTAACATTTTCAGTAATTTCCCTGGCTTTACGTCCAGCGCGTCCTTTGCACTCAGGTACCTTGCTGGCTAGCTAATATTTTTGCCACGACACGAGCTCTTCTTATTTAATTCTTACCAAAACGAGACAAGAATTCGTTCGTCTTCTGTACCTAAAGAAGACCTCATTGTTAGAGAAACCAAAACTTACATAAAGATTACCAAAAACACGTATGTCATGGCTGTATTTTGGCTTTAAAAATGCTCGTGTATCATGAACGTCTGAACTTTGCCTTACACGCCCACCCCACACACGCAAAAGCTTTCAGTTGGCTTTTACAGTTGATTTTTTCTTCTCAACACAAATGTGTGTATGTCAGAACCACGCTTTTCACGTAGCTGGTTGCCATGAAAACCGATGTGAGTCTGATTTTGTTGAACATTTTAATACGTTCGGATATCACACTACTAGTTTTGAATACATGTACGTTTAATAGTAAGCAAGGATAGAAAAAATGCTCAATAAGTAATTGTTTGTTTTTTTTTTGTAGGGTGGCTTATTTAAATAGCAAATCCAATTGACCTCGTTTAATGAAAACTCGTGAAAAATACCTGTATCCATAAGTTCCCTTTTATCATTATGAATATTGCTAAACAAAAAATTTACTTATTCACAGCTTTTTAGGGGTTTGTTACGCATGAATGAAATATATTCGGATATATAGAAATACCATGAAACCCTCATATTATAAATACTACTTAATAGTTATTTTCAACACACTTGCTCGTAAAGTGGCTCTTATTGAACCAGTTTTAGGTTCATAACGCAGTGTATTATGGAAGCGTGCTTTTTACTTTACATTAATTTTAACTTACTATACATTAATTAGTATGAACTATCCTACTAATAAATGAGCATTCTCTATTTACACCCGAGCAGAGACTGCGCTTTTTTCCGGTAAGACTGCAGGTGGCACGCGCGCAGGCCACTTGACCCGCCTAGACGAATCGCGCTGGCCTGCCCGTGTGCCACCGCGTTCGCGCGGAATAAAACTCTATCTGTACTATTAAATAAGGGTTTATATCGTCTGTGGCAATTTCAGTCTATATTGTTAGTGAACAATATAGACTGAAATTGCCACAGACGATATAATACATAATACGCAAATGGGGTTAGGGTAGTGACCCTAACCCCATTTGCGTATTATGTATTATTAACATTATTATATTTTTATATAGGCTGTTCAGCGGTATTACCAGTGCCTTTATTTACACCCGCGCGCGCATCGCTAGCGGAAAAAACAAAACCAGCCGCCAAATATGAATAAATTATAATAAATATTTGTTAACATTTTTGTAATCATTATTAAAAATGTCGATTTCATGTAGGGGAGAAGAGCGTAATAATAAATAGATTTGACTCCGCCATGGTACGTTTAGTGATAATAAAATAAAAAATCAAATCATTTTTTTATGTATAGGCTGTCTAACGGTTTTGCCAGTGTCTTTATTTACACCTATGGAAAAACAAAACCAGCCAGCGGCCAGCGCGCCATTTTTCATAAATATTTACTATCGTTTTCGTTGTGTGGTTTATTTTACCTATGAAAAATACAAAATCTAAAGTATTGCCACCAAACGACATAGAAGTTTTTAAAAGAAACTCCGGATAGTCAGTACCTGACAACAAAGGTCAATTAAAATTTATAAATCTATCATTTCTATAGTTAGGTACGTTATTGTAGCATAAGTTCTTATAACAAGTCTGTTTTTTTCCTCGCAAGTGTGTTGAAAAACGTCGTATGAAACGCGTGTGCATTGATTATTACACTCTCGGCTACCTTATCGCGTGAGCCGCAGGCGAACGCGATTAGGTAGCCGAGAGTGTAACCGCCTCGACTATCCAAAAGAGCACACTCATATCACAATGTACTATTATGCAACTGTTAGATAATAAAGGTTGTTATATAATAATAAAAAAGCAACTGTAAATAATTAGGTATTAAAACACTCATGTGATACTATTATCACACTCATACAAGATGTTATCTACACCCATGATATGAATTTTCTATAAAAGTTTCTTTGCAATACCAATATCGAACAAAAATGGCGCGGTACGACGTGGATTCGAATTCGAATGTGTTTTGTTTTTAAATTACGGTGCTTTGTTAGTGAAACCCTCTTGATTAATAGTGTTCTTTTTTTAAATGAGTTGCTTTATGAAATTCAGTACAACATTATAACACCCGTTTGGATGATATTATGGTTACTATGACACTGGATGCTTTAATGTTGGCAATAAGCTAACTGTTTTAGAAACTTTTATAGAGGATTTATAGGATGGGTGTAGATAAATAAAGTAATATTATCATATAACATCAATCAACGAAGTTCCAATATTTCTAAGTTTCCCTTTACGAGAACTTTGTTATTTTATATTCTGCGTCATGGAGCTCATTCAGAATCGGTGTGGGCTCCAATCGATAAATGTTCCCGTGCGTAGGTTTTTGTCTTCTAACTTAATTTTCGTGGCGCCAAGTTTATTTTCATTTTGTTCAGTAACCTTTAAACGGAAGTAATATGTTACAATAACACGATTTCACTGCTAAATAAGTGCTTTTACATGTTTCAACCTGTCATAAATATAGTTCATTTGAAAATGCCATTTTATATTGCACTATGCAGCGAAGACCCCAAATCATTGATGACGATATTATTATATCAATGATTTGGTGTCTTCGCTGCATTGTCTTCTTCCATACATCAATATCATCATCCTCAGTATTTACTCCCTTTCAAACCATATTTCACACAAGTACACAATCCTTCCACCGTTTACATTATCAATATACCTATTACTTTTCCCCATGACCCCCTTTTTCCCTTTTCTTTTTCGGACTTTGAGAGTGAGGGAAGAGAGACTGCACTTTTGTTTGCACACACACTTGTGCACTATACTATCTCCCGCGCCGAAGGCTAGTCTCCGTTGAGATTGGCCGCCCGCCGGCGCCGTGGCCGAAATACGGTCTGGTGGAGGACGATACTTTTACCCCATGTAGCCATTTCGCTTGCCTAGTGTACAGGCCATACAAATATTTATTCCAAGCGGGAATTGAATCCAAGTTCTCTAGGTAACACAAAGATGTACTAATGATGTAATTTATATGCTGAATATAAACGTAATAGGTACCTTTCGTTTTCAGAATACGAGTTTTGTAATTAATTAAATTAATGAAATATTGTGGAAATATTAGGCAATATTTCGTCATGTTTTTACTTGTTATTGTAAACAACATGATATTCGTTACAATTACAATAGATCGATTATTATATCACATTTCGATTTTTCTCTGGAGGTCATTAAGAACAGCAACATTATATTCAGCAATATAATAATAATAATAAAGTTTATTAATAAAAAATTAACAATACAAATAAGCCTTTGGTGAGCCACAAACTAAGCGTCGCTTGTATCTTGTGGCTCAGGGACATTAAGGAACGGCCTTGGCAAAGTCCTATTATAAAACTTTGATTTAACCTTCCTACCGATCATAAGCCCTTGGCTGTAATAAAACAGATTTGAACGTCCGTCATTAAGTCATTACACACCAAACTGTAATAAAGGAGGAAATAAAACGCGTTCCATTGGGAAGGTCACGAGGCGAGGACATGGAAATTAGAGAACAGTTACACAGAATAGGAAATGTTTTAATTGCTATACGTGAAGCGGTAAATACAAGCTTTTTGTGACAAAGTATTGCGTGGCTTTTGAGAATAGTTGTAGCAGTAAGAGAGGCAGCCAATGATAAGGCTCTTAGCTTTAAACTCGAGCTACAAATATTATTATTGAAAATGATCCCCAATGCCCAGCAATGGGACAGTATAGGCTAGCTAATCTGAAGTAAAAACTTAAAGCTGGTAGTAGCGCCATCTATATTCTGTAGATCAACACTACGCAAAAGCATTTTACCCCCTACCAAATATCGCTCAACGCGCCTAAAGAACTTTCCACTTCAAAAATGACCCCCAACACCAGAGTCCAGGATAAAGTATATATTCTAATTACTTAAACTTCAAACCAAGGAACAAAGGAAACACCAATATACGCTGTGTTTACCTTCTCTTACCTGTCTATTTTTATTCAGATACAATAAAAGAGTCTTTTTTATCGTATCCAAGCAATATAAAGCATCGGTAAAACATGGCAGGTAAATCCATAGCCACCCTTAAATCCGCCAAGAAATAGAAACGGGAAAACAGCTTGCTCCAATCGCCAAACATTCCCAATACATACAAATAACACGACTGAAATGAAAAGCACACACACGCACACTCCAGTATTTTTCTTTCATTCGGCAAATCTGAATGTAAATCAACACGCACACGAGTAAATGCCTCTAGGTACACTGTACACTCAAACAAGGAGCTAAGTATACAGGCAAATGACTTGCAGCTTCTTTTCTATATAAATACTAGCTTTAGCCAACGGCTTCAAACGCGTGAAGGTTGGAAATTATCCTATGGGTTCGTTGAGTAGTCAAGTAATACTACCCGTTCAAGGCTTTTTTTAGAGGGTGCATTCCAAAATCTGGCAATGCGGCAAATAGTTGTCAATATAATATCGGTGTTTCGATTAATTACTAAATGATGTTATGAAATATTACTTTGTAGAGCACTAAAATATTGACGAATTGGAATAATAACACTGTATTAGGTGTTGTAATAACAGATTAATGATATAACTGTCCAATATTACGCTGTTTTGATTAAATTGCAATTTCCGACGTTATCAACTTTTAAAATGCACTCTTAACAGGTTTACTGTCACGTCACAATGTAGAGAGAGTACTTGACAGGCAAAGTGGAAAGCATAAAAAGATATCACACACACACAATAAAATTGAATATTGGCAGTGTCGTGGAGAGATGAGTATTTTCGCCTGTATACCTAACTCTTTAGTCGACTGTACATTGGTACTTTAAGCCGAAGGGAATACAACACGTTAAATGTTTGCTTAGGACAGCACGGAGTAAGTTATTTTCTATAAACTGATAGGCTCAAGCTTGGTCCTTATCACACTCCCGCTCGATTAAGAAATGCTAACAAACACATATGTTTTCTGTGAACTACTGCCATTTCTGTGTGCGTTAAAAATTGTTTGATGTCGTTAAACTGTCGTACTGAATGTTTATTTATGGGTAATTCGTCAACTCGTCCTACATGCCTACGGCCCATCTAAGACAACTTGCAGAAAATAAAAGAACGTCCTAAATGGGCCGTAGGCATGTAGGACAAGTTGATGAATTACTCTTATTTATGTTAACTAACGAATTATTTAGGAGGCAGTATATTTGGATAGTAAAAAGGTACACGGAACACTAGAGAGGGCTTTTAAAATATTCACTTGATGACTTGTACCAGTAGACAAACATAACTTATTTTTAAAATTCGAAACCATTCAGGAAACCTCAATATGATATTGAGGTTTCCTGAACGGGATCGTATTTTTTTTTTAAAGTTATGTGTTTTTAGAATTTTAAAATAGGGGATAACTGAAAGTGCATTTTCTACGAGATTTTGGCTGGACAAGACAACGTCTGTCTGGTCAAATAATTAATAATTCAAACTTCTAACAACAGCTATTTGAGGATTTGTGATGTGTTTTCAGTAGTCAAAAATCCTTTTCCGTCACTCTCCTAAGCCATAAGCTAAAAAAGTTAAATTACACACACAATCACAACGAATTCTGGCAGTAGTGGAAAATGAATATATTTTGCCTGTTTATCAAATAGCTTGTTCGACTGTACAGTACTGAACATAACTTTACATACCATCCGTCTAGACTTATCGCTTAGTTGATTGATCTCGGAATTTCAAGGGGCTCTTACATGTTGCTCACTTGAAGCTCGAGTAAAGCCACACAGATGTTATGGCAAACAATATCATTAGGGTAATGGTAAATTTTCATAAATTTTCTTAATATCTTTAAAAGTACTTATTTTAAAATTATAAAAACATGTAGGTACTTGAGATCCTGGCAACAAGCCCTTTCATTTGATATGCCAGACGATACAGTTTGTAAAACTTTTTTATTTTATTTTCTAATTTTCTGGGGGGAAAATAAATAAATTTTGAATATGGGTAACTTGGGGGAGTTACCCCCATATTCAAAATTCATTTATTTTCGTTGAAAGTCCGTTTTTGGGTCACAGAAATACTTATAAATATCAACTTAATTGGTCCAGTGAATTCGGAGTAAATTGGCTGTTACAGACAGACAGACCGACAGACTCAGGGGTGAGGGTTCCGTTTTTTATTACATGGAGCCTAACCTACCTTAAAAACAATAAATCCACTTACGATTTAAAAATCTATTTGTACTTTTCTTTACTATACCTAGTGTTGTAAGGAAAACCAGTTGATTCCTCGCTAACACTATAATCACCGAATAGCGTACAATTTAGATCGTATATGTAAAGAAATAATTCAGCATCGGTCAATTACGTCACTACTAACTTCCAACGTCTACATTGTACGAGGTTTTATTTCTTGGAAACTGTACCAATTTGGGCCCAAATTGGACAAACGGCCGAGGAAATAATAATGTTAATTAACTGGAAAAACAAAGGAAACGAATGAAACGATCTTTTCCGTCGTGCCCCGAAGTTTATGAGTGTGACAGTACATCTGTTTGGGGACTTTATGGGAATGTACACGTATTTTTGTTATGTCTACGGATGTTATGTTAAGAATTTATGCTTTGTATAGGTATGCAGAAATATTATCATTTTTGCCACAGTGTTTTATTTTCGAACAAAAGCTTTAAGGGCGCTAGGGTAGCCCGCGAAATTCAAATTTTCTTCCGTTGAATGAAAATTTAATGAAATCGTCATTCAATGCACTTACATGAACATAGAGCGTTGTATTGCTGATTTTAATGTTTATAATTCTGTTAATCCATATTTGTTACGGCCGCAAATCATATATAACCTGATACTGACCTGCAAATTGCAAAAAACGGAAGAAAATTTGAATTTCGCGGGCTACCCTAGCGTACATTTTGTATCCTACTATGACCAAACTAATTCATTACCTACCTACCTAATTGATTACATCACACAAAATTTATCTTTGAAACTAAAAACGATGAACGAAAGCTTAAAAATAAAATCCATTGTAAGAAAACTCATTTTCGCAACAGAATGAAGTCACCTACACACCTACAGGCAGGTACCTATCTATACATAAATCCATCGCAGACGAACACAAATCGATAGAAACCGTATTTGACAAAATCGGGAGTGGTACGACGAGGAATAGAACATCTATACATACGATTATAATATTGTATGTGTGTAAGTATAGTCGCCGCATTTACAGAGGCCCATTGCGTCTAAAAAGATCGGTCAGAATTGAAATCGGATTGAAACAAATGTTGCATTGCTTGTTCGAAAAAATCGGCTCAAAAACGTAACTTACGAACTTATGAAACAAATGTCTATTGTTTCGAAACCGATTTCGATTCTGATTGATCATATAATATGCAATTAGGGTGCTGATCGTTAAACTTGTAAAATAAACTTAAGGATTTAATTAATTTGTAATACTAATTAATTCTACTATTATTAACCTTTACCAACAGACATATTTTCACTAATTTTAAAAGTCAATACTTGTACGCAAAGGTGTGAAAGTTATCTCTGATAATGGCAAATATAAGTAGTATATATGTCGCAGCCTTATCGTATAACATGCCGTATTACAAATAGGCGCGCCCGATTGAAAACCGTCGCTGTTTTGAAATGCGGCTACCTTTCGTTGAGCCGGATTTCAATTCGGCTGAAATAAAGTACGCGGCATTGTATGAGCAATTCGCGTTCGTCGAAGCGGCTTAGTAACGTGGTGCCCACATACAAACGGGCGCATTTTCGATACGCCGCTTTGAAATCTGACACACGCTGCATAATCATAACTACAAAAATGGCATCGCAATCGACAACGGTGTCACAACAAAGTGAAAATAATATTGAATTTAGAATTTTGTTTTGTTCCCATTTTGTTAAGATAAATAAATACAATTTTAAATTAAAGATAAAAACAAGTTTTAAAGATTAAGATAAAAACATTCAGAACCTATATTTGCTAGCATAGTATTAAATAACCAGTACATATTCTAACAAATTATTGCATGCTTGTAAGCATTTTAATATAAGAAATGTTAAAAAAAAAAAATTGGATTTGTTATTCATAATTTATAGTCACCCTACATTGCTTCTTGTTGACAATAAAGCTAAACGTTGAACGCCGCTTTGTAGAATGTATCGCCACCACGACCCGGCTGATCGAAAGGTAGCCGCATTTCAAAACAGCGACGTTTTTCAATCGGGCGCGCCTATTTGTAATACGGCGTGGTATACAATACGGCTGCGACATATACATAGCATATTATTTACTAACCCATAACAATCGGTAAGTTATAGGAATCCAGTAGGGTTACGGAAGTGACCTTAGAAAGGTTATCAGTAAAGTTATGAACACGCATGGGGCTCGTTCATGTTCATTGCCAATCAGGCTATGGCGTAACCCTCAGTTTTGTATATAGAGCCGTTACATGAAACCATAGCCCATAAATTGTGGCCACTGGAGTGCGTAATTAATTGCATAAAGTGTATTCAACTATAAAATGTAATAGGCAGATATTATAGTGTATTGAATTAACAGTGATTTGGGTGCGAAGGCGTAGTGATTAGATAATATTGATGCCAATAATATTAGAACATGCTGGAGTACGATCTTCTATTTCCAGGGCTCTTGTCAAAATACCGCTCTTGTATGAAGGGATCTGTCTAAGTGCCTAGTATACTGATTATTCAGGATTTTCGTAGCTAAAGCCTAAAAAATTATGCCAAAAATCATGATTGCAATTGAGATGATTAGGCCAACCTAATTATAAATAAGGCTTACTAAAATAAAATTTAATTGGTTAATTAATGATAACAGGTCAGGTGGGCAGTCGCTCCATGTAAAATACTGGTATTCAGCTGCATCCGGTTAGACTAGAAGCCGACCCCAACATAGTTGGGAAAACTGTATTAGAGCACCATTTGCGATACCTTGTCGTAATGTTGTTTTTTTTTTAAACCTACCCTTTTTTCAAACATATTCAAAAGTTAAAAAGCTCTTTATTTTTTTTGTCGTGTTGTTAGATTACAATACATTTTGTTAAGTATTTCATTTAATTTCGTACTGCAAATAAACTAGAGCGTAATAAATTGCATCATTCCGTAGTCATTCATTAAAATAAATATCATTGAACACTGGATTTCGCGGACGTCCTGAAAGCATGAATGAATAAAACCTGTGTAAAACCAGCTTCACAATATTGTGCATTATTTAACGGGAATATTTTGTTTTTATTAATTTTTTATCGTGTGTGATTTAATACGTATTACTCCTGTGTAATTCAGGAACTTTATATGATAAAAATGAGGTTTTATTGGTTGCCAAGATTTTATCTGATTATACCTTCTGGTTACGGAGAATTTGATGGTCAAAGTTCCAACATTTTTTCACAAAAACAAGTTTTAAATGTTATTACTTTAAATATCCCTTTACCGTTGCATTATACCCATGTGCACAATGTTTTGCGGGTGTTACATTGCGCGCTGTCGTAAACAGTGATTTTTCAAACTAAAAAGATGTCATTTCCCAGCAAATTGCTTAATGTAACAGCATTTTGCTTAGTGTTATTTAGTTTGATGTACCTACAGACTTTCGAAAACGGCTATGTGATGGGTCTAGCAATAAAACAAACACGATGGATAAACATTACAACATTTATTAATTCTTAACGGATTACGAATACAAATATAGGCAAGCTTAAAAACGTCGAACCGTTTCGTTTTATAATTCATAGCTGTCAGGACATTACTATGAAATATGGATTTTAACAATAGACCTACAACCCTCATGAATATTCAACTTGTTTGTTAGAAGTTAAAATTACAAGCTTCTCTTAGAATAATTATTTTCATTAGTAAAAGGTACCTAGATTGTATACTAACAAACCTTAATTGGCACTTTTCAACCAACATTATACCTTTGCATGCAAAATGGTTTTATTGGTTCTTCACGACCCGTGTACTATATTCCAGATTCATGTCTGTTCCACGTGCATGTGCATTTAACCGACACAAATGCGACATGCACAACTACCCAATACCTACCTATAATTATGTACCTACCTATTTTCTTTGTAAAAGAAATAAAGGACTTATTAAGCATTTCATTGTTAAACTGTACATTCGTAATCCTAATCCTAACTAATATTAGAAATGCGAAAGTGAGTTTGTTTATTATTTTGTTACGAGTTCACGCTAAAACGGCTGAACGGATTTGGATGAAATTTGGCGCATGGGTAGACCATGACCTGGAAAAGGACATAGGCTACTTTTTATCCTGGATCGCAGACGAAGTCACAGGCAACAGCAAGTTAAAAAATAAAAAGGTATTTAAAATAATGATCATGAACTTTGGAATATTATCGGATATTTGGAGGAGCTCGTGGCTAAGTAATAACAGCCGCTCGGGTCGATCCATCGGGTTAAGCTACGCTTGCCGGGGTTGTTCCGTGGATGGGTGACCATTTTCACATATCGAGACTCCTCCGTGCCTCGGAAAGCACGTTAAGCCGTTGGTCCTGGCTGTCATTTGAAGATCTTTAACAGTCGTTACGAGTCGTCAGAAGCACGAAAGTCTGACAACCAGTCTAACCAAGGGGTATCGTATTACCCAGTTACTGGGTTGTGGAGGTCAGATAGGCAGTCGCTCCATGTAAAATACTGGTATTCAGCTGCATCCAGTTAGACTGGAAGCCGACCCCAACATAGTTGGGAAAAGGCTAGGCAGATTGATTGAACTTTGGAATATTATCAACCAACTTATGGCCACGTTGCCTTACTTTTAGGGCCGTTTTTAAAGGCGTAATATCTACTTTTTAAATTGTGTCGAGTTTATGAGCTATCATTAAATAATTTTGGCACACTGGACCCTACTCGATTGTATCAATTGTTACGGATGACCGTATAGACGTCATTTATTCGGACACATACGTAGTAGTTTACAAAGAGGGATACCTACTCATTGTATACTACCTGCTATGTGTTTGTATTATAGTATACTAAGGGCGAATTTCACCAAACTTTTACCGAGTATAAGTCTTATCCTGCGAATAAATTTTAAATTTTTGACAGTTTTTCCATACAAAAACTGTCAGACGACAATTTTATTCCACGGATAAAAGATATCTGACTTTGATAAAATCAACCCTAAGAGTATCCTGATAGTAAATATCGAGTCTTCTTACAACTAAGTGGTTACTGGACTATTTTCTCTATTCGAATGTTCTTTGTTTTTATGTGAGTCCACTACGATTAATAAACAAAATTACCTTACGCCAGACGAATGAAAACCTCCCAGAGTCTGTTTAAAATGACACAATCCCACTGAAACGCACTGTTCGCACACAAAAAACAGTTAAGTAGAGTACACTGCATACGCCCAGTATCACTGTCAACCAGTTTCTATCACTTACACCTATCATATCACTCCGTACATTATTACGTAACACTCTCTCTAAAAGCACTTTTACGTGGAACAGCGGAAAAATCAACCATTATATTTTATAGCGAAATGCACTCTCGGATCGCGAAAACGTAACACAAAGAGTTTCAAGTTTTTTTCGAATGTCAAATATATCTGCGCAGAACGTCGCACGACTGTCCAGGCCCCTTCGGTTGATCATATTCTATTATCATTTGATAGGCCACCTCCGTTTAGGACCGAGTCGTTGTGCGAGGAAGTGTCGGATCGTTTTGTCGTTGATAACTCGATTCACGTGTCGGCAGGGAATGATGGCCATTCAATGTGTGAGTCGGTGAACTCGTCATTAAACAGAATTATGTTAACGTTAAAAAAAACAAAGAGACTAACTACGCAAAACAATTTAGTTAATTTATTTTGCTCACGTCTCGACCTTTCTTTCACTTAAGGCTTCCTCATCTCACAGAGCCTTCTTCCGGCTACACATAATTGTGACATAATTGCCGCGCATAATTCCATTGCACGTTCACTACGAGGCAATCTGTGTTCAATTCACATAGGTACTGGATTGGATCACGTATCCGATCATGATTACAAATGTTTGCGCGCAAATAGCACGCGTGTGTGCATTTTCCAATTGTTGTAATTAGTCAACGTGGCGCAGTGGGAACGCGCACTTTTTTCAGTAGGATTTTGTGACAAATCACGCATGGATTTATTGCAATATGGATGACATGATTTTAGTTGGAGTTGGTGTATTAAAAAGTTATTGGCTTTTCCATATTATTTAATTTAGGCAGGCAATGTAATGTAGAGGTAAAAAATGTAGGTAGTGTAATTTAGTACCTATCAGACAGTTCAAAGCTGATACAGATTATTTTTAAATATGTACTAATAGGTTTTAGCTGATGATTCACTTTCATTTTATTTGTCTGAAAAGTAGATTATAAATTGGAATCCTAACTATATAATATTATAAATGCGAAAGTGAGTTTGTTTGTTTGTTTGTTACGCTTTCACGCTAAAACGGCTGAACGGATTGGGATGAAATTTGGCATGACCTGGATTAGGTTATAGGATACTTTTTATCCCGATAGTGCCACGGGATCGAGACTTACGCGTGTGAAACCGCGGGGCGCAGCTACATAAAAATAATTTCTGAAAGCTAACTCTAGGCAAATTAAGATTTTCATATACTTAGCTACTAACACTGCATACAGTTACAGAATACATACCTACTTCGTAAAAAAACTGAGAACTTACAAAGCGCACAACTTCAGTGAATGTTTTAAAAGAATTAACCGCTTGAGTCCTAATGATGCACGCGATGCATCAATCGGAAATATCCTTCAAGCGCCACTGATGCATAAAATGCATCAGTCGATGCCACGCAACTTAGATCTCTATTTCTACTGAAATACGGGTTAATAGTGTCTATGGGCAGTAGTACTCTAGAGTTGGATAATATTCACGTCAAATTAATCTACTAAATGCTTAATCTGTGCATGGAACACCACTAAAAAATAATATTTAAAAAATAAAAATTGACGTTTGACAGTGTCATCTGTCAGAGCGCCTGCGCGCGTGTGCGCGGACGGTCTCCGTGCATATTTTAATAATTATTTCGTGTTTTTACTGCCGTAATCGTCGTGAAGTGATATTAAATCAAATTAATAATAGTTTATACATCGTGTGTGATAATAATATTACCAAAATACATAAGTTGAGTGTGTAAAATTAGCGTATCAAAAAAATGCCGTAAAAGTACTGAGTGTGGTGGTGATTATGTGAATAGTGTTTGTTTTATAATGTTTACAGCGTGGGAAGCTACTATAAAATATTAATTAGTGTAATTGAATCAATTTGTAAGTGATTTATTTTCACTACTATAACGACATAATAACAACATTTTGTCGTCAAAACACGGTCCTTGAAATCAAGGTCAAGATGACCTCTAGTTACGTAATAATTTTGTTTTTTATTTTCTGTTATTATCTCAAACTGTTATTTTTTTTAGATTCGTTATCTATTCATAATACTGCCTGCAAAATTTTATAACAATAGAAACAGTATTTTTAACAGAAATCGTCAAAACTTAAGAACAAATAAACTACTACGCACTTTACGATAATATTGTATTATTGTAAATCCTATTGTATTCATCCGTTCACCGTATATAGATAAGTATGTAGTCTGTTTATTCAAGAATCCAAACTACTTTCCGTTATCGAGCTGCGATATGTATAACTCAAGATATTGAGGTTTTACCCGGAGCCGCTGACACGCGGCGGGCCTCCGGGGCGCGATGTCGGGCGAGCAGCGGGCCCTAAAAGAATTACGCGTTCCAGCAAGGAACCTGAGAGGTTAAGTACCTAAAATCTAAATGCTAATGTTTACCTTGTTCCTAGAACAAAGTTCATACTTGGAAGGTTAAATTACGAATGTAAACCTTCCACATGGGTGTCTTTCTGGGCCCTCACAACGTAACATAAAATTAGATGGGCATTCTGAGAGCCATCGTCAGTCGTAACGAAAACACATCAGATTTCTAAGAAAAACTTGCTTAACTACAAAATGCATGTGATATAATTTTGACACGAACAAGATCGAATATTTTTATCATTAACACTTTGGCGGACAGTGAATGAGATACAACTGAAATTTTATTGTTATTACATCTATGTGCGTTTACTGTCCGCCAAAGTGTTAAGCTTACTACTACTTGTGATATTATATGTAAAAAAATGTTCTCACATAGAAGTATTAAAACATTTTTTTTTATTAACTTGGTAAAATGGACACTTTTACTATTCTGTACCATAATAATTTACTTATCTTCTTTTGGTTTTACTTGCCGTAACATAAAATTAATAATCCCGATAGACAGCAATCTCTTGGGGATCCCGAAGATTAATGTCATTTCCATCACGCTTTGCAAACGGATTGACAACCACAGTAATGTCATGAGACAGAGATGGATTCTGGCATTTTCCGAATAAACCGAACAATATTATAGCTATGTGGGTACTACACATACACATATATATATACAGGGTGTTAGGGTAAACACTGTTATCCTTGCAACCAGTGGTTTTGTTAAGAAGCACAGCGATTTTACATATAATAAAGCACATAAAGTGCCATTTTAGTTAAGATACATAAGGAAACTAGGAAAATGAGCCTAGTCAAGTACTCTAGTACGATTCCTATAAGAGATTGTAACTCATTATGTCCTTAACAAGTCATGTAGTACTTGAAATACCTTAAATACTTGAAAAATAGCTTATATACTTACGAAAAAGTAAATAACTTCTATACCCCTCGAGGTACATACATATAAGTTGTGTAATAATGTTAGTTAAACATAAATACATTAGGGGACATTATGTATATAACAAAAACATAACGCTATGTACGGTTTTGAAAGAATTCCATTGTATTATTATGTAGCAGAAATGTAAACAGTACTATATACAGATAAGGAATCCCTTGGCCGACAAGCCCCTTGCCCCTCCTGTACCCTTGACCGACACAACTGCGCAATACCCCGCAGACACCCGAACCCCTTCATCACCTCCTCACTGATACAAGTGTCCAGATTAGTTGGACGATCATTTTGGATTTGTACGCGCGGTATGCGCAACTTGTGTATACGTGTAACATGTATAAGTATATCTCGATGTAAAATCATATTCAGTTTCCATCAAAAGTCTTCATCAGTCAGACAAAAGTCTTCTTGTGAGCAACATCTCCGTCGCGAAATAGTGTGTCCGCCTCGTGTTGCTCATAGCTCGCGCTCCGCCCTTATTAACTTAGTATAGATTAGCATAGATTAGTCAGTAGTGTTTACAGTATTTTTATAGTAGTCTAGTTATGTTTTTCAATCGACATTTCGTACCAAGTTATAAATAAATAAGTGCTAAGACTGATTATTGTGTTTAATGTAATTGTGTTTCGTGTAAAGTGTTTTCGCAAGAAATATACCCTGCTTTCACTCAACCGTTTGTTTCGTTTGCTACCTGTACTGCTTCCCTACACACCCGTGCGCCTGATATCCTACAATTTTGGTCCTGTCGAGCCGGATAAGCAGTACATAGCATAACGATGAGTGAAAGAAGCGCAATTACAACGCGGAGCAAGTTGCGTACAATGGAAGCTGATATGATGAAGCGTCGGAACGTCGAAGCAGATTCAGGGGTGCCGTCTGAAATGGCACCCGGTTCACCGTCGATAGCGCCTACTATGACGTCAGTTCCTGCCCCTGTGATCCCACTGGCTGGCCCCGGTCGTGTGATCGACCATCGTGAATTCGCCACGCCAGTGAGATCGGTGAGTATACAGAAGGCAAGGTCCACGACGAGCCACGTCTCCTCGAGGAGCGGCCAGAAAAGTGCCGACTATGAATACGAGGCTGAGAAGGAGCTAGTGCGATTGAAGGAGAACCTAATCCAGAAGAAGCTGGAAGCTGATCTAGCCGAGATCGACGCCGCCGCCGCCGACGAAGAATCAAGTGATGGTGAAACAACAACGCGTCGAGTCGAAGACTGGGTAACAGAGACGACGCCTGTTGTGAATAGTGAAGTGCCCGCGCCTGCCGAGTCTCGCGATCCGCCGCCGCGACAAGTGTCCGTGTCCGCGAATGTAGTCGAGCCGCCGGTCGATACTACGCCTGCGCCCAGGCAACAGTACGCGCCCGCGTCGGTACATTTTCATAACAGTACGTACCGCACTATGCCCGCCGCGACGGCTAGTGCTTCGCGAGCGCCGCCTAGGGACGCGCCGCGTAGGGATGCGCCCGACTATGAAAACACGTTCGCTGACGACACCGAAAGAAATAGATCGCGGGACAGGAAGATAGACCAGCTGGCGGACGCTATCACAAATCTAGCACGTCCGCGGCCGGTACCTAGGCAAGCATACGAGCTGCCCTACTTCAACGGTGACCCAGCGGAGTGGCTGTCGTACAAGAATATGTACCATGACACGACAGCCCTGTATAACTTCAAGCCGCACGAGAACCTAGCTCGACTGAAGACATCTCTACAAGGAGAAGCGAAGCTAGCAGTTGAAGATCTATTACGGACTTCAACAAATCCAGCGGATATCATGAAAACTTTGGATGAAGAATTCGGTCATCCTAACTTAGTGCTTGAGTGTGCCCTACGTAAAGTGCGTGCGTTACCTAAGGTAACAGAAAGTGGTCGTGAACTTAGAAAGTTCTCAACGACAGTGCGTAACTGTGTATCACTGTTAAGGAGTGTTCGAGCAAATGGATATTTAAATAACCCGCAACTGGTAAGCGAACTTTTAACTAAACTCACTCCTATTCAACGTGCTCAATATGGTGACTTCGCTATGGGCATGGCAGCCAACCAAGGCATCGACGTTCGAGTGTCGCCGAGCCTAGAAATATTAGCTGAATTCTTGAGTCACCTAGCCCGTGCCACTTCATATTATGTACAGATGAACCTTGACACGCCCACAACAACACAAAGTAACTTTAAGCCACGAGGCAATGTTCAAATCATTAATAAACAGTTTAGAAATGTTCAACGATTGCATGTGACAGCTGAGAACGAGCAACAGGCTAAAGTTGAATCTGAGAAATGTACGTTGTGTGGCGCTATGCATAAACTCCCTAAGTGTGAAAAGTTCGAAAAATTAAATACAAACGAACGATGGGAGCACATCAAGAAACATAAACTTTGTTTTAAATGCATTTCAAAGAAACATAATAAGAATTTCTGTCGCGCTAGTAAATGTTCTTCATGTAACTATGCACACCACACGCTACTGCACGCTGAAAGGGCAAAGCCAGAGAGCATCACTAATGTTAGTGACTATACAGGCAAAGCACTATTAAAAATTATACCTGTATGTGTAAATATAGAAGGCAAAGATAAGCCGTGTTACGCATTATTGGATGACGGGGCCACAGTGTCATTAATCGACGACTCGCTAGTAGAAAATGTCAAAGGTCAGCGAGTACCGTTAGTACTACAAAGCGCGCGCGGTCAAGAGATTACGGACGAAACGTCGCGCGTCATAAATGTGTCGGTGCGCGGGCCGAGCGGGCAATCGTATAAAGTGAACTGTCGTACGTTGAAGCGACTGGACTTGCCCGCGCAAACAGTGCCAGCCGCCGTGATGGCGGAGCACGCTCACCTTCGCCACTTGGGCTGCGAAGAGATGACAGGTGCCCGGCCGCTGCTGTTGCTGGGGCAGGACAACTGGGAGTTGCTTGTCAGCCAGGACACCCGCCGAGGAAAATCAGGTAAGCCGGTTGCCTCTTTGACTAGTCTAGGCTGGGTAGTGCACGGACCTTTAGGTATCAGTCACACTAGTGACCAATCTATAAATTGTGTCGTCGATAACAAAAGTGATTTGCATGACATGGTCAAGAAACAGCTCGAATTAGAAGCTATAGGTATTTCAGAGGTGCCTCGGACGCACCAAGATATTGAACGGGCAAAGCACATATTGAATACTACCAGCCGTCAAACAGATAGCGGCGCCTGGGAAGTAGGTTTACTGTGGCGTCGCGACGACCCACAGCTGCCCGATAACTATACACACGCGCGTCAGCGACTAGCGGGAATCGAACGTCGCTTAAATAAAGACGCAGTGTATGCCACGGCCTATAAGGCACAGATAGATAGGTTGCTAGCAGAGGGCTACGCTAGCAAGGTAGAGGGCGCGGTCAACTATGAACCCGTATGGTACCTACCTCATTTCGGGGTAACGAATCCAAACAAACCGGGGAAATTAAGACTAGTATTTGATGCCGCAGCAACCTACAATGGTACGACTTTGAATGAAAATTTATTAGCCGGGCCTGACCTACTTAATTCTTTGTTAGGTGTATTGTTTAAATTTAGGCTGGGCCCGATAGGATACACCGGGGACATTGCCGATATGTTTCTCCGGGTTAAAATACGCGAGCAAGATAAGGGCGCACAGCTTTTCTTGTGGAACGCGACCGGCGCTAGGGATCCGGAAACATACGTCATGAATTCGATGATTTTCGGTGCCGTGTCGTCTCCCACGTCAGCCATTTATATTTTAAATAAAAATGCTGAACAATTTAAAATATCACACCCCGAGGCAGTAGCGGCCATAAAAACGAAGCATTACATGGACGACTACCTTGACAGCTCGTGGTCAGCCGCGCAAGCCGGACAGCTAATCGAGGAAGTGACCCACATCCACGCCAAGGGCGGGTTCAATATAAGAGGGTGGGTCACCAACTCTCAAGAGCTGCGCGACCGACTGCAAGTCGAAATGCCTGACCGGGTGTCACTCGAAAAGAGTGATAGTAACGTAGAACGAACGTTAGGTATGATATGGTCGCCAAGCAAAGACAATTTGGTATTCGACCTATCATTTAAACGGCTGCCTAGGGCCATTGTAGAAGGTGAGGTAATACCCACCAAAAGAGAATTTTTACGTTTCATTATGTCAATCTTTGACCCTTTAGGTTTCTTATATCCGTGTGTCATACAATCACGAATCTTAATGAAAAGGGTATGGCACACAGGCATCCAATGGGATGAGAGGCTTCAAGAAGCAGAGGCTAAAGTGTGGTTCGAGTGGCTTCATAAGCTGCCGATCCTAAATGACGTAACTATACCCCGCTGGTACGGCCTAAGGCCGGAGGGGATAGAGCTCCACGTCTTCGGTGACGCGAGCGAATCCGCATACGCAGCGGTAGCGTATCTAGCGGGCACAAATTTAAACGGGGATAGGGACGTGGCCATAGTCATAGGAAAAGCCAGAGTAGCGCCACAAAAACTAGTGTCCGTCCCGCGCCTAGAATTGCAGGCCGCTGTGTTGGCATGTAGACTAGCCGACACAGTGGCAAAAGAAATAGGTATACCAATTTACCGCAAGTATTTATGGACGGACAGCAAAACCATCATAAAATGGATCAACTCAGACGCGTTAGACTTTCAAAGGTTCGTGTCACACCGTCTCGCCGAGATAGACAAAAAGTCAAGTAGAGCCGACTGGCACTGGGTTCCCTCGGCGATGAACCCCGCTGATAAAGCCACCCGAACGGACTGGCCCAATAACTGTGACGAGTGGCTGTCGGGGCCCTCGTTTCTTCGCTGTCCACAGGAGCAGTGGCCGACGAGCGTCGACACCGACGCGGTGGCTGAGGCCACCTTGGAGCGGGTACAGCGACTACACGCAGCGGCGGCGCCGGGCGAACCATGGCTACACTACGAGCGACTGCCAACGTGGAAGCGCGCCTTGTACGTCGTGGCGCGTCTGCTTATTTTTGCAGATCGCTGCCGAAAGCGGCGCCAATCATCCGCCGTGACCATCGCGGACCAACACGAGGCGGAGACACACCTACTGAAACTGGCACAGGCGGAGAGCTACGGGGCTGACATCAGGGCGCTGCGGGAGGGACGCCCGCTGCCCAATGACAGCAAGCTACGGACCCTCGACCCCATGCTGTTCGAGGATGGGCTGGTGAGAGTACGCGGCAGGCTGGGGGCCTGCAGCGAGCTCACCTTCGGAGAGCGCCATCCCATAATCCTAGATGGGAAACATCCTCTCACGCGCCGTCTAATTTATGATTATCACACGGCGGCTTTGCACGCCAATCAGGAATCTGTAGTTAACAGGGTTCGAGAGAAGTTCTGGGTCACCAATCTGCGGTCGACCGTCAAGGCCGTCACCGCGAGCTGCCAACGGTGCCGCCTGGAGAAGGCCAAGCCGGTGACACCGAAAATGGGTGACCTCCCGGCCGCAAGGCTGGAGGTGACCAGAAGAGCCTTCATACACTGTGGGGTCGATTACTTTGGCCCCATGGAGGTCGCCATCGGTCGGCGCAGGGAGAAGAGGTGGGGCGTGCTATTCACATGCCTCACTACCCGCGCCGTCCACCTGGAGCTGGCGGCTTCGCTGAGTTCAGACTCGGCCATCCTCGCCCTGCGGCGCCTCATTGCGCGACGCGGGCGGCCCTCGGACATGTACTCCGACCGGGGCACTAACTTCGTCGGCGCACACGCCGAACTGCGCGCAGCTTTGCGCGACATGGACCACGCCAAAGTGGAAAATGAAGCCGCAGGCCGCGGCATCGCGTGGCATTTTAACCCCCCGGCATCCCCACACATGGGCGGGTGCTGGGAGCGACTGGTGCGCTCTGTCAAGAACGCACTCAAAGCGACGCTCCGAGAGCGCGCTCCCCGCGAGGAGGTACTCTACACCCTCCTCGCCGAGGCCGAGCTCACTATAAACAGCCGGCCTCTCACCTACATTAGCAACGATGTTGAGCACCCTGTGGTGCTAACCCCCAACCATCTCCTGCTGGGCACTGCCGCGGGAGATGCTCCCTGCACGCGGGGCCACGCCATCGAAGTCGACTCCCGCCGCATGTGGCGACGGGTGAACGCGCTGGCCGACCTCTTCTGGAGGCGTTGGCTACGAGAGTATCTGCCGACGCTCCAACAACGGCAAAAGTGGAACGACGATGTGCCAAACATTAAAGTGGGTGATGTAGTGATAATAGTGGACCAAAGTAAACCGCGTAACCAGTGGACCAAAGGGGTCGTTAAAAGTGTGTATCCGGGAGCGGACTCTGTAATTCGAGTGGTAGACGTTAGAACTAATCATGGGGTCCTGCGTCGGCCCGTAGTTAAAGTCGTTGTGCTTCCCACTAACGGGGATGTAATCGGTTGAACCCTCTTACAGGGGGTGGGATTGTTAAGAAGCACAGCGATTTTACATATAATAAAGCACATAAAGTGCCATTTTAGTTACGATACATAAGGAAACTAGGAAAATGAGCCTAGTCAAGTACTCTAGTATGATTCCTATAAGAGATTGTAACTCATTATGTCCTTAACAAGTCATGTAGTACTTGAAATACCTTAAATACTTGAAAAATAGCTTATATACTTACGAAAAAGTAAATAACTTCTATACCCCTCGAGGTACATACATATAAGTTGTGTAATAATGTTAGTTAAACATAAATACATTAGGGGACATTATGTATATAACAAAAACATAACGCTATGTACGGTTTTGAAAGAATTCCATTGTATTATTATGTAGCAGAAATGTAAACAGTACTATATACAGATAAGGAATCCCTTGGCCGACAAGCCCCTCGCCCCTCCTGTACCCTTGACCGACACAACTGCGCAATACCCCGCAGACACCCGAACCCCTTCATCACCTCCTCACTGATACAAGTGTCCAGATTAGTTGGACGATCATTTTGGATTTGTACGCGCGGTATGCGCAACTTGTGTATACGTGTAACATGTATAAGTATATCTCGATGTAAAATCATATTCAGTTTCCATCAAAAGTCTTCATCAGTCAGACAAAAGTCTTCCTGTGAGCAACATCTCCGTCGCGAAATAGTGTGTCCGCCTCGTGTTGCTCATAGCTCGCGCTCCGCCCTTATTAACTTAGTATAGATTAGCATAGATTAGTCAGTAGTGTTTACAGTATTTTTATAGTAGTCTAGTTATGTTTTTCAATCGACATTTCGTACCAAGTTATAAATAAATAAGTGCTAAGACTGATTATTGTGTTTAATGTAATTGTGTTTCGTGTAAAGTGTTTTCGCAAGAAATATACCCTGCTTTCACTCAACCGTTTGTTTCGTTTGCTACCTGTACTGCTTCCCTACACACCCGTGCGCCTGATATCCTACAATTTTGGTCCTGTCGAGCCGGATAAGCAGTACATAGCATAACGATGAGTGAAAGAAGCGCAATTACAACGCGGAGCAAGTTGCGTACAATGGAAGCTGATATGATGAAGCGTCGGAACGTCGAAGCAGATTCAGGGGTGCCGTCTGAAATGGCACCCGGTTCACCGTCGATAGCGCCTACTATGACGTCAGTTCCTGCCCCTGTGATCCCACTGGCTGGCCCCGGTCGTGTGATCGACCATCGTGAATTCGCCACGCCAGTGAGATCGGTGAGTATACAGAAGGCAAGGTCCACGACGAGCCACGTCTACGTCGTGCGCCTGATATCCTACAGGTTTGGTTTCATTTATAGAACGTAAAATCAATGGAAAATTACAACTTTTTTTTTAATTTTTTTAGATCTAAATTTTACCACAAGAGACCCAAGTTCGTTGCCCTATGCGCTAGGGCAACGAACTTGCGTCTCAACACGGGCGGGGGTTACGGGATGTGACCTGACCGGTAACGAGCGCGATCCCTCCCTTAGTCAGTCAGCTGTTTCGCTAGCAAACACGGTGTCAGATAGAAACTTTTAAAAATCTTTTAATGAAAATAACGTTTTTTTTGTTGTGTTCGGTCATTTATTTTTATATCTAAGTCAACTACCCATAGTTTGAATGACAAGAGTGTTTACCCTTACATCCTGTATATATATAAATGTATTGTTGCAAAGCATGCTCTTTGTGCATCGTAGCATAAAATTTAACTTTTATTTTGTAGACGTAAAAGAAGATTGCTTTTGTTCACTATTCAATAATACTTTTGCAGATACTGAAAATTGTATCCAACAAAGCGAACCGTTATAAACATTTTTCAGATAATACCACTAGAGGTTCAGTACGTCGAACAACTTCTGAACTATACTATACAGACACTAAATAGTTTCCTGGGTATTTTATTTGCTGTTTCATTCTTTTGTAGCTCAAAATGGACGGTCCCTGGATACAATGTTATTCTTCAATGACTAAAAAAAATTGAGAACGAATTTTAATTGTGTAGGACATTTCGAGTTCCTTTGTTTGTTCTAGTGCCTATAATAATAAAGACCCGTAATTGAGTTTGGAAAAAGTTTAATAACGTTACATACAGAAACGAATAAATGTCACATTTTTTAAAATGCGTCATGAAGCCCTATCTAGGTAGGTACTGAACATTTAAAACAAACAACGCAACAATAGCCTTTTCATTTAACGGCCTTGTTTTTAGCACAGTTCAACAACTTGTGCCGAAACAGCTTTCCACTTTAATAATTCGTTCAAAAACAACTACCTATTTTCTAAAAAAAATACCGTTACGCAGTTTACCAACATCCTCAAGAAAAACATAAAACCCACTCGTTTTTCGCGAGAAAAAACCCACCTCTTAAAAAATAAAACCCACCGGAAAACATGGCACCAATCTACCCAAAATATTATTTCAGCAAAAAAAAATATACAAGGACTTTTCATATATTTTTCTAAAATTATGAATTTGGTTTTGCATTCCATTCTGTTACAAAGAAAACTCCCACGTAACGGAAGTCTGTTTCACGTAGCGTTGCGTGCTCACAAAAGGTACAAAAAGTACTCATTTTTAATACTGTATGTATTTTACTGCTTAATTAAGCCATGTTGGGGGTGTTTGTGGTGTTAGGTAACAGTAAAACCGTTGTTTTATGTTTCGCCCCGAACGCCCCCCGCCTGGCGTAAAACCTAAAAGAATATGTTCACTTTTGCAAGTTGGTTTTGTGGCAACACTCGCAACTCTGAGTGGTTTAGCGAATTTTGTGTGTTTTTAATGTGTCTGGAGTCTATAATTTTTTTATGAGGGACTGGGCAAGTAAAATTTTTAGGCGGTGTCGGACTGGGATTATTGAAAATGTATAGCGTTTTATTATACATTACGGGGTAAGGTTCGATAAACATCATACATAACTGTTGAGCACAATATCGCATTATTTTCTATTTGGACAAAATGTTAAATAATATAATAAAAAATAAAAAATTGTTGTTTGTAAAGTCGGTTTACGGACGATAGTTTAACGTGACAACGTCTTATCAAGTGCCTTTCGCTCGCTCGTGTAGCGCTCTCGCTCCGATCGTAACGTTACAATGAGCGTAACGGGACAATGAGCGTAACAGGACTTTTTCGTGCGTGCAGCCGGCGTTCATCGATTTATTAGACGTTGTATGGAGAACGTTACAATTCTACGTATTCACGAGACTCTCAATATTCCTTTGCCATACAAAAGATACAACAGTACGTTATCTTCTCATTTGTTACCATTCGCTTCTACAGAGCGATACTTGAGCATCAAATTATATTATGAAAATAAATATTTTTATCTTTTCCTCAACTTTTCTTACAATATCAAGCTCTTTTAATAAGTTTGTTAATTAATACCCATCTTCCAACTTGAAAGGTTGTAATAAAAAACACTACCTCTTTGCTGGTTGCGGGAAACTACGAAAGGGATACCGGGACCTTGGCAATAGGCAACTGAAGGAACACGGGTGGGTTTTAGTCAGTAAAAGTCTGACATGCCCTTCCGCTCCGCCGAGAGCCGGGAGAAGTAATTTGATGATTTCCCAGACTCAAAAAAACAAAAAAAAGGTTCGATTCCCAGGTCGGTCAAAGTGTGTTATTGGGCTTTTTCTCACTAGCTTGAATTTCTGCCCGGTTTTTCTGCCCGGCAATAGGCTCGCCCCCTATTACATGGGTCTTAAATATAACTGGTGAAATGTGGTTGTAGGTACTTAGGCACACATCTGCCTAACCCTTCGGGGAATATAGGCGTAATGTTAAGTTATGTAGAAGTATTTTCATTATTTTCTCACCTTTTATAACAATCTCAGGCTCTTTTAATGAACAAGTTAATACATTTTTGTATCAACAGTTCCGAGCTCTTTAGTAAAGCAAGTTTATTTATTCGTTTTTGTTTTCAGTTTTATAACTTTTGCAGTCTTTTGTTTTATTTGAAAGAAAAGGTTGAAAGGTGAAAGGTTGTTATAAGGATTCGCGGTCTCGATAATGGAAGTTTAAGGCCCGTACCACAACCACACCACATCGCAACAAGACAAAATGTGGGCAAGCAGTGGTTAGTGTCGCTGCAGCTTCTTGTAGTTGCGTTGTGGTAACCACAAAATTTCGTTGTGGTTGCGTTGTCGTTATTAGTTGCGTTGTGGTTACGTTGTGGCTACTGCTTGCAGAGAGACATCTTTGTGTTTGCGATGTGAGCGGACGCTAGTGTGCAGTTTTTCTGGTGGTTGCGTTGTGGCTGAGACGTGGCCTTGATGTTGTGGGAGATCACCTACACGGTTGATTTTGACGGCCAAATGTAGTTTGTGTGAATAAACTATTAATTTTCTTACAAATTAGCGCCCGTCAACGTGCTATTTATGTGGTGTGGTACTTGTGATTGGGGTATATTGATTTCCAAGACTTCCTTTGTAATTTCTAAAGTAATTGTTTTTCATTTAAATGTTTTTTCATTTCTAATTATAATTCTACGAATAGTCAGTTATATGCCATTAGTGTGTGACTTTAAAGGTGAGCTGATTATGTTAAATGTCAGCCCAAGTATTCGCAGTATTGCAAATAGCTGTTTATCGATTTCTATGTCATTCAAAACTAAGGCTGATTTTAGAGTCACACTGAGCGTCGCTGAGCGTCGGCGCTGACGGCCCAATATGTATGATTATATATCATCATCCTGCTCAGCGCTGACGGCCGTGCCGTGCGATAATCATACATATTGGGCCGTCAGCGCCGACGCTCAGCGACGCTCAGCGTGACTCTAAAATCAGCCTTAGTGTGTCATTATTAGTGCTCGGCGGCACGACTACGCCGCCACCGCGCCGTCATGACGGCCACAGTGGGCTGAAATCGCGAAGTAGGGACTTAAGGCTTTTAATACATCTTATTGGATTTTACGCATAAATTCAAGCATTTTATGTAATTTTTTTTTGTTGATATTCCTCGTATTTTAAGAGATATAGGCTCCTAAACATTGTATGAAAAATAATGTGTTATATGAAGCAAATATTTTGTTATTCCCAAATATTACCAATATTCCACATCACTCCTGTGACGTCACTTGTTTACGATAAAAACTCATTAGCACGATGACCTTGATGAACGCGTCTGCCAATCAGAGCGCAGCAAATTATGACGTGTCATTACATGATTGGACACTTAAAAACAGGTAGAAAAACATGACGGTTACATTTGAACACAACCCTTTTAGTACGTTGTTACACCCCGTAATCAACGCACTACCCCATATATTTTATTTTCGTTCGGTAACAGATATTTAAATTTCGTGACAATGTTTAATGATTTAGGTTCAAATATTGATTTGGTTGTGATATTGAAAGAAAGTGGTAGTTTAAAAAATAATGATGTCCTCTTTAATGCTATAAAATCTAGATTACCAAATACTATGGTATTAAACGATGAAGACGAACAAATTTTAAAAGTTTTCTGTGCTAAGTACTGTTATAATCTTCAAAGAAGGTGGAAAAGTGCTAATCGTAAAGAAGAAATTTTTAGAAATACTAATATTGAATGGTTGACATCGGAAATAATGTGGCCAGATTTTATTTTAAAAGTTCTAAAAACAAATGACGATTGCTCTGGAGCGAGTACATCAACTGAATTTGTGACTCCTAAAAAAGTGTCAGTCGCTACTTCAACCAATGTTAGTCCAAGAAAACCTTTTTCAGAATTAGGCCCTAAGCAAAAAAAGAGACGCACTGAGAATATTCATAAAACGATGACTTCAGATGAGATATCTCATGCACATATGATTAATTTACGAGAAAGTGGAAATAAGGATATTGCTGATATACTGGATCACTTACTTAAGAATCCACAAGACGTACAAAAAGTAAAAAATAGTCTTGCAGATAAAAATAAAAAGTCAGAATTTACTGCAGATGAAGCTTTGGGGCTTGTGTTGTCCCTTAAGTTGTCCAAGTGGCAATACAATACTTTAAGACAAAGTATTAAAGAAAAGAATATTGATTTGTTGCCTTCTTACTACAAGGTCCAAATGGCAAAGGAAGAATGTTATCCACCTAAAAATGACATGATAGTGACAGATACAGCAGCTAAAATAAAATTACAGTCACTTTTAGATGTAACGACTAAGAGAATACTCAAAACTATTACAATAGATAGCACTAAGTTTAAAGAATTGACCCTCATTAGTAAGTGTGGATTTGATGGTGCTTCGAATCAGGCAAATTACAAACAAAGAATATTTTCAGAAAATGCAGAGGAAATTGATGATTCAAGCATATTTATGGGAAGTTTAGTACCAATCAAAATTGTGTCCGGGGACCAACTCGTCTGGGAGAACGATTCACCAAATTCAGCATTTTGGTGTCGTCCTATGTTTTTCAAGTTTCAAAAGGAAGATAAAACCACTATCAAAAATCAAAAGAATGAGACAGAAGCAGAGATAAAGAATTTAATAGCAACGGAAATAGCAGAAATAAAAATTTCACATTCCGTATTACTAACTATGATAGATGGCAAAGCAACCTCAGTCTTATGTGACACTTCAGCACAACGATGTGATATTTGTAAAGCAACTCCAACCGAAATGAATAACTTGCCTTTAATTCTGGAAAAAGAAGTCGATACTGATTTATACAAATACGGCATATCATCATTACATATGTGGATACGTTTTATGGAATGTGTCCTTCATATTGCCTATAGATTAGAATTAAAAACCTGGGTTGCAAAAGGCGAAAATAAAGCTATGATGGAAAACAAAAAAAGAGTAATACAAGAAGCTTTCAAAAACCAAACTGGTCTTTTAATAGATGTGGTAAAACAAGGACACGGAACAACCAATGACGGTAATACTGCTCGAAGATTTTTCACAAACACAGATATTACTGCTTAAAAAACTATTTTAGAAACTATGTCTTCAGGCCAGAGAATTGACCCTGTTAAGTTCAAGGACTACACAGATGCCACAATGAAGCTGTATATAGATTTGTACAAGTGGTTTTACATGCCCTCCAGCGTACATAAAGTTCTTGCTCACGGAGCAGATATAATTGAGAACTTCGGATTAATTCTTATTGGAAAATTGTCAGAAGAGGCTGCTGAATCTAGAAACAAAGACTTTAGAAGATACCGCGAAAACCATTCACGAAAGTTCAGCAGGACAGCTTGTAATCAGGATATACTAAATAATTTGTTGATTAGTTCTGACCCTTACATTGAATTTGTAAATGTAGAAAACATAGAAATAGTAGCCGAATGCGAAACGGATGATGATTAATTATTCTAAATATATAACAAACTATATAATATATAACTAGTGTGTTTGTGTAAGTGGGTGTCAGTGGATTAGTAGGCCTCTTGGGGAAACCACTTATTAAAAAAAACGCGCTTTGTTCTTTACCTCAGGGGTGGTGTGGAAATGAGAATGAAAAATTAAAATTCTCTGAAATCGCAGAAAATCGCAGCCCGACATATAGCTGAAAATTTAGAAAAAAAATCATGTAATTCATATCTGCAAACCATATTTTGAGATGTCTTGAGAATTGGAAGAAATTCATATAAATATGTTTTCTTTCATACAAAAAAAAATATAATTTGCTTTATCTTCGAAAATAGTTAATTTGAGGAAAAATGTACATTTATAAAAATGTCTTGTATTTGATGCTAGAACCCGAATATCTAATAAAAAATTAAAGAATTGCATGTTGATTTTCATACATCCCTAAGTCCATCGACGTCCGATTTCAGCCTACCGTGCGTCACTGCGCCGTCACCGCGCCACCGTCGCGCCGTTCCGCTTGTTTAATTAAAGTATTATAAAGCGCGTGCACTTTTGCAAGCAGCTGGCGATGGAATAGAAAAACAGTTTAAAAAAAAACTAGTGGTGTGGTGGCGGCGTGGCGTCGGCGCGGCGGCACGGAGAGGCGCGGCGGCGGCGCGGTGACGGCGTCGCGTCGCCGAGCACTTACGGATAAGACGTTATTTCTTCTACGTAGAACAGACATCCGCACATAAGTGGTACCAATTTGACATAGCCAACGCCTTTATGTCGTACCAGTAAAGACCATTTTTGAAGTGCAAGTGTTTTTCTGATGTGCGTTTGACTGTATGGCACAGGTGATTATGGTAAACTAGTTAATAACTCAACTAGTTTCCAAGTATTGGGAATACCTTGGAGTTGAGAATAGGTAATTGATTTACAAGGTCTGTTTATCAAGCAACAGAAAGTTAGAGAAGCTTTTGTCGCTACATAAAGCTTTTCTGGTTCCCAGAAATCAGATTCTGGTCAGATTTTGAAATCAGGTAATTGTCTGTAAGAAACATTATCGAATTCCATACAATAGACACCCACAATCAGATCATCTACTTATCACAATGGTATGTAGGTATGGTAAGTGAAAAGTAACTGCGTAAAGGAAGGAGGATTGCTCACTGAAAATATAAGCCCCAGATTTTTAACAAGCATCAAAATCACGCCACAACAGAACAAGCTTGTCGTTCCTATTATGTACAGTGTACACACGGCTTCGCATCAAGCTATACATTTCCAGTATAAGCTGACCTCACATTGTACGGAAATCGTATACAATGCGAGATCAGCATAAACAGGAAATGTATAGCTTGATGTGTAGCCGTGTGTACCTGCCTATACAAATGTATATTCTTATTTATAAGACAAGCAAACAAAGTGTTAGGTAAGATGTCTAATACTCAGGAGAACAGCTTGCTTCAAAAATAAACGGTAAATAACGGTAGGGATACAAGAACCCGTTTCACTAAAATTCGTGGAACACAGAAACGTATTTATGCCGAATTCCTTCATTCCTTAGGCCCGATGTACACACGGCTACACATCAAGCTATACATTTCCAGTATAAGCTGACCTCGCATTTCACGGAAATCCTATACAATGCGAGATTATCATAAACTGGAAATGTATGGCTTGGTGTGTAGCCAAGTGTACATGGCAAGGTTTCTTTAATGCACGGCGCGCTAGCCGCACCGCAAAATAAACGTGTGAGCTTGTATAAGACACGGCACAACCGGTATTTTTTATTGTATACGGCGACGGCTTTTTATTAATATCTTCTAATATAGCTGCTCCTCCTAGATTAAATCTTATAGGGGAAATTAGTTTGATTAATAGATTAATAAGATGGCGCCGTAGTTCCGCAACACAAACTTCCATAGTGATCCACATAAAATTGACGACCGTAACATGCGGCGAAAAAACCGTAATTTTTCACGGCAAAAATCGTCTATGTATAACGGGTCTTAGTCGTGTTCCCCTCTTTATCGATTTGTTGTCGAGGGGTACGAAAACCACTGTGTTGTTGCATGTTTTATTCATTGTTTTGTATCCGTTGGCGTGGTTTCTCCTGATGACGTACCGGGCCGCTGTTTATAGGGTGTTTTTGCGACGAGTGATGCATGCTTCGGGAAATTGTTGTTTATTGAATACTTGTTTAGTTTCAATAAATATTTGGGGTATACTAAGTATCTATCTATACCAATTAATTGGCTAACTTCTACTTCTAAATTCAGTCTTGGAACTCAGTAAGAAAGTAATTGTGTCAGAAATGGTTTTATACATACCAAAATGTGACCAAGCTGCTTCCTAATAAAATAAAATAACGGCGTGTCAAAGTGCTCGTAAAAGCATTTTCCTTGAAATCAACGTTGTTATACCACAATAAAGTACATCTGCGGGGTTCCCAGACCTAGCTATATAGAACGTCTCAATTTTGCCTGAAATCTTGTAATAAACGCCGCGCTAAGATGAGTCATAAAAAGATATTCGAGAAAAACATGTTAGCAGTCTAGAGGATTTGGTATCTTTGTTACGAAACTTTAAAGCAAGAGTAACAAAGTATATTTGCAAAATCAAGTAAAACTTGAGCGTATGTGTATTCCTAGTTGACGGGTTGAAGCTCAACTTTGTCGTACGTCAAAACAATTTACGTAGTTACTAGATAGTGCGTATATATATAAAAAAATAGCTTCTGCCAGCGCGTGTGATAACTTTATAAAGTATAGCTCATGTTACTCAGAGATAATATAGCAATATAAATACTGGTGATTTTCTTTTAAATTTTTTATTTAAGTACAAATAAAAATACGAATATTTTCTCTTTTATTAGTGTTGATCATCAATTCAGTACATTATTGAACTTCTTCCATTTCAGTAAAAATAAGTCCTACTGAATTAAAATTATGTTCGAAGTTCACATAGTAGATATACCTTCTGTGTGAATTCCGTTAAGTAAAGAAATAAGTAGAAGTTATTTCAAAAGTTCAGAGTAAAACATTAAGAGAAATAGAATTAAGGAAAGATTAAAATATTACATTAAGAAAAAGTTGAATCTAACTTGATGTTGATTGAAATTTAATTATTTTGAAACATGCCTGGCACAGATATTTGTTAAACGAGATGAAATAAACAGTTTCTTTAATAATAAAAGATCGTTTGGTTGTAGTTTGAGCCAATGACGGTACAGAGGAACTTTTTAGCTAGAATTTAAAAAATACCTTCCGTTGTTTGTAGTCGTTAAGTAATTTATTAGAATCTTTTTTTGGTAAAAACATGATAATTCTATCATAAACGAATAACACGAAAATCATTACTTTATAATAATATATTTTTGTACCCACTCCATAGTCAACAAGTTTACACTTTTACATCGCATTTCACATTTCGTTTATCTTTCGTGACTATAAATTTTGTAATTTTTGGGAAATTCTCACGAAACTCAACGAAACACGCCATTTTAGAGCAGTAGCAAACTATTATATAAATTATAACTGTGTAATCAACCCACTTGCTTTTTCCATTAGGTACCTGCGTCCCAGGCTTGGGACAAATTAAGTATCTTGCCTTGACTCGCGAGGTTGTCGGCATGTGGGATATGGATACAGCAATCATTGTGCCGTTATTTGTATTATTATTATTGGTTGCATACACAAAACGACGTATAGCCTGTATTTCAGCTTTCAGTGCAGTTTTGCGCAAATACTGTGGATACACAGCTTTAGAAGTATCCATAAAGCATATCCTCCTACTACTAACATAATTATGAAACATTATTAAAGCAGCTCTATAGATGTATGAAATTCATAATTCATGCTCCGCCCTTGGGTGCAAAGGAAATTGTCGCAAGTTCTACAGTTTGCACCGAACTGCATAATTACTGTGTCATGGCGGAACTTAAATAGTATTTTACTTAAATCGACTTTTGCTAGTTCATGTATATTTTAGTTTGGATGGTTTTAGCGTGAAATTAGCTTTAGATTTAGTCGCACGCGCGGCTGCGGGTATGCCACGAGGTGTGGCTGAATTTGCTTTTGAGTTAATAACTACAACATTATTATTGCAATCATTAGCTGTGCTTCCGAGAATTCAATTTCACTATGCAAAGTTTTATTAGGTATTGCATGTTTCGCTTTTGCTATTTATTGGAATGCACTAAGATAGCCTGCATGAGTGTATTTGGTTATATATTGCATCTCGCAGGTCAACCAAGGAGGATGTCGGCTGCTTAACCAGACTTTCCAGTACCCAATAAATTAAGGCCTCCAGCCAGGGCATAAGACTTAAAAACTAAGCGACTACACGCTAAGGACACCCGGCTCCTCCTGTAGGGTACGGACTCTGGCTTAGGGCGTCGCTGGGGGAAGACAGCAAGGGATAGGCTGGATCAGATTTACCTTGCCAACTACAGCTAAGAGATTAATCTAATTCTACACCATGGCGTAAGCTAATAATATAGTTCGTTCAGAGAAGAAGATGATTTAGTAATTAGAACTAAGTACCTACCTACGTTAGTGCTACAGACTAGCTAAACACCTGACCTGACCTAGGCTGGAGGTTCCACATGCATCGTATATAAACTCCGGTAAATTATTCTACGCCGCGCCCGAATACCGCTATTTTTAGCCTCGAGAGCTGCAAGCAAAACGTTTTTAAATAAATTATTTCGCCACAGATTTCTATAATGAATTAAAATATTTTGGGAGTTCGCAAGCATTTGGATTAACTTATAATAACTGACAGCAACATTCTCTTTTCAATAATACCAATAATTATTAATTATACGTATTTTGGTACTGCATGGCAATTTCCCTTTTTATCGCATAAAGTATTGGTTCCTGTATGGCCTATTTTCACGTGGAGGACATTTTGTGAATATGATCAAATCAACCCTGAAACTGAGTTCCTCAGATAGCTCATGACAAGCAGATTCAGTTTGTTTGTGATGAGCTTTATTGCGATACCTACTGCTCATCACATACAGTAAGAGTATGTACGGAGAAAGCCTGAAATATAAGGGTAGGTACAACTAACTATTGTCAGCACAATTGGCGGGGTCCGCTAGGACCGATGCTTGCCGGGATTGCGGGAAAGTCCGAAAGGGATACCGGGACCCTTGGCAACAGGCAACTGAAGGAACAAGGGTGGGTTTTAGTCTGTAAAAGTCTGACACGCCCTCGCGCTTGGCCCAGAGCGGGAGAAGTCATTTGATGATAACACACGACCAAAAAAAAAAAAGGTATAAATAACTCATCTCATCATCTGCCTAGCCTTTTCCCAACTATGCTGGGGTCGGCTTCCAATCTAACCGGATGCAGCTGAATACCTGTATTTTACATGGAGCGACTGCCTATCTGACCTCCACAACCCAGTTACTGGGTAACACGTTACCCCTTGGTAAGACTGAAAGGTAACTATAAGTTCGATATAACGAGCCTATTGCTACACCATACCCTGGGCTTTCAGGGTTTCTTCTACTTGAGACATTCCTTCTATAGTCTCACTAGATAAAGGAGACTTTAATACATTTTATAGGTAGCTATGCAATGATACTCTGACTCACTGGTTCAAATAAGTTGAACCTCAAACCGAGCCACCAAGTTAATGGGTGCGCGAAGTACTTCCATTATGTAATACCTCACAATTATGTACATTTTAATGCCACTTCATTTAATGAATGCATTAGTTAGTTTCGTGTTTCATTCATTATAGAACTTCCAAATGTACATCAACATAATAAATGCTTTCATTTTATTGTTTTGAATATTATACTTTTTCCTACAGGAACGGTATTGAAAATATAATGACTCGAATCTTTATTACGTTAATGCGTTACTGTTGCGATATTATTATCATTATTATCAGCTTAAAAATCTCAAGAATGACGCTAAAACTTTTGGACCAACGTTGGGCGCGTTGGACCAAAGTATCCGTGCCATTCCGATTTTTTTTTAAATACTCGGTTTTTTAGTCATAGAGCGGTACTGACACCACGGATGACAATCCATAATATCCATGCTAATATCATAAACTATGTGCGCCCCGCGGTTTCACCCGCGTAAGTCTCAATCCTGTGGGAATATCGGGATAAAAGTATCCTATGTCCCAGAGGACACGGCTGAACAGCAAGGGTAGACCAGAGTCTACCCTTGCTGTTCAGCCGTTTTAGAGTGAAAGCATAACAAACAAACTCTCTTTCGCATTTATATTATTAGTTAGGATTAGGATGTGAAAGTAAGTCTGTCTGTCTGTCACCTTTTCACGCCTAAACCGCTAAACGGATTTCGATTAAATATGGCACACAGGTAGACGTAAATTTCCGTGAGATTATTTCCGACCTCTTCCGACTAGCTTGAACCCACGACTTCGCCAGCGTGGACGCTAGCGAAGTCGTGGGTTCAAGCTAGTTTTATTTATACCTACAATACAATTAGGTCCTGAGCACCCTGAGCAGTCCGACTTGCTACCAACATCCATGTTGACTGGTTAATCTATAAGCCTAAGCCGCACTGCGAAATATCACAGCGCGATTTTTATTCGCGCGATTTATATTCTTCATTGCGTCTAGATACATAAAATACCATGTGATACAGAATCGCAATAAAAATTTCGCGCGATGTTTTATTGCAGTCAAGTGCGGGCTTGGCCTTTTGCTTCGGCTTGACATATTTGTGTGTATCTATGGTGAGATATCCTTTATTCCCCGAATTTCTGACTCCTATAGTAACGCTGTGGTGTAACACGGTGTACATAAATGTAGGTATATACAAGAATCCAGGACATAAATGTAGGTATGTAGAAGATCCAAGTCTTTGTTTACTAGCTTCGAATGGCTTTCACTGGTTCATCGGACAATGCCATTATGCTATCCCCACAGATTTCGTGTGTGCATGTCCTGTTGTAACGGCGCGGCTGCGTTCCACTTCAGTATCAATAGGTAAATGCTGGGAATATGCAAGTCAAGCGAATATGGAATTGCTCCTTTCCGAACTGCAAGGATTTAGGTATTACAGTTACCTACCTAACTATATATTTTTTTTTATTGATAAAGATTATACTATTTTTTTATAGATATAAATACTTAGATGAAGCTCTCATTTAATAATGAAATATGTGCCAAAGTTGCAGAAGGAACTCGTAGTTGTTCGTACTCACAATGATCTAATCAATGTCAGCACAAAATAAAAAAATATACCTTCACTGAAAATATTTACTACCCAATATTGCCAACCTTACTCAAACTCATGCTACATAACATTTTTCTTACTAAAAACTGTAACAAAAATCTAGAATAGAGACGTACCGTCTTAGTTTCCATTGTCCATCTACGTCTTTATTACGTAGCGAGGTTCAAGGTAAGAATACGGCGGCACGGTCGTGTCGGGACTCGAGCCCGAATGTTACCTCGCGATCGATACCGCCCGACCTCTACTCCACATCTCTAAAATTATCCGATACTACTTACCGTCGCCGTTGCTAAGGTTCGGCTCAAACGAGTAACTTTACGTTTATTTTTAAATTATAGCAAGTCAAGCGAGAGGGTTTTATGTTTTCCTTGAGGATAAAATATAACATAATTATTGCTCTTTTTATTTTAAGTAAAAGCGACCGTTTATGAAAACACGGAGTTGTTAAAAACAACTTTTTTTCTTTTATTTAAAATTAATAAACTTATTATAATCTTCTTCTTCTTCTTTTATAGAAAAATGAATTTCTGTTCGTTAGTCTCGCTAAAACTCGAGAAAATTATGTACAAAAACCACACGATGTAGAGTATCAAACTGCATAACAACATATACACATAATATCTTACCGGCAATGGCATTGATCATCATCATCATCGAATAAATTTTCTGAATATTCGTTCAGAAGTTTAGTGTCACATCTCCATGAAGTGGTCTAGTCTTATAAAAATAACCTACATTTATGGAAAACTAGGAGACATACCTACTTTTATTACAAACCACTTAGTCGTATTTATTATTTAGTGCTTTAGAGGGGCTCGTGGCAAAGTTATAACAGCCGCACGGGTCGAGCTACGCTTGCCGGGGTTGGTCCGTGGATGGGTGACCATCTTTACATACCGAGCCTACGCCGTGGCTTGGAAACCACGTTTTTACCCTTTGGTCCCGGGTAATGGAGCTTTGGCAGTCGTTACGGGTAATCAGAAGCCCGAAAGTCTGACAATCAGTCTTACCAAGGGGTATCATATTACCTAATTACGGGTAGTGGAGGTCAGCTGGCTCTATGAATACTGGTATTTAGCTGCATCCGGTTAGACGGTAAGCTGACCCCAACATAGTTGGGAAAAGGATAGGCAGATTATTATTTAGTTAGTGCTTTACTTAGCGGAAAGTTACATTACATATATCTCGGCATCTATCTGACTAAGCTCTCTAATAAACATAGATTTAATATTATAAACAACAGAAGTTTAAAACAGACTACTGTATCTAAAAAATATGGAATACCTTTTCTTTTTTAGAAGACAGAATCATCTTTATTCATGCACTAAAAAATCTTTCTAACAATCAAAACACAAGGCTGATCTCTGAGTCCATAGTCCACAGAGCTGACCTCTATCCAACCCTCACTTTTCTTTCGACAATGCTCGCGTGTGCATAGAAAATAAAGTGCCGTACATTATTCATGCACAGCTTGTGTCACCGGGCTCAAAAGTACGAGACCTACGTAGCATCGGTATAAAATATACAAACTAGATGGGGACGTAAATCAACCCTCCCCTGCCTTCGAGGTAATAGATATCGTAGACCAAACCTAAAATGCTACCCACGACTTACGACCGCTCAATTGTTAAAACCCTTTTCTACTACCTCTTTGAAACGGCCAGGTAAAAAACGGTGAGAACTTACTTAGTAGGAATAAATGAAACCATAAATCATTCTGAGTCTGACATTATTCCCTTATTACAGAAGGTAAATAGTGTAATATAAAACGCTATTTACTTTACTTGACAAGTTCCTTTAACTAGAGAAAAATATCATACGAATACTATATGCAATTTGGTTTAAATATAGCATTTCGATTATTATTTTTTTAAATATATTATAATAAAGTTTCCTATAAAATTATGCACTGATGTTTACTTACAGTTTTCTGACCCGACAGACGTTGTCCTGTCCTCAATCATTCATTAAAAAAAACCTTTATAAAATTCACTTTTCCCGAATTTTACATTCCTCCCGGCAACTTTTCAAATTTTTCTTTTACTAAGAACCTGATTCAGACTATTTCGAATATTTTAAAACAAATTTAGCCAAACCGATCCAGCCGGTCTCAAGTGATGCGCTTACCAACGAGCAGCATTTTTTTAAATTTTATTTTATTGTATAGTTTATTCGAAATCAACAATTTTATTGATTAACATTAAACGACTCTTTTCTAGTAGGAAAGGGACTTGTACCTATTTAAGGCTCTTACATACTGGCGCGATTCGACGCGCGACGCAAATTTTAACACAACAATTTCTGAGAAAACTTCACGGCGAACAATGCGGCGGCGTCGCGTCGCGCGACGAATCGCCCCAGTATGTAAGAGCCTTTATAGCACTATAAATAAAGGAGAGTTTGAGCAAGCCCTTTCTGTCAATGTCTGAACCTTGTAAATAAATACTGGGAACTGTTCCCAAATGTGGATTCGTCTTACATATTGTATTATGACATCACTTCTGGCCTTTAACCCTCCACATGACGACCCCCGTTGACAATGACCCATCATGGGAATGCTCCATGAATTAAACAATACACCAATAGGTAAATTGTTCTTTTTATTTTAATTAAGTACTTACTTTTTATTACTGTTTCTTTTTCCTGTGCGTGTCCAAAATAAAATATTTTTCTTTCATTCTTTTCCTTATAGGTCCAACTTTGTGAAATGTGACTGAAAAATCGTGAAATAGGTTCAGCATTGGGGTTGTTTCTCGAATAGAAAAATACATGAAAAATTTAATCAAAACACATTGCTTTAAACCTTTTTTGAGCCTTCCCTTTTTCAACAACTGGCCCATCTAAATACAACAATGTGCGCTGTCAAGTCTTCATTAAATTAGCAACCAGTGCCCATTGGTATTCCCATTGTTCCAGCATTAGACAAAAAGTTGTGTATTAACACTTCCAGTGGTGAGCGTGGTCGAATTATTAAATTTCACGTTACAGTCAAACTTTTAATGAGATCGTCGTCGTTTTCAGTGAATTTTCGGAGTTAAATATGCAGTACACGATCCTTAGAATTGTAGTTTTTAATTTCAAATGTGTTTTCTGTTTATGGGCAAAGGTGGGTTGTTTTAAATACAGAAGATAATTTTTAGACGAGCACAATTTCCAAGAAAATTAATAAGTTCAAGAGCAGGTGTGGGCACTGTACCTAAGTTCTATGAATCCTAACTACTTTACTAAAGTTAAGTTCAAATAGAAGTGTTGTTCTTCTCATCAATCTACCTGGTAACGACCTAATCCCTAAGGAGTGTTTAGTGCTGCACCAGCAAAGCCTTTCCGCTTGCTACCATGTAGGTAGTTTGTTTATCTAACATTTTCTACATCCATCGGGCAACGGCGGCAACCCAGCTTCCCAACTCCTCGACTTTTTTGGTCTCACCTCTACAACCCAAATGTTACTTATAAATTAAAAAGTCGATACACTTTTTTCTGTTATGTTCATTTTTTACTTGGAAAATTGGTTTTGTGAACCATAAATGACCTTATTTTATTTTTATTTTATGATCTTTTATGAATGTTTGAAGGAATTGTAATGTAATGTATTTATTTTAATTTTAATTTTTAACTAGTTTCTAATAATTTGTGTATTGGGACTTGGTGCCTTATTAAATAAATAAATAAATGTATTTTCCTGTTTTTTTTTTATTAAATTTATTTTTAAATCACAAACTTCTGATTTCAGACCTTAAAATAAATTTCCACAACAATATTTTATTAAAAGACTCAGTGGATCAATAGTTATAGTATACAATAGATGACTTGTCATTCATTAACTACTAAGTGGGTATTACTAAGGTGCCTCGGTGACCTGGTTTATAAACAAGGCAGTAAATCGCATGCGATACTATAGAAAAACTACCTACTTGCACAAGTTCTGCATAATTTTTTGTATTTAATTAGACATTAATGTCATAGTTTGTATAATTTATAGGTTCTTTGCCATAGGTACCTACAGTTACATTGTAGAACGTTTTTGCTAATGCAACTATGTTAAAGCCAAGACAGTGAGGCTTTACAATTCGATACTATATTAAAATAACGATCTTTATCATTACAATCAGCTAAAATCCATTACGACAGCGGTTTTCGTACGAACTCGCACGTAATCTGAACGATCTATGCTATTTATAATAATTAGGTACGTTTGACTTCGGTTATGTGGGAACAGATGAACATACCTACGTAGCCTGTTAAAATCATAACCCTCTTTTATCTTTGCCGTAGGGTAAAAATACTTCCTTGCATCATTTGCTCAAAAACTTATTTACACTAGACACCCAATTTCCTTTTCTGGGAACAAGCCAGTACGGATTCCAGAATACTAAAAAGCAATATAAACCTCATGTTCCTAGTTTAACCCTCTGGTGCCGCAATCCTCGTGCAGTTAGCGGGATTAAACTAATCGAACATTTATCGAAAAAAGCTTAGGTTAGCCGAGCTCGTACGATTACCCGGACGGATTCACCGCGGTAATCCCACACATATAAATGGAGCCGCGTTTGCTATCACGAAACGTGCTTTACCGCGTTTGCGTTTTGTCGCAGAATTGAGAGAAATGAGCGCGCACGCTGCAAATTGAAAGTAATGCTTGCTTTTACAATGTTGTGGTGATAATTGAGATCAGTCGATACTTTAATATCTTTAGCTAGACGAGATTATTATGTCGATTAAAGCGAGATTTTATGGTCGCGGTGGTAATCCAAATAGTAGCATTTTAAATATGTAGCCACTTAATCAAATCGCAACGAAACTTGAACACTGCAGTTAATAGGATCTTATCCCCGCTCTGGAGGTCCTTTATTAAGTCGGTCATCTTAACTTCCATTTTCGTAATATTTTCTTTGTTTTTTTTTTGTTTTTTTTTTGCTATCACTTTTTTTTATATAAGTAGTTCTTTTGTAATTCTAGATTATACCTAATCGGTGTTTTCATATAAAAGACGGATATAGGAAACCTTAACTAATTTCTGACATGTAGTTATGTTTTTTTATCCCGAATTGGTAAAAAATGTATAATAATGGTCGTTGCTTATAACGCTGTAGGTAACTAATAAATTGAGATGCCACCAAAAACATTTTCATTTAAAATGTTACCAAAACGAGACCATACGGCTCACACTGTCAAAAAGTTATCAAATCAAGAGTTCTCATGTAGAGCCAAGCTTCTAACTCTACCCGCCCTAACTCTACAAGCCCTAACTTCACAAACTACATCTTAGTCCAAATATGTGGCTTGGCCATTTCCGGCCCGATCGCATCTACATGAGAAATAATTAACTGAATTAATGAAAAATTAACTATTGTATAACAGATAAGTAATGAACAGTGAATATTTTTTTCACCTTACGCCCTGTTTGACGGTAGCGAAATGCCTCGTCTTGGCAGATGATGAAACATTAATTTCTGCAGTGCTCCTGCGACAGTCTAGATTTTAGAGCTGTCAATAAAATAGGGAGTTTATGATTGTCGTAATATAAATAAACTAGCTGCGCCCCGCGGTTTCACCCGCGTAAGTCTCGATCCCGTGTGAATATCGGGATAAAAAGTATCATATGTGTTAATGCAGGTTATAAACTATCTGATTGCCAAATTTCATCCAAATCCATTTAGTAGTTTTTACGTGAAAGAGTAACAAACATCCATCCATACATCCATCCATACATCCATCCATCCATCCATTCATACTTACAAACTTTCGCGTTTATAATATTAGTTAGATACTATAAATATGTAGTGCAGTTTATTAGTATTTTTCTACCAAATGATTCAAGTCTAGAGTAGAACGTTCTTTAGTCTCTTCCCACGTTTATTGTGTGTCGTCAATAAAAAGGCTTTATGACATTATGGGTCTTGATTTTTTTTAAATCACTTCCTGGTCGACTCTTCACGTGACCAGAGGGCTGGCCTATTTTTAGCCCAAAGAATCAGCATTGCCATTCAACGTGGCAATGCTGCCAGCCTTTTGGGCACCTTTCCCATTGACAGCGATGCGGACGCATTCTTTGATGCTCAATGAGCCCCTCCGCTTTACTTTTTCTTTTTAATTTTGTTATAATTATAATTGTACAGACATAACGTGTTTATTTTATTTAGTATTTAATTAGTTAAATAATAGTTGTATAATAATTATATTGTACTTCCTCGTTAATATACTGGTCACAAGCGCTACTGCTGAGCATGAGGTCCTGGGTTCAATACCCAGGTCGAGCAAAGTTTTATTGGGTTTTTCAATCAGGAATTTCTCAGTAGCAGCCCATAATCTGGATTTATGTCCCGGTTGACGGCAATAGACTTTGATGGCAATAAACTTCATTATAGCTGGTGAAATGTAGGTGAAGCTAAAGGTACACCTCTGCCTCAACCCTTCGGGGAAAACAGATGAGACGTGAGATCATTCTTTTTCTAACACTACCTAACTAACTTTGAGTTCCGTTTCTGAAAAACCTTTCAATAATTATAATAGCTACGATAAAACAAGATTAATACTATTATGAATCACAAAGGAATACCAATGACATTATTGTATACAACTGTAAAGCTTCAGTTAGCCTTTAAAAATGTCAGAACTAAAAAACATTAAAATTCTCTGCACATTCCGTTGCGCTGTTTCCACAATAAATATTATGACAACGAATGGCAGATAACGCTACGGAATATCAACGAAAATTGACATTAAAAATATACTGATATTGGTTTGGTTACATTGATGCATATACCCGACTACAAGTAAGTATACCAATTGGTTCACCATTACAATTTTTTTTTTTTAACATAACATAATATCACGCCCTTTTCCCTGAAGGGTTAGGCAGATGTGTATCTATAGTAGGTACACCCACATTTCGCCAGATTGTTTTATTATTAACATACAGTATGTTATCTAACGAAGGGCGTTCCCATTAACCTGCAAAAGTATAGCGTCTATACATGCTAAAAAGAAATTTACCATAAAACAAAAGAGTTTATTTTTATTTTTGAATAGTAAACTATTCACAAAAAATATTAGTCGTTAGACAACATAATGTATAGTATTATATTTAACGATATTTTCGTACTTAGTCTCCCCGTGTAAAAGACTGATGAAAAGGGAGGTAGATAGAAAAATCTGTGGTGTTTGTTTAAGTTGTTTTTGACATTAGGTACTAGCCCAACTATAACAACGCAACTCGGGAAAACAGTTATAAACAATGATATTAAATTAATAGATATGATATAAGCGCGCAATCGTGAAGACTCGAAAACATTCCAATTGTAACGTTTTTACTTGTAGTGAAATGTAAAAATGAATGATACGTGGTTATTTGTGCCGCTGCTGTGCGGAACACTTTTTTCGGTTGTATGTATGTATGTATAACATATCTGTTAATATAATATAATTGGTTATAAACTACTCGCCGATACGTAATACCCGAAACACCGCCCGAGGGACAGTAATTACATAACATTTACTGTTCATCAAATTGCTACAGACTACCACATACATAAACTCACGGCTTCATCCCATGGGGGTAGGCAGAATCTACAGAACGCCACCTGCTACGATCCTTACATACTGTTTTTGCCTCGTTTACGTTCATACATCAGAGGCTCTAGATAAAGTGACATTCTATCAGCGATAACGATAATGGAAAAGGCAAAAATGTATGGGACTGACATAAGCTATCGAAAAGCTTATTTCAATCCTGTTGAAAGTCGTTGTAGAAATACGAAACGCTTTCGCGATTGTCACTTGTCTAGGCCCTCTAAGGCTATAGACAAAATCCCTTTTCTGTAAGCGTTAACGGCAACAGAAAGATCAAATTGTATGGAATTGACATTAGCTTTAGAGATGTCACGTGACTGTTGCTGTCAACTCCATACATTTGATCTTTCCGTTGGCGTTAACGCTTACAGAAAAGGGATTTTGTCTAGGCCCCCTGGTCACACACGCCTATTGCGAGTACTACGCACCTGACCTTTTGAAGAACATCACCAATAAGGTCAGTATATATATCCTTCTAGATACCTAGATATTAAAAGAAACATGTGGAAAAGTGTGGAGACAAGCTAGAGATAGGGAGGAATGGAGAAAGCTGGGGGAGTCCCTGCGCCGCAGAGGCGACTTCCATAAATAAATAATTTCATGTGCACATAATTAATAATATTTTAATACTTATATACATTTTTAAACTATATTTTAATTACAAACACATACGAAAAATACAATTACAAATATGAAGTTAACTCAAATAATAAACAATAATATTATTGAAAATGATATTATGATAAAACGATAAAAATAAAAAACCATAAGGTGATAAGATAAAATAGTATATTAAAAATTGTTCTATGTAGGTATTAATAGTAGGTTATAGGCTTTTTTATTTTTTTTATATCCTCTTAGGACGTCCCCCTCCCGGCGGCTACCCCTTGTATGAAACTCTAACCCAATTCCACTATTTCAGTAATGACTAGAAGTGTTAATGTACCGTAGGTTTTCGACCTTTATACTCATTACAGTGCCCGAAACTACATAATTAATGACAATAGTCGTGTGAGCCATGAACGCGTGTAAGGCCCGAACTCCATCAAAATATGAGCGGAGATATGCGAAGCGGAGAAGGTTTATCCTCCAAAGCTGTGCGGAGATGCGTACTGGCTAGACTAGCGCGGAAATGTGTGCTGGCTAGAGCGGAATTGAGCTGCGTGCGGCGAGCGTTGGATGTTAAGATGAACGCACATCTCTTCTCGTGTCCGCTGCGCGCCGTCGTCGCCACGTTGCGAAGCACAGCTCATATCTCCGCTTCGTACCGCCGCCCAGCTTAATCTCAGCGAGGCACAACTCACATCTCCGTTTCCATCGTGCCAAACAAATATGATACATCTCCGCTCAGTGGTATCCACTGAAGCTGAGTGGAGACGAGATGTGTGAATGACGAAATTCTATTGATTGTTTAAAACACAGACCCCTCTCGTCTCGTCACCGCTTTGGTGGAAGTCTGGGCCTTATATGAGCACGAACTCATCTCGCCGACGCATATAGTCTGAAACTACTTTACAAACCTTCCTGACTCATTTAGAAGTTTCGCACCTACTTCAACAACATTAACTACCGCTGCGGCCTGCAATAAACAATTCCGAGGTAACTTTGAACCATAAAACATAAACCAGGTTCTGTTGTGGGAAAAATTCTAAGCACGTAGACGGAATAACTCGATTTCCTGTGTCAGGCAAAAGCAATTATTTGTTTTCTGTCAAATATGGCCGGCGTGAGGGAACGTGGGGGGGACCCATTGGATTTATTCCGGTCCACTGTATTACACTGTTCGTGTATTAGTTTTGTGCGGATATTAAAAAGATAAAAGCATGAAGCTGCTTTGTTTATTTTCGTTTTGTAAAGAGTAAATTGAATTAGCTATTAGATTTGGGATGAACATTGCTAATTTTCTGTTTATTTTCATATTCTGTAAGTAACTAAACAATATGGCAATTTATTATGTGAATAATTTCAAACATTACACCCTAGATAACGAAACAAATGCAACTATTTCTACAAAATTGTTACGCGAATCTAAAATCTGGGAAAATGCACGCGAATTAAACTTAGACATTCTTAAAAATGGAACGTCATAATAATAAATAACATAATGGTATAACAGTTGTTTATCTGATCTAATTACGAGGAACTCAACACCTGTGATAACGACGGTGCTGTCTTATCAAACTACCTACTGTGCAATAATGAACACTTCAGAAATGATGTGAAAAATAATAGAAATTAAAGTAGGTGTTTGTTTTCTAATAATTGCACAAAGTAGCCATTTCTAAACGCTTATTAAAACCAATATGAGAAAGGTAATTTTGTGAATTATAAAGTAAACAAGAGTTTTATTTTTTAGAATTCCCAGAATAATTAAAGTCTAGTCTCGTCTTACACTAACTTTTATTGCTAACTTTGAAAGAAAAGTAATAGCGTGGTTTAATAATATAATAACTAGATCAAATGAAACTTTTAGGCATTTTTATGTTCTATTGTTTTTAAAAAGCTTTTGTAAAATATATACAAAATGTCTCGGTCGACTTACGTGTCTTTTCTAACTCTTTTTATTCATGAAGTTCTAAAAGTAACTTTATTGAGTCAATCTTGTATCTTTTATCTTGATGTTGGCAATATTTTATTCTTGTCACTACATTTTCTTTCCAGATTTATTTTTCTTTCTCAGCATTTTCTAAAATGGAGTCGTAGATATTTTTGTTGACCGACCCGACGTTTTATTTATAGTATTAGGCTGTGCGTCGACCTGAGTCAATATTGACACAGAATAAATAAGTAGCAGTATTATATTTCGGCAGTGACCTTGGAATAATTACCTACGGCCGCTCGGTAGATAAACCTGCCACGTCCGTGAGTAATTGCTGCGCACTCAATAATGTTGCTTACTAATAAGTATACACTAAGCTTCGGAGCCCGTCGTTTCGGCCGTTTTCTATGAAGATAGAATACTGTAATTATTTATACTGTGACAGTGTCTTTAGACAGACTATTGTTTGAATAAAAAGATGATAGTCAAAGTTGTCACAAAAAGATTTTTTTACACCCAATTCGAAACTGTTATGTTTGGTACTGACTGTTTATTGCTGTACCTACTGAATGGAAGCAGAGTTCAAAGTTAAAAAAAATAATCGAAAATTAGTATACTATAGCATTTTCGTTATAATTAGTATCATGACCCAAGATATGAATAAATTCTTAAAACCAAGTAAATATTATGTGCGAAACGTTTTTCTTATTAATCATTCGAATTTACCAAGTACTTAAATAGTATTTCGTTACGTTTACGTTACGTTAAAAGCGTTTAATTTTATTAATAATAGATGTCTTTCCAACCAAATGTTTCTCGTAGGTACATTTTACAAGTATTTTTTTAAATAATTAGTACCAAAAAGTTCAGATGTAACGTTCTCTTTAATTCCGGTAGTCTACATCAAAATTACTGTAATAACCTTAAGGGTGAAATTGTATCAAATAGATTATTAATTCTCATTAAGTTTAATGATCCGTAATTTTCCTATAGCTGCCATTTACACTGTAGGTAAAATTATATACAGTGTGTGAAAACGTTCCGACATAATATTTAGTAGTGTAACTACAAAATATTAAGTCGAAAAGTTTGCACATAAAGCAATAAATTGAATTCATTTATTTAGCTTGCACAAAGTTCTTAAATAAGTAGCAAGCATGGTATGAAATCTCACTAACAGAAAAGTAAGACAGATAAATACTTCCATAATTCACTTTCATAAAAAAAATAGTAAGTGTCCTAATCAATTGTCAGTCTTAATCAATTTGCCTAGCTTTTTCCCAACTATGTTGGGGTTGGCTTCCAGGCTAAACGATGCAGCTGAATACCAGTCCCAGTTCAGTAATTAATATTATTAACTAGCTGCGCCTCGTGGTTTCACCCGCGTAAGTCTCCATCCCGTGGGAATATCGAGATAAAAAGTATCCTATGTCCTATTCCAGGTCATGGTCTACCTCTGTGCCAAATTTCATCCAAATCCGTTCAGCCGTTCACGCGGGATGGTGTGACCAAGGGAAATAGGGATTCATTTTTATAAATATAGAATAAAGTAAATAGATAACCCTTGGCTTGACAAGAAGAAAAATAAGAAACAACTTGCAAAAATCATTTTGGCCACAGTGAAGGCAAATCCGCAACAATTTGAAGCAACCTTGGCGCTTGTAAAGTTCAACAGTAAAATAAATATTCAGATAGTCACGCAAATTATATTACTAATGTCTCTTTTAAACTAACACAATTACGTACCTATCACAAAAGCCAATTAATTCCTATTAACAAACTTCAAAAACTGTGGAATTCCAAACGAACTTCACTACAAAATAATTTATAGGGTAGTATTATAATATTCCCCTAACTAACAGTAGGTAGGTGTATAAAGGGATTTGTAAATGTACAGGTACACCCTTCCTATTTCCTATTGTGTAAGGGAATTTGGGGAATAATGTGAGTCAGAGGGTTGGGTTACATTTACCCATGTCGTTAAAGTAGGTATGTGCTAGATGTAATTAAGTGTGCCTTCAGTCATTAGATACATCCGTCTTGGTGAGCAAGTTGGCGGGGCGTTTTTACGAGTAGACATAAGTATTAGTAGAAAGTTTACGTCCTGTTACAGAACTAGGCGAGCTATTGAGATTAGCCATAATTTCGTTATATTCTCTACTTACCACACAGTTTGTGAGTTTGTGTGTAGTAAATGAGAAAAATGTGGCCAATGTCACGGGATTCTCAAATGATATGATATCAGCCCGTTGGGACATGTTGTGTTAAGATTAACCATTTTTTGTAAGAAGAAATAATTTTTTAAAGATAATTATGATACGAGAGGTACAATGAAATAGCAGCTACAGTTAAAAAAAGATGATATATAATGAATTGTTATAAGGAATAATTCCACGAAGTCTTTAATTGTTGCCACATATAATTAATTTTTTTTTAAGATTCTTCGATAAAACAGTCACGTCCAAAAATTATCTCTTTAATTTTCTTCAATTATAAAGTTTTTATTGCTAGTAACACAGTTTATGTTTTAAACTAGGCTCTTTACGGCAGCCCTGAGGGAAGTAGCTCATTATATTCTGTCTAGCTCCGTTCCCCTGTGATTTTTTGGGTAGGCCTTAGTCAAACGCTAGACACAGCCTTTTTCATCAAAAACTTTGTTTATTTGCAAACTTTTAGTCTGTCCTAAATAATTTTATATTAAACTTTGATAATTCGTATTTTAAATAGTGAAACAGAATATTCTTAAAAAGTGCTCAGCATTTTTAGGCTTTCGCCACAAAAGAAGACGTTATTGAGGGTCTAGACAAATGACAATCGCTTCCAAAGCGTTTCGTATTTCTACAACGACTTTCAACATGCTTTTCGACAGCTTATGTCAGTCCTATACATTTTTGCCTTTTCCAATCATCGTTATCGCTAATAGAATGGCACTATGTCTAGGGAGTGAAAAAAAATAGTTTGCTCAATGATGTCGAACACCATTATGCCAAGCATTCGTCCATCTCGCATTCACTATTGTAAAACCTTGATTGCACAGTAACCGCTTTACTAATAAACGTTGTATAGCGCCTGTATAGTTACATATTTATGTAACTATACAGGCGCTATACAACGTTTGAAAGAAGAAGACAAAGTCGTGTATTTACACAACGCTTTGTCTTCTTCTTTCAAAAGTAATTTGACTTTTGAAAGAAGAAGACAAAGTTGTGTAATTATACAGGCGCTATACAACGTTTATTAGTAAGGTGGTTATTCTATATCAGCGAACTAGCCCAATAAGTTCAAAGGACGCCTGTTTTCTCCGAAGGGATAAGCAGAGGTATACCTGCAGTCAGCCCCATTTCGTCAGTTATGTTTAAGTCTCACGAAAAAGTTGTCATGCTTTTTCTTAGTTACTCTATCGCTATATCGAAAATTGGTCATGTTGTTAGTTAACCAACCGGTCGGTCGGTCTTTGGAAGCTGTTTTGTCAGACGACTGAACTTCTCGTCAGACAATACAGCTTCCAAAAACTAGATCTTTCGTTTTATTTTATCGACACACATTTGATAAAAGTGTTTGTGAATGTTAGAGTCGGAACTAGATCCACACGAGAATTCAAAGTTAAAGCACTTAATTCAGCTGTGCAAACTCTGGTGTACAAGTCAATGTATTACCTGTCGAAGTCTAACAGATAAGCACTAAGTGCCTCACATGTAGTTATCCACTTCCTGTGTGCTACCAGTAGCTAAATAAATTGTTAGTTTGTGTATTTTAAAAGAGTAACGGTGAATTTTCTTGCCCATTCTCTCCATACGAACTACCTTTGGAAGAGGCAACTAGAATCAATACTAAATAAAATACTATTTTTAACCGACTTCTTCAAAAAGGAGGAGGTTCTCAATTCGTTTGTCCGTTTTTTTTTTTTGTATGTATGTTACGCGTTTACTCCGCCAATTATGAATCGATTTTGATGATTCTTTGTTTGTTTGGTAGGTCATGCTTCAGAGGTGGTCCCATATAAATTTTATTAATTTTGCTTGCTTCAATAATTACGTATTTTTCCCACTTTGCGTATGTAGACGATATCTTAGTCTTTATTTACATAGCAGATAACGGTATACGAATTTGTGTGGGGTAGGTACCACAACTAAAAAGTGAAAAACTATGCGATTTAACTTTGACTTTGTAATAGTATAAACAGTATTGTATTTATCCATCTAAAATTCTGCTGAAATTCGTCTTTAATGCCTTAACCAAAAACGACTATACTTAAGTAAATCTGAATACACGTACATATAGAAGAATGCAGAAAAACTCAGCATATAAGATTGCCAGCCCAAACTGGATAGTGGTCTGAGAATTGGGTTGAGTGGGTGAACTGAATCTAGGAGTCCTGAAACTATAACTTTCAAAGACCAACCATCACACATAATAAAATCATTATCTACCATGGTTACCCACCCGAAAATACTACTGCAGAGGATGAGTCTACTTATAGGATGCTATACAAGTATGAGTTACAAAAGGTTATACAACTCTATATAATTATCCACATAGTAAAAAAAAACTTTATTAACATATTTACAAAGTTTAACTTATTTTAATACTTTTCCAACGCCATTTACTACAAGTTGAATGTCTTCTGTAAAACAACAACACAGAAATAAATCTGACTCCAGTGAATGATCCCCCAGATTACATCGTTTTAAAATTTAAATTCCTGCCATGTCTGCAGAGGTAAATGAATTTTATATTACATGGCTGTGGTTTTATGGAAAATGCCGGTGGCATGTTATGTTTTATGGAAAAGAAAATACATAATTATACAATTTCATATATGATGAAAACATAATTCAGGTGTGCAATTTTAATATAAGTCTACAAAAATATTAGTTCCGTTCTACAAAAATAAAACAGAAATTAAATAAAGATATTGGTGTATTATGGTAGGTGCTTATCAATCCTACTAATATTATAAATGTGAAAGTTTGTGTGTTTGGATGTTTGTTACTCAATCACGCAAAAACGGCTGAATGGATTTGGATGAAATTTGGCAAACATATACCGCCTTACTAATAAACGTTGTATAACTATACGTTGTAAAGCGATGTGTAACTATACAGGCGCTATACAACGTTTATTAGTAAGGCGGATAGTTTAAACCTGGATTAACACATAGGATACTTTTATCCCGATATTCCCACGGGATTGAGACTTACGCGGGTGAAACCATGGGGCGGTTAAATAACAGTTTATAGCAAGTTTTTTCTTTTAAATTGAATTAGCTAGCATCTGTGTCTTGATCAAACCATACCCCAACATGGGCTTACGCAATCAATTTCTTTACTCGTGATGGAATTTTTGATGCCCCCTCTCTCTTGCTGGTAGGGATCCGACAGACTATAAATATTGGTGTGTTGGTTTTCACAGGGGTTGCAAAAACTCTAATTGCGTAACACATTCGCTATCGAACTATGTATTTTTCATTTGAACTTTCAATTACGTAAAGCATTTAAACGTTTTTATTTGTATGCAATGTGAAGACAACAACACGTCTGTAAATTTAAATACTGGCAATGCTAGGTGCTGGTATACGAGTAATAACAAAAAATATTTACATAAAATAACCATTTAAAAGACATACAAACTAAATAATAGTAATGGGCTGCCTATGGGTTTAGTTGATCTTTGAGTGCTACCAGTGTCTCAACTATTAGATATATTTGATTGATTTTTTGTATGCAGCCTGGGAACGTCATTAGATTTTCGAAGTTTAAAGGCTCCCGCAGAAAGGCGCGACGCGACGGCTTTACGCGACCCTGGGGAACAATTTCTATGAAAACTTCACGAAATTGTTCTACTGGTTTTGTTTTGTCGATACAATTATGTCGTATTGTCGGCTTCAAATTGTATTTTTTTGTTAACCTGGCAATAAATGCGGGGACCATAACGAAAGTATTCGTTAAAGCCAAATAAGATCTTCTATTTCTAGACTTATATAGCCACTTTTATGTTTCTTTCACGCCTCCTTTTACTATTATAGACAAAAGAAAACGTGCGGGTAGTAACTTCATTGACACGAATATGTGGTGGTGAGCGTACGTGACTGAACCACTGAGACGGAGAAATAATAAAATATGACGGACTCTACTTAATGAAATCATCACGTCAAAGAAAATACACGGCGAATAGAATTCTATTTTTTTTAGTCTAGGAATCCTTTTTGGTTTCTGTACGACGATACACTACGATGTGATAAGGTACAGCCAAATTCTTACTGGTACAGTGACTGAAAAAAATCTATCTAATGGCACGCTCTATGATAAATCTACATACAGTTAGGTATAAAGTTATTTGTATGCTCAGGGTGTAATTTTAGTCACTTAATGGGTCATTGTACTCGTCATTATGAACAAATTTCACTATGGGACCAACCCTAAAATCGCGAAAAAAATAGCTGTCCCTACATTTTGACGAGCTATGCGAATAAATGTAGGGAACGGCATATGTCAGCAACTAAATATAGAATACCCACGTCCAATACAATTATAAAAAGGACAAATCGCAAAGTAACTTCCCAGCTTTAATTCCATTAATATAACTCGAACGAATTTCATACCAGTAGTTGAATTATTCTGATCGATGTTGATGTTCGCCTGATCCATAAAACATCAATTAACCAGGAGCGATGAACTTTTGAACGTAATAGATGTTTGGGTACGGTTATGTAGGGATTGTGTGCGATAATATGCACATTATGTTATTGATTGATTTTCTTGATAGGAATGGTTTTCCTGCTCTATCGGTCTATTAAAAATGTACCCCTTTTCATTTTTATTTAGCCTCTAGACATTTCAAACATTTTGTCTCAGAATTGATTTTTGTTGATTTCATACCTAATTAAAAAAAAACAATTTCTACAAACGGTTACATAAGTAGGTAGTATATTAACGGTCAATTCTTGAAAAAAATAATTACATATCCTAGTAATTTTACTAACACGATCGATTCATGTTGCTTCAATTAATTAATAAATAAAAATAGTAAGAATTCAACCCAATGGTAAAAGGTACAGAAAACACACAGAAATCATCTGTGTGTTTTCTGTACCTATAAAATTCAGGATAATAATCTTCTTTAGAATCCTCATATAAATGTACAAGAGATATAAACTAAAGAATTCCATTCTATCGAAACAAGCAATGTTATCTAAATTAATTACCACCCGTTGAGCAGTTAGCTTCAGGTTTAATAACTGAATTGCTACGAACTAGCTAATTGAAACTGCTACCTCGGGCTTTTACTGCACCTAGCTCTTTGCCAAACTTTGCTTCTTTCGTACTAAGAATTGAGTTCGGCTTGCATTCATACCTTCTTTTTTTAAGATGTTGATATTATTGTGTGACAATTGAAGATGTAAGTAATTGAAATAACTTTCTAGTTATAATATATTATAATATAATACCTGTAAAGCGGTAATTGTACTCATTATGATGAACAGTCACGAGCACTAATATGTACACACTCAGCTAAATTAAATAGCGATTTTCTCGTCGAATAATAATTACAACTTTGAAATTAGACCTATATCATAATTACCGGGGTTCCAAAATACTTAATTCGTAATAACATAAAATTACAATGAATACAGTTAGGAGAAAATCGCTTTTAAAAGTTGCTTAGTGCTTGTGACTGAACACCTTTCACTATAAAACAAAATCTGTAACCGCGAAAAATATCGGCTGCTCCCTAGATTTTTATGTTCATGTAGCACGATAATATACAGCTGATTTTTGGATAGCGATTTCAGGTTTGGTCCCATTGTTAAAGTTGTTCCTAATGATAAGTACGCCTGTTCGGGTTTTCAGTTATTTCAATTACGCCTTGTGTAGGTACTCCTTGCGTTGGTTTACGTAACTACGAGGCACTAAAGTCTGTTTTCTAATCTCGTAGACTATTGACAGGTGCAAATGTCAAACTCCAAATTCAAAAACAAACAACAATCATTTGAAATGTCAAATTAGTCTTAATAAGAGGTAGCTATTTCCCATGCTCTCTATATTTTAATCCCTGATTTATGGTCTATATGAATGCCAAACATCCGTTCAGCCGTTGCCTACAAAATATAAATATAAGGTCATAGGTTTGCATAACCCTATCGAAGGCTTTATAAGTTTGTTCTATGCGGTGAAACCCTGCAGGCGTAGCATGAGCACCGTTTTGTCGACGGAAGAGTAGACAAAAATGACGTTTCCTGTAGACAGTACGACGGCAGCAAAGTAGAAAGAGTCAACTGCACTTTTTACGAAATTCACTCTTTTACATAATTCGACTCAGAATTCTTTGTTTTGTCATTGGATTTATCGGTTGTCAGTGTGATTTTGACAGTAAGGATAGAAAACTTTCATGACAAAGATCGTTATAAATGAAAGACAAAATGACAGATTGTAGAAAGATTTATACGGTGGATGTCAAAAATGAAGAAACGAACTGTCACTTTGTATAGAAAAAGCTATGTCTATTCTTCGTAGAGATAGAAAGCGCCATGCTACGCCTACTGAAACGTAAACAAAATATTTAGCTTCGTTCTGATGCAATACCTACCCTATGAATCATGCAACAGTGATATAATGTCCCTCATTTAAATAGTCTTGAATTGCATTCAAGCCTTCCAGAATTGTAGAATATTAAAGCACATTTTAGACAGTTCCAGATTGTATAAATTCATCCTGGGTGTCCGCGTAGAATATTAATATCTTCGCTTTGCGAGCAGATTTTAAGATGCAGTTTCCTCGGAATGCATAAGACATTACAATCTCCCAAAATATTCGTTTCAATACTTCAGGTTAACGGTTCATGAGTTCCGACGTTTAGTCCTATACATACTCGTACATACAGCTATGCTTTAGGGGAAATCTAGTCTCGTCCATTGTAATTACAAGTCTCTAAAGTCAATACGAGCCACTTTGAATTTCGAATAACAAGACAAATAATAGGTCTTTACCTATGAAATTGCCGTTCTGCAGTACTGGCCATTTCAAATCAAAATAATTTTTGTTTGGCTAAGAATTCTAATTTCAAATTAATTTTATTTAAAAAACATGGAATTCTTTTTTCAAAAGAAGTCATTTGTTTAATGATTAGTGTTACATTTTTATCGCATTTCAATCTTTTTCGTCATCATGGATACGTTAAAAATTCGAGTAATTATGGAATATGAGTACCGTCGTGGCAGCAACGCGGCACAAGCGGCACACAACATCAACGACGTTTACGGAGCTAACACTACAAACCAACGCACCACCTGTTATTGGTTTGCTCGCTTCCGTTCTGGAAATTTCGACCTGAAAAATGAACCTCGCGGTCGTCTGAAGTCTTTGGTCGACAATGACGAATTAAAGGCGATTGTGGAAGCTGATGATACACAATCTACGGCTGAATTAGCAGCAGCTTTCGACGTTAGCGTCAAAACAATATTGGTCCATTTGCGTCAAATTGGCAAGGTAAAAAAGCTTGACAAATGGGTGCCCCACGAACTCCAATGATCGCTAGCGCGAAGTACGCGTCGAGGCGTGCCTTGCACTGCTCAACAGACACACAAATGAAGGAATTTTGAACCGCATTGTTACCTGCGATGAAAAATGGATTCTGTTTGATAACCGCAAGCGCTCAGCAAGTTGGTTGGATCCTGGTTCAGTACCTAAACAATGCTCTAAACGAAAACTTACCCCTAGAAAAGTGATAGTCACTGTTTGGTGGTCTAGCGCCGGTGTGATTCATCACAGCTTCTTACCAAACGGGGTGAGCATTACTGCAGATGTGTACTGTGAAGAACTGAACACAATGATGGAGAAGCTGGCACATCTCCAACCAGCATTGGTCAATCGCTCGTCTCCGCTGCTCCTGCACGACAACGCGCGACCTCAAACTGCACAGCAGACGGTCTCCAAGTTGCAAGAACTGGGGTTGGAAGCTCTCCGTCATCCGCCCTACTCACCAGACCTTGCGCCTACAGACTACTACTTTTTCCAGAATTTGGATAACTTCTTGGCGGGAAAAAAAATCAATACCCGAGAGGCAGTAGAAAATGCCTTTGAAGAATTTGTTGCCTCCCGTCCAGCTGATTTCTTTAAGAAGGGCATCAATAAACTGCCACTGCGTTGGCAAAGATACATTGATTGCATGGGTGATTACTTCGAATAATACAAATAAAAAATACATGAAAAAAAATCGTTTAAATTTTTTCATACGAAACGGCAATTTCATAGGTAAAGACCTAATATTAGGGGTCCATTTAGAAGACATGACCATGTTGAGTACAAACCAATGTTAGTGGGAAATCATCCAATGACTTCTCCCGCTTTGGGTGGAGCGGAAGGGCGTGTCGACTTTTACTGACTAAAACCCACCCGTGTTCCTTCAGTTGCCTGTTGCCAAGGTTCCGGTATCCCTTTCGGACTAACCCGCAACCCTGGAGTCACTTGATTTAATAACTTTGTAAAGGCCTAGTCAGATATAAGCGATATCCGCCGCAGCAAGCCGTTGCGCTTGGTCCCAACTATGTTGGGGTCGGCTTCCAGTCTAACCGGATGCAGCTGAATACCAGTATTTTGCATGGAGCGACTGCCTATCTGACCTCCACAATGTAGTTACTGAGTAACACGATACCGCTTGGTAAGACTGGTTTTCAGACTTTCGGACTCTACAAATGACAGCCGGGACCTACGGCTTATGCCTCTCTGTCTGCACGTCGCTTTAACGTACTTTCCGAGGCCTTCCACCCTTCCGTGTCTTGGAAAGCACGGTGTAAACATGTCCCATCCATGGCCCTACCGCGGTAAGCGTAGCTTAACCTTATCGATCTACCCGTGCGGCTGTCATTACTTACGTATTAGAATAAAATGCAAAAAACTAAATTATCTTGTTTTACGCTTGGATTAAATTAGTTGTCATAATTCTAAGCTGGTTTAACGCTAGATTCTATGAAAAATATAATATTTAAAACGACTGTCGAGTAAAGGTCGCTACAAGAGTACTTTACCGACCTGGCCAGGCACTTTGGCACGCCCAGTGAAACTCCTTTTTGACCCTATTCGTTTCCAAGCGTTCTTTCTCCTCCACAACATATACTTTGCGCAGAACGCGATTAAAAATATTTCTATTGCGTTTATAGAAATGCATATAATATGAGTTTAGCTGTCACTAACGAGACACAATCCTTACTTCCTTACTAATATTATAAATTCGAAAGTAACTCTGTCTGTCTGTCTATCTGTTACCTTTTCACGCCTAAACCACTGAACGGATTTCTATAAAATTTGGGGAAGGACATAGGCTACTTTTTATCGACATACCACGCGGGCGAAGCCGCGGGCGGAAGCTAGTATTATATAATTTTTATTTTTAAAGGCAAATCGACAGTTGAACGGTTAATTTATGCAATAAAACTAGAAAAGGTAAGATTTTCCGAGTTATTAGCGGCTAACTTTCCTTCTACTTTATGTTATCTTAAGCAAAGATATCACTAAGTTTAAAATTATGTCGGTATTCTGTTCTCTATCAGGGAAACTACTACAATAATCTCAAAATGAAGACTAAGTTTACGAGTTTTCAGTGCACTAAGTTTCTATGAGAGAATAGATGGCTGAAGTATCATAATAACGTGGCCATAAAAGGCAACCTCGCAGCCTCACCTGAAACCAATTTTCCCATTAAAACGCCATGTTCCACGTAATTGCTGTGGATTAAAATTTAATAAACGACTGTAAAACGTCTTCAGTATTCGGCCGAAACGATATACCTACCTAATTAAACACTTAATTTACCAAGATGATGGAATAATGAGATAATTTTGTTCATTGTTAAATTTTCACATAGCTTAAAAACAACGAAAATAATTTGTAACTGAGGAGAATTCCGTTTGCGCGATGCAGGATTTTTGTGACGTCAGGTATCTGATGCATAGTTCGCATGTGGCGATGTAGATGTCGCCATAGACCATTTGAACATTTTAAACAAATCCTTTTGTGTCTTTGTAAGGATACAATACAGTATAAAAAATACATAATTCGAGTTCGGATGATAAGAGTTTGCAAATTCTCAATACTTTCAACAGTTTTGAAGTTGATATCGCAACACTTCAGTAAAATAGAGGTGTGTTATCTAGCTCAGCCGTCTTACGTGGCATTTTTCATGGAACCTCGTAAAACTCGGTGCGGGAACTTTATCCCGCGTGGCAGCCCGTATGGCTTCGGTTGGCTCTATTCCCGTGTTCAATGCCTCAGCAATATTTCCGATGAATAAATATTTATACGGAGGTACAAGACTGGTCTTTTAATGCAAGATATTAATCTTTTATTGCCATACAAGTTGATGACAATATTTTCATAAATTAAGTATAGACAGGTCGCCATAACTAACAACATAACGTTACATGACGCCCGTTTTTCCCGAAAGGGTAGGCAGAGGTGTACCTACCAATAAATAGTAGGTACACACGGCTACACATCAAGCTATACATTTCAAGTATAAGCTGACCTCGCATTGTACGGAAATTCTTTACAATGCGAGATCAGCATAAACTAGAAATGTATAGCTTTATGTGTAGCCGTGTGTACACCCTCATTTCGCTAGTTATGCTTAAGTCCCATATGATAGGCGGCGCTGGGCACAAATCCAGACACCGCTACTGAGAAATTCAGGACAGAAATACCCAATAACACTTTGTTTGACCTGAGAATCAAACCCAGGACTCACGCTCAGCAGAAGAGCTTGCGACCACAAGACCAACGAGGCTGTCATTAATTAGGGCCAGAATTCTAATGTTTTCACATAACACTGCATTTACTGAGTCTAAAACATGTATTGGTCTTCTAACCGCGGCGCGGGGCGCAGCTAGTACCAAAATAAATGCAAAAGTGAGTTTGTTTGTTTGTTACTCTTTCAAGCTAAAATGGCTCAAGGGATTTGGATGAAATTTGCACAAGCGCAAGCACAAAGGTAGACCATTACCTGGAGAAGGACATAAGCTACTTTTCAATCTGGATCGCAGACGAAGTTGCGAGCAACAGCTAGTTAAATATAATTTTAATTTTTCATTCTCACAATATTCAAATTAGCACTACTTGCTTTGCCCGTTCTTGTACTTAAAATCAACTTATACAGGGTGTTAGGGTAAACACCGTTATCCTTGCAACCAGTGGTTTAGTTTCATTTATAGAACGTAAAATCAATGGAAAATTACAACTTTTTTTTTTTTAATTTTTTAAATCTACATTTTACCACAAGAGACGCAAGTTCGTTGCCCTATGCGCTAGGGCAACGAACTTGCGTCTCAACACGGGCGGGGTGTGCGGGATGTGACCTGACCGGCCGCGAGTGCGACCCTTCCCTCAGTCAGTCAGCTGTTTCGCTAGCGAGCACGGTGTCGGATAGAAACTTTTTAAAATCTTTTAATGAAAACAACGTTTTTTTTTTGTTGTGGTCGGTAATTTATTTTTATATTTAAGTCAACTACCCATGGTTTGAATGACAAGAGTGTTTACCCTAACATCCTGTATACATATAATATATACATTCCCTTCAAGCACAAACATTGCTTCAGGATCAATATTGCTATGAAACTTCAGTTAAATAACAACATACGGCTGATAAGAGCAATCATGTTACAAATACAAACCAACTGAGGTGGAAATTAATTTACCTGGAACGCTGGAAACTATTACAGCGAATATAATGCATATAGTAATACATATACTGCGAGTATGCGACAATTAAGGCAAACATTGGGTACAAAGCTTGGCCTAGTACATGATAATATTAGGGGGACCTATGAAATCAACGTTTTGTATGGGGAATTTTAAAGAAGTTGCATTTTTCATACTAACATTTTCTTAATTTATATAACAACCATGAACACTAATGTTTTAAAACTTTTATGCAAAATTAAGATAACGTATGCCACTTAGAATAAGCGACAAAAATAAAATTTGGCTCGTTAAAAAAAAATTGTGGTCATTTCTGCTAAATGAGGAGTAATTTTTAAGGTATTTTTTATGTTTAGAAAACTATAAGTAATAAGGTTTTTTACTGTTGGTAGTTGTCTATGATGGTCATATTCAAAATAATACCAAGCACTTGATGAATATTTTAAATCATAGAAGTGACGAGGTTCTCTATTTATGAGAAAAAACTCCAATTTCACAGGTGGGGACCCAATATTTTGACTGAAGTAATATTTGGCTGCTCAAAGCCATATTTGCCAAGCTTGAGGTTAAGTAAGTAGGTATGCGATTGCACACTTTGTGGACACTGGACAGTCCTTTGAAGTCGCTTTTGTTAAAGCTTGTACATACTCGGTCAAAAGCATGCTTCCACATTTTGGAATAAAGAGCGAGTATTTGTTTGTGCTCCCACGTGTTTTGACTAAGTGATACCTAGATTTTTTTATAGTTACCTACCTATATCTGGACATTGTGTCCAAGTCGTTATAATACTATAGCTTGTGTCCGTGACTTCGCCTGCGTGAATGTCGGAATGGAATAAAAACTAGAATAGTTTTATACATATGGTAAGGTTATAAACTATCTGCCAAATCCGTTTAGTCATTTTTGTGTGATTACAGTATTAAGTACATATCAAACACCTAAACATACAAACTTTCCGATTTTTAATATTATTAGTAGGATAATTGAGCCTGAATACCTACTGATTTTCGAGGGAATATTTTTTTTAAATCAGGCTGTTTCTTTATGGTTTAACAATTAATGACAAAAGCAGTCGGTGTGCCCTAGAGTGGAAATTAATTACTACGAGCATAATTTAAGCCACACTTACCCTAAATTAAGTTCACCCATCACTCAGTGTCCTATCGCTAATGTTAAAAATGCTTACTGAAAAGATAATTAGCATTTAGGAAAAGAGTGAAAAAATCCAATTAGTTATTACCATTATTTGTTTTTATACCAGTTATTCTTTTTTTTTTTTGTTTTCGTTAAGTATTTGTTTGTGATTTTCATATTCAAATAATCTATTTGTATAAGGGGGTAGATAAATAAATTATTGAAAAGATTATTATCATTTCTGTAAAAATCGTTGCTAGTAAACACAATCTTTACAGGAATTTCTAAAACTAAAATTTTATGTCTCTTCCAAAGCAGACATTTTGTAGGATTTTACCGTTTTCAAATGTTGAATATCTGAACACCGCATGAATAATAATGCCCCTTTAGAATCACAGACTGTTATAGCTGTAAAAGAGTGTAAGTTTAATGACTCTTTCTCACGTTAGGTACGTGAAACTCGATTTCGTGAAGAATAAAATTGTTACGACTTTTTTATGCCTGTCTAGTCCGTTTTAGTGCTGACTCAAAACACGTAAATAATGCATTTATATCATAAAGTAAATCGTACCACACCTTTTGAAATGGTCAGTTAGGTAGAAATATAGTTCGTTCCATAAGTATCTGATAAAAGTGTAAACATTGTTCAGATTAAATTCTTATGCAATCACTCACTAGTGTAACAATCTAAAAACAAAACATTATATTTTCAAATAACCAAATCAAATCACACAATTTGTAATACAAATTGATATCCACAAATACCCACAGGCTGCACGTGTAAAATGACCGACAATCACCCTTTTCAAGGCTTATTGTCAGTCATTTTACACGTGCAGCCTGTGGGTCAAGCATACGCAGAGGGCCTACAACGCTCTTCGTGTCCAGTACAACAACGCCTTCCGGGTGTTGTTGGGGCTACCGCGATTCTGTAGCGCGTCACTCATGTTTGCTGAATCTACTACCGATAGTTTTGCAGCAATCATGAGGAAAAGAACGGCATCATTGTTACGCAGGATTCGTGGGAGTGCCAATGGTATCCTGAAGGTGATTGGGGATAGGCTGGACGGCGTTTTCCTGGAGTATTGGACCCGTATGCATAGCTACGGGTCTGATACTGCAGGAAGATACATGAATTAATATAATTGTAGGTTTTATTTTGACTTTGTTTTTGGTTTTAATTTAATGTAAGTACCTACTAACATAGTTACGTAAGTTATATCACTAACAAAGATCTATGGATTCAATACATTTTTTGATCCATTTGTTAACATCTTCATCAGATAGGACTTACAACTACTGGTACTTTTGCAACAGATCATAGGTGGGAAAGCGTTCTCCTCCGATTAGCTTTGTGCGGACAAAAGTAGACATTACCGGACCGAACTAGGAACCAAAACTATAGCGCCATCTTGTACAATGGGCAATCACACCCACGTAGTATTTCCCAGAGAACAACCTACAATTACTGTGGGCCTAGCACAAACAAACATTCCGATTTTTTTTCTGGAATGTAGTTAGGTACACTTTTCTGAATAACACGAAATTAAAACAAATATTCTTTAATAAATTTTGAAAAATATTTATCAACAAAATAGCGCTTTTGTTTAGGTAGAACCAACGTAAACAAAATACAATGCCTGAGCACTAGGAAAGTTATCTACCTCCGGTTGCCTCTGTGCGGACAATAGAAGGCATTACCGGACTGGACTACGTACCGAAACTATAGAGCCATCTTGGTTACAATGGGCAATCACACCCACGCACCGTATTCCCACAGAACAACTGTACGGAACACAAGTGTAAATTCGAATTGTAATGCTCGGGCTACACTTCGAGTTATCGCGAACTTTTCTTCGTGCGCTCTCTGTTGCTCAGCGAGTAATCGAGGGGTGTGCCAGAGAGAGCGCACGAAGAAAAGTTTGCGATAACGCGAAGTGTAGCCGTAGCATAATGGAACTTTAGCCTTGTGTAATCGCCGCGAAGACATTATTAGACACCAAATTCTTCAAAAATAATATATTAAAAATTGATATTACTGTGATAAAAGTAAGTGAGAAATAACACACAGTATTTACAATTAGGAACATTCGTTTAAGAAAATTCGATTACCTACATTCAAATGTGCTGCTGTCGGGAATCCTAGCTATGCAAAAAGGCAGAAATTATAGGCAATTTTGCTTACTAAAATGTGGAACAAGAAAGGTTCGCTATTTTTTGAAAATATATTCGGATTCAGACCTGTCTTAAAGCCTAGCCAATCTTTGAAAGGACACCAATCTCATAGCTACCCGCGTCTTACCTTCAAAATGATATTAAATAGATATTTTACGAGAAGCTTCCGAAATACTGCGAAAAGGCAATTTTCTAAAAAGCCTTTAGATATCTTGAAACTTTCAAGGAAAATGGCGATTACGACCGTAAGGCCTGTACGGTACGGTACCTTTGTTTCTAAAATTATAGGCTATCATCATTTTAAGCCGCAAGTTGAAAACAGAACTGCTACTTTATTTATAGGTGTATAATTTTAAAAAAACCACCCAAGGCAATTTGAGTTCAGAGAAAGAAAAGTTAGTTTAAAAAATAACTCTTTGGTAAAGCTTCACCAAACATTTTCAGCTCGTGGCAGTAAGTAAGCAAACACCGACCACAACTACGTATTGAACGAGCCTCTTCCCTGTAGCCGTCTCTCCTGTGTAGCCACCGCAAGCCCAGCACACGTTTCACACTGTCTACCCACAGTAAAGACAAAGTTGACTTGCCCCCCCACACTACTTGCACCTACATAGGTGTACAGCACTACATCTGTGTGACTGCGCTTTCCATATAAAACTTTGACAATCGTATGAATTTTGTAACAAACTTCGTTGTGTTGCCGTGTTATATCCATTCCAACTATTTCGAGACAATCCGTGGCGTTTTTGAATGTAAGATAGGTATTAAATGTTGGCTGTTTACCCAAATCTCTTTGAAGGGATAATGGAACGAGATTCGCCCGTATTTAGGAAATAAATGTCATTTTGTATCAGTTTTGAAATCGCTTTAATTTTGGTACCCAATGATTTTATTTATCAGGAATTTGAATTTTAATTATAAGCCCGTGGAAAAATCTTCGGATAGAGTGAAAACACTAGAGGATATAAAATGGAACATCTGTGGAGGTAATTGCGTTACACACCAACAGTAGCAATGGCTTTCGCTTTGATAGTTCAACAACATTCAGTGCGTTATTTACGTTGTTGGGCAGAATTTTTTTTCGAACAATGAAGCAATGGATTAGCAAAAAAAAAAAAGTTATTTCGTCAACTTACATTACACATACATTATTTAAATGGTTAATTTTGGAGTCACCTTTTAAGAAAAGATTTGCTTGTTGGTGGTATTAGACTATTGTTGGTGGCTCCGCTCTTTACATTAGCATTAATATGTGTGAGAAAAAAAAAAAAAAAAAATCCAAAAACAGTTTTAATCAGAATCTGAATGATTGTGAAGGATTTCACAATCATTCAGATTCTGATTAAAACTGTATTACGCAATTAGGGTGCTGACCTGTCCCAAAAAATTACAAAAATACATACAGTGTATTTTCTCAAGCACCTCTGGGCCAACACCCGCTAAATAGGACTATGTTGTGCAACTGACAGCTGTAATTAATTCCTTTGCTATTAAGCCTAACACGCTACAATATATCTAAATCTCAGCAACCACATTTGAGACAACCTTAATACATTAACAAGACCATAGATTATAATAATCATTGTAATTCAGGGACCAACATGTCACCACAGGTGGTGGATAAATCGAATCTCTACATGTACGTAATCTGAAATTCCATTAGCCGCGCTTCCGCCTGAGAGCATTTGAATATTTAGTACCTAATGCTGACGTAATTACGTGGCCTTGTATTCAGTATTGCAAGCGACGAAAAGCAGTGATTTGCTTCTAAAATGTGGGCACTGGAGGAAGCCAGGAAGCTAGCAATTTCGTCGTTTCTATCAGTGAATTAAGACAGCACACACCAGAGTGCTTAAAACAGTCACTTTAGCAGAATCATAATAGGTAAATATTATCAATCGTTAAATGTCTCAATCTGACAATTTATAATAAGATCTGCGTGCGATTCATATTACGAAATAATTCATCTGTTTGACAGTTTTCTATGGAGATTCGTAAAATTGTCCACACATTATGAATTGCTTTTGTGTCAAATTAGAGGAATTGCTAATGACAGTTGGAAATTCAGGAAATGGTAATTCATTTTAGAAGAATTGCTAATGTGGCCGTTTTAGGCCCCCAGAGTCAAACTGCGGGGTGACTGCGTAACACACATAAAATGACAATAGATTGCAATGGGTTTCATTTTTAGTTCACCCAAGTTCATTGTGTTACTTACGTTGATGAGCAGATGAATTTTACTTACACAGTACTTTTGTACTTCAATCGCATTTTCTTGCGTTCATGGAAATGACATAGGTTTTTAGAAAATCCCGGATGGTGAAAACAAGTCACCTAAAGCTGAAGCTTATGTGCAAAAATGAACTGGGAAATATTGTTGACAATTTCATTCTTTAAAAAAAAACCATCAAATATTTCCTGCACGTTGCTGCTAGCTTCAAATGCTAACCATACAGCAAAAACTAAACAAATAACATAACATAAAATCACTCTTTCCAGAAGTGTACCCTTAGTAGGTACACCCAACATTTCGCCAGTTATGTATAAGTCCTCTGTAGGTAATAGGGGGTGAGCCTATTACCATCAACCGGGCACAAACTCCAGACTCCGGGCTGCTACTGAAAAATTCCTAATGGAAAAACCCAATAACACTTTGGCTGACCTGGGAATCGAAAGCAGGACCTCATGTTCAGCAGTAGCGATTACGAAGACGAGAAAGATTACAAGAATAACGAGGCAGTAACAAATAACTACCTAATTATACCTTTATGTGCAATAATACAAAAAAGGAATAGAGCATACAACCAGGGTCGGTCTGGCCCCAGGGCATACCGGGACTTTTCCCGGTGGGCCGGTCCCACCGTGGGCCAGTCCGGTCCATTTTCCCTTTAGAGCAAAGCCGTGATTTGTGAGATAATTATTATTTTAATTTCGAACCCCAAAAAATCCCGGTAGATTTTTGGGTCCCAGACCGACGCTGAGATCAACTAACGCTCCAATAAAAGTCTTATCCATATCTGTGCAACTCATAAAAGAAAAAAAGAAGCTAGAAAGTTTGTCTCAGTGTCGCCTTTTGTTGTGAATGTCACTGGCTATTGTAGACAGCCAAGCGCGAGCGCAACAGGTAAGGTTTGCTGTAAAGATCTCGGAACAACTGCTCTGCCGCTGACAATGGACGGGTGCATTAAATGGATGATTTTTTTTTTCTCGGTATCCCTTTTTCTTTGCAACGAAACTAGTGAAATCTTTATGCGAATGCTGTTACTTTAAAGTCAAATCAATTCATTGCCTGTAGTAGGTATACTATAGTACCTACAGTACGAGTAGGTAATCAATTGATTATGAGTACCTACGTAGCACGAATTTTCTATGGAGCCTGCGCGGGGAACACAGTACTGAGATTGGCGAAATGCATAATATAACATTATGCCTGAATTCCCGAAAAGGATAGGCAGAGGTGTACCTATAGTACACCCACATTTCGCCAGTTATCTTTAAGTCATAAAAATATGTAATAGGGGGCGAGCCTATTGCCATCAACTAATAACTCAAAATGAAGGCGTATTACTGCACTATTAGGCGCACGACATTTCCTTGTATAATCCGCTAACACAGATGTCTATGAGTATTAAATGTCCAGTTGCCCTTGTTATTCTCCCAATATATTGAAATTACTAAACAATTTTTAACCCGTCCTTCCAAAACACATAATTACGGGTTTCGAAGAGCTTTTAAAGCCTCTCCATCGATATTTCCACGGGCAACACAGGAACACAATTAAAGTACGACATTTACGGTATTACCATAAACCGCATTGTTCATTATCATTTTGTGTCCGGTAAGCGAGGCGTCAATTTGACAATACAGCGAGCGAAATGTACCAACATTTCATATTTCACGGATAAAATGTAAAATAGCTCGTAATGTCTGTAATAAGATGGGAAGCCATCAGTTACCGTCGTTTTATGTAAAGCAGATGTTTTATTTCAAGACGTTTTTAATGAAAAGAAGATAAGGGGGGATATTTAATAAGTCCCTTCTAAAAAATATGGATGCCTTTCTGAAATAATTATTATAATTGAGAATACACATTTCTATCATAATTATTATTATGTAAAATAATTTAACATCATAATGTACCATCACTAGAAGATGTAGTAGGTATCGTGTTATATTTCAAACTTAATTTTCTCAAACATGCTTGGAAATTCGAGCATTATTTTGACAACCTTCTTCGAGATGAATCGAAATTGCCGTACTGTTCAAAAACAAATGACGATGCGGGTGGCAAAGTACGTATGAAAATACATAGGTATCTCTCGTGTTTAGCGGCCAAATAAATTACTATAAAAACTCATATCTGTTGTGTTATTTAAAAATGGAACGAACTTTTTACTTCAGCGTATCAAAGATTTTATTTGAATTTCGATTTGGCTAGCAAATAGAGCTGTTTAAAATAAAGAAGAAACAAATGAACATCATTGGCGCGTGAAAAATTATCGTTGTTCGTCATTGATTCTGGAAATTATAATTTTTACTTAGTTTGAATTTCCGCGCATTGTTTGACAAAAGTACTATACAAGCCTTGGCCGCAACCAGCTATTGCTGGACTCACGGGCCGAGGCGAAGCCACACGAGTGTTTCGGCTTCGCCTCGGCCCACAATTTCACGATCGTCCATCAATAGCCCAGTTGCAGGCCGCGACAGTAATGTACTATTATATGAGTCAAGCTGAAATAGCATAAATTCTTTCGAACTTTGGGATAGCCTATTGCAGGGTAATAAGTGTGACAGGGGTCCGCAATAGCTCTAATAATTCTTAAAAATGTGCAGTAAAGTAACTCGTCATTTGCTTGATCACTCTCGCTGGTTATTGTTCAACAGCGCGGTGCGCGAGGGAACTGCCTACGGCCCCCCGCGCCCGCGCCCCTCTAAGTGTGAGTAAATTACCAATAAAAGTGATATTTTAAGTTAGTTTTTTTTTCCACAATATGTTTTGCAAGGGGGGGTCCGTGGCATTTAAAAAATTCTGAAAGTGGTCCGTGACTGCAAATAGAACCCATAGCCTATTAATATGTTAATATGTCCGCCCCGTACATATGTGTAACCTAGACCTCAATATCATCAGTCATCATTATCTCTGACCTAATTACGTACAAATTGTAATACGCCACTTTGTTTGTTTCATTAAAATATATGTAATATACTCAACCTGCGCTCTACATAATGACTTTTAAGTGGTCACACAACATGACACATGACACATGAAAGCTACTTATCTAAAAATTATAATTACATTAATGCTTGTTATTACAGAGTGATTTACAAAAGAATAGTTTTATAACACTGCACATCTTATATTCAAGCACACAGAATAAATCTTCTAGAAAAAAACAGGTTTATTCGCTGTAAACATGGCGCAAAAAAAGAACACAAACACAAAAAAAGAACAAGTTGGGGAAAATTTGCGTCACATCCACGCAAAACTGCCATCGCTCAGCATAATACGGCGACCACACCACAGCGCTTATTAAGCGCATAATAAAGCCAGGGAAAGATTATTTTTAAGCTAATTGACACCCTACATCGATTGCCGTGTTAAAGCCATTTCATACAACTCCCAAAGAATAACAGTTATGATATTATTACAAGGTAGTATTAATTTCCCTGGCTTTACCTATCCAATGTGTACAAACAACGGAAATTATGACATATTCGGAATCGTAAATCAAGCAATTATTGGAACTAAACGCTTGCAGCGTTTAGTTCCAATAATCCCACCAGTGTTTACAGATATTATACTACAGATCTATAAATCTAGACTCCACACTATGACTAGGGTAATTTATATCTTGTTAACAACGTGTACGCATGTTCGAACATGCAAATGGGAAACACGGCGATTGATTGCAGCATTAACATAAATATTGCAGCCATTGGAGGGAATTTGCATTCATATGAACGGTATTTTGGCTGCTTTAATTTGGCGATATTTGCCGATCGTAATAAAACCGGAACATGACAGCTGATGCATGCAGCTTGGACTATATTCACCTGCGCTGTATTGCACTATGCTATTAACTATATAATATTATCCACTGTTGGCCTTTTATCAATATAGCTGGTTGGTTATACGATACATATATAGCTACAATAGTTGCTAAAGATGACCTAGATTGCGGGACAGTCAACCGAAACACAAGAGCAAACCTTGATTATTAAAAGTCCCTCCAACAAAGAAAATTTCTAGCGGGACCGTCCGCTACCAATTAAATATAAAGACTAATAATAGACTCACGGAACTCCCCGAAGAATTGCGAAGAGTCACGAAGCGGGTAGATATTGTAAGATCACGTCAAAACGAGTCTTGACAACGAGCCAACTCATCAATATTCATTTGAGTTGCAAATAGCAATAGTGATCGGATAACGAGGGTTCTTTCGCAGTGTCACGGCTCGCAACAGGTGACAAACCCTCATTTTTCAAGCATCTCATCGTTATTGTGCTGAGATCATCTAGCTCCGAGATTTGAGCTCTGTAGTGAAGCATTTTCTATTCAATGCAATGGCTGCTGTTTTCGCAATTTTTCTTGTTGGTAAAGCTGGGGTTTATGGATCTTTCCGGGTTAAACGCGACCTTTTGGATTACATACATACATACAAAAATACCGGTCAAAATCATAACCCTCCTTTTTGCTTTGTCGGGTAAAAACGATATGTGCACGGGTCAAATTAAGAGATTATTTTGTAATCAAGCAGATTCTGTGATGGAATTTGGAAATACTATTACAAAAAAGGAATATTTAAAACCGCTATTCAAATGAATGTATGACGTCATACCTGCAGGTATTGGATTTCCATTTCCATTTTCAATAGTGACGAAACTTTATTATTTCAATAAATTATTGTTCTGACGCGACTTTTCCTTTAATATTTAAAATAAAATAAATGATCAAGGTTTCTACCGAATCTATAGTAATATTGGGTCCCCAGTCCCCCACCTATGAAATTGGCGTTTTTTTCTCGCAAATAGAGAACCTCGTCACTTCTATGATTTAAAATATTCATCAATTGCTTGGTATTATATCGAATAATTACCATCATAGACAACTACCAATAATAAAAAAAACCTTATTACTTATAGTTTTCTAAACATAAAAAAATCCTTAGAAATGACTCCTCATTTTGTTAGCAGAAATGACAACTATTTTTTTTTTAACTTAGCCAAAACTTATTTTTGTCGCTTAATCTAAGTGGCATACGTTATCTTAGTTTTTAAACATTAGTGCATAAAAGTTTTAAAACATTAGTGTTCATGGTAGTTATATAAATTAAGAAAATGTTAGTATGAAAAATGCAACTTCTTTAAAATTCCCCATACAAAACGTTGATTTCAAAGGTTGGGGACCTAATATGTATAATAAATCTGAAGAGCTGAAGCTGTTTTTTTGTTTGAACTCTCTGAAACAATCAGTCGGATTTGAAAAAATATTTTTGCTTTTAATAGCCTAATTTCTGAGAAAGGCTATTACATACGCTACGACCCTTAGGAGCCGAGCAAACTGAAACAAGTCAAACCGGAAACGAAGCGCGGGCGGGCGATGCGATGCGGGAACAAGAAATTTCACGCGGACGAAGTCATGGGCAGATGAGAGATGTATTTAATAAACCTAAGAAATGGAACACGCTTCATTTAACAACTACAATAATTGCCAAAACAGAAACCCCGATTTCCCACTCAACATTCAAGTTTGAATAACCATTATCAATCAGCACAACAACCGTTATTGAACCTCATATTTCAGCCATTTTCCCTCCGTTTCAAAAGAACGATGGGTTACAAAAACCATTTGTTCGCTTTTCCTAACGCACCATTCAATACCACCAGCGAACTACGAAAAGGGTCAATTGTACATCTTCTACAGAAAAGGTAACAAAAGAACATGGCTATTGATCCTTTGTGTGGACATTAAACACGCTGGAAGGGACTACAAAAAGGCCTGCGTTAATGCACAATGAAAAAGCATGCACAATTCCACTTGACACGGCAGTGAGGGCTGGAAATTCTGTAATTACTAGGAACTACGCTCGCTTTTTTATCGGCAATAAACACTGTCTAGATTTTATTTTATTTTATGTCACATTTTGTACCTATAGCTCTTTTATTTTAATGGAAAATCGTCTAAGAAAAAGTATTTTTCGTAATAAAATATTAACATTTATCTAGCTTTATTTTTAACACTGATCCCAAGAGCTTTGTCTTCGACACAGATACTGACATCTCACAGCGCAAATGTTTTGATAGAAACTAATTTATTACAGAGGAGTCAATTTTAATTCTAATAATACATTCAACAAAAATATAAACTTTCGATTAAATGTCGCAACAAATTGGCAACACGTTGGAATGTTTTTTAAACCGTTGGTCGAAACTTTTATCACAGGCCGATTTTTTTTGTCAAGTTTAATTGCAATTTTAATTTTCAGAAGTGATACAGGAATGTTGGAATTATTATCTGACGAATTGTTATAATTACGGTTCCAATATTGAATATAAATATCGATTCGAATACCAAAACGAGTAGTAACATTGGAAAAATACATTTTCGGACACGGAATGTATTCCGTGTATCTTAATTAAAAATACGCTTTCAGATTGTAAAGTTATTGGTTTGGTCATTACTTATCTGGACTTATCCACCTGAAATTGCTGAATAAGGGTTCATTGGTATACTTTTTGAATGAAATAATTACGTAATTACATTTATTGCCGGTGCTTGTGTATTTCCAAAGGCCTGGGTCACTACCATTAAAACCTATTTGGCTTCTAAGTGCTATTTTGTCAAATTTTGCTGTTTTAATTTTCAAATGTGGTACGCATAATAGAAAAAAAAATACGAAAACAATTTTCGGAAAAATATCCACAAATTCAAATGTTCATAGGTAGGTACGCGCCCCTCGCCTAATATGAAAACAGACGTTTGTTAAAGGAGAATGTCACAACCAAATGTAGTTCATAAAATTACTCCTATTTTTATAATCAGATATACGATTTTGTTATGAAAACGATTCCCGGCTTTCGGACACCAAAAATAAAAGTCTTTTTTTACTTTTGTGGTTCGTATTTTCCGCTTATGTCACTGACATAACACTTCATTTCCGAATGTTGCTACTACGTTAAAAATATAGGTACCTATCTGTCAACGAACATTAAAATGAAGAAGATAATTGTACCAATTTGCCATTTAATATTAGGATACAATATATTTTTATGTGTGTCAAAAAACATCTTTAGGTCACGCGTTACATCGTAATAATTTATTTTTATTTTTTTGGAATACATTTGCATTCAATGAAAAGAGTACCTATTCAAAAAAGTAAAGTGTCATTTGTATTGTGACGTATTGCAATAATTATTCTGTGGCGCCGTCATGGATGACGTTACTTTCAATATTGGTTTTATCTGAACTATTTGAATAATAATTTACTTATTAATAAACGAAAACGGGGGTTCAGGTGCTTTTTCATAACGTAGTCTTTGTGTGATAATCCTTAGCGATGCCCCCAACTAGAGGAAGACATCGGCCAGCAAGTCAGCGTAGCCGATGTATCCTAAACTGTTCACTAGTATTGTTAGAACAATTTAGAATATATTACATAGAAAATATATCCGTGGATATGATCGTGTTTTAACATCATAGATTGTACCGACGCGACGCCTCTAAGTATTACCTCACCTAGTAGAAGCATGTATATTATAGTTAGCTTCTAAAGTACCTACTCACTTCCGGGACTATTCATTCAATTCAAGGATTAAAAAACAGTTTTTATGCTTTCAGATCAATCCTGGTAGTTCCTATTCATAATGTTACAAATGTTTCGCATTGATACAAGAAAAACTCCCTGAGATTCCGAACTGATACCTGAACTAACACTTGGTCACAATGTGGAGTGATGTGTGCTTCGGATGTGGACAGTCCATGCTACGTGTTGCAACAGTTGCAAGGCGTTCCCGAGTGCCACCCAATTGTCCTACCTATTGTTTTATTTGTACATTTCTTTCGTCTATCCTGGTAGCGGTCGAGGTCATACTCGTTATGTAAATATGAATATATCTTAACTACGTTTTTCATTTTTGATATAAGTGTCTTGTACTAACAACATTATCACATTATTATTATTTACTAAAATGTGAAGTTCGAGAAGTGGGTGTAGGTACTATATAGTAAATACAACTCTGCCTAACTCTTCTGGGAAAACAGGACTGCTGTTATGTTAAGATTTCAAGATATTAGGAATCAAACACAGTACTAATTGATTACTTATTCAGACCACCATCTGCACCTACTGCGAGTACCTACATGATTATTGATAAGTATTAATTATCATTATATAAAAAACTGACAGCAATAATTATTATCGACTATGAGAGATAATTATTGTATTGTATTGTATAATCATCCATCAGGAAACTAGTGCCAAATCAGGAATAAATATAGCGATCGATACTACCACCTTATTTCGCACCAACTTCATTTCGAGTCTGTCACTTTCTCGAACTTAACCTCAAAATATGAAGTAGGTAAATGGTAAATAAATACGAAATGCGGAAATCCATGTAAAAAATAGTTAACAATATAGGAAGAGCATTGAATTCTCCTCCAAATACACTAGGTTTGGTTGTGACAGCGGACTTTTTGGCTTGGTACAGGGTGCCATACATTTCAGGTCATTCTCCTTTATACTGCAAACTTTTACACAAGAAACAAAAGGTTATAAAATGTACTAAAGATTAACACGGGGAAAAGGATTGTACGTACATTTTAGTTGGAAACGACCACAGATGGTGGTAGTTTTAGATACAATTTACCCTTGGGACAGAAAATGAGATATAATATTATTACGATACCTCTCTGTTCTACTTAATCAGGTCTCAATAGACCAATAACTTTGTGTAAGATACGAAAGAAAACCGAAAAGGATTTTCTTTATTTCGGTAGGGAATCACAGGAATTAGGATCATGAATTATTTTTCGGCCATTGTTCTTCTCTTGAGAGTCGAAAGAAATTATACTAGAATGTTTATCGACGGGAATTATTTATTACTAAAATAATTATATTTTCTCAAACATACATTATTTCGACAACAACTTCTTCTTCGAGATAAATCGAAATTGCTGTACCGGTCAAAAACAAGTGACGATGCGGCTACAAAGTAATTATGAAATTCTATATCTGCCAAATAAATTACTATGAAAACTCATATCTGTCTGTAGTGTTATTTAAAAATGGAACGAACTTCTTAATTCGACTCATGGCAACCAAGGAGGTAAATTACCAAAGATTGTGTTTATATTGCGAACTAGCTTAGCAAATAGAGCTGTCTAAAGTATAGAATAAACAAATAAACATATTGGCGCGGGAAACAGTATCATTATTCGTCATTGATTCTGGAATTTTTAATGAATTTTCATCAGTATACAGTATGCAAGGGTAAACATCGTTGTCACTCAAACCATGGGTAGTTGTTTTAAATATTAAAATAAATGACCCAGTAACAACAAAAAAAACTTATTTTCATTAAAAGATTTTAAAAAGTAAATATCCGTCACTGTCCCGATACTCATGGATACGCGTTCGAGAGCGCTGTGAAACAGCTGACGGCCGGTCATGTAACGTCCCGCGCGCCCCGCCCGCCCCCGTCAACCGCCGGCCGCGGCCGGTCGTTGCCCTTGCGTGTAGGGTGAAATATTCTTGTGGAAAAATGTAGGTTTTCTTTTTAAAAAAAAGTTATATTTTTCCATTGATTTTACGTTCTATAAATGAAACCAAACCACTGGTTTCAAGGATAACGGTGTTTACACTAACATTCTGTATAATAGAACAACAACAAGTAGGTATCTACCGTAGGCAATAGAAACATTTTTACCATTCTACCTCATACTTGTAGTATGAGGAGCTTGTGGCTAAGTTAAATAACAGCCGTACGGATAGATCTGTCAGATTAAGCTAGGCTTGCCGGGGTTGGTCCGTGGATGGGTGACCTTTACATACCGAGACTCCTCCTTGCCTCGGAAAGCACGTTAAGGCGTCCCGGCTGTCATTCGTGTATTTGACAGTCTTCACGGGTCGCCCGAAAGTCTGACAACCAGTCTTACCAAGGGGTATTGTATTTCCCATTTACTGTGTTGTGGAGGTCCGATAGGCAGTCGCTCTATGTAAAATGGTATTACGATTAGACTAGAAGGCGACCCCAAATAGTTGGGAAAAGGCTAGGCAGATTGATTGACTTGTAGTAGGTATGAGGTAGAATGGTAGAAATCTTCTCTTTTAACAAATTCTTTTATTAACTTTAGATAAATATGAAATCGCTGTCAACTAAGATTAAAAGAATAATTTATGTATACACCTACCACTCCAAATTGTTTAACGTAAATCTGCTGAATATTGTGGTATTATCAAAATTATCTCGCATTATCACGCGACGCAGGTACTATTTATCAATTATGAGATCCAAATCATTAATTTTATTAATGACAGTCCACATTATATTAGATTATGAAGACCAGCTGTAAATAAGCTCAAAACATAACAGAACACCTATGCGTATATTTACTTGTCAAGTTTAACTGAATAAAACTATTTATTCACTAACAAATGAATAACAATCATCTAAAAAAATGCGTCTCCATTGCCCGTTCTTTATCAAAAATTATTACGTCAAATTTAAACTGAGCAGCACAACAAAGCATTATAACTTCAAAGATTATCAAAGAGCCTATTTATTTCCGAAACAGCGACAGAACCGTGCTCTAATGAGGTCTCAGCACGCATTTTGCTAATTTTTTAACACGAAATTTGCGCGACTTACCTATTATATCTTCCGTTTTATGATTCCCTTGCCTCCTTCCTTCGTTCCGTGTCCTGTAACAAAAAATAATTCTATTAAAACGGTTCTTATTTTGAAAATATAAAACTTGATACGTTTTTCCTTATTTTCCCCTTTGAGAGTGGCCGCTTGACCATTGAACCGGACAGCCTCGTACGGTTATAGTTAGTACAAGGGTTTGTCCATTGTAACGTAAAAGGTTTAATGGTGCTACGTTAATTAGGTAATTAATAACAAGTATAAAATATTTTGGCTTGACTGTTTCCCATTTTTAACCGATGATTTAGTCAGTCATTTTTTTTTAAATTACTACTGGTATTATAAGTTAGGTGTCATGTTAACAGCGAGCGTAATTGTCACGTTAACAGCGAGTGTTTTATCGGGATTTTGGGGAACGGGAAATAACCGTCTTGTTACAAAACTGGATCTTACTAAAGCCAACGAGCTTAACCACCGACTCAGTTTTTGTATTTAGAACTTAATTTCAACCAAGGTAAAGTTTTTATTACAAAACTGACTACCCGTTCAGTAGTCAATTTTGTGAAATAAATTGTCAATTTTAAATAAAAAATTATATTTCGATCACTTTATGGTTTAAACCTTTCGTATCCCGTAATTAAAGACACAATCCAACAACACAATAAAAGCCATTGTGTACGCGTGAATACGAAGGGTAAAGTAAAAAACCGTGAATTTTGTAATAATATCGCAAAAGTACGCATAGATACAGCTTCTTTTTCGTGAATATAAATATCAGTCTGAACCTAAACATTTTTTTCATCGCTACACAATCCTGACAACAATTTAGGTTAGCACAGATATACATTTTTAAGCCGACCTTGCTTCAAATATAATGGTTTCCACAAAGGGGCTAAAGAAAAATTCATAAATGATAAATGATAAATGATTTTATTTCTGTAAGTAGGTTTGTACAAACACTTTTACACGTCAATCAGATTTTTTAAAACTAGATGAGGTCGGCGTTTCCTATCTGACTACTCTGAGAAGAAAGGCCGAAACAAACTCAGAGGTCACAGTCTCTTTTAAAGTCCAGACATAATCTTGGTCAGATTATGTGAAGACCATGTAGATTGGTGTCTGAAATGGTCTTTTGAGGAAAGAACCACACAGATTGAGTGGATCTGTCCAGTCAGTGCACGCAATTGTCAATAATCGTGCAGCTCAACTCCGAATTTAAGGAGCTCAACGATTTGACGAACAATACCAAAGAAAGGACATTTGGTTAGGCCGCATAAATTACTCAAACTGCCAGACTATGATTAATTAAAATTAAGAAAAAATAAATAATAAAAAAGAAAAGAAAGATCCACATAATCTTCACATTCACAATAATTAAAAATAATATAATACTTTACAAAGTAAATATTCATGTCAATGTAAATATAAATATAAAAATCCGGAAATAATCTTGGTCAGATCATTTGAGGACCATGTAGATTTGTGTCTGAAATGGTCTTTTGAGGAAAGAACCATACAGATTTGAGTGGACCTGTCCAGTCAGTGCACGCATTTGTCAGTAATCGTGTAGCTCAACTCAGAACTTAAGGAGCTCAACGACTCGACGAACAATACCAAAGAAAGGACATTTGGGTAGGCCGCCTATAGTACTCAAACTGCCAGATAAATAAAAAATATGATCCACATAGTCCTCAAATTCACAATAATTAAAATAATAATAATATTATACTTCACAAAGTAAATATTCATGTCACTGTGTAGGTATATAATAAAATAAAAAGTTACCAAAAATAACAAAACTCGTAAGTAAGTAATTTAAAACCAAAAATAAAAAAAATTAATGTACAAATTGGAGCAGCTCAATCCCAAGCCTTTTTGTCCTCAATGTAATCTTTAATGGTATAAAACGCTTTTTGGCACAACTTACGTTTAATGAATGTTTTGAATTTATTAAGGCTTAGATCTTGTACGTGGCTTGGAAGCTTATTGTAAAAGCGTATACATTGACATCTGAACGAGCCACCTATTTTCTTGAGCCTCGTTGTAGGTACAACAAATTTGTGTTTGTTCCTAGTATTTATATTATGGATATCACTGTATTTTTTAAACAATTTTATATTTTTATGTGCGTATAAAAGATTTTCAAAAATATACTGTGAAGGCACAGTCATTACATTTATCTCCTTAAATTTCTCTCTGAGAGAGTGTCTCGGACTTAGTTTATAAATTGATCGAACAGCCCTTTTCTGCAAAACAAAGATAGTCTGAATGTCAGGGGCATTTCCCCACAACAGAATACCGTACGACATTACACTATGAAAATAACTAAAGTACACTAAACGGGCTGTCTCTATGTCAGTTAAATTACGATTTTTTCTAACAGCATATGCTGCGGAATTTAGTTTTTTTGACAATTTATCTATATGTGGGCCCCACTGAAGCTTAGCATCTAAAGTTAAGCCCAAGAATACTGTTTTATCTTCGGGATTCAATTCTTCACCCTTTATCAACACATTAGTTTTCACCTGCCTAACGTGAGGTAGCGTAAACTTAATGCATTTGGTTTTTTTTTCATTAAGAAGTAAATTATTAACATTAAACCAGTGAACTACTTTTGCGATCGCGCTATTTACATCGTCAGTAACCAGCTGCTGACGTTTAAGTTTAAACAAAAGCGAAGTGTCATCCGCAAACAACACTATCTCATGATTATCCTTTATGAGGTAAGGCAAGTCATTAATATAAATAAGAAACAAGAAAGGACCAAGAATTGAGCCCTGTGGGACACCCATTGTTACTATAGATCCGGGAGATCTTTTCCCATTAACGTCAACGCTCTGAATCCTATTACTCAAGTATGAAGTAAGAAGATCCAGAGCGGTGTTCCGGATTCCGTAGTGGCGGAGTTTCCTGATTAATGTTTCATGAAGAACGCAATCGAATGCCTTAGACAAATCACAAAAGATGCCCAAGGCATCGCATTTATCTTCCCATGCATTATAAATATGTCCTAAGAGTTCAACACCGGCATCAGTTGTTGAACGACCCCTTGTGAAACCGAACTGCTTGTTATGTAACAATCTATGTCTATTAAAAAATCTTTGCAATTGCTCTAAAATTAGCTTCTCAAATATTTTACTAAAGGTAGGTAGTACTGAAATAGGTCTATAATTTGTGGGGTCTGATGTACTACCTGATTTAAACAAAGGTATTATTTTACTATTTTTCATAAGGTCAGGAAACTCCCCACAGTCGATACAATTATTAAAGATAAGAGCTAAAGTAGGTGCTACAATGTCAATAATAGACTTAGCAACTTCTACAGAATTACCCCACAGATCTGCAGTCTTTTTTACATTTAAAGTGTGAAAGGTTTTAATTATGTCTCTACAGGTAATATGTTCAAAAAGAAATTCCGATTCGCAAACATTAACATTTTCCTTAAGCAAAGACTCAGCAACAGAAGGTGATGAGTTTAGGGATTTAGTAGTAGAAACGGGAATATCTGAAAAGAAATTCTCAAAGGCCTCGGCGACTTGTGAGTCTGATTTTATTATGTTGTCATTAATAGACAGGCTGTAGTCAGTATTTCGGTTACTAGACCTTCCCGTTTCACTATTAATAATATTCCAAGTCGTTTTAATTACATTACTACTGTTTTTAATCTTCGAACTCAAATAACGTGACTTGGCCATAAAACAAACTTTTTTAAATAATTTTGAATAATTTTTAACATATAAATTAAATTCAACAGTGTTTACATAGGTCCTTTCACTGTACAGCTCATAAAGCCGTGTTCTACTTTTATGAATACCAATGGTAGCCCAATCACTGAAAGATACATTACTATTAACCGAGATAGTCTTGGGAATAAAGGTGGAATTAAATTGTTTACAGTATAAATTAAAAAAATCATCATATAGATGACTAGGATCAGTATGATTTGACAAAACTGGTAATGTATTAATAAGTTTTTCTTTAAAAACCTCCAAGCGACTTGCAGTTTTGGGGTTAAATGTTATATCCTTTTTAGCCACTTTGTTGTTTTTGATAGGGATAGTAACCCTTTGCCCGCAATGATCAGAATCTAGTAGATTTATAATTTCTTTGTGGCTTGGTATAATATCTGTATAAATATTATCTAGGCATGTGGCACTTGTAGGGGTTATTCGAGTGGGCTCCAAAAATAGGTTTACAAGATTGTAGGACTGAAACAAACTTATTATTTTACTACAAGAACCTGAATTTTCTAACAAATTAACATTAAAATCACCGCAAGTGATAATAGACTTATTGGAGTTGCAAATCTTGTGTAACACTTCATCCATTACCTTTTCAAAACAGTCATACAATCCTGAAGGGGGTCTGTACACACTTAATACAATAAACTGCTCCAATTCTATACAGGCTATTTCAACTGTCCGTTCAACAGATAGGCTCACAATATCCTTACGGTCTTTAAATTTCAGCTGGTTACTTACTAAAATTAATGAGCCACCATGTATAGCATTTACTCTGCTGAACGAACTACCAACCTGGTGATTATCAAAATTGAACAAGAACTGGGTGCTTTTAAGCCAATGTTCTGTTATACAAAGAATATCAATATTGTTAAAATTCATAAATAATTCTACTTCTAAATCTTTGTTCATAAATCCTTGAATATTTTGATGCACCAGGTTAATATTATTTACTGATTTTAAACTTTTATTTGATTTTATTTTGCAATTCTGTATAATATTGCTAGAGGTTGTCTCTGTTGTCTGATTGCAGTACTTGTACAATAATGATGCATAATATAGGGGACGTTGAACCATTCATGTCTTTAGCGAATGCGGATTTAAAAAAGTGAACGACGTAAAAAAGAAAACCATCTTTTGATTTTTACTGCAATATATCTACGATAACTCTAAAGCTCTATCTACACATATCAAGGCCATGCCCAGGAAGTGGCAGGACTGTGGCACACAAGGCAGGAACTGAAGCTCCGTCACCAGCCCGGACACGGACTTGGGTAAACGAGTTCATATATTGTACACACCGTCCGTCCACGTCCGGGGCACGACGCTGATATGTGTGAATAGACCTTAAGTAGGAAAATTCTTAAGATCATAATCATTTTCAAAGACGATATCGACTTTTTAGAAAACGCTTACTTTCATTTCCCCATGCTCAAACCTTAGCAAGGGAGAGACAAAAATACTCAAGTACTAACCAATTTATCATATTTTTTCAATCTCTTTTCAGTCGTCATCCACCTTCCGAAATATCAATTTGAGGCAAGGCTAATAATCTATCCGAGAAAAACAAATGAATATCAACTTACGAAACCCCCTTTTTTCGCACTTAATACTTTCCGTTGAGATGTGTTTGCCGTTTGCACTTGTTTACCACTCACTACTGATGGGTCTAACTGATAGGAACCGGTTCATCTAGCTTAGTACTATATGTACTATAGGTGACTACCCCACTCCCTCATAAAGTATCTAAATTGTAAAGTACTTTGTGCTTAAACACAATGGTGTTCAATTTGAATAGAGTCTATTGTCAATTAAGAATCCGAGCATTATAAAAACAGTAAGAGTACAGTAAAGAAAAACATTCCTCTGCTCAAATATTCTCATAAACAACGCATGGCGTATTAGAATAGTGACCACGAGCGATCCGTTGAAAGAATGAATCATCAAAGGTTGCCAGACTTAATAATGTTCCAACTCCTGCGGCACTATCGTGGCAACGATAGTGCAAATTATAGTCTTCTAATGCCGGGGCTACATTGTCGCGTTATCGCGAACTTTACTTCGTGCGTTCTCTCTCGCACACCGCTCGAAGTCTCGCTGAGCAACAGAGAGCGCATGAAGTAAAGTTCGCGATAACGCGACAATGTAGCCCCGGCACTACATTAAAATCGCCATCTGGGAATACGCCACATAGTAAGCGTTTATCTATATAGTACCTATCAATTGAGAGAAACAGGTTATGATAATGTTTCATATCATTGCGATACTGTAGTAACGGTGGCGGTGCATAACACTGATTTTATATAGCCCAGAACTTGGAGAAAAACGGTAAGTCTTGTAAGAATTTTAAAATAAAGGCCAAGTAGTTCACAACGACATGAATGTGAAACACTTAAGGGCTACAGCTACTTAAGGGTCGTATTACGTGTAAGTAGCACACGGTGTGGTAAGACTATTGAATACAATACCAACATAACGTGAGATCGAAACATGCCCCCTTATTTTGGCTTTGAGAAAGTAATGCCGACATTCTTTGTGCGATACCGTTCAATATATTTTCTCGCCACCAAAATAAGGTTTATGTAAATGAGGCAATATTCACGTAAATAGGCACGCGAAAACATTACTCGCTGCTGAAATATTCGAATACGAATAAACGTGGAATGAAAAAATCCGAAAAAGCGCGGGCTTTACAGATTGCGAGTGCTACAAGCCAGTAATTGGAGCCAGCAAAGCATGCAAGTCATTACCGACACGTACCTCAAACAATAAACTTTTTAAATAGCCCATTACAGCTCTCATCCGAGCTCACGTAATACTGTTCGGAGTTTTTAACATAGCAATTACCAGCTCAACGCCAGTTTATTATAAAGTCGATAATGAGTTAAAGCTGAATAATTCAGGGAATTTTCTAACAGACAATTTATCATATACTAATAAATGAGCAATATATATAAAATATTCATATGTATTTGTAATCATGTTCTCGAAAACGGCTCTAACGATGACGATTTCGATGAAAGTTGCAATATAGGGGTTTACGGGGGCGAAAAATCGAGCTAGCTAGGTCTCATATCGAGGAAAATCGTTTTCTCTATTTTCACAGCCTCGGGAATATGATACAACGTAGTTATACCCGGACGATATGTATATCTATTTTCACCCGAGCAGAGCTCAGTCGAACAGGTACTGTTACTTGAGTTTGAGTAGAATGGATGGACGGATGTATATTTAGCAGAAGCGTATCAATGTTATGATCGTTTTATTAAAATAACAAATAAAACACAGGTATCTTTCGCTTTACTCGAAAACCACACAACGAAATCTTTCGAAATTGAAACGTTCTACTATTTGCTACTGAATTAGCCGAGAATATTAATTTAAGTACTGATGGATTACCCGTATTATGAACACGATAAATTGCGTGAAAAAACGCCTGGCTTTTAAACGTAAAACGAGCTATGAAATAATGCCCATTTACATTTTTGGCATCGTCGTTGAGTAACGGCATTTAGGCATTGCCGCTGGTAATATTTACACCAGCTGTTACTTCAATGTTATTTATTTTCATACCTATTCTAGGTTTAATATTGAATATAACATTTTTCAAATCTATTTTCAGCTTGGTATATTTGTCTGCCTACTTTTAGTTCATCTCCAGCAAAAAAAATCAAGGCTACTTAGTCAAAGTTACGGCTCCTACTTTAGGACTGGTTAACTTTAGTCTTCGTACCTAACAGTTCCCAGAGGTACGATACGGTCCACATGGCCCAGTTACGGTGCGAAGAGTCAAATTGACACCACCACTAACGTTTTACGATGTCATGGATGAAGCTACACGACCGACAATTACAGTTAACTTTAATATTCCCAGTTATAGTCGAGTGGTTAAAGGGTAAAATGAACCACTCTAGTTCGACTCTAAGTTTTATGCAATGGTTGAAAATTCAATAAACCGTCAAAATTGGTAATTTGGCATCTTTTCTCATTTTGCTCACAAGAAAAATATAGTCTTGGAGAAGGCTTTTGATAAGATAAATCTTTTAAGTCAACGTGCTGTTCTGTAAAACATAGATTTAACATCAAAGGTAACTTTTAACTCATCTAAAACAACTTTATTACAAGCAACATTCGATAAACACAGATTTTGAAGTATGTCTACTATTCTATATCATGAAGATACAACGAGACATTCCACAAGGCAATATCTTATCTCCAGTAGGAACGAATTTGTTGTTTTGGATCAGAAAAACATTTGTTTTAATTGATCGTGAGTAATTAGACAACTCATAACAAGGTAGATAAAACAACAATATTACTATGTTGCTCACTGATCTATCAAATATTTGTGTCCGTATGGATTGAGGAGCCCTGTCTCATATTTAAACGCAGGTACTGCCAATATTTAGTAGTAAATTATCCGAATTTGTAGCCCCGATCCTGGAATTTGTAAAACCCTTAACAAGTTACAGGGCATTTAAGTTGGCTCCTCAATTCAGACGTCTGAAATGTTTATTTTATTAATATCTTTTGAAATACGATTTACGATTTCTAGTGTAAGATGTTGGAGTACGCCAATATTTAGTAGAAATTTCTACTAAATATTGATGCTATTGTTATCCGATTTGATGAACTACTTTAGTAGCTACACAAATGTTTGAGGTTAATAACATACAGGGTGGCAGAGACATCGACCCGCAACCTGTTACCATGGATTCAGTACATATTTCTGAGTTGAAATTCCTGCGTTGAAAGTCGTCGGTTATTTTAAAAAAAAACTGTTCCATACATTTTGACCGTGTAAGTATTGCATTTATGTAGGAAACAGCTGTTTTTTTTAATAACCGACTTAATATTTCACAACAGTGGTGTCCAGATTTTTTTTTGTCCTGTACTGTCTCTATTTTTACAGGTTGTACGTCGTTGTCCCTCTGCCACTCTGTTGGTATAGTTAAACCGATACGTAAACTAAGTCGAATAAACTTTGAATGCTCAAATGGGAATTGGCAACCCTTCCGAACTTGGATTTTACTTTTAATGACGTAGGGATTAGATGAACCCAACTCGTGTTTGATTCGAATTTTATAGTGATGTTTTACAGCATAATAGTAAGATAAAATAAACATAAGGAATTTTCCTAATTTTCTGCTTGACCTATGAAATATTCGGTATTTAAAAGGTTACTTCAAATACTGTTTACCCCTAGTGACGTTACAAGCTAGACAAGAATAAGTGATGTCATGATGACAGGATAGCAAATCAGGGGGTTGGTAACAGGGGACAACTATATAATAGATAGAAATAGCGCCATGAATATTATTCTGAGAGGTTTTCAACCTAACTTCATGATTTTTTTTTTTGTTTTTAATATATATTTTTTATGTCGTACTACGAGATGGACACTATTTCATATTTATAATAGGAAAAAGGTGAGACAGTCTGCTTCTCTTTAATAATTATCAAATTGATTTATTTTTCGTTTTATTCTAGCAGCACCGGACACCGTAATAGTACAATAGTATCAAATAAATTTACGCATGAAGGAAAATGAAGCAAACAATTTCAAATACAGAAATACGTGTAACTTGAGACAGGACCTAAATCTGTGAACAGGGAGCATTAAGTGGGGTACAAAGGTACTTGGACAGTTGCAAAGTGCCCGAAGCCAGGACTTACTGGAGAAAATGTACGTTTAATACAACTTTGAAGGCACAAATGTAATTTCACACAAAACTTTGGCATCCCTTCGGCAAGGATAGATATTTAAAATTTAATTGGATATTTGGTTTCGAGTGATAACAAATTTTGGGTTTTGAGAGGTATTTTAAATGGTAGCGTTAATACTGTAAATTTTAATGAGAAATGCAGAGACGGCGTAAGGCGTGGGCGACTTGGGCCACAGCCTACAGCATCGCGGTCCGAGGAGCCTCGCATTTAAAAGATTTATGCATTATTTTAAAACCGTGACCGCAACGAAAAAATCACCCACATCAAATTTAGATCTTGCCCCGCCACTGGGGAAATGTAATTCATTTATTAAGTGTAAATGATTAAAACCACAATATTGGTAGGTATTCTCCATTAAAAAATATCTGGAATCAAGTTTTTTTTTATTAACTCCCCATGCCATCCAAACAAAAACAACGTGGCTTGAAGTAGGTTACGTTCCGATTTAAAAATAGTATCGAACATGAGAAAACAACGCAATGTAAACACACCGAAAGTAGAGCGCATACTCGCACAAAACCAATTATGCCTTTTCACAGCACTACAATGTTTGTCCGCGAGCCTTTATTGAAAAAGGGCGCAAACGTGAATGAATTTCAACGTGATCGTTGAGTTGCTACCCTCCGCCCAATAGATTCGAAATTCGAATACCCTCAGTATTTTAGTCTAACAAGATTGAAAGAACTTTCCGTTATGCATACAAAAAGGTTCTCTCATCAAGCAATTACGTGACTGTACGTTCATTTAACTACTTGTTAAACTAATTGAATTGTTTGATTAACGATGCTGGGAAATCAGAAACAATATGAGAACGCACTTTGCATTTCATACAACCCATTTTTATATATTCATAGCATTGTTTCTATTCAAACATATTTTGAAGGAGCTCGTGGCTAAGTAATAACCGCCGCACGGGTCGATCCCTTAGGTTAAGCGGTGGATGGGTGGGAGAGTCCTCCGTGCCTCGGAAAGCACGTTAAGCCGTTAGTCTCGGCTGTCATTCGTGGATCTTTGACAATCGTTACGGGTCGTGAGAAGCCCGAAAGTCTGATAACCAGTCTTATCAAGGGATATCGTATTACCCAGTTACGGGGTTGTGGAGGTCATATAGGCAGTCGCTCCATGTAAAATACTGATATTCAGCTGCATTCGGTTAGACTAGAAGCCGACGCCAACATAGTTGCGAAAGAGCTAGGTAGATCGATTGTTTCTATTCAAACTAATTAATTGGTCCCAAATTCGATTTTTAAATTAAATTAAATGATAATCACGGTACACAAAAACAAAGAATTCATAATGAAGTAAATATTATATTATGACTCATTGAACATTTTAAGTATTCGAACGGCAAAATCATAGTGATGAAACCGATGCTGATCACAGTCTAAATTAAACGATACGAGAACCGAAAATTCAAGTAAAACTAGCCCTAACTGCAGACGTATTAAGCCAAATCAGTAAATAAGACTCGACCTGAGTCTGGGAGCAGTTATTGGTGGAATTTAGGTATTTTGGTTGTAGTGTTTTTGAAAAGTGCCTTTGGCGATGATCTTGGCCGACTGTAGGGACTCATCTGCGTTAATGTTAAGCAATTTTCAAACAAACACCATTCCCACATAGCGGACGCATATCACCTTTTCGAATTGTAATTTTCATTCACAATGTTGGCAATGACATAGTTGGAAAAATAATAAGGTGTAAGTAAAAAACTTTAAGGTACTAAACATACTTTTTCCTTGACTGCACATGACGCATGGTTTTTCGAAAACTGTAGTCTACATATGCGTGTGCACATTTCAATAATGACGAATAACGGCGTCCAGTCCATACTATTCTACAACGACGTAAATAAGTAAAGGATATTATTATTATTTGGATTATTATTATTTTGTCTTTGAAATATCTCGGGACCTTGAGGTCCCGGACCGTTGTAAGACGTTTGTGGGGCCGAAGGCAACTCACAGATGTCCGTTATAAGTTATGAAATGAGGTGTTTTTTTTTTAATACTTTAACGTATCTCGGCGTTGCGCCGGATTTATGGGATTATTATTATAATACAGGAACGCTAATAAAGTCACCTGTAACTCCCAACTACGCTAAGCTCTTAAAGCAAATTCAAAGCTTAGCACTCATATTTTTCAGTAAGTGTCGTCTTAACGACCTTATCTAGACGGTGGAGTGCAAGCTAGCAGAATACGAGCATTGATCACATAAAACTGGCACACATCCAAAGATCTGCTGAAACTGGGAGCCCCTGACTTGCGTTTAATTGTCCGAATTTATTTTTAAGAGACTTAAAAGCTTGAGCACAATATCAATTATTTTGATGCAATAGAAATAAAATGCAATAGACGTAGATATAATATATTAAGTAACCTATTACGCCTCCTACACCGAATGCTGGACGCGGAGCGTCGTCTCTGCGTCAAGCTCTCGGTGTGGCAACAGGTCGTGTTCTAGTTTGCGACTGGTCAATCGTCATCCTGAGGATGCCTCGTTGAGAGGTGAAACACGTGTCGATTTCTTACAAGGTTTTTTATGACTTTTGAAGAATAGTTAAGCGGAATAGGTTACTAAATATATCTACGTCGATTGTATTTTATAATGGATTTCCGCAAAGTCACCCCTGAATCAATTAGCAATAGAAATAATAACAAAAAGTCATAATAATCTCTGCACTTTAAGAATAACACTGTCTTTCAATGTTTGTGCATGTCCATCAATGAAATGTGATAGGTAAGGCTGATAAGAAAATGCTGCTGATTAATTTAATGTCAATTGTAGATTGTTCAGGGACTTTTAAGAAATCCGAATTAAGTGTTAGTTCACGACTCAAAGTCAAAGTCAAATAATTCTTTTCAAGAAGGCACATTAAAGGCACTTTCGAACGTCAAAAACAAAGAAATAGATGATTCTAGTTGCCCCTTCCAATAGGTAGTTTTCGTATGGAGAAGACTGGGCAAGAAACACCACACATTACTCTTTAAAAAACAATGTTTTTCAATATTTTGTATACATCAATTATATAATTACATGTGAATACGATGCACCTAGAATACGATTACTCTACGACAATAGATAAAAAGAATTAAAAATGGAGCAATGACAAATAAATTAAAGTATAAATAATAGATACACGGTGCTCACATATTTACAAACATTGTAAATATTCCTAACATTTTTACAAGTAATACTAATAAGACCGAGACAGAACTGTATTGATCCGCTTTACAGAAACCATTAAGCTTTATAAATACAAAGATGTAAAAGCTCTCAATCATGATTAAAGCGATTTAGAATATAAAAAAAGAACACATTTTATAACAAATAACGTGTCAGATTTTGTAAAAGATTTCTTTTGATGCAAAAATAATTAAAAGCGTAAGTCAAGTTCTATCCTCTGAAGCGGGGCTTACGATTTATTTCTTGATTCCTTTTACGTTTGGGCTTCCATTTCTTACTTTATTTTCCCAGTCAGTTTTATCCAATAATTCAAAATCGAAAGCTTCCTTTGGGAATCAACAGACAACATTTTAAGCACGTCTATAACTATAAACATGCAAGCAATACAAGAAATTAAATTAGCTAGCGAGTCATGATAGTATCGATAATGATATCAATCAATCTGTCTAGCCTTTTCCCAACTACGTTTGGGTCGGCTTCCAGTCTAACCGGATGCAGCTGAATACTAGTATTTTACATGGAGCGAGTGCTTATCTGACCTTCCCAACACAGTAACTGGGTAGGTAATATGATACCCCTTGGTAAGACTGGTTGTCAGACTTTCGGGCTTCTGACGACCCGTAACGACTGTTAAAGATCCACGAATGACAGCCGAGATCAAAGGCTTACAGTGCTTTCCGAGACATGGAGAAGTTACGGTATGTAAAGATGGTCACCCATCTACGGACCAACCCCGGCAAGCGTAGCTTAACCTGTTGGATCGACAAGTGCGGCTGTTATTACTTAACCTCCTCCATTACGTCAACAAGTATTAACAATAAAACAAAAAAAAAACAGATTTTTTAAACTTATACTTCAAGTAACTAGTAACTATACACACTGCTGTCGTTGATACCAAAAAAATAATCATCAAATCAATTATTAGAATATTCCGAATTTAATGGCAATAAATTAAAATGTATTTTCCAAAATAATAACAACGAAAAACTTGGCTGCCTGAAAAAATAACATCCTACAAAAAAGAAAAAAAAATGTCCTTGAATATCGAATAGGTGCAGCTTCCTCCGAATATGGCAGCGTGCCAAAATGTACGGAAACTTTTTCAAGCCTTTATGATGAGTTTAATTAGGTTAGAGCTTTCTGATATACTTAGGTATTCGTTGCTTTGAGCTAGTTTCATTTACTGTCAGCAAAATGCATACGGCGGATTAACTTATTAAGTAAAGGAAGTTACATTGATCGGTAATCCAGTTCATATAAGCACGAGTACAAACGAACATCTCCCTGAACCCAACAGATTTCCGTACGACGAAATAAAGATTGCATCTTGGTTTATCGTAGTACCTACTTCATCCAGATATCTGCCAAGCGTGATATTGCAATGGAACGCCGGTGATTCTCCGGAGCAATTTATGGACAAACCGCGCCAGGGATAAGCATTACCCTATACTATTGAACAATATTTGTATATATTTGTAATCACGCGTTCTCGAAAACGGCTCTAACGATATCGATAAAAGTTGCAACATCCTAGGGGTTAATGGGGGCGCGGACTTTATCGATCTAGCTACATGAGAAAATTTGTTTTGTCTATTTGCACCCGAGCATAGCTCGATCGCCCAAAGCTTAGAACAAGATGGGTACGTACCTTAGAATAATGACAGGTCAGCCTGGAATTATTTCTAGGAATTATTATTTCTCTCTTTCACAAGAGCAGAGCTGGGTCGCCCAGGTACTTATTATTTTATTAAGATCCCAAAACTCAAAATATACAAAATTCAAATCAACAATCGTAGAAAGCCAATAAACTCAACTAAACCGTTAACCGAGTTATTGGAAAATGTATCTGTATTAAGTGAATCATGTCAACGGGAGCGTGGAACAATGTTTACCCTAGTGATTGGTTTTCGAGATAAATCCACAGCGTAGCAACTTGTTCACTGCGGACGATCAAGTTGGCTCTTGTTTGTAGGCGAGATAAAACACTGAGGTGTGCAAACAATACTGTTGCGTATCTCGAACCATACTCCCGGCCTATTTGGCTGATGGATATAGCTTATTATATGCCCCTAGAGGCAGAATTAGGTTGGAACGAAGGCTGAGGAAACGCGTCCTTTGTTTGAATAATTTAATGTACGATGTCCTTTGTAAGTAGAAGCATTGCTAGGGACACAAATGTAGGTATTTCCGTATGTAATTATGAAACGCCATAATAAATCATGTAAGTAAAAAGATACCTACCATTAAGTTACGTAGACATAGGTAGATAATACACAATACACTCACACGCACTCACAATATGTTGTCTAAGAACTAAAAGAAACTAAAAAAACTTTTATTTGTTGAACACCTGTTCCAACTTGAAAGAAAAACAAAAAACTTACTGATCTTCATTGCCTAATGGATTAGGTACTAAAAAAATAAACTCTGGAACAGAATGTATAAACAAGATATTTTCTAATATCTGATATCACATCGAACATATTCCATAAATATTTTTATTTACTTTTAAGTAAACGATGGATATACACAAGAAAACAGGCAAAACAATTTACAAGCTTTTATTTTCAATAAAGATACTTTAAAAGCTGCTTTCCGCTCCCCATACTAAAAAGCAAAATTAATTTCATTACATTTAAATCAAAACTCGATACGAGAAAATCCGATTGGATTGTAGAAAAATATTTTGTTAGCGGCATAACAAACGACGTTCCCTTTGATATTTCGACGGTCTACATACCACGATCGTTAAAACCTTCATTTTCGAATACGAATAAAATATTCATACTCGAGTTGAAACCGACGCATTATTGTTTCGAAATTCTCGAACTCTTGATTGCCGAAGTAGAAGGTAGAAAAAATATCTATAGTGATTCATTAATACTTTAAAATAATTAATTATCAACTGTGCTAAAACTGATTCTTATATTCTAGCAGGTATCAGGTTCCTGATTATACCTGTCAGTTGACTACAAAAGAATACGTGTTTTAAGAATTTATACTTTATTTGTTCCTTTATTTGTTCCTTACCACCAACCCCTTCCGGAAATATATTATAACAGATTTTTCGAGTGTTTCATTTAAAAGTTACAAAATTCCTAATACCTGCAATCAATTTCTTGTATTTCATTATGTATATTTTATTCTTCTTTCTTTCCTAAGTAGTCACGTAATGGCGATATTCCATGAACACTTTCCATAGTTTTCAGTCGGAAACACTTAGCCGGTCGTTTTAAGGCACGCGTCACCTGTACCCGGTTATTTTCACCCGTTTCCCTCCTCTAGCGTGTTTTCCTTGAGTTTACGTAATCCTTCCGGGTACCTGCCAACTCCACGAGGCAATTTTGAGGCAATCGATAATCGATATCACGGTTTAAATCGACAGATAGAGGTACACAGTTGAAGAGGTGAGGTTAGGATTTAGTGGGAGACTTATGTATGATGAGACTCGCGTTCATTTTCCTGTTTAATTACACAAAATATTTGAAATACTTACTAGTGATTAATATTTGAAATAATTACTATTAAATAATTATTAGTGACACAATATTTGAAATAATCACTATTAAATAATTATTAATAGTGACTACTCTCTTTTAAAAATAGCATAATAACCGAAAACCGAGAAATTAAACACATCGGTGAATATTTTAAGTAAATTAAAGTAAGTACATACACACACGTCACTGAAATATGGAACAGCTGAAAAAGAGATTTGCATAAAACAATAAAACGCGAGGTGGCCAGACCTTTTTATTTTCACTGTTGTAACGAGAAGTCGCCTTTTTACGTCCAATTTATGTCCTTTTTATTTCAAAAGATAAAATGCGCTATTGTACTGTTGAATTTTCGAAGTCAGCTTCACAATTTAAGCGTAGGTACACTGACTTTATTACTTATATCTCATCCTTTTAATCTTGTAATTTATTGTAAATTATTTTTACCAACATGTATGATACAATTGTAAAAAAAGCATATTCATTTTATGATATCGTCAGTCATGTGTCATTAATATAGGTTCTATGATAAAATTGGAACTCTAAAAAGCATAATGACCTCAAACAAACAATATCGTTAGTAACATGGAATGGAAACATTATGCTTAAGTTGGTATTTAGGTAATAAGGCAGTGTATAAATGTCCCCTAACCGTAATTATAACAGTATTTAAGGTCAAAACCTGTATTTAAAACTACATTACACAATCCCCCATAACAACTAATAAGCGAATGGATCTATGTTTGCATAAAGTGGGGGACGTTGGCACCCCAATTACCCTACCTTGTAACCTACTTTCACGCAACGAGTAAAGACTTCTTATTACCGTCTGTCGTTAGTCTCCTTTTAAAAGCGAAAAAAGAATAATACTTTTTACTCTTTTTCGCTGAAGAAAACGTCTAAAGTATGAACAACATTTGTAGGAACCGAGTAGATAATTAATTACAGAAGGAATCTTTCTTTTTCCCACATAAAACGGACGAATGCTCGAATGGTCGCAAAGTCTACGAGAATGAGAAAATACTCTATTCTCTAGGGTCATCCAATTATGCAAAGAGCTATGCTGTAAGAAAAGATGTTCTGCGATTTAATGAATTACTTAATAATGAGATTAATGTTCTTGAACGGTTGGAAGAAAGAGCGATCAGATTAACTAAAGGAAGTATTTTAGTTCTTATACAAAAAGGTGCTACCTGATATTATGCGAGAAACTAACTTTGCCGGAGCTTCGCAAATTCCGATAGCAAGTGACACTTCAGCCAAAAAGCGACATAAACCGTGGGTTGAAGTTGTGTCGGGGACTTATCTCCACTACCTTTATCTAAGAAGATATAGGTAACTTTAAATGCCCAACATTTCCTTGATCAGTTAGAACGTTCCTAAAGTTCATACATTTAAATTCATCAAGCCTCGCTGTTTTAAATCTTTGTATCGATCATACGGCTATAATTAACTTTACAATGTGGACTGTCTAAAGTTGCAAACAGAACTCATTTTAACTTCTGGTGAAGACGGTGGCCGCTAGATAACTTGTATGAATATAACACATACCGCATGCTTCAACAAACTCAGCTGGTACATCAAAGTGGGACCGCAGTTTGCACAACTTGCAAGCCAAGATGAGATATATCCCCAACGGATAACGAACAGCGAGTAATAAACAAACCGTATTTTACTTCTGTAGCAGCGACGTGACGAGAAAACTTGGAGCGAAATTAAAATCGTATCTTTGGAATTAAAACTTGATAGTCTTTGTACACACCGGGGCACGTCCGCTCGATGCGAAGATTGAAGCTCGACTAAATCTCAAGTGGTGTCGCTACGGGTGAATCTCCGACTACCCACAATTGTCGCTTGCAGCAATATTTTCAGTGAATACCGTCACGGAACGGAATGTTCATGCGAGCATGTGAAAGCCTTTCACAGGCGCTCGGAACCATTTTATTAGCAGCCAATAAGCCGTAACGTGTCTCGGCTACTTACACCAATGCCATTGATGGAAATTGGACTGCTCTTTATCCAGGAAATGGCTGTTTAGTTCGGTAACCATTATGAGAATGCGTTCTTTTTATAATAATGTTATTTCGTCAACGAATCCCGAAACATTTTCGTGTTAATAGCCATCAAACAAATGTGCGATCAAATAACAAAGAATCACGATTTTCAGGATCAAAATGACGTTCCATTTCCGTTTGAAACGCAAGCATACAAATCAAATATAATGAGTCTTCAAAGTCAAAGGATTCTCTATTAATCAACCGTCAGAAAACAAAACCTCTTTTATATTATTTGTTGTCAAGCAAATTGGAGAGTACGTGTTGTATTGTATTCGCCATGTTAGTGGGTCACTGTACCTGAAGGCCGGTTTAATCTTCAGAACACCACCTGATCTCCCCTGAGCTGCTCATGATGGATGGCTAACACCTGTCACGGGATTTAACTTTGTTATTTCTATTCACGGGAACATTACTGGATGAATGTACAGTGCTGGTGGAATTAAACAAGGTTTTCGATCAATGTTTTATAAGTATTATTAGTTTGTTTTGTTTTCGTTTCAGTCTATGACATTTTGTGCGATATACCAAATAATTAAAAAAAAAATGGTTGTAAGTATTGTTTTTTTATCATTATACGATAAATTGTATTATTAAATTTTTAATAAAGATTTTGAAGTCACGTATAACGATAATAAGATATGGTCGAACTTTTCTTAGGTTAGTTAAAATGAGAAATAATGGTATAAACACAATAAGTATAATATTTTGTGGATTGTTTTTGTGATTATCGGTACGGTATCGATAACTTGAAAACGTGTCAGCAGTGGAATTTATTACGCAAAAAGCTTTTCTTGTCCGTGTCCTTTCAATTCCGAAAATATCCCACTGAATACGTCACAACGATAAAATTAATGTGATGAATGAGTAATCAAATATCGAAGGTCTCGTTTTCGGCGTACCATCACAGTTAATCCAATTCTGATGCCTCTGAAAAATTTATTAACACGTAAAAATCCATATCGTTAACCCCTTTTCGCGTTATTAATTTAGTAGCAATCGGTGGTAGTTTTTTTGGAGTGATAACTTGTTTATGTGTGTTGAGCGAGTTTTTGTAGGGGATAAACTTATGGATTCGCGTCACCAACATGCTCGCGCCGTAGTGCTGTACTATAGATTATAGATGGCGTTAATACCGATAGCGTTTTAAGTTTTCACTTCTGTCGGCCGTCCCCATGCTTGGCTTTTTTATTATTTAATAACGTAGTGACGTCAAAGTATGTATAACATTGTAGTTTGCTAGAAAACCCGCAAATAGTGCGAAGGCTAAAGAAAACTAAACCAATTGAGTTAGTGTAGTGTATACATAGTGAATGAATAATAAATAGTAACAATGCTGTGCCATAAATATGAAACATGAACAAAGTGTTTTTATCAATTATCAGACCCTAAGAAAGTACTACGATTGTGTAATCGTGCAAATTGACACTAATGGTAGTTAAAACATAATCTATCTCGTAAAATTAAGTTAGAATTAAATTACTTATTAGTCTATTAGGCTAGATTGTAATTAATTACTAAGAACTTTACTTCATATTAAAAAAAAAGTAGTTTTAGAACCGATTCTTTGTTATATTGAACAGCAGAAAAAAAATAGACAATGGCGGAGGCTTGAAACTATTAGGTATCATTGTGAAAACTGCAAATTCCCTGAAATAAAGGCGACAAATTATTCAATATAAAAAATATTATACTTTTGAATGCAAACAGTCCAATATTTTTAATCCTCAGTCTAATTAGGAAATCCTTTCTGCAATATCTAAATCAAAAGCTCCAGGAAATAAAATGAAAGTCTTTAATTTATCGGAAGCCGTCGCAGCCGGAACGATTCGTAAAGATTACCGTTCGTTAGCCGAGGCAGTCTGCCGTAGGTCGTGACTCACTGTCCAGATTATTGTGCAGCACAACTGACGCGGCTACCTCGTAGCTACCATCGATCTTACTTTGCTCATTCTATTTTTAAATTTTTAATCTTCGTTGGACCACCTGCTTCGTTTGAAGCGCTATAAATACCTCTGAAATATTTGGAATAGTGGTTTTAAACGGAATTATAAATGAATATAGCCGTCGGCTGCTTGTCTTTATTACAAAGACCCAGATAAACGTTGTTTTAATTCTGGGAACGGTTTTAGTTAGAGGCGACTACCGATACGGCTACTTTATAGTAATGACGTGATGAATATAATGTAGGTTCTAATCTAGGCTTGGAACTGTTACAGTTTCTGTATCAGTACTTAGCGGTTCTTGCCATTTCGGTACCTGGGTACCAGGTCCAGACGGGTACCGATACTCCACCTAACAAGTACCGGTACCAAATTCATTTGGTGACCCGGGTGTACCACACAAATTTTATATTTATACAAGGATCCTAGTATGGTTGGCTACCTTGAAGTTATTTTTTTAATGCCTATTCATCGTCTGAAGAAGAAAGACTGCCTATTAATTATCCTTTTTACTTACTAAATCTGTTTTTTCTAATTTACGGAAATATTTTAGGTGGTATCGATACCCCCATGGGAAGAAGGCGTGAGTTTATGTATGTATATATGTGTACAGTACTGATACTGATTAGAAATACCAATAGTACAGACACTACGTCTGGTACCGATACCAATAGAACAGGGTACTACTGTGGTACCGGTATCACACCAAGGCCAATGGTATTTCAAGCCCTGGTTCTAACAGTCCACCGAAACCGCAAATATAAATAGTCAGACTTTCCAAAACCAATCTCAGACCATTCCATCCGTTCTTAAGAATATAACAAAAATTACATAAACGTCATAAAAATTCACAACTACAACAGACGACTAACCAACGAAAACAGTCCTTTCTCACAATATAAAAACAAAACGACACAAATTTTTTCTCTCATTTCCTCCAAAACTTTGTAATAAGCCATTAGTTTTGCGAGAAGAGACGTGTTCAGCATTAAAGAGCATTTCTCAAAAGAACTGACACTTGAGGACTCTAACTTTGCATCCATCTAAAAATTCTCCGCCATGAATATGAGAAAGTCACGTAAGTACTCAGGAAAGAACATTTTTTTTCTTTGCAAACTCAATTTGTTTTTTTTTCAGCTGTTTGAGATAAAAACAAGGAATTCCATGGGTTTTTATGGCGTTTACTTGTCTGTATCGTGTATTTGTTCGTCGAAGGATATCGTTCCGGAAGCTTTCAATTCCCTCATAAAATAACATCGTTTCTTGATCCCTTTCGTCTCTATAGACAGATCAGACGGGACAATGGCGGCTGTTTCTAAGAATATCCTGTTATATCTAGATAATATGGCAGTGACATTCCTAGTAAGAATTGTCTAAATAATTATTTAGACTGAATTTTGTCTTTATTTCAATGGGTACAATATTAAGTAAGGTATCAGGTACTCTATCTTATCTAAGTACTCAGATAATTGCTCTTAGATAATTGCCTAATAAGTTAATAACAGAAATGCCTAAGAAGCTTTTTGAAGTTGTACCCAGAAAATAGAAGTGCTATTTATCTACTTTCTTCCAACGTAATAAAATTCGACTTAGTCACGTTGGGTATTTCGGCAGATGAAGACCCTATTTGCAAGGGTGGGAGCACATCAATCAGTGTAGTGGCGGAGATTACAGGCGGTAGGCACACTGCCGGGATTCGGGTGATCAATCACTCTGTACTCTGCTGCTATAACAATCTGGCTAACAGATACAAACACGTGTTGCGTTGGCGAAACTTACAGAATCATTAAATTCTATGAATGAATCTGTAATTTTATAATTTAATAAATATGTAAGACATCCTCGTTGAGGATGTTTTATATTTAGAAGTTTTTGCGTGGATATCAAAGTAAAATAGCCAAAAATGTGTCCAAAGAAATATAAAATCGTTTGGAGGATATTATCAGCTACCAGGTATACCTAGTGTTTTTTCATCCCAATACTCTTATTGGTCTACAAAAACTTCTTAATTAAATTATATTCTAGTAAGCTCGAAAAAAAATTCACCAAGAAACCTTGCATAGGCACCTAGAACAGTTTCATACACTCAGGTATATAGAATCCTGTTAACCCGCAAGGGATAGACAAGATATTCGTTACCTTACTCAACATAAAACAGTAAGTGGATCTCTCAGCGCTTATAAAGATCGGTAGCCACAAGACCCTAAAACGCGAACCTGCTGAGCCGGTGCCTTACAAAAATGATGGGCGATAGCCTTCAACCCTCGCGTGCCGCCCTGATCCTAATCACTTTTCGAGGGTACTGGACCCATTATTACTTAATCTTCTGATTATATAAGCTGATTATGGTGTTTTCGGAGCGTCTGACCTTGATTATGATAGCTGTTAAGGCGTGCGCAAAATCGGAGCTCGTGTTAATATTGTTTTACGTAGAATCTCGCTGATATATGAACGGAAATTAACGATTAATCTAAGTTCTTGCGTGGTAATGGCTAGTAAATTAAAAAGTGTTACATGTGTATGAAAATTGCACAATCCGGATTTGATTTTTGTTGTTAGAAAGTGTAATCAAAGTATTTTTTTTTTATTTGGAGTAAACACTACCTATTACTGCATTCTGTCATCGTTCATATAACGGCAACTGTTCTGTGGGTCATCATTCCACACAACATCGCAGGATTTCTATTATAATTGTCTTTTATTGAAGCTACTGAGTAACAGCCAAATGGACTGAAAACGGAAAAGATTTTTGGGTACGAAACCCTAAAAAAGCGGAGCAGTATCTCGTTATTTTTCCTCATGGGGTGACCCATTTATTTAGGCAAGAGTTAAATAAATGGAACACAATTTAAATAAATGGGTTACGATTTATTTAATTGTTCCCTTCGGCGTCCAAACCCTCGGCTTTAAATCGATGTTGCAAAAGTAAATATATTATTGCAAATAGATAAACTTTGTAGATGTTTATGCATTTCGTTGTCGCCTCAGGCAAACCATATTGATATCCGGATAACTTTACAATTGTGTCACATACACGCTTCCATATTTACGTCGTTATATTTATTTTATAAAACAGTAAATCAATATTTTAATGTCTTTGTTCTGAATGTATCTGTGGCATTAGCATCCATAAGATAATTATCGTATTGTTTGAAGTTTCTCTAGTTTTGTCAATTTACTTATACTTAGATCATCATCTGCCCAGCCTTTTTCTAACTATGTTTGTACGTGTTGGCTTCCAGTCTAACCGGATGCAGCTGAATACCAGAACCTTACATGGAGCGACTGTCTGTCTGACCTCCACAACCAGTTACTGGGTAATACAATACCCCGTGGTAAGACCGGTTGTCAGACTTTCGGGCTTCTGACGATTCGTAACGACTGTCAAAGATCCACGAATAACAGCCGAGTTAACGTGTTTTTATAGGCACGGCGGGTCTTGGTATGTAAAGATGGTCACTCATCCACGGACCAACCGTTGCAAGCGTAGCTTAACCCGATCGATTGACCCGTGCGGCTGTTATTACTTAGCCTTAAGCCCCCCACTACACATACACACACTTCTACATTTATACTTAGATATTAGTATTAAATTCTAAGTATCATGAATTCCAATTAATATCAATTCCACCTCCACAATTTCATAATTTACGTTGCACAAATTAATGCGAAAACAGCTGCATCAGACGTGAACTTCAAAGTATTATTTGCTGAGTTTGCAACTCATTACTCGTTAGAACCACAAGCGTTGAGCTGAGCTCGCCAAACTACCAGTTTACTGAGCTGCCCGAACTCTCCACAAGATTACTACAGAACCGTTGTCTTGCAAGCAAGATCCTGAAGTTTTGCCTCTTAAAATAAATTCGCTTCTAACTTGGAGTTTTCTGGAAACGTAGAAAGAACAAATTTTATGTGAACTCCACGACTGGACCGTGGAATGAGAGTCGCACTGCTTGCAATTCATTGGCTTTATGCTTATAACTTGTCTTAGTTTGCAGGAAGCTGTGCAAGGATATTGTGAGGTGAGAAATGTGTTAAAAGTTTTCTAGGTCAAGAAAAACATGGCTGTTTTATTCTTGTTTCAGTTTTTATGTTCACTTATCTCTTTTTTTTAATAAAAACTTACTGTATTTTTTTTGTGTATAATTTGGGTTTAATTTATTCAGACAAATCTTAAATTTTTATATACAATCTAACACTAAAATTATATACAACTTACTTAATTTATTAACTATACAGATTTAATCAAAACATTAAAATATCCTAATTAAGGAAACCAAACTGTTTCAGTTATATCATTTTTTGCAAGAAATATTTCGTGTGCTGTTAAATATGTATACAAGCAGAAATAAAATGCTCAGTCACTATTTTCATTAACACCTAGGAACCTACATTAAAGTTAATCATCCCTTAAGATCGTCAACGTTCCAATAGAAATTACTTGCAAAATGAAGTAAGTAGTTATTCGATTAAAAATACTGTTGAGCTGGCTTGTTTCACATTTTTGTTGTTTTCACATCTAAGAAATAACATTTCATAAGTTTTATTTCTGATTTTCTCCACACATTCACCCCTTTAATCATAAACGTTGCTTAACTTAAAGTTAAGTAATGATTAGCGACTGTTTAACCACACATTTTTAACGTCTAAACGATTTTTAACTTTAATCATCGTTTATGAATAAACCCCTCAAAGTCTAACATATCTTTAGAGGCAAAATGGATTTGAAGCTAATAATAGAGTTAAAAGTCGTTATAGATCCGGCCTGAGGTAATAAATCTAGACTCAGGCAAGGTTAGAGCTATATACGTAACCGCGGCAGACTCAGTTGGCTAGCAAGGCTGTCTCGAGACTGGCACTCGGCTAGAACATTAAATGGTAAAGAATTATGCCCGGGTTACACAAGACTAGTTTTGGAAGCTAGAGTTGCAAGCAAGTATAATATCCTGTCTTATTACCCTCGCTTTGTACGTACTAGAGCTGTTTAAACGATGCTTGGAAATCGTCTTTTCGAGTGGTTAGTGACTAACCTGAAGGGCAATTCCCTTATTTTTAAAACCATTCAGATTCGCATCTCATTCGCAATCTGTCAAAAACACAATCAATGTACCAACATTTTTGACAAGTTTGACAGATTGCGACTTGAATGTGAACGTTTTTTATGTAAGAGAATTGGCCTTCTGGTGTCAGAGTTTTAAAGCCGCCCATAGGCCTCTGACTTGGCGTCACATGCCACCGAGAAATATCACTCAGCCATGCTGGTTTCCTCGTGGTATGTTTCTTCAACGTTTTTGAAGCAAGCTTTGCTGAGTTTTGGCCAACTATAAAGGAAAAAGCTTTTTTTAAATAATTAAAGAATTGAACTAATTAAAGGATAAGGGCTAGCGTACTAGCGACAAAGGCTTGACAGTTTTAACTTTCATTGTGTTTCATTCATGAATATTATGATTTCGAAGAGTTTCTTCCATTAAGTACCTACTGTACTTAATGGAAGAAACTAAGGTAATTTTAGGGTTCTGTACCTAAAGGGTACCCTATTTCTAAGACTCCGCCGTCCGTCTGTCCGTCTGTCACCAGGCTGTATCTCATGAACCGTGACAGTTAGACAATTGAAATTTTCACAGATGATGTATTTCTGTTGCCGCTATAACAACAAATACTAAAAACCAGAATAAAATAAATATTAAGGGGGCTCCCATAAAACAAACGTAATTTTTTGCCGTTTTTATAGATTCGTGCGCGAGTACGACTCGCACTTGGCCGATTTTTTTAAATTTACATCTATTTGCCAGTGCCATGCCTGAAATGTTTTATTTAATTCCTCCCTTGTTAGTACTCGTACTCGTAAGTACCTGTGTGAAGCTGGATGTTTTATGTAAGTGTTTATTTTCTAATCAATCTTATAAGAATACTTAGTTTTTTTAGCGTGGAGGTCAGAAATTATCCCACGGGACCGTACTACTGGGATAAAAAGTATCTATACTGGGATATTGGTAAAACACCAACAACCTCTTAAGGAGTCATTGTACTCATCATTATGAACAACTTTTACTATGGGAATAAATATGAAATCGCGAAAAAAAACAGCTGTTTTTTTTAACAAAGTACAATGACTCCTTAAGAGGTTGTTGGTGTTTTACCAATAACCCTGTATAATATATAACCTACGTCATAGCCCAGGTCATGATCTACCCATGTGCCAAAAGGATATTGACCAATTTGGACCAAATGATGCCCAGCCATGGGAGTGCTTCCTTGCATCAATTTATACATACAAAAATTTAAAAAAAAAACGTTCCCAGGGTTAAAAAGTTATTGCCTATATACGGAGTCGGCAGGTATCCATAGGAACTCCTCAACCAAACAAGACAGCACCATCGTGTTTAGACTCGTTGAATATGACAAGTGCTTTACACTACAATGTAAATGATATGCATAAAAATGGAATAAAAATGTGTTGTTTAACATAATTACTGTCATTATTTAATAAAATGCGCCATTGGTTGGTTGGTGTTCATCAATAAAAAATACTCAAAAAAAAATAGTTTTTCTCAAAACTCCGCGTATAGATTTTATTGAGCTTTGGTGTACAGACTAGTATAAGCCTAAGGTACGTAACGCATTATGTGTCCATTGTAGGCAGCACTTGGCCCAGCTCCCATATATGGATGGTCAGTAAAAAATATTTAACATGTAAATGATATGCATACAAATGAAATAATAATGTGTTGTTTAACATAATTACTGTCATTATTTAATCAAATACGCCACCGGTTGGTTGGTATTCATCAATAAAAAATGCTCAAAAAAAAATTCGTTTTTCTCAAAACTCCTCGGATAGATTTTATTGAGCTTTGGTGTACAGACTAGTATAAGCCCAAGGTACGTAACGCATTATGTGTCCATTGTAGGCAGCACTTGGCCCAGCTCCCATATATAGATGGTCAGTAAAAAATATTTAACATGTAAATGATATGCATACAAATGAAATAATAATGTGTTGTTTAACATAATTACTGTCATTATTTAATCAAATGCGCCACCGGTTGGTTGGTATTCATCAATAAAAAATGCTCAACAAAAAATTCGTTTTTCTCGAAACTCCTCGGAACTAAGCCCAAGGAACATAATGCACTATGTGTCCATTCTGGGCAGCATTTGGTCTAACTCCCATATATGGATAGTCAATGTCCTTTATCCAAATCCGTTCAGCCGCTTTAACATGAAAGCGTAACAAACAAAAAAACTCACTTTCGCATTTATAATATTAGTTAGGATTAGGATTTTATCGGTTAGTCCCCCTATGCTCTAGTCCCCCTATGCTCTAGTCCCGCTATGCTCTACTCGAAAAATACCTACAAAAAAGTTTCGCTATGCACGAAATTCTTCGACCCTCGTAAATAATGGAAGGTACAGTTGGAAAGAAAATTATTTGAATTCAAATTATTATTTTTTATAGCGCTAGTCGTATATGCGTAAGCGTCTGTAAGTTGAGACTTCGTTACATATCCTATCTCACTAACTAATACTGTATGTATTACAAATATAATGTAAGCAGAAAACTAGTAAAATATAAAAGAGCGTAAATAAAAAGTCCGTTCTCAACTCAGACCAACAAAAAAGGAAGACGGATCACGCCGAGGTTCTCAAAGTCAAATCACCTGTATTCATAAAATTTCAGCCTTATTAATTACACAAATAATATACAAATAATCAAAAATTTAAAAAGCTAGGGTTTCTGTCAATAGATCTGTTAAATCTACCAATCCAAGATTCAGCCAAGTTAGTTGTTCTGTGGTGCTTAAATGGTAATAAAATATTACACTGTAACAGTTTTCTTCATCACTGCCCGCGAATGTGATTTCGTGCATAGCGAAACTTTTTAGTAGGTATTTTACGAGTCGAGCATAGCGGAACTAGAGCATAGCGGAACTAGAGCATAGGGGGACTAACCGGATTTTGTTTATGTTTCCTGTTAGTTGTGAATAACGTACGATTCTCTTTTCTTTATTGATTTATGATAAAACGAGATTACGAAAGCTTTTCGTCTTTGTTAGAAGAAATAAGATTTTACTGATAAGGTTATCCGTCTGTAGATTGCTATTTTATTATAAAAAAAATAAAAGCTGTTTTACGTACGTCTTGTACACACGGCTACACATCAAGCTATACAATTCCAGTTTATAGTGATCTCGCATTGTATAAGATTTCCGTACAATGCGAGGTCAGCTTATACTGGAAATGTATAGCTTGATGTGTAGCCGTGCGTACAGTAATGTATGTACGTTACATGGTGGTTGTGGCCGAGTAAAAATATAATTTATGATGACATTCTTTAACAAAATGAATTTCTGATTATAATTTCCACTTTCTGACGTAAATACTCACAGATTTAGGTCTCTTTAGAAACGAGTGTTGATCCTTGCGTCTGCACATCGTTCGTAAGAAATTATTGAATAAGTAGTTGATTTGCCTCGAATGGATTTTGCCAAAGCAATTTTTTTTACACAGGACAGAACATCTTTACAATATCTATTCTCAATTTAATATACATCATCATCCGCCTAGCCTTTTCTCAACAATGTTGGGGTCGGCTTCCAGTCTAACCAGATGCAGCTGAATACCAGTATTTTACATGGAGCGACTGCCTATCTGACCTCCACAACCCAGTAACTGGGTAATACGATACCCCTTGGTAAGACTGGTTGTCAGATTCCTGGCTTCTTCAATTTAATATTTATCAAAATAATAAAAAAGCACTTGACCCAAGCTTTATAATATATATTCTTCATTTCTTAGTTTCTATAAAGGCTTTGTAGATTTTTTGAGGTAAAAAGGTTACATTTATTCCAACCTGTACCTTCCCAAGATTTCTACGTTTAACGTAAGTTATTCATGACCTTAATACAAGTTCTATTGTAAGCTGGCTTTATCCAATCTAACTTTTTCTACTTTTCCACTAAAATCTTGTTATAAGATATCTGAATAGTTTAGATAATGTATTTTTGGAATAAAAGAGGCATATGAAAGCTATCTTTCTATTTTTAGGGTTCCGTACCCAAGGGTAAAACGGGACTTACTAAGACTCCGCTGTCCGTCCGTCTGTCTGTCGTTCTGTCCGTCTGTCACCAGGCTGTATCTCATGAACCGTTAGACAGTTGAAATTTATGATGATGTATGATGATTTATGTATTATATACAAGTATTTAAATACACCTCCTAACTGGAGCAGTTATTTGTTATAATTTTCTTAATATATATGTTATAATTTTCTTAATAAGTTATTTGTTATAATTTTCTTAATAAACTGGCCGCCATGGTAATTAAAACTTATTTTCAAGATACGGTTTATTCGGTTTCTTTTTGGCTGAATTTTCATAGCCAAGACCTAAGCAAAAGATATCGGCCTTTTAAACAATTATTAAATAGTTATATTAATAGTGATATTAATGATACTATTAATATTGCCGTGTACATTTGTACACGATGGGGCTTTATCGGCCTATCTAAGTTGTATTCAGTGTTTTTTAGAGATTCTAAGCTGATATCGGAAGGTCCTACTGGCAATGTTGATTCTTCCCGCCGGTGTCGCCAGCCAGGGCTAAATCTTTGTCCACTTTTAAAATTATGGTAAAAAAACACTTTCTCTCTTCCTTCATCATTATCTAGGAACTATAAATAACTAGCTGCGCCCCGCGGTTCCAGCCGCGTAAGTCTCGATCCCGTGGGAATATCGGAATAAAAAGTATCCTATGTCCTATTCCAGGTCATGGTCTACCTCTGTGCCAAATTTCATCAAAATCCGTTTAGCCGTTTTAGCGTGAAAGCGTAACAAACAAATAAACAAACAAACTCACTTTCGCATTTATAATATTGGTTAGGATGAGGAAGGATGCTCTTGTTTAATGATTATTATTGTTTATATATATACCTAAAAACAGATTAGTATATGCTTTATGTATTTATTGTATAATATGTAAATGGTACATCACAGACTATCTGCAGTATTGTCTCTCGCTTTAAGGCTCTTACATACTGGGGCGAATCGCCGCGCGATGCGACGCCGCCGAATTGTTCGCCGTGAAGTTTTCTCAGAAATTTTTCTGTTAAAATTCGCGTCGCGCGACGAATCGCCCTAGTATGTAAGAGCCTTTAAATCCCTCAAAAGATTGTCTTTAAAAGATTGCTTTTAGCGAAAAGGACACCACAGTGTCACCGTAAAATTATATCTGAGGCCCTAGACAAAGTGACATTCTATCAGCGATAACGATGATGTAAAAGGCAAAAATGTATAGGACTGACATAAGCTATCAAAAAGCTTATGTCAATCCTGTTGAAAGTCGTTGTAGAAATACGAAACGCTTTCGAAGCGATTGTCACTTGTCTAGGCCCTCTGTAGTTTGTATGGTGTACATAATAAAGAAAATTCTATCTAACTAAGTCTAAGTCTTCTTGTCACAGTCATGACGTTCAGCTGCCAACTGTTTTTTTAATTTAATTTCAATGTACAGTCACGGACTTTAATTGATGAGCCACCTTCAAACTTTTCAATTTTGCAGTTTCATACTTTCACGAGATTACACGATTAAACACGAACTCAAATCGCAAGCTCGTAAACAAGATGACAAATAAATTACTTTTAATCGGAAATATCCATAGAGGTTGACTAATAAGTTCTTAATGATAAAAATAAATACAATGTTGCATTAAGTTTATCCAATCTATTTGATACTGACCTCCTTTGAATCATAGCTCAATAACTTAATAATTCTGAAAACTTAACTGACGACAGTGACAGTTGAAATATCGATGTCAGAGAATTTCTCCGTACGCTAACGTTACTATCGCAACAGTAACCTAGCAACAATTGTTTATCGTTGCAGGTAAAGATATGAAATATATTTTCTTCTTCTAATACGAAGACATATGACTTTGCATGTCAGGAACCGAATAAACTCGATTTGCATTACACGGCTAAAATACGAACAGTGCCAGGTGGCTCAACAATTAAAGTCCGTGACTGTACCTACTCCTCATAAATGATCATATTTTTATGATTTATAATTATGATTAAGTTACTGTTATCTTTTTGTATGCACGTGTTTCTGTGACAAATAAACCTATTTTTCTTTCTTTCTTTCTAAGTTAGATTAATCGTATTTTCAGATTCTAAGGTCCTATGGGCAATTTTCCTGATCCTAGGGGCAATGTTGATTCTTCTCAGCACGGGAGTGGAATGGACCCCGGGAATTGCAACAGGCTCGCTGTCTATAACATGGCACTGACACATAACTGGCTCATTGTATGGATGTGTTTTGGGCACCACTGCCGACGCCTTTAGATAATCCAGGCGTTATGTGATGTCAATGGACGACTGTATTCTTTTTATTCACGCCATTTAATGACGTGCTACGCTCCCATAGAAACGTTTTATCCTTCTAAGCTGCTCAGGCCCCAGCCTCACCAAACTCTCATTTAGTTAATAACGTGGTACAAAGACATAATCCAGGCCAGGCGCGTCAAGGAAGTAATAATGTGGAAGAGCTAATACATTAGTCGATGAGAATGTTGGGTGACGTGTGCACCCCACACTATACAATACAACTTGGTGCGGTATGTTTAAGAGGGACAACTGAATAAGAAATTCATGCTTTTGTATTAGTACGAATAGAGCTGTTAAAGTTTATCTAGAGGGAAGTAAGCAATCCTACTTGTATGTTTGGATATTATTTGTATGTTTGTTACTCAATCACGCAAAAATGACAGAACGGATTTGAATGAAATTTGGGAGACGGATAGACCATAACCTGGCTTAGGACATAGGACACTTTTTATCCCGGTAGTACGTTTTTGTGGTGTAATTTCCGACATCCGCCAAGCCTCGTGCAAAAGCTAGAATCGGTTATATTTTGTGCAGCAAAAGACTATGGTTGTGTTCGTTTGATGGATGTTGGTGAAAGTTAAGGCTAATGAAACATTAAAATGCCTCTAAGTTTGGGAAGGCATTGTCAAATACCGCGGTGTTGCTGTTCACGGTTGTCAAAATCCTAACCAATATCATAAATACGAAAGTGAGTTTGTTTGGTTTGTTTGTTACACTTTCACGCTAAAACGGCAAAAACGGCGGAACAGATTTAGATGAAATTTGGCACATGGGTAGACCATGACCTGGAAAAAGACAAAGGATACTTTTTATCCCAATATTCTTAAGGGATACTTACGCGGGTGAAACCGCGGGGCGCAGTTAGTTCAGTATAAAATATAAGCAATCATGGGCTGTTAGGTAAGAATTTCGACTAAATAAAACCTCTTCACAAAACTACAACCTATCCATGACTGAACAAAAAAAATCATGTACTTTTAAATAAAATCACAAAAAAACACGCTCACAAAATTAAAGCGAACGTCCAAGCACTTCAGTTATGTTGATTTAATAAGGAAAAGGTGCTTTCCTCCGAATTCGAGATATTAAGAGCCACATGAACAGCATCTTCGCGACGTTACGAGCGACTCATAAAATTGTGGCAATCTTTACTGGGGCGCTAAGGTTTCAGACAGATGAAAGACTTTAAGAACATTCAGTTTTACAGACCCGAGAGATTTACTAATTATTTTTTGAATCGCACAATAGTGAATTGCCTCGAACGTGTACTTTTTTATGGATTCACTTTCCAAGTCGAACGAATTCATATTCATATTTCGGAAGAATTTTTCTTGGCTATCTATCAGTCGAAAAGTTTTTATTGTGCCCGTTTTATACGAGTGCATTTTGTGGAGCTCACGGCTAGCATTTTGACTGCTTTATTATGATGATCACGAATGGTAATGCTGGCTTTACATAGAAGCTAATCCAATCTGCATAACCTACAACTATGTTGGGGTCAGCTTCCAGTCTAACTATAGATCCATAATCTTATATTCGAATATCATATACTTTTTCTTCATCTTGTAAAAATCCTATTACACGTCATGTAGTTTAATCAAAAACACCACTTAAATCGACAATCGTTTCGTGCTCAACACTAAGGACAATTCATCAACCACACACTCTAACCCAAACAAGCACTTCGACTACCTGAGTCGAAATCGTGACCAAGAAACACGGATACGACAAACCCGCGACAGTCGCGTCATGTCGGGCGTCTACTTTAAACATCCTTCTTACCCCTTAGCCAAGAGCTACACGCTCAAGCGACACGCGTCTTCCACCCAGCAACACTGGAGAAAACAAAAACGAAAAAAGTTGTTTAGAGCACGAGTCAACGCGACGCGACTTGCGGAGCGACGAGCGGAAACAGATGACGTGAGCGAGTGTCGCTTGACGCAAGTCGCATCGCCGTGTACGGGGCCTTAATCGTGTAATCAGACTGGAACAGTTCCCTGCGACTCATTAGACGGCGGAGTGCGCGGAATTACCTATTACTTTTAACATGCGAGGAAATGCGCTCTCTTCAGCAAGCGTTGAAACGAGGGCGTAAAGTCAGGATAGTGCCGAGTTGATCAAGCTGTTTTATTTTACTGTTACTGTATAAGTTTTTCTAGAAATCTCGGCAAGAAAAGTTGGAAAATTCTTGTTTATTACACAAGCAAGCAAACAACAACAACAAGGGACTATGCTTTAGTAGTTTACCGTCACTGTACCTGTGTGAGTTTTTACTGTAGTCTTGAAAAAGAGATAGATCTTCAACGATTATATAAGAATATTTTTCCTCATATTATTTAACCTACCAACAATAAGTGACTGTTGTCCTTTTTATCTTAAGTTGAAGGCAATAGACTCGCCCCCTATTACATGGAACTTAAACATAACTGTTACTTCACCTCTGCCCAACTGAGACTACAGACGTGATATTATGTATGTTATCTACTCTTAATATAATATATCTATAATCTATAAGTTTATAGAAAACGCGTATAACATAGACATCTATGATAATGTCAGAAACCAGAAATCAAGTTAGTATGTTCTTAGTTGTGGTAAAATTTTAGATTTTCATTTTGACAGCCTTTACATGGTTAAACGGCACTTCGAAGTCTACGTTTCCTAGTGCCAATTAACCTTTGAATGCCACGCTTCAAATAGAACAAAAATATTGTTCCTCTTCGACCTTTAGCATGAATATAATGTAGTTATATAGATTCAAAAGATGTTCGTAAATTGATTGAAAATTTCTTTGCTAAATACTGAACAACACTTTTACCAACCTTACAACCTCGGGTTTGGCAGCACCGTTTGCGTCCGGCACCGTTTGCGTCCGGTTATGAAAAAGCTGTATTTTAATAAAAAAGACTAAAAACAACTAACTTTTTGATTAAACTGTCTTTGTTTCGTATTTCATCTAAACTTTTCAAAGAACACTTTTGTTTCAGACTACAAACTATGTACAAAATGCAACGAAGAGGAGATGAAAGAAAAATTACTCTCAAAGCCAGAATAAACGCTAAAATATTTATGTTGCACACAATTCAAAATAACAATGACAAAGTTGGCGCCAACTGGACATTCATCGAAGCCGACGGAGAAAAATTGTCAAATACATGAGATTCGACGGGTGTGTGGCAACGACTAAATTGAACGTCGACGGATGTGGGAGCAGCCCTGCACGCCTGGCTGGCTGCACCTCGCACCCGCCGCTAACAGGGTTGCCACACAAACATATTTTTTCGTATTTCCAGCAACAGTCAAATTGATTTTTTAGACTTGCGTCAATCACGGAGTGTCCAAATGCTTCTGACGAAAAATGACGCTTTGACGGACCGTTGGATGGGAAAAAAAGCTGTGTTCTGACATCCCTAGCTGCAGCCATTTCTCCGTCGACACTCACTACAATCTACACCCACTCACGGGCACATTTAACGACCCACTGCAAAATTCACACTGCACCCATTCCCGACGAGTTTCGCTAAACGCCTTTCTCTAGAATGAATTTCGTTGTTAATGCAAATTGCCGCGGATTTTCTAAAGCGCTTTGTGAAAACAACGTCTATTGGAACACTTTGCAAAGGTGAACTCAGAACTTAATAGTTTTAGGATACAAGTGAATTTTGCTTGGTACCCTTTTAAGGAGGTAAGAAGAAAATATAATTGTTCTTCAGGGTTTTTTTTAATAGTTTTTAGCACGACAAAAAAACCAGTCAGTTTTACGTGCATTTACAGACTATCTCGCGTAAAACACTATAACAGTAAAGAAATTACTCTTGTCTAGAAGTTCCCCAGCTCTAGTCCTCTATCGTGGATTACAATCTAATTCCCATAACTCGCTGCTAAAGAAATAAAACCATTGCAAAAACACAGGACGCGATGAGAGATTGTTTTCAGTTTCGTATCTGTCGTTTGTTGCACAGGAGAATAAAATAATGAGGCCATTTCCTGGTGCCTTTTGATACGCCCTGCAAAAGGTTGCTAACGGCATTTTTAAATTGAGCCTCAATTAGGGTTGCCCCGTCCCAGTTGCTGGGTTGTCCTCGTTTTGTAAACGTGGTGGCGCCTGGATGGATTTAAAAGCATCTGTATTCTGTAAGTTTGGAGCACTTTTAGCAAAGTTTGTAAGGGCTTCGGCGTACAAATTCTATCGTTGTCTATTTTGACTAGGGACTTTGGGACTAACTAAATGACAGGACTCGTGGACAAAGGGAGCAAAGCGTTTTTATTTGGTATACTTTTGTATAGGTCTGACAGAATAAGCCCACATAAGTAGTGGTGGTTTTTATTATTTACTTGTTCAATCTTTCTTGAAAATGAAACAATCGGAACACACTATTTCAAATTGAAGTACCGATCGATCGAGTTCAAATAATTCAATTGGAAGAAAAGAAAAGAGAAAAGAGGATGATAAGGTTTATAAAAGTTGATTAAATGACATCAACTTTTATAAACCTTATCATCCTCTAAAAACTTAAATCAGAATATGAATCAAAATCATCAATCAACCAGTCAAAAATGAATACTTCTGCGCACACTTATTAAGTTTGGCATTTCAGTGTACAGCAGATTCAAATCACTGCAGGATACAGACTCCCAAAATAAATATACCTCTTGCACTAACAGACACTGTGTGGAGTGGAGGCACCGAGGGAAGAGGCAGGTAGCCGTCCGATGTCGCATCCGCTCGCCGGGGAAGCTTATTAGCATCGACCCTAGCAATTAACTCTACACCATTTCCGTGGGGTCCCGCAGTCCCCCAGTCTCGACCGGGGTGGAATAACTACAGAAACACGATACCAGTCGCCTTTAGCGACACTATTCGGGGAGTAATTGAAATGTAAATTTGAAGTATACGCTCAAATGGTCTTGTTGAACGTAAGACGGACTATTCAGTTGTATTGCTGGCATACTAACTAAGATTTCTATTGATAGATTTCGGTTCTGTGGGAATGGTAAGGTAGGTCAGTAATAATGACGTTTAGCCGTAAAGCTTCGAAATATAACCTACATGTTGATTATCGGCCAGTTTCTTCATCAAAAGTAACAGGCCAAAAGAACAGTCAATTGTTCTTTTGCACTCTTCTATTTTCAATCCTCGGCGCTGAGGCGAGTGTTGTTAACAGAACTTATGTACTACCTACCTATATTCTTGCAAATAAATGTATCATTCATTCATTCATTCAACAGTTGACTGTTACTTTAGCTGTTATTTTTGATGAAGAAACTGGCCGTTAGAAGCATTGAGGCAAACTCGCTTTCTATTTCATTTTCACTGGTAATTCTGAGAAGTTGAATAAAGAAGCAAAATCAATACAATTAACTGGTCTCGCAGCCGCTTTCTCTCCTGTTTTTGTGTGATGTGCACTTTAGCAGCTTCACATAAAACAAGGAGCTAGAAACCACATTACAGCGCTAATGGGTTTCGGTACTGAGAAATTATATTACCTACAAAGTAAAAAAGCTTTTACATAAATATATTTATTCTACCATAATTTACTAAGAATATTCCTTTTAAAATTAGACTACAAGCTTAGAGCTTGAAATGATAAAAACAATGATTCTGAGAGAAGAGTGATAATTTTATTATCGATCCAATAAAATTATCACTCTTCTAAGAATTCAAAGTAGATAGGAAAACAAGTAAGACAAAGCAGGTAACGTGACGTAACAACTTCGTGTTTTGAAGTAAAGCCTCGCGTCGAACAACGACTTTCTTGATTATTAACTATTATCAAGTCGTCTGCGTAGATAATTATGACAAATGTTCAATCTGTACGCAAAAACTTTTATCATAAATTATTACTTTAGCCGTTTCCCTTTGCATGCGTCTGAGGCCCGCGCTTCATGTTAAAACTTCGGTGAAAATTATACAACAATTCAAACTTTAAAACTCTGGTTACTGTGAGCCTATTTCCTGATACCTACGTCTTGTGCTTCATTCTCCATAATGAGGTGATATTTATTTCGCTCATTATATTATGCAGAGAGCTATCTCTCTAACCAGCAGCGGATAAATTCTGTTCAATGCCGTATTTTGAGTTTTTGAATGACGTAACTAGAGTTGGTAAAATGACCATGGCGTGTGAAAGCCTTTCAAGAAATACAAAGTAACAAAGTTTTACATAGTGTCCGACCGAAAATGGATTTTCAGCCGAAAACGAAAAAGAAGCTTCGGCTTTAGTTTTATTTTCGGCCGAAAAAGAAGCCGGAAATGAAAAAAAAATAACTAAGACATTAAACAATATTAATATTTCCGTTATACACTGAAGTCTTGTTTGATTTTTTTACACCTAGGTAGATAAAGAGCAAATATAGGCTTTAAAAAAACAAAACTCGATAATTCCATTAAAGAATACAAAATGCCGAACTTTACGAAGTACGCCAAAGGACGCGCGACAATTCACGAAATTCTAATTTTCGGCTTGGCCGCAACTTCGGCTGTTTTATAGCCGAAAACGAAAATATGAAACCGAAGCTTCGGTCGGTCACTAGTTCTACATCCTTGAAAGCTGCAGCAGTAGCTTATTATTAGCATTTTTATTCAAAGTAAGTTGTAAACTGAAGTCCTACAAATACCTTTATAAAAAAATGTTTTTAACCCTTCTACAAACTGTGTCATTGGGTCCGATAACACCGTTTACGTTATAAAGGTAACCCTTTCGACCTAATTCTTGTTCACTTAGCGATCCGCGCCCTCTGGTTGGGGCCAATAAAACCAACCCACAATTAACCTGGACCCTTGTGTGATTAAAGGTTCCTTTATCAATTGACACCCTTTTTCGTTGAAATCGTGAAGTTTTTGTTCAGTTGTTTCAAAACCTTGTTTGTAGTAAGTATCTAGATTTTAAGGGTGGTTATGTGTATGTACCCGTTGTCTGCAATGATTATAACGGAATTCGTTGTTTTTTTTTATCTTGATCATTGTGGTATGGCGTTTGCGGACAGCGACCTTTCCATCATGCTTTCTAATGTCAAACTCGCGTTGGTAGACAAAAACAGGGTGCTCGGTTCAAAGCACTTAAGGGCAAACTCGAAGCGAGACGCAAAATGTTATATGGCATATTGAAATTGATTTCCACCATACCTAAGGGGTGGCTTTTATTGGCTTCTCGAGACGAAATTGATGCTTTGATTCAATTCGGCCCTGCGCCAATGCGCGTTTGATATGAACAACGTATAGTCTTTAATCATATTATAGGTAGGTAGATCCTACCTATATATCAACAATATTAAGATAACATGATGACAATTTGGTTACCTACATAACAATATGTTGTTGAGGAGCTCGTGGCTACGTAATAACAGCCGCACGGGTCGATCCATCAGGTTAAGCTACGCTTGCTGGGGTTGATCCGTGGATGGGTGACCATCTTTACAAACCGAGACTCCTCCGTGCCACGGAAAGCACGTTAAGCCGTAGGTCTCGGCTGTCATTTGTGGATCTTCGACAGTCGTTACGGGTCGTCAGAAGCTCGAAAGTCTGACAACCAAAAACTACTGGTATTCAGCTGCATCCGGTTAAACTGGAAGCCGACCCCAACATAGCTGGGCAAAGATTAGGCTGATGATGAACAATATGTTGTTACCTACAGTATAAATTAAGTTACTCAATCCATAATCCTAAGGACTACGTCCATCTACTCGCTTACCCAAAAGGTAGCCTACGTCACTGCGTCGACATATTACATCATTTTATTTGTCGTATAATAACTATATTAGAAAATTATCGTAATTTTTCTTTGTCAGCTCATGACAAATTGGTTGAGAGCGATAAGCGCTGCGGTATATGCGTGCTACACACCATAATTTTAATATAATTACTTCTTGTCGACTAATGTAACCAACTTATTTATAACCATTAACATTATTATAGCTACACGACCATCTGAATGATTAGCAACATGGTTTTAATAAGGAGAGTTTCTTTGATTATGACAACTTTTGCATCTATAACCCATATAAAGTTGTATTAACACTATGGTATGCAATTAAATATTACAAAAAATTAGTCCTAGATCTTATGATCAGTCATAGATTTTATGATCTAAAATTTCAATTATTTTGCGATGACAATATCCATTGTGTAGTTCCGACTGCAGTATATATATTCTAGATTTGAGCAATCAATCCAAGTGTGACATCGACGTCAGACGCAGATAGCCTGAATCGGCAATAAAATATATACCCGCAAAACCCATGTGATAGGTGTATGTCCAATAAACAAATTGTAAAAAAATAAACATTTTGTATTTTGATCATAAGTCATTCCTATGGTGAAAAAGTTTATTAGTAAATTATGTCATTTATTAATAGCCACTGTAAGTGAATTACTTGAAGGCATTTTACTTTAAGTTATAAAACTGGTTAGCCTATAAAGCCAAGTCCAAAGGTTTTACACTTACATAAATACTAGTCTGTGATACATAAACGTCTGGGAGATGTTTTACTCCCTCTACGTCGATTCTCGTAACGGAAACTTTTATATGTGCGAAAAATTCATCGATCATCGATAACATTACAAGCAATGCTTTTGTTGGAATATGTATAACATCCATGCCCTACATGAATCCACGAACTCAAGTAAAAAGCACTTGCAGTTTTCACCATTTCTACTATTTTCAGTCTATCGGAGCACACACTCAAACGCCGCTTGTCAGAATAGGACACGCCAAATCCCGGCCACTAGTTTTTAAAGTTTGCATATTTCAGATGACATTCAGTTTTTGTCGTTCCTCCGAAAATATTCGGACAAATACAAATGAAAAATTCATATTGACGATTCACATACCTACATTTTTGGTTTATTTTTGTGTCCGTCATCCAAATATGATCGTATGTGTTGTTATTGTTTTGTTTTTTAAACAACGTGTTTGTTTTTTATCTTTGTTCGTTACTTTCGTGAAATGAACAGCTTACGGAAATACGATTAAAAGGCTTTTTCATTCATAAAAATATTATAATAATAAGGAGTTAAAGTTTGGATGTAAGATCTCCGAAATCCGGATCTCCGAAACCATTCATCCGATTTCAAAAATTCTTTCAGTCATAGAAGCTACGCTATTGCCGAGTGTTATAGGATATGTTTTATGACGAAGTCACTGGCAGACGTCATTCATAAATAAAGGCTTAAAGATTAATTTATTCATCCACATAATTCTCAAGCCACTAATTAACCAAAACTACCCCGAATTTACAAAACGATATTAGCCACGTTTTCCGAGTAACATCAGTCAATTTACATAACATTATCTCAATCAATGATTGGTTCAATTAATTGATTCCGCGTGACATTCGGTCCCTTTCTCACTAAAAACGATTGTCCCGGCCTGTCACCACGATGACATAGGTAGGTAGAAATATAAAGTTCACGAAAGGAGAGTAGGTACAGTCACAAATACAGAGACTTATGCAAGATTCAAAAACGATTCTCTCTTAAAGTATTGATAGATATTTTATGGTATTATCAAAACTACTACTACTCACCATCCACCCAGCCTTTTAACAACTTTGTTGGGGTCGGCTTACAGTCTAACCAAATGCAGCTGAATACCAGTATTTTACATGGAGTGACTGCCTACCTGACCTTCACAATCCCAGTTACGGGTAATGCGAGATCCGTTGGTAAGACTGGTTGTCAGACTTTCGGGCTTTTGACTACCCGTAACGACTATAAAACCATACCTTAATGCACTAACTAGGTATTTTCTCAATGTTGCAATTATTATTTCACAAGAAAAACGCTTCTGAATTTTGCGTAACTGTGTGCTCGTGACTGTACCTACCTAATTTGGGGATTACGTCACGAACTCTCAGTTGACAGAGACATCCGTACAGAGAACAGCAGAATTAGTTAATTCTTGTGAGTTAGGGAATTCGATAAGTTTATCAAGCTCTAAAATTCACCCGGAATTAGCGACGTGCACCGGTTGGAAATTCGGAAAAGCTCACATGTTAACGTGTCAATAAGGTTGAGTCAAAAGGAAATGGATAAGCACAGTCATGTCATGGTTATAATATTTTATCTTACTAAAATATTGTATCAAACAACAAAGCTAATTCAATTATTTTAAAACTGAAACATTGTCCTAGTTCGCTAATGACATTTTGGGTCTGTTGGCTTCTTCCATCATTCGCATTATGGATATCAATTTTAATAAGCGACGCGACCCCACGTCACGCTTTCATGGCCCTCCCCCCCTTTATCATTACTTGATTATATCAGAATAGAAAAGAGCTTTCAATTAATATTCGGCCCTAACGAATCATAAACTTCATTAAATTGCCAACAACGGCGTGCGAATCTGTGACAAAATTAAATTAATATTCCAGTTATTTTGGCATCCGACTCGATCCAATGGGCCAGCCAGCATAGCTTGTTTAAACAACAGTTTAAATATTTAACAAACTTGTTAACAGCAAAATATCAATAACTTTATGAAGTTCGTAACCACATTCAAGATCTCCATCGAAAACCAAAATTATCAAACAAAGACTCCATTTACTAAATGGGAGGGGCCCGTGGCTAAGTAATAAAGGCTGCACGGGTCGATCGATTAGGTTAAGCTACGTTTGTCTGTGGATCGGTGACCATCCTTACATAGCAAGAACCCTCCGTGCCTCGAAGAGCATGTAAAGCCGTTGGTCCCGGCTGTCATTTGTGGATCTTTGACAGTTCGACGGACGCACGACGGACGGGTCGTCAGAAGCCCGAAAGTCTGACAACCAGTCTTACCAAGGGGTATCGTATTACCCAGTAACTGAGTTGTGGAGGTCAGATGGGGAGTTGCTCCATGTAAAATACTGATATTCAGCCGCATCCGGTTAGACTGGAAGCTGACTCCAACATAGTCGGGAAAGGGCTAGGCAGATGATGAACTCCATTTACTCCTTCCTCATTATGACTGCGTGCTGAAATGTTACAAAGTCATAAATTCCAGTAACGGCCCACGTTTATGTCTCATAAACATCAATAGTGCTCGGTCTATTAATAAATTCTCTCTTGCAGCGAAACACATCACCACTAACTTCAGGCTAACCGTTTAATGCTTCATCAAAATCGATAGCTAACTTTGCAAATTGATATTGACCGGTATTAATTTGATATGTAGGCAGAGGCCAGCAGTGTAGCATCGTTAAATTGTTTAAATTTCCGCTTCCATAGTAAATAGCACTCTCAACGATGATGCTTTAACTGTCAACTGTTAACAAAGTTTATTCTGTTGTTACGTTGTTGGAGCGAAACACTCGACCTGATAACAGTGAGTTATTTACTTGAACTTATATGTTACGTCCTGTGGACTAGATGACATCGGGCATGACAGTGAGTGCACCTTGTCTGCACACACACTTGTGCACTATAAATTCTCTCGCATGATGGCTAGTCTCTGCTGAGATTGGCTGCCATGGTCGAAATTCGGTCTGGAGGACTATTATCCTATAATATTAAAACAGCAATATTTGTATATTTGTAACTTTCTCTAAAACGGTTTCGATTTCGATGAAAGTTGCAATATAGGGGTTTACGGGGCGAAAAATTGATCTAGCTAGGTATCACCCGCGCAGAGCTTAGTCGCCCAGATACTTAACTATTATTACTAGACAACATCAACATTGTGAATAAAACATATTACATACCAATAGATACTTCTAACCTGAACATCTAGCAATAGTCTACGTTATCGCGTTGATATCGATAAAATTCGTTAAGGTCCTTTTAACAGCCCCATGAGGCCATGGCAGCCGATGTGGAACTTAACAAACATCGACATCAACGTAATTAATAGCATTTACCTTTTTTGGCACAACCAACGAAGATTTACGAAGACTTAATATCGGAAAACAGTAAGTACTATTAACGTAGATCTATTGTTCCAATTACCTTTGATTGAAAAATACGAAACAGAAAAAGATATAAAAATAGTGAGAATGCGATACATTCTCCTTGGAAAGAAAAAACATAAATACTGGCAGACATAGCCCAGACATTAGCTATGATGATAATAAAATAAAACAATAAATTATCTTTTGTTTAAAAAAAATAGAAGTCATTTGTTTGCGTCGTTTCGGAACGCATTGTGTTTGTTTCACCAAGATAACGCGTACAAATCCAGAGTTGCGATAGCTGCCATTCAAGAAGGTGGCTTCGAATTGATGGCACATCCTCCATAATCACCGGACCTTGCTCCAGTGATTTTTACCAATTTTTGCGGCTATAGGAACATCTCAGGGGCCAGAAATTTTAAGATGATGACGCAGTAGTCGCCACCGTACACGATTTTTAAGGGATCAGAAAGAAGATTTTTTTCGAAAGGGAATTTTAGTTTTTGAAAAAAGTTAAAACTACTACTACGACTACGTCGACTACGTCGAAAAATAAAATAACATTTAATAACAGATAATTGCGTCATACTCAGTCTCACTATTTATTGAACACCCCAACTTACACACTTCCTATTTCGTACCTACCCTACTCCGTCAGTACTTCAGTAGGTACCACTCCACAGTAAGCGAGGGCTGTCACAAAATTGACTGAACCACTCGGTGCAATCCAATTGCCTTCAATACAAAGTTAGTATACAACTCGTAAATGTTAAATGAAGCAACTCGCTGACTTTGCACGACCTCTGCTATATTCCTGAGAAGCTTACACACTCGGACAAAGGAATGAAAAATTTATGTATTTAAAATGTTATTAAAGTTCAGTATTTTTTCTAATGAAATCTTGACAACATCCCTATACGGAGAGTGTCGTGTGTACGTGAATTTAAATAGAGTAAAAACTGGCGAAGTGCGAGTCGGACTCGCGCACGAAGGGTTCCGTACCATTATCTATAAAAACGGCAAAAAAATCATGTCTGTTGTATGGGCGCCCCCTTAAATATTTATTTCATTCTGTTTTTTGTTATAGCGGCAACAGAAATACGTCACCTGTGAAAATTCCAACTGTCTAACTATCACGGTTCATGAGATTCAGCCAGGTGACAGACGGACAGACAGACAGCGGAGTCTTAGTAATAGGGTCCCGTTTTACCCTTTGGGTACGGAACCCTAATAAAGTAGCAGAATAATCAAATCTCGATAAAGTGCTCAGAGTCGCAAACAAACAATTAATCAACAGTTTTAATTAATTACAGGAATAACAACCATGTAATTCATATTTTTGGCTGCCTCGTTGGTCTTGTAGTTGCAAGTGCTACTGTTGAGCGTGAGGTCCCGGGTTCGATTCCCGGGTCGGGCTAAATATTATTGGTTTTCCATCTGGAATTTCTCAGTAGCAGCCCGGAGTCTAGATTTGTGGCCGATTGATGGCAATAGGCTCGCTCCCTATTACATGGGATTTAAACATAACTGGCGAACTGTGGGTGTACCTAATAAAGGTACACCTCTGCCTAACCATTCGGAGAAATACAGGGTGATGTTATGTTATATGTAATACATATATTTACACGACTGTGTAGATATATATTATCCACAAAAATTACGACTGTGCAGTCTTTTAAGATACAAAATCTACCACAAAACTCGAATCACATTTGCAGTACATTCACAAAGTAATCTTTGTCTTGCTACGTACAATCTTTAAAACATCTGCTAGTTTTAAATTCTGCACAGGGAGGGGATACACCCCTCCACTCGCGAAGGAAATAAAAATGTGGACTTAGTATTACGTTCCGAGTTGCTTCGCTAAAGTTCATACCGTTGTCATTAAAGAGCAGAAGGTTGCAAGAAGTGATTATTTTATATTGAACTATAACTTTTACAAGTTCTTATCTCACTGTCTTTTTTACTCAGAAACTGGAGAAAATGAAGACTGAATAAATGATAAATATTATTTTCAATTCTTCTGTAAAATTGTTCAAGATTTTTATTTGTCAAATAGTTTATCAATTGTAAAATGTTGTTTTCTTACAAGGCGCTATTGAAATTTATGGCAAGTATTTTTAATTCTTAATTTTCCTGTCCTGCTCATAGGCTGACTGCTTATCTGAGAACGTTCCTGAAGTAGCTTCGCGGTGCGGGAGGGGTGCTGTCGTGATGCGAGACCTCAGTGATTATTCAACTTGTGACAACTGTCACTCCTCCCGCATGGCGCAACTACCTCAGGAACGGTCTCAATTAAGCGGTCGGCCTATAGTCGTAAGTTATCAAAAATAAATAGACGATGTTCTGCCTGTGAATAAAAAAATGAGGTTCATTTATATTTTTTTCCATTTAACAAAGCATTTCTCTTTCTACAAAACTAGATAGCCCGTACTTCCTACCCTATATCTCGCTATCTGTATCTAGTCTAGCCAGTTAATTAACTATCGCGTCACATCTCGACCATCAAAGCCTCGTACATCTCAGACAATGCCACACACTCAAGGTGGTGTTGATAATTGAGAACGTTGCCTCATTTACTAGTGGGATCACCAGCGGTTTTGAGCTGTATTTACACGAGGAGAGTTTCTTGCCTCCGATACTAACTGAATGAAAACTTGACTTTTGTAAAAAAACTCGCCTTTGATAAATAGCAATAGGTAAATAGTAGTATAATAGGTAGCGCCCTGACACCAACTTCTCCAATTCCATTGTCAAGGTGTCACCCTACAGGCGAAGCATGGGAATCGTGGACCAAAACAATAAGAATAAGCTAATATACTGGTGAATGTCATATTTTTAACCATACTTATTATATTATATTAGTATTATATTATAAATTATAATATAAATTCGAGAGTCTGTCTGTCTGTAGGTTACCTTTTTACGCCTAAACCACTGAACGGATTTCGACATTCGGCAAGGAGCTAGATGGCATCTTGGGGAAGGACATAGGGTACTAGCGGAAGCTTAGTTTAAGAGCCAGCTGTTCAACCTGGTTTGACCACTGCTTGCACAATCATGTTTAGTGTATGACTATCTTTATGTGTTTTTCTTAGTACAATAAACTTAATATTATTTTATTTTATCTTAGGAGACAAGGAGAGTACCAAGACTATGTGACCAACAGTCCAGGGTCTCGTTAACAAAGAATAGTTTTCAGAATGATAGTTCAAGAAAATTGCGTGAAAACCCAATATAACATAATCGTGGACGAGTTTTTGTTTCTCGCTTGATTATGAACACATACGTGAGATAATCGTTTGGCGAAACTCTCTCGAATCGCATAAAAAATTCTTGCATGTCATTCTTGCAAGAAACTCTCCTTTTGTAAACGTGCCTTTACAGACGAGCTTAATTAAATCAATCTGCCTAGTCTTTTCCCAACTATGTTGGGGTCGGCTTCCAGTCTAACCGGATGCAGCTGAATACCAGTATTTTACATGGAGCGACTGCCTATCTGACCTCCACAACACAGTAACTGGGTAATACGATACCCCTTGGTAAGACTGGTTGTCAGACTTTTGGGCTTCTGACGACCCGTAACGGCTGTCAAAGAATCCACATGACTGACAGCCGGGATCAACGGCACGGTGTGCTATCCGAGACGAGCTCAATTAGATACTTATATTAACATAGCTGCTCCTGTTCACACAATTATGATTCAATTAGCATGCTGTGATTGGGGCTTAGGGGATTTCACAGTTGGCCGGTTGTCTATGACGATCGAAGATTAGAACAACCCTTGCAACCAATCTCGATTGACGTCATCTACAGGGATGGGCTAAACATGTCTAGGTACTCCCCGAAGTACGTAAGCTAGGAACACATCGTTATGGACTAACCTTAGTATTTTGTGGTCATAAATCAACCAAGCCTAACTTTTTTGGTGTTATTTATGGGTAATAAACATAATTATTGGTATTTAGATTATAGTATACCAACATTGCTACTATGTTCACGTTGACCTAGCTTAATATTAATAGCTTGATAAACAAAAAAATGCTACGTTTTTCGCAACAACCTTTAATTAGACTATCAGAACTGGCGTCGCGTTTAATTTGCGGTAGGTGTGAGCTTTTATTTCAACATTTAAATTACATTACATTTATTATACTAAATTAACTAAAAAACAATTACATATATAACAAATTAAAAAGAAAAAATAAAGGGGAGGGGCTCATTGAGCATCAAAGAATTCGTCCGCATCGCTGTCAATGGGAAAGGTGCCCAAAAGGCTGGCAGCATTGCCACGTTGAATGGCAATGCTGATTCTTTGGGCTAAAAATAGGCCAGCCCTCTGGTCACGTGAAGAGTCGAGCAATCGCTTAGCGATGTCCCGAAATACTCGATGAGCACTCGGACCCCACGGCCCTAGTGTTTCAACCCCAAACGGCTCAAACATATAGCTCCCAATAAGGTTGTTATATTTGCGCCGTTTGAGGTTTTCTGCTCCTGAAGCAGCTGTCCCAGCACAGCCCGCCGTGCTAGGAAGATGGGATGGCGCGAGGGTGTCGACACAGGTTGCGTCCCACACCAAAGGTCTAGGTGGGTACAATTTAGGTGCCTCAAAAATAGATTAATGTTTTCATAAAACCGATGAAAAGCCAAAGGAAGAACTCTGAAACACAATATAGTTTCATGTGACGATACATAAAATGTTGCAAATTCTATTTTACTAGTATATTTATATCTATCGCAATAAATCCACAAATAAAGTGAAAGAAATAAATGTACCAACAAAAGATACGAATGGGTATTCCGTCAATCTTTCATGTAGATACCGGATGCTTTGCATAATATTTCGGTATCAACCTATTGTGAAAAATAGGTCGGCCGTATTTCGGTCCCTTCTCTTAGGTAGGTATATCAACTTTGTTTAATTATTCAGACTACTTTTTGAAGCCGGTTTTATTCCGAAATAGACCTCAAATAGGTAGATGTTACAGATCGAATATTTAACTTTATACAGGGTGTTAGGGTAAACACCGTTATCCTTGCAACCAGTGGTTTGGTTTCATTTATAAAACGTAAAATCAATGGAAAATTACAACTTTTTTTAATTTTTTTTTTAAACTACGTTTTTCCACAAAAGACGCAAGTTCGTTGCTCTATGCGCTAGGGCAACGAACTTCCGTCTCAACACTGACGGGGGTGCGGGACACGACCTGGCCGGCCGCGAGCGCGACCCCTCCCTCAGTTAGTCAGCTGTTTCGCTAGCGAGCACGGTGTCGGATAGAAACTTTTTAAAATCTTTTAATGAAAATAACGTTTTTTTTTTGTTGTTTTCGGTCATTTATGTTTATATTTAAGTCAACTACCCATGGTTTGAATGACAAGACTGTTTACCCTTACAGCCTGTATATATTTATAAACTATGTGAACAAATATCAATCTGCCTAGCCTTTTCCCAACCACGTTGAAGTCGGTTTGCAGTCTAACCAGATACAGCTGAATACCATTATTTTACATGGAGCGACCGCCTATCTGACCTCCACAACCCAGTACTGGTTACCCCTTGGTAAGACTGGTTTGGACTGGACTTTTTGGGCTTCTGACTACCCGTAACGACTGTCAAAGATCTACGATACGATACGATCCACTATAATATTATATGAACATGACATAGATTTGAATGTAATTCAAAGGCTTGACATAATTCAACTGTCTAGAAAATAGATTGTGGTCTTTATAATGTTGTTAGTCTTGTAGTCAAACATTATTTTGCTCGGTTATAGATTCAAATCAAAGAATCATAAATCATGGAAATTCAAAAACTTCTTGCAATTGCCTCAAGATGAACGTCTCAACTTTAACCCGTACTTTATTATTCAGAAACTTTATAGGAAAGTTTTATTTTCTTAATGTCGTGTAGAACGTAACTATTCAACATAGTGCAGTATTACCCTGCATAAAATCTTCGAGCCTAAAACTTTTTTACTTCGCTGGCCATCGATGTTGTCGTTTTTAATCGTAAGATAATTTCAATTTTTTGAATTTGAATCTGACGTGAAGAAAGATGAAGAATTTTTTATTGGCAGCCGTCAGTCACGGTTTTTTCTCATGAACGCAAGAGCTCTAATTCTTCAAGTAATTCCCGGCGTACTATGCTGAAAGATTTGCAATATAATTATCTAATTATAGTCTTTATTGTTGTGTCCACGTTTCCTTGTTTTACGGTTAAAAACCAGTGAAAAGGCCTATTTTGGCCTTTATCGGTGGGGTATTGGGAACCCACCTCGTTTCCCCGTTTCGCCATAATCCTGGACCAGGCGCCCGGCGGCGGCGGCGGCGGTTGACTGAGCGCCGTGCCACGTACAAGGAATACCGCCTCTTGACGTACCGCACGGTCCAGGAACTAACCACCTCGTGGTTTATTAACTATTTATTTATCCACTGCGAAGCGCCGTTTTCTCGGATTCTTCCACGTTGCATTGCAAACTGCAGCTGCTGTAAACCCTTCAAGTTTTCCCTTCAAGTTCAAATACGTTCAAGTTTATTTTTTACGCGTAAATAATCTCGTATGCAAATTAGACTAAGCTGGCATTAGGTCAACCTTCGGTTGCGGTTCCTTATTCGATGCGTTGCGTTTGCGCTAGTAAGTTATGGTTTTTATAAGCTTTTGCAATCGCTGATACACACCGAACTCCCACGCGTAACTAAATTTACCTAAGAGTTCTATTCCGAAAGTTTTCCTTAACCTAATTACGCTTGATTCGGCACCACTGTCACCATAGCCGCGACTAAATTATATTTCATATTCGCCTTTTTTATATTTTTTGTAAAAAGTGTCTGTCTGTATTTATATTACAAAAATTATACGTGTTCAACGAAGTGTGTCTATTTATTTCGTTACAATAGGTACTATCTAAAATATTGCTCTTGATCGAACACTTAGTTTAAAAAAAACGGAATCTCTTATCGACTTTCCCGAAGTGAAAAATTAACCAACAATACTTAAAATAATGTTAACGACTTCATTTATGATTTTGTAAGTAGTACTAAACATTAAAGTAGAGCTATATATAAGTACTAATAAACATTAAATTAGATCAAGTTTCACAGCATTTTCCAAATCGAAGCAGTTGGTTTAGTCCGAAGTTACATCGAAGAGACATTTTAATCCAATAAAGTTCGTAAAAGACCCGTAAAAATGAAATGGTCTCTCTGAGATTCTATTACAACGTCGAATATAAAACGAAACTCCATACAAACGTTGTACGTAATGCTGAGAGACGGCACCGTATAGGGACACGATGTTACGATTTTCCGAACAAAGATCAGAATTTTATAGTCCAGAATGTCTCCATGGAATATAGTTTTATCTTCACGAGATATCTTTGAGTCGATAAGTCTGAGCTGTTTTAGTTACGCTTACGATTGAGTCTTTATTGACTAATCTGTCTACTCGAATTTTTCTGCACATAAAATCATTTCCAGATCGGTTACTATTTCAGATATTAACATTAGGTTTTCCTAAGTAAATATAATTCTTCTCAGATTGTTATTATAAATTACATTAACGTTCAGAAAAGTTTTACAAGGAACAATAACAAATTCGGTAGAGGGGCCTTAACGATAACGTAACGTATTTCAGAAAGTTCATATTTCGTGAAGATTTTCTGAGTTTGGGGTCTCCTGGATATGAATATGAATAGCTAATCTAGCTGCTTTAATCCAATTCAAGTCTTTAATATACGCAAGCCTACTAGTATTCAGACTTTTTGGAGCAATATTTAAAGTTTCAAAGAGAAATTAGGCTTTTTAATACTGTTCAAACGGAAAAGTTCTCTAAGGAAATTCTGAATCGATGTAGCTATTACGTAGTAATATTTGAATTTTGGTCGGAGCGTATTTAAGTTAGTGCTTAGGATTTTGTGTTCACTTTGCTGCAATATTTGAACACGAATAATGAAAATTGGCCCAGAGGTAACAGCCCCGACTTACGAGATGTAGGTCGTGGGTTCGACCCCAGGCAGACGCTTTACTTTGTGTAAATAATTTCATCATCACTGTTCTCAAAACGGTGAAGGAAAACATCGTGAGGAAACGGCATGACCTAGAACCAATACAAATTCGAATACAAGTGACATCTACCAACCCGTCTGGGCACGCGAGGTGGATTACAGCCCACTCCCTCTCGTTGAAAGGCCTGTGTGAACATTATATGCTGATTATGCTGATGAAAATTGCAGCTAGTAAGTCTTCGTGAGACAAGGGACTTTTAGGATTAACCCAAATGTATAAAGTCCGACCCCATCAGCTTATGGGATCGGAAACTTCTCTTTATGTGCCAATATCCCAAATTTTTCACGACAATGTTTTCAAATCTTTTCGAAAATTGCCCATTCATTCATATTATAAATTAACGTCGCTTTTCGTGTTTGTCTGCATGTCCGCGTTGTTCTTCTAAACCACGCAACAGATTTTGATGAGGTTTTCACCATCGTTTAGAGAATTTATTCTGAAAAGTTTATGTGTATAAAACACTAGCTGCCGCCAGCGGCTTCACCCGTGTGTAAACTTTATAAATTATAGCCTATGTTATTCAGGGTGAATGTAGCTTTCTAATGGTGAAAGAATTTTTGAAATCGGCGCAGTAGTTTTTGAGTTTATTCATTACAAACATACACACAAAAATACAAATCTTTCCTCTTTATAATATTAGTGTAGATTCATTATTAAAGTTACAATTAACTAAGAAATGTCTATCTTTTGTCAAGTCGTAAAAACGATGCGAAGCAGGAACGAGTCACCAGTTTTTAAATAAAATACAGTCAATATACCTTTATCCAGTAACGGCAAAAAACGCATTTTTCAGCAAAAACATGCAAAAAAACCACATTGCTATTGTTAAAAAAAAGTGGCAGTGGCCGGGTGTGAATACCGCAAATTGTATCGTAAATACCTCGAATTATATCGAGCATACAACGCGCCAGGATCCGTGGATTTAGTGTTATTTTTATGTCCGATCTTCTTCTATTTATTGCCTTACATCAAATTCTTATGGCGTTATATCTACGACGTGGACCGAAGATGTTTAGGTTTGTTCGCGAAAATAATAAATTATTGAGGAAGTTGTTTTTTTATGTAAAAAACATAGTATAATAATATAGTTTACAGCCATACTAAGGTCATTAATCATTGTCACCTTACACTAACAAAACCATAACTATAAATTGCATTTTTTTTCAATTTATACGCTTTACAGTGAATTTGTTTTTAAATGGTTTCGCTAACTCCCTCATGTTATCTAAAAAGTGAAGCAATTCCCTTTTTTTATAGCCAGAACTCTCAAGTTACACAATTTATTTTAAATCGAATTCACGAATCAATTACATGGAGTACCTACCTACGTACTTTCTGATCACGAAAGGTTGAACTTTGCCAAATTACCGAAGTTAATCGACCTTTCAGAACATATGAAATGTGTGACTTGGGAAAAGTGAAAAATTAGACAAAAGACCTTTCCCTGAAAGGTTTTTTTAATTCCTCTATTACCTATTATGACGCTGCTGGCGATATTTCTTTTGAAAATGTATGTAATTGTTTAAGCTCACATTGTTGCTAGATAGGTCAACTGAAGTTGTTGCAGATGGGTGTTTAAAAGGGCTATTTTCACTACAAAATTACAGAAACGTCACATAATATAACATCACGGCTGTAATCCGAAGGGTTAAGTAGAACTATACCTAGAGCATACCCACATTTCGCCAATTATGTTTAAGTCCCAAACTTATACCTATAACATACGAATTTAATACATACACAAGTATTTGCAATATTTGGAAGGGACGCAGAGTAAAATCGATTGACCCCGACCTTTCCTCTCTTCCAAACCACCAGACAGCCTGGCTTATGGAAAAGGTTCGTCAATCCAGCTGCATTGATTGGATACGTCTTAATTATTAAAATCCGTCAAACCAAGGGTTCCCTATTCATGATGGGTGTTAATTTTGAACAAGGAGAGTTTTCTATATTAGCCATATAACGGGTTCTTTAAACAATACCTCGTTTGTTAGCTAAGCAATGCAACATCTAAGTACCAATATAAAACTACACATAATGAAAACCTTGTTGGTGAGTTTCCCTCAAACAGGGATTTGGGCGGCCCTGCCGAAGATAAGGCAAGCTTAGTTTATAAGCCCACAGGGAACCGAAACTACTGGACCATGGAGCTAACTGACGCTATTTTACTTTACCCTCTTTCGCTACTAACGAAGCGCCTCATACATTTACCCAAGAAAAATATTTCGAAATTGGATAGGGTTTCTGGGAAAATGTAAACAGATGAAATGTATATTAGCTTTCACACTATAAGGCTCTTTCGGGTTCAGGAATAACAATGAAAAATTTTCTTGGCAAAATAAACTGTTGTTTTTTTTTTCATAAAATGTATGCGCTCGTCGCTATAATTCAATTAAAAATGTTTAGCTTACACGTACGTGTGTAAACGGGAAAGTATTTTAAGCAACGGTAAAACTTAATATTAGGCCCTGTATAGGAATTTATGTTAACACAATGAACAATACCAAATACCTAAAGAACATTTGGGTTCTTTAGGTATTTGGTATTGTTCGTCGAGTTGTTGAGCTTCTTAAGTACTGCGTTGAGCTACACGATTACTAACAAATGAATAACAACACTAACACTGGACAGTGGACAGATCCACTCTATGGATCTTTCCTCAAAAGACCATCTCAGAAATTAACCTGCATGGTTCTCATATGGCCTGACCAAGATTATGTCTGGACGTTAAAGGAGACTGTGTCCATTGTCTGAGTTTTTTTCAGTCTTTCTTCTCAGAGTAGTCAGTGAGGAAACACCGAACACATCTAAATTAAAAACATAATTTAATTTTAACTTGTAAAAGTGTTTTTAAGAACCAATTTACAGAAATATATAATATTATTTATCATTGATCTACTGGTAGGTTTTTTGGTATGAACTTAAATGTACCATAAGTGCAAACTACATTTACAAAATATTTTGTTGTCATTATAGAAATCAAGAAACAAAATTCTTCCACTTTTCGAGATCGGTCCCTAATCCCTAAACGCATCTTCAGATTAAAAGTTGTATGAAACTGTTCGAAACTTTAATGTTGTTTCAACTGCAGCTTAACCAGAAGTGAATAACCCGAGTTTTTATAAACTTGAGCCAAAGTTATATCTCTGGGGTCTTAACTAGGAAGTTTTAGCGAGGGAAGTTGTAAGCTTAAGTTGATAACAAGTGACAGTGCATGAACTTGTGAGGTACTGATACGCGTGGAGCATTGACGGGGGATTGTAACTTGAGTAAGTTACAAGACTCGGAATCCCCCTGGTTGTAAGTTAATGATTACTGAAGATATTGTATCTTATAACAATCTTTTGTAAATGCAAAAGATTGAAGACACAATATCTGTATTTACCTAAGTATTAGAAAGATAAAAAAGAGTGTCGAGTATGATGTAGGGAAATAAAGAGGCTCTCCAGTAAAATGACAGATGGATCATGTGACTAATGGTATATCGTAATAGACACAGTATCAAACAATTCGCTATCGAAATCCATTGTATTCTCAATTGTATTTATTGAGCTCTATCTGTATTTTCGGTAATCCTCGACACTAAATATTATAGAGGTGTTCTAGAACGATAAATAACGAATACGTAACACAAAACAAATAACAGATATAAATTATCATAACATGATAAGGTTTGGACAGAATAATTTGTGATAACAATAAATTAAATAAGTTTCGACGAGTTTTTCTCCCCACCGTCGTCACCAATACCACCACAACGGCGAGGAAGAGGACGGCCACCAGCGGGCTTGGGACCTCGAGGCCAACAGGCCCCGAACAGGGTCCCCGCTGCCGGTGGAAATGTGTCGCGCATGCGATGGACCCAGTCCATTAATGAAAATGTGATGCGCGCATATTATGGGGCTACCGAGGGAGGAATTAACCTTACGGCGTACCGAGGTCGGATGCTCTCTCTGTTTCAGGTGCTTGAACCTGCCGCTAACGTCTCGGCCCAACGATTGTCGGATCAGGTGCGCGTCATTCAAAACAATCGTAGATTGGATAACGCTACACTTGATCGGCTACGCTCGGAAATGCAGAGTAGCTCTGTTAGCAACCCTTCCCTATCCCAGCATGTTATGCATGCCCCTGTCGAAGCCCCACTGCGGGAAAACCAACATGATGAGGAGGAGGATGCCAGGGTTATATCTGCAGATAACCTATGCAATGTGGAATTAAGGAGCGCACTGGAAGATGCGATCTGTGAGTATCGGTTCACATCACCTGACCTTAGACCACGGCTACCACGTTTGCCGATGAATAAAAGAAACAGAGCACTGGTGTGTGCCCTGGATGCACTGTTACCAAATATTATTGAAGGCAGCGCAAACCTTTGCGATACACACTCAATCTTGTATTGCACAGCTGTTGCGGCATGTCGTATTGCTCGTGTCAAATTTCCAAACACTGACCGAGCTGTACGACCGAAACCTGCCGCGCCAGCCTGGCAGTGCAGGATTGAGCGTCGTATTAATGAGGCCAGGGTACTCATCGGGAAGCTCATCTGCTTCAGGGAGGGCAACACACGCCCAAGGGTGATGCGCTTTGTGAGGCGGGCGTTCTCGGGAACTAGTATTAGTCCTCGAGAATATGAGTCCTGTGTCACAGAGCGCATCGACTTCCTGAAGCAGAAAGTTTATGCATGGGCAAACCGTATCCGTCGGTATAGGCGAAGAGTGGATCGGTACACTCAGAACCGCATGTTCCAGAACGATGAAAGGTGGGTGTATAGAGCATGGGGGCGACCCACTCCCACCCAAGGTGTGATTGACGCGCGTCCACCGGATAATGAGACCATGTGTGCTTTTTGGCGAAGCATCTGGTCGGTGCCCGTCAGTCACACTGAAGGTGATTGGATGCGTGTTGTTGAGCGGGCGTGTGATCCAATACCAGACATGGAGGCCATTACCATCAGTCCTCTGGATGTGGCCCGTGCGGTCCGTCCGTTGCCTAACTGGAAATCTCCAGGACCGGACGGACTGCACAATTTCTGGATTAAATGGCTACAAAGATCACACGCCTGCTTAGCTTCGCAATTCCAGTCATCTCTAGAGACTGGGTCGCTACCACTGTTCTTTACGACAGGAGTTACCCACCTGCTCCATAAATCGGGAAGTACTGCGGAACCTAAAAACTATAGACCAATTACATGTTTACCGACGGTCTATAAAGTTCTTACATCCATTCTTAGAGCAAAAATTGCACAACATATTTACAGCAACTCGATTATGTCTGTGTCTCAGAATGGATGTAAGAATGGGTCCCGCGGTACTAAGGAGCTGCTCCTTATAGACATGGCCATAAGCCAACAGGTTCGTAGATCCCGGAAGGATTTGTCGACATGTTGGATAGATTATAAGAAGGCCTATGATTCGGTGCCACATACATGGCTCATTAGGGTGTTGGAGTTGTACAAAATAGACGCAACTCTACGCACCTTCTTGGTGTCGTGTATGGGGCAATGGAGAACAGCCCTTCTCTATCCAAGATGTCGACAGATACGGGGGAACGATGAACCGATCAGGATTGAGCGGGGAATATTTCAGGGTGATAGTTTGAGTCCGCTTTGGTTTTGCTTAGCCTTGAATCCTCTAAGCACACTGCTGGAGGATTCACGACTAGGCTATCGGTTGAGAAGAGATGGTCAGGTGATATCTCACCTCCTTTACATGGATGACCTGAAACTCTTCGCCCCCAACAATTTGCGTCTGATGGAGCTACTGAAGGTAACAGAAACATTCAGTAGCGCCATCAGAATGGAATTTGGTGTGGACAAATGTGCAGTCATGCATGTAAAGCGAGGGGGGATTATGGAATCCGTGGGTATCCAACTCTCGGACTCCATACACCTTAGATCCCTCTCCTCAACCGAAACGTACAAGTATTTGGGTATGTCGGAAGCATTAGGCATCAATGTTGCCGACATGAAACAATCGTTGAGGGAGCGCTTCTTTGGCCGCCTGAATAAAGTGTTAAATAGTCTTTTATCAGGCGGAAACAAGGTGCGAGCCTTCAACGGCTGGGTCATGCCGGTTTTGATGTATTCTTTCGGCATACTCAAATGGACTCAGACGGAACTTGACGCCCTGGATAGGAAGGTCCGTACACTACTGACAGCAAATCGGATGCATCACCCACGGTCATCAGTGATGAGACTGTACATCCCGCGGAAGTGTGGGGGACGAGGTTTCTTAAATGCCAAAACCCTCCACAACCGCGAGATTTGCAGTCTCCGGGAATATTTCCTTCAAACTGACGTGGGGATGCACCGAGATGTGGTCGCAGTGGACAAGGGCCTTACCCCGCTCTCCTTGGCGAAAGAGAACTGGCGCAAACCTACAGTACTTGATACTAACGATCGTAAGGAAGTATGGCAAGGCAAGGAGCTACACGGACGCTTTTTCCGGGTCCTCCATGGGCCTGAAGTAGACTTTCTGGCGTCTGTATCCTGGCTACGATTCGGTGACCTCTTCGGGGAAACCGAAGGTTTTGTCTGTGCGATTATGGATGAAGTCATCATGACGAATAATTACCGGAAATACATTGTCAAGGACGGTACGGTTGACATCTGTCGGGCATGCCACTGTCCCGGTGAATCAATCCGACATATTGTTTCCGGTTGTTCTCGTCTTGCTAATGGCGAGTACTTGCACAGACACAATCTAGTAGCTAGGATTATCCACCAGCAACTTGCCTTGCAGTACAACCTTGTAGAGTATGAAGTACCATACTACAGGTATGTGCCCGACCCAGTTCTCGAAAATGGTCACGCCACATTGTACTGGGATCGATCTATCATCACTGACAGGACTATTGTAGCCAATAAGCCTGATATTGTGGTGGTAGATCGACGAGAGCGCCGTGCAATGATTGTTGATATCTCTGTCCCTCATGACGAGAATCTCGTGAAAGCTGAGAAAGATAAAAAAATCAAGTATCTCGACTTAGCACACGAGGTTGTCGACATGTGGGACGTGGACTCTGCAATCATTGTACCGATAATCGTTACGGTCAATGGCCTAATAGCGAAGAGCCTCGACCAACATCTCAGGAGGCTCTCATTGCGCGGCTGGGTCAAGGGCTTGATTCAGAAAGCAGTACTTCTGGACACGGCACGCATTGTGAGGAGGTTCCTCTCCCTAGAGCCCTGACCACCGGCAGCCTGGATCCTGAACCTGATGCCGATGGGCTACTAGTTTTTATATTTTTAAATGTTTTTTTTTTTTTTTTTTTGTTTGTTTGTTATAAAAATATTTAAAAATGTAAAGATTGTGTATTTAAAATGAAATAAAGAATTAAATAAACCCTACTATGTTATCTTTTGCAATAAAAATGTAGCAGATTAATATCTAATCCTGCAAAGTTCAGTACCAACAGTCTTTTATTGCATTATTTTAACAAACTTATTTGTTTGGAAAAATAAATCATGACGATTTATTTTTCAAAACAAATTATTTTTCTCATCGATCAAAACCAATAATATGTCACATCGGAATAGAAACATTACAAATTGGATATTTTTGTTAGAATTGTAATTTTTCCATGCCATTCAATCCATCATACGTCCTACCCAGATTTTGTAACAATAGCACGGTCGAAAATATTACATTGCTCCGCTTTTTGTAACTTTCTGTAAGAAGAAGTAAAAGATAAGATTTAGGGTTTAATAAAGTAATAAAATGTAAAAATGTGGTATTAATTGTGGTATAAGAAACTTTATTTCTCTTTAAAAGAAAACCTTTTAAGTTTTTCTTTATTTCGTATCAATTTCCTACCATACAAACATATATTATCAAGTGTTTACAGTAAATTAGTTAGATGATGTAGAAATATATTGTGGTATGCAAAAGGTAATAATAATCTTTGGTCTGGATATATGTCTGGATATAGGTCTGGAATATCTGGATCGATGGCCTTATCTAGTATTAATACTAAAATGATAGCAAAATATAAAGAATCTGATGGTTACGTCATATTATATTTTTATCAAAAAAAATCTGTAATATTTCAAATTATGGAAAAAATAAAAAAAGGACAGAAAATGCATAAAAAACAGTTTAGATATAAGTTCTGACGATTTAATTTATTTCTCCGTTTCCCTCCCGGTTCTTATTCAGGTAAGTCTCGGAGTACTTTTGCAGACTATACCGCTTTTTTCCGATGAATATAAGAGCGAACGATTCATACCCACCTTGCATAAATAAATAGATGTTCTGCTAGCTAAGTAAAATAGTCTTATTTCATGTTTACACGATCGCAGTTTATTTTGAAGCGTTCGGTTCTACGGAGTATGCAAGATAAAAAAACAAATGATGTATTTAATAACGTATGTATGCTGGAATGTCAGTTTTGTATACCTACCTACATTCATGCGGTTGTAACGCACGTGTTCACTGTGTTCACTACTAACGTAACTTGCTGTTGATATCGCGCTCAAAGCTACGCTACGAGGCCATAACAGCTTTCCCTTGATCGATATTAGTATTTTCTTACACTGACTTTCCAAGTATAGTATAGTTTCTTCCCGCGACTTCAACTTTGTTCCCCGGACCCATGCTATTGCCTGTCCGTGCTATCACTTCGTTTTTGCTTAGCGTTCTATCAAACAAATACAAAAATATTTTTTCAAATCCGACTGGTATTTCCAGAGATTAGTACGTTCAAAGAAACATTTGTGGATCTTTGACAGTCGTTATGGGTAGTCAGAAGCCCGAAATTCTGACAACCAGTCTTACCAAGGGGTATCGTATTACCCAGTTACTAGGTTGTGGAGGTCAGTTAGGCAGTCGTTCCATGTAAAATGCTGGTATTCAGCTGCATCCGGTTAGACTGGAAACCGACCCCAACATAGTTGGGAAAAAATCAAAATCAAAATATTTTATTTCACATAAACCTACATGGGCACTTATGAAACGTCAGAAGCTAGGTGCACGGTTCCAATTGGTCGTTTCCTATGGAGAAGAGCCGGCAAGAAACTCCATGGTTACTCTTTTAAAAATAATTGGCTTTTACAATACTTTCAAATTACAGTTTTGGTAGGCATGGGAGGGCAATGTAGGCTAGGCAGATGATGATGAGTGCGTGCAAAGAAACAAACAAACCCTTCAGCTTTATTATTAGTACTTATAGATTAATAAAACCTCTATACCTATCTATTCTTTTATCACAGCAACAAAATATTATGTACTTTCTTATTAGTTGCACAGCGTAGTACAAAATTGTAAGTACCTAGTCTCCATAAATCGTGGCTGAGTCATTAAACACGCGTTTAGGTACTCCCTCACTGCGGAGGTACTTAGAAACATTAGCATATTGAAACGATAACATCCCCTGTTTTACGAAGAATCTTCTCGTACCTTTTCTGTCTTAGGTACTCAGTAAATAAACAAACAAACAGAGTAAGACTCTCTGTGAAGTTTATATAAAGAAAACTGATTATTTTACTGATAATTTCAAGTGACTTCACTACCTGCGGTTGATGACCTCAAGAAATACTCATCCAATTAATTTCTTTTTTGTTTGATCATGTTCAGTTATTGATAAAATAATCTATTTGTCATTGTTTTATGTCATTTAATCTATTTGTCTTTGCTAAATTTTTAATTCCTTTTACCTATTGTGGTACAGTAATCGTATTCTAGGTGCATCGTCTTCACATGTAATAATAATTAATTGATGATACAATAGTCATTTGTGCAACAAGAGAGCAAAGTTGGTTTTTGCTGCGAGTGTTAATTTTGAATCGCGAGTAAGCGAAGGATAATAGGGAATATGCATGTATTTTTTTAATATTTTTATTCGATAGTTTACATCGTCAAATAATAGTAAAAAAAAAATCAACGGCAAAAAAGCAATTTAAAGTACCTACTTACATTTTTTTTTAAATATCCAACCGATCCGGGCTTTTTAAACGCCCTCCATTTGGCGCGCTTGGTGTGGTGACGTAACAGTCCGTGAAAACAGACAAGCAACTGTCAGGTCAATTATGCCTCCATCAATATTTTTGAATAAAATTTCTTTTTGAGCGAGAAATTAATTTTTTTAAAGTCCAAAAAAACTGTGGGTAATTCAAATACTTGAAAAGGCTAAGAGCGGATGTGACGTAACAATCCGATATAACAATCAAAATGTCAATGTCAAGTCAATCAACAAGTGTCAAGTCAATGTCAAACGCTCATAGAAAAAGGAGTGTTTGACGTTCACTTGACAGTTGCTTGTCTGTTTAACGGACTGTGACGTCACCACACCAAGCGCGCCAAATGGAGGGCGTTTAAATAGCCCGGATCGGTTGGACATTTTTAAACATTTTTTTAACTACTTTAAATTGCTTTTGTGCCGTCGAATTTTTTTTTACTATTATTTGACGATGTAAACTATCGAATAAAAATATTTAAAAAATACATGCATATTCCCTATTCTGAAGTAATATAGTTTCTAAAAAAAAATATTTGACCCATATTTGAATCACATGCATATTCCCTATTGAATCACGAGCGATAGCGAGAGAGATTCAAAGACACGAGATGCAAATAACTTTGGTCTCGTGTAACACATACAACTTTTCACTAGCAGCGAGAACATATAAGATATTAGAACATATTAGGGGAACATATTAGAGGTGTAACCGTATAGTTTGGAAGAGCCCCCGATTGGACCCGAACACACAAACCTCCGCCGGCTCGGTAGCACGTCCCTTTGGACCCCAGAATGACCACCCTAACTTGATTGTGTAAATATTGAATATGCTACCCATCAAATCTTATAAATGTGCGTTAATTAAGAGAGTTTGACAAAAACTCATTCAATTTACGCCATTAAGTCTTTTTTAATAATTAGCGCGCAATTAATTAATTTACCTTATATAATTCAAGAATGTCAATAGGATAATCGCCATTTTGATGACAGTGGTGGTCGAGGCTAAAAAACCACCACAAACACACCACAGGGGCAGTGAATAAATACATCATTATATTATTTGACGAAATCATCCATTCCATTGTTCAATTAAATAAATAGTGGTAATGAAGTTTTGTGTTATCCAAAATCAAAGTTTCGCACCAATCGTGCGTGTTATCATTTTTACTTTTCACAAATATCACTCATACTCATGTAGATACGATTTAAAATGCGACAAATATTATTCAAAATATTATAAACACTTAGACAATGCCCAGATATTAACATAATATACAAACACAGGTCCAATAACACGTATTATTCATTACCACTACTCAGTACTCAATTTCTACCTATTTGTGTTCAAAATCACCGACCATTTTTTTTTATTGTAATGATTGCCGAAAGCGATCATGCCAAACGATTCTTTTTATTCAATTTAGTTCTTCTCAATTTATTAATAAGTCGAATGTCGGAAATCGATACTTGGAAATTAAAATATTTTTTTTTATACGATAAGCATTGTCTATAATAATGAATTATACTTTTCTAATGTAATTTTAATCGTTTTTTTGTCATTTTATTGAAACCTATATTTATTCTATTGACTCAACAGAGTCCTGTCTGTTGAGTCAATAGAATAAATATAATAACCGGGATAGGTAGGTATTATTGTATTTCGCGCTGAAATGTTTCTTTATTTGAATTTAAATTCGGAATGCGCTCGCTGTTCAAAATTATTTTAATTTATTGGACAATTAAATAATGTGGATTTAATTTTTGATACTTTCATATAGTTTGCACAGAATGCTCAGTATACATTTTTTAGGTAGGCTTAACAAAATTTTGTTTGGGAATGATGATAAATGAATTCTTTTAATTAGTAGGTGTTCCGCCAACACTTTTATATAACGTCAATATTTTTTGTTAGTTGTATGAGCTTGGTAGTTTTTGTTTTTATTAGGTTATTTGAGTAATAGAAAAATTCAATATATCTTTATTAAAGCTGAATGCGAAAACAATTGAAAGTAAAAAATCGAACCTTGTGATTTGAGAAAAAGTTTCACTCTGGAATCTCGTCTCGGAATTGTGAGTAGACCCATGACATGTTCTCGACATTTAGAAAAAAAATAGTTAAAAAGTTACTTTGTCTCACGCTCGCAGCAAAATCGAATTTTGCTCACTGTCTGTAGACAGCAAAACCTTCTTGTTTGAGGTGCTGAGGTGAAAAATTATATAATTGATGTATACAAAATATTGTAAAACATTTTTAAAAGAGTAACGGTGGAGTTTCTTACCCATTCTTCTCCATACGAAAACTACCTTTTGGAAGGGGCAACTAGAATCAGTTCTATTTCTTTGTTTTTCACGTTCAAAAGCGCCTTTAATGTGCCTAATTGAAATAAATTATTTGACTTTGACTTTGTTACCTACTCATCATTCTATTCAATTAATTATAAATTGATATAAAATTAATAATATTTTTTTTTTTTATTCTACTATTTAAAAATATAATTTATATGTAATTCATTAAATAAAAGAAAATCATTTAAAAAAATGTGTATTTATGTTATTTACACAGTTTTCTACGCTATGCCAGCTCAAAGTCAAGTGTTACAACAGACGTGCGGTTTACTGCACATATTGGAAGTGACGAAACTTCTTAGGCGGTGATTCGATAATTCGACGATAGTTAAGAGTGAAATTTCAAGGACGCGTCTCGTTTAAGCACATGTCGTTACATAAGAGAGAAGACAAATTTAACTCTCTCAGACTCTTACACAAACTCTCTTATTGTTTATTTTTAAGAAGTTTCACTTAAATCACCTTTACGGTGCTGCGGAATTTATTATTTTTTTATTTATTGAAACACAAAAGCCTCTTTTGATTTATAGTCAGACAGACCCCGAGGTCCGTCCGCAGGGGCGTAAAAATAATTTATTCAATGCTTGATTAGCCGGCATATCAGAGTCAGAAAATAGATAATTTACTGAAGGTAGCATAAAACTGACTGGAATACTTAATAGGGACAAAGGTCAGTAATTTACTCAGCTTAAGCCTGAACTAATTTGTAATTAGTCTTTCTTTTTCACCTCGTGTTTTGGATTTCATTGAGACTTAATCCACACTGATTGGTAGTTAGCTTTTAGTAATTTCGTGCCTCAGGTAATATGAAAATTTCATTCGCGTAGCCGCAAATGCGTAAAAACTATTAATATTTCATGTGATTTTTGACGAATGTATTAAGCTCATTAATTGAAGTGGGTGTAGTAGTAGTAATAGATGGTTGAACCAATTTATATCATCTAATGAAGTTATGAATATTTGAAATTTGCACTCACAAACGTCAATTAACTTCAGTGGACCATTTTATGATTACTGTAATGAAACTTAAAACTCATTTCCATAAATACATAATAATTTCTTTTTCAGCATTCACTGTTATTAAACTATCACTCAATGCATATTTGCCGACATCCTCATAAACTCATTCAAAATGAAATGACAGACGGATTGCTGCAGACAAACGTGATCCAATAAAAATTCAGAGCAGTCATAACGAGTTTTACTGCACCGAGACAACGCAATCGCTTTCGTTAAAAAATTGACGTTTTATGTTCGAACGTGTTGCTGAAAGGTACGTAGGTACTCTCACCCTTAATAGCCGCGGGAAATTACCTATTTCACGCTCGGGTGGACCGCGTATTACTCACATACACAGTAAACATTATTCAGTAAAACAACAATGTTCTCTTCTACCAATTAGCTGGCCGACAGCTACTCAAGATTGCTAGGCGCTGTGTTACGGGTAAAGTAGCTTGACTGTGATAGCCTTTTAGTTAGGTATCAATTAGGTTTCTATTCTTAATTCAAACGCCCTGAAGTTTAAGGTACGTAATTATGGGCTTTCTGAATGAGTAATTTATTTAAACACGATGATCAACGCGCACTACACACAATGCAGTGGGGTAAATTAAATAAACGCGTTGACTTGGATTAATCGTAACTAATATTATAAATGCGAAAGTGAGTTTTTTTGTTTGTTTTAATTTCGCGGGCAACAGCTAGTTGCTAATATTCTTTTACCTCATCACTTATTTATAATATAAAATTAAAAACAAATAAAAAGGACAATTTTTATAGAAAGGATATGAGATAAAATGAAATTTCAACTAATCTTGAAGTATCTAGGTCGTCTAACATGTCTAGATTTGGGACCAGGGATAGGTTGAACCATAGATTTCTTTAGAAATAAGCATTGCCTTTGTACGTATTTTTCTGTTCCTTTCTTCTTGTCTGTTTATATGTGTGTGCATAAATGGTTAAATAAATAAATATATTACGCTAGTTTTGAATAATACTTATATAGATCAAACACTCACATTTTTAGGTAACTCAACACTGACAATGACAACTGACGTAGCAGCAGCCGTAGTGTGCCAAGATTTACTAACCACTCGCAAGTAACGAATCTCTGTGAGTGCGGCGTTTATTGAGCTAGAGCTCTTATCCTATGGTAAATGGTCGACCCCTACCTGAAATTCTCAACTCATATACTTCATTAAGCATTGCATAAGCCTTAATTCAACATCGTACTATAGAGCATTCTTTAAGGTCACACGAGGCGAATAAAATAAAACCAGTGTTCAACGCCGACGCAACCAATCGCGTTAGCACATACATTTCTATGGTGATTCTCACACGACGTAACTTGTCAACAACTAGTTGTCAACGGCCTCGCGCGACTAGCAGTGAAGGTCGCTTGGGGACGCAATTTTTCATAAAAGTAAAGAACGGTGTCTGAATGAATGATGAAGTGACTAAAATAGATCCAACTTGAGTTGCGCTATGTAAGTGTACCTGTTCTACACAGTTGGCAACGAGGGTGAGTTGCCGTCACCCCGTGTAAGAATGGGCTTAGGCTGTACGCAGAGCAACCATTTCAAATATTCATGACGATGTACTAAGCCATCATTTAAACGTGAGTTATAATCGCAGGACGGTCCATTTTGAATAATAAATGGAGCACTACACCATTGTTTAACACGGAAATACAAAAACAGTAAAATACTATAAAGAACCAAGACTGAAATAATGAAAAAAGCTGCTATTTCATACAAATAGAGGTACAATTACCCACTACTCGTAGTACCCACGCTATAAAAATACCTGAAATAGTTTTTTTCTCCCTATTCCAGTTAGTTTCAATATAGAGGCATGAGGAACAGGGTGTAAAGTTCATTCATCCTCCATAGAAAAGGGAGGCTCCTACGACCAGACGGGTGTTGTGCCTAGTGAGTAACTGCCTGACGATTGATATCGGGACGTTGTATATATGCTACTCGTGCGTTAAACTTCGCTTGCGTGATGCAGGATTTTGCGTGATGTCAGTGTGATGCATATTTCGCATTTGGCGATGTAGATGCCGCCACAGAACTATCCTCATGTGATGAGTCCTATAACCGTTTAAAATATTTCACAGTGGGACATATCTATGACACTTCACACCATACCTTCTAATTATTATGTATGGTGATGTTTCGTATGGTGTACATAATACAGAAAGAGAGCGAGAATATTCTATTCAATTACCTCTAGTCTTTACAAATACACTCAAAACCAAAACTAGTCCATAACGTCAGTTCCGTATGTACTCAGTAAAGGCTATCATCATATTGTCGTACTAGTAATACTTATACTCGTATGTTATAATATCAACGTTGTCTTTACACATTACCTCAAAAAACAACATGTGTTTACCTACACGGAAAATTATAGCCCATTTCGAGTGGTGTCCCCTCTCCGTGTGATTACTCAGTCGGAATGTTAGAGGATAATTTATATGTCAAACACAATGCTGTCTATAAGAACATAGAATAGTATAGTAGAGTTCTAGGAAACCATGACTTCTATACAACGTGTTCCTCTGACTTGATGTCCCATAACTCTAAGGTTTTATGCTTTAAGTAAAAATAATACAAAATTTCCTCGAAGAACAAAGTGGTCTAAAAATACATAGTTTCGAAGATTACATAACACTAGACTCTCGTCGTGTGCATCTAAGTTTCATTGTTATGTACGAGTAAATCATTTTCATTCAAACCAATGCCATTTTCACGACGTCGGAATTCTTTTTTATAGAAAAATTTGTGCAATCAAATGTTTTTTAATTTAATTTTTCTATTGTTCACGTAAGTGTATTTTACGTAAATAATCGTGACGTTGTTGAATTATTTTGTATGAAAAATTAAAAATAAATAAATAATAATAATTGTAAAATAATTCATATGCTAGTAGATTCTTTGATATGGTCTCATTAATTAAATAATGATTTATCCCGCCATTTTCATTATTGCCCCTACCACTGTATGTCTCCGCATCACCCAAAAGCTGACTGGTAGGAAATGCCTATTGCATTGCGCCCGCCTCTCTACATTTATGTGCTTAAAGTATTAATAAATAAATATAAGGACAGCAAAGTCAGCAAGCTTCCATCACCACGCACTCTCTCCATCTTTCAGTCTATCATTATTTTAAAACTATTAAAATGCACCAAAGCACCAATAAAGAACCAAGAAATCCTAAATTGGCAAGGACTTATTTTACATTAAAAAAAACTACACGACAAACCAAAATAATAGTGTGCTTTGTCATTCACAACCATAGAAATTCTCAATGCACATTAAATTAATGTTTCCCAGTAAATTCTAGCGAGATAGTTCAAAGTTAAACATATAATTACTTACTTAAAAACTCAACAGCGTTAACGATGAAAAGGTTCAAAAGGCAACCGCAAGAGCGCATAATAAATTATCATCATAATATTTAAATTCGTATGCATTTAAATTTCAGTTTTTCATACTGGCAACCACGACATTTAATATTACCACTCCAAACTGAATAAACAGTTTGAATTTATTAATCATTCACTTTGCTCGGTTCTTGTAAAATTTGAACGTATTAACGAATACTCCGTCCGGTCCGCTTTAACAAACCGCAAAAAAATATATATTTGATATACCAATCAATCGATTTTTTTATTCAAAATGGACGAGTGAGATTCAATTTGTAACTTGCTTTAGTTTATAAGCTGGCAACATTTATACATCTTGTTTAGTCTGTGCTAAATAAATGTATTTTCTTTTATTTATTTGTTTATTCCTCTGAGTTCTATTATGGTACATTTGCCCGTTCTTTTCCTTATAGCTCTACGTTTAGGAATGGACAGCTTCAACTTTCTGACTAACTGACGGACTCTTCGACAGTTCAAAAGTGCCTGTAAATGGTTTAACTGAAATAAATGCTTTGAGTTCGAGTTTGCACTTGAGTTTTCACACCTATGAATTATTAAATTCCGGAGTACAATCGAAACAGATTTATTTAGATTGTTTGGTAGAAATAAGCCACAAAAGTACAAAATTATCCATCCGAGAATTCAGTTATTCAATTTACAAGCGAAATAAATACCATAAATTTTCTGAAAAATACACTGTAGCTTAAAATAACAATAATTGTAGGTGTTTCAGAAACAAATACTTTATTTTTAAAACACAGTCATCTCTAACATTGTAACACAATTACGTAATACTTGGAATTTTCTTTCTGAAAAACGAACAAAATGAAGGTACATTTTCTGGGCCATATTTATCCACACTTTTGTTATTTGTACTTCATACATTCAGCCAAAATTGAACCAAACCAAATATTATATTTTACATACGTTACCCTATTAAGAACTTTTATGAACCGGTGCTACGCAACCTGTCCAATGACTCCCACGTTGAATATGAAAAAGGTTTAATGGAGAAAGCAGACACCCATCATACACGATCATTAGTCTGTTCGTATGTTCAATAGATCGTGAATATTTGGTCGACGAAACAGGAAATATCTGCTTCTCCCCTGCCAGATAACGTCGTGACGTGCCCATCGAATAAATTATCCCTTTGCTATCGCGTTTTCTTTGTTCCCTAGTTTATTTTGCCGAATATGTGTGCGGCATTATGAAGTTTTAACGAGACAAAGGGGACAACAGTCATGGCTGTTAAGACTGCTGTGAGGAGGATCGTACGTCGATTGCATTAAAATTAAGCTGCAGTTTGAAAGCAATAAATTAGGTTTTTGGCTAATGTATTTATTTTACAGACTTAGGTAGCATGTATTGCGCTAATGAGTCCGTTTGCAATAACATGAAATAATGGGTGAATCTGTTACAAGGACTCTAAACACAAAGCACTACGTATAAATTCTTGAATATTACAATTAAGGTCTATTTCATCATAAAATCTCAACCAAAAGCGATCTCAAATAACATCTTTAAACAAGACAAATAGCGTTTCTCAAAATATGCTGTTTCGCAAATTCCCGTCGCCGGAAGCTAATGTGTCACACACAGACGCAGCCGGGCGGCCGCCGGAAACTGTTGGAAACTTTCATAGACCACTTCCTAATACCGACATTATTTACTGTTCATTCAATAAATTCACAATTTCCGAGCCATTCAAGTGTACATTTTAATAGACCTTAGCAAACACTCGTAATTTGAGTGAATGGACGTCCTGAGAGTTACGGACACAAAGAATTATATTAAGTCGCTCTGCGAGTCTTTTAAATGGATTTTATTTTTGGACGGTACTCAGGGGAAAATACGTCATTATTATTAGGCAATAAAAAGTTATTTTGATCAGTTATAATAGAATTGGACTGATGATAGCTTCAAAATACCCCAGACAATACCGTAAATCGGTAATGATGCAACAAATGCAACCTCCGTCTAGTAAAACAATGTTCCGGTATTTTTTATTCTACCAATTAGCTCCTACTTTATATAGGCAAGTTGTGAAATATAGTTAGAGTTGGGCGCCAAGCGCCACCGACGTTAATTTGAAAAATCAGTCAACTGTGTAATTGCTGTGTCCCGCTCAAAACACAGAGCAAAACTGTCAGTACCAGAAGACATTACGCTGAAACTGCTACTTAAAGGAACTTTGAACAACAAAAGAAAATGTAGGTACTCACGAAAAACTCCGCGGTCTCCAAAATGGCGCGGCCTTAGTTTATCCCTTTTGTGTGTGGAACAGGTCGTGGCGTGCAACAGGCGGGGTCGGCTCCTCACTACTAATGAACAAGCATTTTTTCACTGAAGATTCAATTCACTGTTCAGTTGTTTTGTGTTGGCGCGTCTCGCGGAGGCTGGCGCGGCGTTCGCCCGCCGCTGTCGCGCGCTCGAGTCTGCCCTACGCCGCGGTGTTGCCATAGATAAGCCTACCTATTTTTTTGGAAATTATACCCTTTTCGTATAAGCTTTTTAGTGTCAACTTTTTAAAATTAAAATTCAATTGGGATCGACAAAGGTTTTTATTTGGTAATTCGTCGGTTTACTTTCAATGTATGTATGTTGCAATTGCTTCGAGGATTGTTACTTACCATTTTAGTGCGATAATAAAGAAAGACCCACTGTTTAAAAGACTTCTTGTTGTTTTTTTTACTATACCTACTTTCTTATGTTAAGCTTTTTACATGATCAGGGTTTTAGTTACCCGTAGGTATGACATACTTACAGGGATCAAATGTTTTTAAAACTCTCAAGAACTACAAAAGACAGGCACGACCTAGTGGGGAGCCCACATGTTAATATTAAAATAATGTTTCCTTTGTAAAAAATACATTTTTGGAGTAATTTACTTATATTAGTTTCAAGTAAATATAAGAACATTTTATTTAGTAACCGATTTATTATTAAATATTATTAAATCATTATAACGATCTTGAAAATTCTAAGGAAATGGTGGGTAAGCTATATAATTCGATTATAATCTCAATGCTAACCCAAATATTAAATATAAAAACATGATATTGCCACTTCTAAAAATCTTTCTCACAGAAAAGAGGTGCGCTTGCCAAAACAGCTTTATAGCAAAATGTACCGAATTCATAAGCTGGTATCCCCTATGGGCGGCGCGCGTCCCCCCTCGCCGCGCGCCCCCGCCCGCCCAAACGCTTGCCGATCCCGTGAAGCCTCCATTCGTTTAGTATTCGCGCCCTTTGTGACACTTAAAACCATTGTTCACAAACGAACCTTTTCAAAGTTGAACTTACAGCACTTACTCCAAAAAGATGTCGGAAGACATCTATCGGCATCGAATTACTCGAATATTCGACTTAGCAACTAAACTATGTGTCTGGAATCGGATCACGGGTGGATTAAGGGCCCTAGTTTTATTTTTACTTTTCTTTCCGTACTTCTTTCTTAGTTTATCTATTGGCTAAGTTTCAGGGCAAATTTTAGAAGCTATAAAGTTAGTAGTCCTATTTTTAGATGATAAACTTTAGACACGTTATTAAAGTGGCGCTAGCAAGAGACTAAAACCAAGACTATCGTTAAACCACGTTTTGAATGAATTGTTAATGCCAAGGTAGGATTCTGATTATGAAGTCTGAAAACACAATATTTATAATTATATAGTGTTACATCTTTCTATTTTGAATAATGCTAGCAACAGTTTGGAGCCTATTCTCGTGTTACAAAGATCTTATGATAATAGATGCTGAATTTGAAAAGACGGATATTCAAATACAGTATAAATTATCTAAGTTCTTTTTCGAAAAATATGTTTAATAAAAATGGTCCAATAGGCATCTATTATAGGTATTTAAGTTCCTCAAAATTATACCTTAGCAATCGTTAGTCCTTCATTATCATCGACCTTCGAAATTCAAATCGGCCTGATAATTACCGATGAGGGTCATAAATATTTCGAAATTAATGTCTCTGACAATTAACCAATCGTGGCGTGTCAAACAAGACTGTTGGGGGTTCGAAGGGACGGTTGACGTTATCACGAGTGGTGCCAGCCTGGCTTGAGTTATACATGTTCGTGAGAAACAAGGAATCTGTTCACCTCGTCGTCTCGGGGCATTCAAAGCAGATGAATTTATAACGGAAACTGTCTTAGAATCCGTCCGTCCATGTGTTTTTGTCTTAATGACGTTATCGTCGTTACGTTCTTTTGTTTTTGTGCATTTTGAATTAAGAATATTAATAGGGAAATGTTTAATGTTTCCAGCAGAAAGGTCAAAATAAAATTGTATAGTCATTTTTATTCTGTCGCCATCAAGTGCCATGACTTTGTATTGAAATTGTATCAGTCCTTTGAGAGATAAACAAATGCATTGAAATGGCTTGCGTGAAGATTCAGATGTTCTTGTATTGCCTGGGGGTAGATACCGATAATCCTATAATAATAATTATATATATCCTAACTAATATTATAAATGCGAAATTGAGTTTGTTTGTTACGCTTTCACCCTAAAACGGCTGAACGGATTTGGATGAAATATAGCACAGTGGTATACCATTACTTGGAATAGGACATAGTATACTTTTTATCCCGATAGTCCAACGGGATCGAGACTTACGCGAGTGAGACCGCGGGGTGCAGCTTGTCACTTTATAAAATCAAACCTTAAATACTTTCTCGTTTTAAGTCCTCCTTTGTTAGTATTGTTAGCAAATAATATCAAGATCTTAGACATTAAATTCAACTCTAGCTACCTCTGCCATTGTTTAAAATGTATTTAGAACAAGGTTAGTCAGACTTAACATGCAACAGCGCTTATCTTTTGATAGCCTAGACAACAGTCTAGACTTTCCCTAACTTTTATTATAAAATATAAAGTGTTCCTTAATTAATTCTTAAACTCAATTAAAGTTTTGAGATTAGCCTTAATCTTCGTAATAAACGTCAAAGAGCTATTTAGACTTGACACCTTCCAACAAAGGATTGCTTTTATAACTTGTTTTCATTACCTCCGTAGGAAAGCGATTGAGTTTTATATCTGTATTAATGTTTTAAACATATTCATACTTAACATAACAATATAACATCACGCCTGTAGTCCCGAAGGGTTAAGCAGAGGAGTATCTATCTATAGTACAGTCACGAGCAAAAATATGTATACACTCAGCAAAATTCAATAACGATTTTCTCGTGGAATTAAAATTGTAACTTTGAAATGATAATTTTTTCATAATAATAGGGGTTCCAAAATACTATATTCGTAATATCATAAAGTTACAATCAATACAGTAGGAGAAAATCACTTTTAAAAGTTGCTAAGTGTATACATATTAGTGCTCGTGACTGTACACCCACATTTCCCCAATTATGTTTCAAGTCCACATCTATTCCACACCGAAAGGTGCAGAACTCACGCTGGTGCACGGGCGCCTCTCCGACGCATAGTAGATACGTATAACACATACTTCATGGATTTGGATATTTTCGCACTAACGCACTTTAAGTTCAAAAAGATGGCTATTGAATCTCTATAGTCTTCATCATCATCTTTGTATGTTTTATAGTTGAACATTATAATTATTAATAACGAAAAATGTTTTTGCTATTTTCCTTTTTGAGTACATAAATTACTTAATTAATAGCCATCTTATACTTATTATTCTAAAATAAGTACGAGTAGGTACTTCTTCCAACGCACGCATTAAACTAAGTTTCATATACCATTATTTCGCGGACATTTGTGTGGGTTACACGTTTACCTAGTTCTTAAGATATTTTGTCACATTTAAATGTAATGTGTAACTGTTATATGTCCCAATAAAGCAAAATAAAATAAAATAAAAATAAGTCCCATGTAATAGGCGTCGAAGTTATTACCATCAACCGGGCACAATTCCAGAATCGAGCTGCTACTGAAAAATCCCTTATGGTAAAACCCAATAACACTTCACGACCTGAGTATCAAACCCAGGACCTCATGCCCAGCAGTAGCGCTTGCGATCACTAGACTAACGAGCCAGTCCTTCATTCATACTTACACCTTCCTACTTTTTGTTTAATCCATACTAATATTATCTGTCTGTGTGTATGTTACCTTTTCACGCCTAAACCACTGAACAGATTTCGATAAAATTTGGCAAGAAGATAGATGACATCCCGGGGAAGGACATAGGCTACTTTTTATCGACATACCACGCGGGCGAAGCCGCAGGCGGAAGCTAGTGCTGTTATAATTACATGATAATTTATTTTCATGGTTAAAATTCTGACTTTTTATCAGTTAGCAATCATGCCTGATTGTTTAGCCAGTCAAGCAGACTCCAACCATTTCCAAATTGTTTCATCATACCATGATTTTACTCTCATAAAGCTCGCGCTACTCGAAAGAAAAAATCAATTAACACTATTAACTATGTTATTATCTACCCCCTTACCACAGCTGACCTAAGGGTCAAACCCGGGACCAGTCAAATTGCCGAACGGGTCGATGGTATAACCAGATCCGAGTAACTGGCCCTGTTGTCTAAGTAAATAATGTCGGACGGAGTATCAACATCAGGAATCAATAGCCAACTTGATTAGTTGCATAACTGCACAATCAAACGGGTACCTATACCTACCAATCGTCCTCGTTAACATGTTTCAAACGAATAAACATAATTATGACGAAGTCACATGATTTTCGAAAAATCTGAGGTAGGAACTAACTAACTAGATTTTCACGCACGAAGAAGAATGGAAGACAAGAACACGACATTTCTTTCAAATTAGGCCAGAAATTCTCATTTATTAAAGACTAGCTGCGCCCCGCGATTTCAACCGCGGAAGTCTTGGTCCCCCAGGAATAGCGGGATAAAAAGTATCCCATGTCCTTTTCCAGGTCATGGTCTACCCCTGTGCCAAATTTCATCCAAATCCGTTCAGCCGTTTAAGCGTTAGAGGGTAACAAACAAACAAACTCACTTTCGTATTTATAATATTAGAATTGCCATGGCCTATGGTTGCCTGGTATAGGATGTAGCATTCAACCTCAAACCATTGTAAACAGCTCTGCGTCCCCTTCGGAGAACAAGCGTTATGTTGCGTTAAATCTTCAACAGTTGTTTTTATCCGTTCCGCCTACGCCTTCTACGAAAGTCTGGCTTCTCGTGTAACTTGAAATCGGTCGATTGAATATAATACTTCTGAATAAAACAATACAACGCGTTGCCATGGTTACAATACAGAAATCTGATTAATAACCGCAGGGACAATAGCCGCGAGGGTTATAATATATTATTTTCCCCCAACTTGTTCTTCTTTGAGTTTGTGTTCTTTTTTGCGTCATGTTTACCGCAAATAAACGTACCTTCCTTCTTCTTCAATCTTGTAGAAAAAAATCTGGTTACACTTAAGGAAAACCAAAATAAGTATGTTTTCTCGCCAACTTATCGACATTTCACGTGACCAGCAGGCGTAGCATGAGCACCGTTTTGTCGACCGAAGAGTAGACAAAAATGACTTTTCCTGTAGACAGTAGACAGTACGAGACGGCAGCAAAGTAGAAAGAGTCAACTGCACTTTTTACGAAATTCACTCTTTTACTTAATTCGACTCAGAATTCTTTGTTTTATCATAGGATTTATCGGTTGTCAGTGTGATTTTGACAGTAAGGATAGAAAACTTTCTTCCGAAATAGTCTACATATAAAAAGACCTAGACAAAGATCGTTAGAAATGAAAGACAAAATTACAGACTATAGAAAGATTTCTACAGTGGATGTCAAAAATGAAGAAACGAACTGTCACTTTGTATAGAAAAAGCTATGTCTATTCTTCGTAGAGATAGAAAGCGCCATGCTACGCCTACAGAGGGCCAAGTCTACTTATTTACAAATGTGTCAGTGGTCCCGCAATTATGAGTTTTTGACAGATTTTGTATGGCATATCTATCAAAAACTGATCATTATGAGCCCACTGACACATTTGTAAATTAGTAGACTTGGCCCCCTGAGGGCTGGCTCATTCTTTAGCCAAAGAATTAACATTGCCATTCAACGTGACAATGCTACCAGTCTTCTGGGCACGTTTCCGGATCACAACGATGCGGATGATAGTTAGTATGTGTATATCTTAAGATAAACTTATTTTATAGGTAAAATAAATAGTTTTACATAGTGAAAATATTAATAAAATGCACGGAGTTTTCTGCTCCGATAATAAAAGCAATCAGGAAATAATCCTAGTGTGGAACAAAGGAGATTTTCCCTGTATCCATGTAATTATAAAACTAACACTTGTAGGTATTCGAGTATCCGAGGCACAACATAGATAGACCTTCGGACACAAGACTGTATGGTTGGCTGATCTTCGTTAACACATCATGCTTCCGAGAACTCGTAAATCGTTGCTTCGAACTAAATTGCGACTCCATATACACAGTTTACAAATCTATATCTTAACTTAAGAAAAGGAAACTTTGCCAATATTTAACTAATAATCGTTTTGATAACAATAAATATTATTATTATCACTGGTAATTAAAAGAGCCATACGTACAGTCGAAAAAATTGAATTCTGACCCGCCGTAGGCTTATTTTCTTACAGACATTCAAATACAATGCATGCCTTTTTGGCATCGCACAGGTTTTCTTTTCCTGTTTCACGTTGTTTTATTTTATTCTATTACTTGTTTTACTGATTTTATAGGTTTAATGTTTGTTTCTATTGTTATATTTCCTGTGCGTGTTCCAAATAAAATATTTTTCTTTTCTTTTTTTTTTTCTTACAATTAGGTGGACATTCGCGTAAACATACATTTCCTTGTCATCTGTCATTTAATTACCCAGAGAATTATCTGTTGCAGTCTCCATCTTTGTTAAGAGCTTTTAAAAATATATTATTTGACACCAATTTCTGAGTGACATTTGTTCTGAGTTATAGTTAATTCCAAAGAGTTTGGATTCAAAATATTAATGCTGATTATTAATGCTTTATTTAAAATATTATCTATTGCAGTGATGACAAAGGTTAAAATTGCATAGATTTCCTACCCGTATTGACATAGATTGCTTAATATTTAAAACGTCATAAGTGCGGCATGCACTGTAAAGGAGGGAAATCTTTGCTATTTTGACGGTTTCAAACGATTTATCGTCAAAGTGGGTCATGATTCACTTAGCCTGACTGTACATAGCCATGAAAAATGTAAAACGAAAATTGTTTGTAGCTTCGCAACGAGCAATGTTTAGAAATACCAAAGATTTAATTACAGATACAGGCAAATTGCTGGTTTTATAGCTCAGTTCTATGTTTTAACGACTTGACAAGCTGGTCGGGGCTCATTGAAAATGAATGTAGGAAGATTGCGAGCTTGTCGGAATATCTAATGCTTTTTGTTGAATATTCTATTGCTGTCGAAAGTTAGATAATAAAATGTAGGTAATGTTAGAAAATGTTGTAAAATGTGATTTGATGCTTACTTACGTAACTTTTGTTAATGGATTTTTCCATCAAGAATTTCTCAGGATCAGCCCGAAGTTCGGAAGTTGGCGGTGTGACACCCCCGTGCCTCGGAAAGCATGTTAAGCCGATGGTCCTGCTCCTGATCTCTCTCCGGTCGTGTCGGATTGCCTTCCCATCGGACTATGAGAGCGAGAGAACCATCTGTGCATACGCACACACTAGTGCAAAATAATATCTCCCGCGTCGATGGCTAGTCTCCGAAAGCTTGGTCGCCATGGCCAAAATTCGGTCTGGGGGACTATTTTTTTATATCACTCCGCAATTACCTGACGTAATACAAATTAAAACCGGCCAAGTGCAAGTCGAACTCGCGCACGAAGGGTTCCGTACCATTATTACGTTTGTTGTATGGGAGCCCCTTAAATATTGATTTTATTCTATTTTCTAGTATTTGTTGTTATGGCGGCAACAGAAATACCTACATCATCTGTGAAAATTTCAATTGCCTAACTATCACAGTTCATGAGATACAGCCTGGTGACAGACAGACGGACGGACGGACAGCGTAGCCTTAGTAATAGGGTCCCGTTTTACCCTTTGGGTACGGAACCCTAAAAAGGCAGGTCTGAGCAGTGAGAACTATCAGAACTGCTTATGTAATAGCCGCTCATCTGAGGAAACCCCTATTCTTATACGGTTATGTTCCATTAAAATTTGAATGGAGAATTGAAACCGCAAAATATGAAACTTGCTTGTTTTATAGTCGTCGAATCGCTACAAAATAACTATCTCGAGATATCCTACTATATAGTTATTTGGCTAGACAACCTCATTTTCTAATAGTGGATACGGCACCAGTTGGAAAGTCCCGAATTATTTCTTCATAAAAGTTGTTTCAGAGTTTATTTTCCGGAACTCAGTTTTTATTATTTGAGTTCGGAACTGTCTCAAAAATGCAATAACGTATGAAAAATTAGGTAAAAATTGTTGAGCAAATTAGCTACCAACTCAAAGTGTCCGTATATTTAAATAACATCTGATATTCATTTATAGTTGTATGAAGCGGCTATAACACGGCAAATTGACGCATGGTGTCAATTTGTTTAACAATTAATTTCCTTGAATGTATAATGTACTTTATTACCTTGTACAATTTTACTCGTAAAATCTCAGTAGGTTGATAATAAAACATGACGTTACTTGTATCGCCTTACAATACTTACAAAACTGGTAATACGTAAGTCCCACAAGATCAAGATATAACCGAAGCAACATAAAACAGACGTCATTACTCGTAGCACGGCTACGGGGCTACGGCGTAGGCCGCGCTATATTTGCCGTAGCAAACAGACAGGAATAGAACGCAAATAGATTATTTGCACTTTGTTTACTTACTTACACCTTGACGGAGATTTATTTTCATGTTGGATAAGCAAAGGGAAACTGCGATTTAGCTGGGAAAGATACAATCTTTGCAGAAGAAGATTATTGTTTGTGTAGGGGAAAAGATAAAATATCCCAAACATTTTTATCTTTGGGCTTGCAGAAAATGATGTTATTTTACTCTAATATTGTCGTAGTCAAAACACACGTCGAAGACATATACAACACGCTTTTATGCCTCAACGGGGCACAATGTAATGTAAAGAAAGAAAGAAAGAAAGAATAACGTTTATTTGGACACAGTTCGTGAAACACAAAATACAAATAATAAAATAAAAATATGTTTTGACAACAATAGTGTGCTCCTCACGGCTGCGCCAAAAAGGTTCATTTCAGCATTAATGCCAGACAGGTACTGTCTGACGCTGGTTTCCTAAGTCAAAATCAAAATCAAAAGTCATTTATTCAAACTAGGCTGAGAATCAGCACTTTTCCAACGTCAAAATTACATAAGACAGTCCCCCCAAAACGCCCACCCTTCACCACTTCCTAGTGCTTTAGCTGGGAAGAAGAAGTGGCGCAACAAACTCCCCAGATCCCCCCTAATGAACCTTTAGTGACAAGTGACGGGAAGTACAAACAGTTTCAACATACCCAATATATATAATATAATGTAATGTTGATGGCATGTGACGGTAGTTCTATGTACTGCCCTACCCTGCCAAATATGTAGGTACTGTGCTGTGCTGCGTCACCTGCGTTTCAGTATACGCTTAGCCTAAGGGCTTGTACACAAAACTGCGAATCGGCGTTATGCGAATTCGCAACGCAGAAGCTTTTTTAAGAAAATCTTAGGGTACCGTCGCTGATTTTTGCTATGCGACGTCGCAACGCAGTTTTGTGTACAAGCCCTTATGACATAATATTGCTGACGCGATTCGAAACAAAGAAGCTCATAAAGACAAAACTATCTCAACAACGGACCCTGGCACACTCCCGATTTGTGAAATAAAAATAATCTGGTAGTTATGGGACTGAAGATGGCTTGAGAACTATCTACGTTGTTATTCCGAAGAACATGTACTGAAACGTTTTATTGTAATAAATCCAAAAATAAATGGATTTTTTTTTAATGCTTACACAAACTGAATCATTTATTAAACACAATTAATTATCTGATTTAATCCTATTAGTCATTAGTATAAAGTATAAATTGAAAAGCGTGGAAATTAGAGGTAAATAATGATGTTTCTGTATCAAGAAAACACTTTGTGTACTTATGTGCAAGAACTTTAAGATGTTACAACATTATAAAGTATATCACTGTGTCCTGCCACAGCAAGTGACACACAAATATTACAAAATTTGGAACAATTTGTGAACAAAATAGTAGCTAAGAGGTACACTCTTCTCTTTTGTAGGTGCACACGTGGTGCACACAGACTATAATAATTATAGAAAGAAAGGCAGTCCCATAAATGACGTCACAACAAAACAAACAAACATACCTACTCTAAAAACTATAGCTGGTAAGAGGGACAGTGCTGTTTGCACCACATAAAATGATTTACGTCTGAACCAGCCGCGCTAACGAATGGAAAAACGAGACGGAAACCAGCGGGTAGTCAGCGTATCTCATCTGCATCTTGCCCTTTAGTTTCATTATTAGTCGCCAGTTATGAAAAGTAGCAGCTAGTTATGCAGATAACTACAACGGCTACATCAAACGAAACTATATAGTGGCTGTTCAATTATCTTGAACTTTGTAAGATACATTTACAACTTGAAAGCTTGTTTAAATTTGCTTTTCATAGAGCTTTTTAGTAATAAATTTGCATACTAATTTTACAGGTCTTCGTCTTTCGTAACGAAGAGCAACTTCTAAAAAATGTGTGAAGGAAAAAATATTTTTTTTAAAAATCGTGAAGTTTAGAAAACACCGTACGCTTTCAAATAAGAAAAAAAAACAAAACTGGGAACGTAATTTTATGTGATGTATGGCTGTTACCACTGTGTGTGTGTGGCCACGAGCTACACGCCCAAGCGACACGCGTCTTGCGGCAGCGATTTCGGAGAAAACAAATGAAATTAAGAAGTTGTTTACGCCACGAGTCACCGCGACATGACGACGCTCCGTCAGACGGAATCAAGGTGACGCGCGCCCGTGTCGCTTGATGTAAGTCGCGTAGCAAGTCTTATCGCTCGAGGCTGTGAAACGGGGCCTAACCTAACCTAACATGTTTTTTTTTCGGTACCTACTTTCGACACAATTAAGAACGCGGCGACGGATGAATTCTCCATACAAACGTAATACCTAAATCATTTGCAATTTGAGCACATTTCCACCATAATGTGTTATTCGGATTGAGACAGTATTTATTTAGGTTCCTACATCTTTTTTTTCCAAAAAACCTAACTAAAATGAAGTTGTAGCGAATTGAATTTCGCACATTTTTACAGCGTAAATGACATGTTTTCATATTGTTTTTTCTGTATTATAAACAACAATTCTTGTGATATTGTTTAAGCAGAAACATAGCCTATAATATCAAGTTTTAAATTATCGAAAAAAAAAAGTTTTCATGCATCAGTTTTGGTATTACGGAACACATCCAATTTTATCATAAATTTTCAATAGCTAGTAGTGCTATCGCGTCAAGCAAATGTTATGTCAATGAAAATCTGTGCGTGGTCGTACAGTTCACGGTAGCTGTGTGTATCGCTCCGACAGGCACACTATTGCAACATTTGTAGCACTCGATTCGTAGTTGCAATCGAAGCTCCGCCGGCCCCTTAACTACGGTCATTATTATCAATCTGAGCAGAGGATTTTGCCCGGCTGATAATAATTGTTGCCCATTATTATCTGAACGAACATTACCAACGCATAATTAATGTGATATTGAATTCCCTTCGTTTAAAAATAATTCGTAATTCAATTTCAACGACGAAAAATTACATTCCAAAAATATCGTTACGTTATTTCTCGAAATACCTTTTTTCGGATCGGTTCAACGAATACGTTTCATTAGAATGGTTTTATTTACGTAACAACAATTGATAGGAGATATCGTACAAAACAATTTATGTGTACGGAGTTATGGACTTGTGCTTTTTGAGCTCTAAAATCTGGAGTTAAGCGGTTGATGGTGTATTTGATTCGGTATAGCAAATAAGAGTTGCGCTACATTGTTACAGCATCATCATTATATAGTAGCTGATAACACAAGGTAACCAACATAGTGCGGAGAATAGGCAAACTTGGTGGCAGTGGGCAGGGCACATTGCTCGCAGAACAAATGGCCGATGGGGCCGAAAGGTTCTGGAGTGGCGGAAAGCATGATCCGGAATGCGCACCGTTGAAAGACCTGCAAGGTAACCTTGTGAAGGCTGCGAGAATCTGCTGGATACGAGAAGCCTATGTCCGGAAGTGGACGTCCTTCGGCTGAAACAATGACTATAAAGCCTTCTCTTTGGGCTGAAACGATGATGATGAACACAAAGGGCCTTACCACGAAAACAGACACTCGTTCAACGCGTGTTTAATGTCAGTTTTATGTCAAACTCCATACTGAAATGTCATGTTTAAAAGGTGTTTAAGCAACAACTGATAAACACGGTTTCGTGGTAATAAGGAAAGTGTTTTGCTGGCAGTAAGTTAAATGTAAGCTGTGTGGACAAAAAAAAATAGAAACATAGTTTACCGATACATATCCATCAAGGTAGCTTTGGGGTCGGTTTTCATAAATACTAATGCAGTGATAGGCACTAGTTGACCTCGGTTTTGTTCACAAAGTTTAACTTATTCACGACGCAAACGCTACTGTGACATTTGCCCTTCGGCATTATCAGAGTTTTATTTCGATTCCATCTCGGAATTGGGACAATTTGGATTGGGTTATTATTGTGACATTTTAGATTGTACAGTCAAGCAAATAAGTTGTTTATCAAATTGTAAAACTACATCAGTTAGCCGTTTTATAGCAATTGCATACAATAATTTGATAAACAATTAATTTCCCTAACTTTATTAACTTTCTAAGATATTAGAATTAAGAGAATGACTCTTCTAAGATATTAGAATGTAGATCTGTTTTTAAGGTATTTTGAAGGGAAAAAATCTGAAGCCAAATTAGCTTGTCGAGAAACTATCTATTTGACAGTAATCATCACGTCTATATCATCATCACGTTTCTGAATACTCGACCTTAAATAGATTACTTTTACGAATTTTATCTCCTCGTAACCCTGGAGCCGAAGGGTGACCCTTCAAAGCAAGAGTAGACAGACATATTTTAGGCTTGCTCGTTCCATCGTAGACTTCGTCGTCTCCAGGCGAGATCGAGGCGAATTCGAGATAAAAACAATCAGTGGACCTCAGAAATCTAGCATTTCACACGAAAATGACCTCTAATACAACTTAGCCGCTTAACTGTTGATTGGCCTTTAGAAGGCCGATAACAATTAAAATTCCATTGTGCCTCGGACATAAACAATCGGTAGTAAATCCACACACAGAGCCTTAGATTCAATCACGCCTGTCAGTAATTTAGCTATCTCCTCAACCATATAATATATTCCTAGCTTCAGTTCGGCCTGGATTACAGGCTTAGGCTAAGCTCCGTCGATAAAGCGTTTGCCTTAAACTATTACACATACATAAGATATAGAGTAATGCTAAATCTTATTTGTTTATAGAAATTGAAATTTATTAAGATAATTTGATAGTTGGTTTATACAATTTAGTTAAGTAAGAATTTACTAAACTAACAACCTTTAAAGAATTTAGATTCATGTTAAACCGTTGGTCCCGGCTGTTATTCGTAGATCTTTGACAATCGTTACGGGTAGTTAGAAGCCCAAAACTTTGACAACCAGTCTTACCAATAGGTATGTTGCCCAGTAACTAGGTCAAGTAATGAGTAGGACAGATAGTCAGTTGCTCCATGTAAAATACTGGTATTCATCTGCATCGTGTTAGACTGGAAGCAAATCCCAACATACAGTATGCAAGGGTAAACACCGTTGTCACTCAAACCATGGGTAGTTGACTTAAATATAAAAATAAATGACCCAGTAACAACAAAAAAAAACCTTATTTTCATTAAAAGATTTTAAAAAGTAAATATCCGTCACTGTCCCTATACTCATGGACACGCGTTCGAGAGAGCTGCGAAACAGCTGACGGCCGGTCATGTAACATCTCGCGCGCCCCGCCCGCCTTCCAACCGCCGGCCGCGGCCGGTCGTTGCCCTTGCGTGTGAAAGATTCTTGTGGAAAAATGTACATTTTCTTTAACAAAAAAAAGTTGTATTTTTCCATTGATTTTACGTTCTATAAATGATTAAAAAAAACTAAGTAAACACCGATTAAGTAAACACCGTTATCCTTGAAACCAGCGGTTTCAAGGATAACGGTGTACGGTAACGGTACAGGGTGTTTACACTAACACCCTGTATATTAGAAAATAGCTAGATAGATTGAGGAAATTGAGAGATAAAAAAGAGGCATCGTTATTTTAAAATGACACATAGAAGGCGCCGCAAGGTATCTATCAGGACTTATACACGTAAAGGTCGCTTTACAAAAAAATCCCGAAACACTATTTTGCCCTTTATAGTAATACCTAACCATGTCTCTTCAGTGACGGCTTTATTAGGTACCCCTAAGAGCAACAATTCTTCAAAAGCCAGATAAATAACAGATAACGTAACGTAACGCCTTCCCGCTCTTTGTATGTAACCTCGCTAATAACAAAGGTACTCCCACAAAGGACCGTAATGGGCCGCACGAGAATATAAGATAACACGCCATTTTGAACCATGCATCTGACAAAGGGTTGGCATATACAGTTATTATGTAAAAAATAATGATAAAATCTAAATGTCGGATGTGACTCTGAGCTTTTGTATCTTTTCAATGATTAAAATGTTCACTTTATCTTATCTTGTAGGTACTAGAACATCAACATTTAATGGACGACATGATTTACTTGATGTAAAAGTACTGTTAGTACTACTGTCAGTTCATATACTGAAAAGCTTTATCAAGGGCTATCGTACTATCCAGTTATTGGGTTATGGAAGTCAGATAGGCAGTCGCTCCATGTAAAATACTAGTATTCAGTTGCATCCGGTTAGACTGGAAGCTGACCCCAATACAGTTAGCTAGGCAGATGATGATGATACTGAAAAGCTTTACCACTGTAGAAAAGTACAGTACCATAATATTTCTGAACAGAAATAAACTCCTACGTCACTTACTAAGATCAAAAATGTATCCATTCTTTAACTAGCACCAAGTGAAGTCTAAACCCAAAGTCTTGTATATGCCAAAAAGCTAGTGCAAAACACCGCTCTAAATCTAACGATTCAATTCCCAAAATTTCATTCCCAAAATAAATCCAATAGTCGTGACCAAAATATATCTATATTCTGTTCCAGCCCCGCTTGTCATCTCTCCTGATATAATTTAATATCTGTCTGTGTGTGGCAGAAGGGGGAGGCGCGGTTACAAAGGGTTAACTCACTGGATCGTCTCATGATTGTTCCGACTTTCCCTTTCTCACTCTGCTTATGTTTTTATGCTGTCGTAAATATATATGGAGCCTGTCGTAAATTTGAAGAGGCTTGCTTAAACTTGATGTGGAGGATTCACGGAATGAAGAGTTGATTAGTGTGGGTAAATAGTTACTAACTGAAATTGTAGGCGTCAGAGTTTATAGTAAGAACAGTCGAAAACCGCTACCAGCCCTATAAAACTTATTTGCCCAATTATTTTAGAAAAACAGGGCTGTAATCCAACCGCGCGGGTTCAGTGTGGGTTGCTGAATGACACCATATCTTCGCATTTTGATTTTAAGACATTGTTTACGCGTTTTCATCACCATCTACCAACTTTCCTGGCTTGCTCATCACTACATGTTATAAAACAAAGTCCTCCGCCGCTTCTGTCTGTCCGTTCGTGATGAACTCATACTAATTCACCGATTTGCATGCTGTTTTCACCAAAGGATAGCACTCTATCCTTTGGTGAAAACAGCATGCAAATCGCCCGCGTGGATGTCGGTTATTATACAGTATGTTAACTAACAAAGGGCGTTCCCGTTAACCTGCAATAGTATAGCGTGTATACATGCTAAAAAAAAATATTACCAAACAAAAAAAAAAAAATTTTTATTTGTGTCGTGTAATGTTCACAAAACGATTAAATTTAAACGTAAAAGAAACACTCTGTACACGCACACTTGTATTTCAACGTAGAAAAACAAGTGTGACAAGTGGGCGTGTACAGAGAGTTTATTTTCCGTAACAATTTAATATTTTTTGTGAATATTTTACTATACAAAACCAAAAAAAAATTTTTTTTTTTTAATGGTAATATTTTTTTTATCATGTATAGACGCTATACTATTGCAGGTTAACGGGAACGCCCTTTGTTAGTTAACATACTGTATACTAAAACCTTTCTCGAGAACCACTGTTCTCGAGGAAGGTTTTAGTATATAATAACCGACATCCACGCGGGTGAAGCGGCGGGCATCGGCTAGTCTATGATAAAATTCTATACTTTTATGAAATGTAAACAAGTTTGTTTTACAAAAAACATTCTACAAAATAATTCCTCTAAAGCCAAACTGCAGTAAACAGCTGTTCCGACGACCACAAGTCGAGATTGTCCGGAATAAATTGAGAGAAGGCAACAAGTTTCTTTGCGAAGAAGATAATTTGTAATCCTTGCCTCATCGAGTTAACAGAATTGAACTGAAAATATTTTCAACCTCATACATACGAGGCATGCCTTTTAAGTTTTGTCGTTTGAAGAAAAAAACACAACTAGAACCTTATAGTACTTTTTATTGTATATATTTCAAAGTATTCACCACGTAGCTTAATACACTTTTCCATTCGCTCAAACCAGTTATTACAACATTTATTCCACTCTAAAGTGGGGTGTTCAAAATGGCTGACTTGAAAGCGTCGACTGCTTCTTCACCGGACTGGAACCTTTGACCACGAAGACTTTTCTTAATTTTAGGAAATGTAAAGAAATCGCTAGGGCTTAGGTCAGGACTGTATGGAGGATGGTCAAGAATTTCTACTTTTTCCTGCTTCAAATACAAATTCAATAGTTTGACGAGCGCTGTGTGAGCTTGCGTTGTCGTGATGCAGGATGATGCGTCGCTTTGAGGTAGAAATTCAAAGTTCGGCGATGACTTGTGGTAAACAAACTGTGGTATACCACTCTGCGTTAACCGTTCTACAATCTTCAAGTGCAATAGTCGCAACATGGCCGGTTTTTCCAACAAACGTGGCCACCATCTTCTTTGAAGTGCTTCCAGAACGAACAACTTTAGTCGGCTTTGGCTCGTCTTGAAAGACCCAGATTGTAGATTGTTGTTTGGAATCAGGATCGTAGGCATAGATCCAAGATTCGTCACCACTGATGATATCGTAGACGTGATTTGACTGTCCTCGGTTGAACCTTTGCAGAGTTTTCTTACACCATCTGACGCGGGCCGCCTTGTGATCGTCGGAAAGCAAATGGGGTATCCAACGGCAAACTAGCTTTCTCACACCAAGTGCTTCATGCAAGATCTTCTGAATGGTTGTCCCTGAGATGCCTAATAGAGCCTCTATCTCTCGATACGTCACATGACGATCTTCGAGAATTAGTTGTCTCACAGCAATGATGTTATCTTCAATGAAGGCGGATTTTGGGCATCCTTCGCGAGATTTGTCACTAACACTAGTATGTCCACGCTGGAATTCTAAATACCAGCGTTCGACAGTCCACAGACATGGGGCTTCATCACTGAACACAGATGTTAGCTCTTCAAAACACTGAAGCCGTGTCAGGCCTCTTCTAAAGTTGTAGAAAATTATTGCACGAACATTTTCCTCAGAAAGATTCATTTTCGTACGTAACCTGACAGATTCCAATCGACGCTGTGACTAAACAATAGCATTAATCCTAATACTTTCAACTGTTTTGAGATTCCAAATTTAAACACATTCGAATATAGAACAGTTCCAAATTCAAAATTGCCGGGAAATATGGAAACTACAGAACTTAAGAGGCATGCCTCGTATTCAAACTAGAAGATTGCGTGTGTCTTAGCGATACTCGTAACAAAAAAAGCATCCGAATCAATTTATGTTTGAATTTTTCTTTGTTTACCTCAACAACAACATATTGTTTATGTATTTTTCAACAACACACACGAATTGTAGTAAATTAGAATTAAGGACACAAAAAGCTAAAAAATTTAACTAGCGGTGCGAGACGGATTGGCAGTAATTTTGTATCAAAGGTGAGCGTTATGGTATTTGACAAAATCTTTTGAATAATTTCTAAGTATTAACATTGCTCAATTGATGGTCTCGTGACTCAGCAGCTGCACGGGTACTTGACGCGGTTGGTCTGTAGATTCGTGACCATCTTAACATACCCCTCTGTTGCTCGGAATGCATGTAAATAAATAAATTTTAAAACTATTAATTTGATACTTATTATAAATTAAAGAATATATTATTTTAATTTTTACTATTCCAAATCTATTTAAGCCATTAAATCCCGGCTGTCATTTGTTGATCTTTGATAGTCGTTACGGGTAGAAGCCCAAAAGTCTGTATCGTATTACTGGGGTTGTGGAGGTCAGATAGGGAGTCGCTCCATGTAAAATACTGGTATTCAGCTGCATCTGGTTAGACCGGAAGTTGACAACATAGTTGGCAAAAGGCAGATGATGAAGACATTGCTTAATTATAGAAACGCTTGTCGAAAAAAAGCTCTGTAGAAGGAAAATCAGTGAAAAACAAAACATAATGAGCCTTTACATAACAACAAACGTATCTTTTCAGGCTTCGTAAGCTCTCGTCATGACGATGACGCGATGTTTTGTCCTCAGCTCAACCGCCGCTTGCAGCTCAAAAACTTTATGACACCATTGTTTATCTTATAAATGAGTGTTGCCAGCGTTGCCCGTTATTTGCTTTTTTTATTATTCTGCGCCCTACAGAATAATTAAAATACATTAAGTTAGCTCTCCCTCTTCCCCTAGTTAAATTAATAATCACCCTTTTGTAAATGTCGGCCTTCTATTTCAATTTACGATCTCGTGTGGCGGCATTTTCTTTCCGGCTGTGACGGCCTGTTTGCCAAACAAAAACATACATTTCCGTTTATTTATTTAAACATGTGAGGACCAGAAGATCAATAGGCAACATTGAGGTATAGCCTGATGACCTCTAAAACATTAATAATAAAAGCTATACAAGGACTCGTGAAACCAAAGTTCCAGACAGTATTAATGACTCAATAGTGTGCCCTCTTTCACGCGAACTTCGAATTAGCTGAATTCATTTAGGCAACTGAACATTTTCAAGATTATTAGAACGTAAGCTGGTAGGAATTACCCATTCGCACTGCTACACATTACGGCTTGTTGAATTACTGACATTAACGCCTTGAAGGTCATTTAAGGTGATGCAATCTAGACCTACAGTACAATAGCTCTAAGAATGGTGCAATGTAAATGGTTTTTCATCATTCCAGTCAGTAATTTCTAATATTAAACATACAATTACCTTTTTTTTTTCAAACAAGATAATTTTTACATAATATAATATTATAATATAATATTATAAATTCGAAAGTAACTCTGTCTGTCTGTCTATCTGTCTGTCTGTCTGTATGTTACCTTTTCACGTTTAAACCACTGAACGGATTTCGATAAAATTTGGCATGGAGATAGATAGCATCCCGGGGAAGGACATAGGCTACTTTTTATCGACGTACCACGCGGGCGAAGCCGCGGGCGGAAGCTAGTAAGTTATAAGCCAATACATTGTACATAAAAAACCGGCCAAGTGCCTGTTGGACCACCCACAATGAAGGGTTCCGTAGTTGGGATGAATTTATCCCAAGAATAAACTATAACTTTGTAGTTGAAAAAACGTTCTCCCCACTTTTTAGGGTTTTATTTTTTTGTGTCGGTTTTTTTTTCCTTTTTAACTTTCATACGGTGGACAATAACCATCCCTAGGGCGACATGTCAGTCAAGAATACAGGACAGGTATTTTCGTCTAGATCACGTAAAACTAAACTTTTATTTAGTTTGGACATAACAGTGATTTTTATCAATCTGCCTCGTTAGCTTTTAGTAACATGAATAATTTATTTTCTATTCACAGGCAATTGTAAAATAGACTGTGAAAACTGACGCTTTGATTTTTTTAACGGAACTCAATACTCTGATGAATTACTTTTTCAATGCCGAAAATGCTTTATAATATTCTAACAAGTTTTTTTTTCTGGTTCTGTAGATTTAAATATAGGTATGGTCAGCTACAAAAGTCGATTAACACTGCTACTCACATCATCTAAATTGACACAAAACTATTCGATAATTTGATATTAATTAGCATTTCATATAATAAGCTTAGAGTTTACTTTTAATACTTCTAACCCGATTTTATTTCAATTGTGTGCTTAAATATAAATTTTAGAAAACTGAAATATTAATCTACTTTGGATGCAGACTGTACCTTAATAACATGATTCTTACAGTACTTAGTACCTACAAGTACAACTATTAATCACTCACTGTATTAAATATTGTATCACCAGTTCCTTCTTTTATAAAATAAACTAACACCAACATATAACATAGAAGGACCTCGTTACTGAGGTGTACCAACAGTCGCTTGCACCCGGTGTTGGTCCCAAATTGGCCGTCATCCCCATTTTGGCACACTCTCATACGATTTGAAGCACGCTATAAAAACCTACACACTAACATAAAATAAATCTGAAAATCAATTTGGCATCTCTAGCAAAATTTCCCTTACATGAAACAAATATTTATTTAGAGAGAACATAAACAATACAATCAATCAATTCAGGTCTCTTTTTAATTGCACCAAAATATTCTGCCTTCGATTCTATTTTTAACCGAGTTCTTCAAAAAGGAGGTGGTTCTCGTCTGTGTTTTTTTTTGTCAAATTTCGGTTTCGATTAGATTTGCACAGGAACATCCAAATCCGAATCGCACTATTCGTCGCCAAAAAATCTCCTTTTGCTAAGTCACTTTGTTTTCCTTTGAACCAAGAGATCGACTTGTAAATACCACGACCTAAACGTATACCTACGTAACTTAACTAAATACGCAATATTTTGCTTCAATTTCATACAATTTCTGTGGCTGGTAGACCTCAGACGGGTTCATGCAAATTGTATAAACTGGTAACCACGACGATCGTAGCCCGCAGTAAACAAAATTCGTTTAATACATTAATAATGAAGTGCACTTGTGCACGTATTCTGACAATTCATTCAACAAAAGGAGTCCTTATTTAGAGCAGAAAAAAAGTATTAATCAGCTCTCAAAACGGTGGAGGAAAACATCGTGAGGAAACCGGCATGTCCTAGAACCAAAAATTCGAAGACTTGTGACATCTACCAACCCGCACTAGCCCCGCGTGGTGGATTACAGCTCGCTCCCTCTCACGAAGAGGAGGCCTGTGTCCCAGCAGTGGGAACATTATAGGCTGAATATGCAGGTTTTAGAAAACAACTGACAATGGTCAATATTTTCATGCACAAAGAAAGCCATGAAATAAGAGACGCAGCAGCGGTTACAACATTTTAGACAACTAACTTCAGCTCCATGCACTCCAACTAAAAGGGCCGGCTATCAAGTGGACCCTCTAGGAATAAACTTTTCTCTTTGCACCATAACATGACACTTCAGCGTCGTTTACTACTTGAATATAACCGAGACACGTCTACGGAGTTTTATGTGTCCAAAACGCGTGCCATCAAAATGTTCATGCATCACTGAAACTGAACATACATCATGAAACTTTGCATAATAACTGAATAAAGCAGGTCTAAAGTTTTTTTATTTTTAATTACCGTTATTTTCACCGTAAAAAGCAATTACTTAATTATTCTCGCTCTCACTCAGTCCCTGAGTAGATGGTGCGAGCGAGATAAAAAGTGAATTTGAGCTGAGGTAGTATAGGCTCTTAAAGAGTCGAAGATAATAGAACAGCCGGTCTATTCTATAAAAATCTCACCGTGAAAACTTAGGTGAAGTGAGCTCGAAGTGACCAGCATTGCTATTCTGTAACCATGTCACCGCGAAAATTTAGGTGAAGTGAGAGTGGAGTGTGCTGTCATTGTCATCGATAATGCCACGATGCTAAAGCAGTGACACTTCACTTCAAGCTCACTTCACCTAAGTTTTCACGGTGAGATTTTTACAGAATAGCACAACTGTCATTCCTGATGCTAGGAATTGACACTATCGACAGCTCACATAATCTAGTTTTCACGGTGAGATTTTTATAGATAATGAATGAATTTATAATGATGATTAGTAGTGTATGTTGTATGCAGTTTCTATGCATGTTAAAGCGAAGCACTTTCCGCTATGGCTTTTTATGCCAATTTTAATGATTTTCCCAAAAAATTCGTCAACCTTTTAGAAATCGAAATTCACATTAAACGGTGATAAAAAGCAAATTACGGACGCTAATATCACAACATAAAAACAGTTTCACGCTACTAACACGAACCACGAATATTTAGTTAGTTCAGAATCAGCCGTCAGATCACAATACAAACCAGCAAGTTAGCAATCCGCTTTCAGCGCTGCGCTGTCACTATGCATTGTGGACCAGATAACGAACGAGTTAATATTAAATGCCTTTTTGAAACAACGCGCTGGAATATTCATCACAGTTTTGAATTACAGCGCTTTGATGTGCTGTTAGGTTAAGGTGCAAAAACTACGGGGTAGGTAGGTAATAAAATCCAACACTACTCGTATAATCGCAGCCGGATGTAAACGTGTTAGAGTGGGTAAAGTGCTACTCGAAAACTGTTTTAATATTCTGCTTTTATTTTGTAATTCGACAAGTATTATTTATAACGAACAGAGAAATCTTGATTAAAACCTGGTTAGGTTTTTTTTGAGGGTGAGAAATGATCATATGACTTCTTCCGCTCTGGGCGGAGCGGGAGGGCGTGTCAGACTTTTACTGACTAAAACCCACCCGTGTTCCTTCAGTTGCCTGTTGCCAAGGGGGGTATCCCTTTCGGACTTACCCGCAACCCTGGCCGGCCTGGTTAGGTTTCAAGTTTATAATCACTATTAGGTATGTTATTTTTAATAGGTGCGGGCACAGTATAATCAAGTAGCAGTATTACGTCTTCATAGAAAACGGCCGAAACGATGCGCTTCGAAATCCCAGTTTACGCCGCCGCCGGTACGCAGTAAGATATAAAGTCGACAGACTTAGCATCAACGGACTTATCCTTAATTCCTTATCCTTACCCAAGCTTAAGAAAATCAATAAAATTTACTGGTGGTAGGAAGGTGTCATTAAAAACTTGCAAAGCATCGCTTTAAAAAGAAAAACATAGTATCAGGCATTCAAATCTTTTGCAAGGGTAAACTCTTCGCAAAATAAACGCTTTGGGACACATAGCTCAAACAATTGTGAAAGGCGCTGCGTCCGACAGATGGACTTAATATTGATCGTTTTGGAAGTGCAGCTGTCTGTTGTTATGCCTAGGAACGTCGGAGTTCTTAACAAGTTTGGACGCTGGACTTAGAACAATGCTAGCCAACACTCTACTTCAATGAGGGGCGAAACTCTCAAGTACTAAACGTACTTGTCAGATACATCATTAGAATATAATCTTTGAAGATGTTCTTCGGCTGAATCTTCATTAGATACTTTACAATTCTAAATTAAGTATTTATTCCTTCATTTAAATGAGAATCTTACATTGCACTTGTCTTAAACCAAACAACATAAAAAGAAAAAAGCGAATAAAAATAAAGCGATAAGGCCGCCCATTATATATTTTGTAGTGTTAAATTTGTTTATTTTTGCTATGTATTTTGTGGTGTACAATAAAGTATATATAAATAAATAAATAAATTGCTCAGAGTTCCTTTCTCCATCTTCTCATATTTCAGGCTTATCCCAGATCGTGGAAGCGTATTACTTAGGTAAATAGAGTTCGTAGTTTCCAGCCCACGTCCTGATGGGCTGGATTGATAAAACTGGTTCAAACAAGACGTCAAGGTGGCGACAACGCCGCGAGCTGGCTAACCGCCAAAGCTTATTGTGTTATATTTTTATCTTAAACCAGCGACTTAGCGACCCGTTCTGGCTTTGCACTCTGAAATGAATGACAGCGACATGTTGTCGCATTTTTCATTCTTAATTCGATATTTTTCGTAGTCAAATGCTGTAAATTGATGTTTCACCACAGAGTTGTTTTAACATTTGAATACACAGCTTTTGGGTTTAGCCCTAGGAAGCCTTTCAGTCTATTTCTTTCACATATAAATTCAATTCCTCGATAATCCTATTATAAATCCTTTCTTAGTGCACATCTGCATCTTCTAAGGAACATAATTATCTATAATATCTTCCGTCTTACAGTAGGTACTTTACGTAGATAGGACTGTTCGTCTCAGTCAGTAAACCCTAGCATTCGAGATTTAAAATCTATTTTCAATTCAAATATGTTAATTATTTGCTATGTGTACTTTAATTTATGACGTCACAAAATCATATTCTTCTCTTCTTGTTCTCACACACTATTGGCTACACTTCTCTTTCATTTCTCCTTTCGCAGGTCTGCCGGAAGAATTTTTTTTTTGTTACTTAATAAAAGTGTCGAGACTTTCAAAATGTTACACTTTTTTCGGTGTAGCACTCATTTGCCAAATGTTCAGAGTATAACGTACGATAAGGAACTTCGTTCCAGAAATTGTAATACGTTAATGCGTGGGAAATTGCCAGAGACAGCACAAACCAGTTATTATTTCCTAACTATACACTTCGTTCACGTAAAACTGACCTAATAGTGAACAAGTGTACGAACAAGCCGGAACAGGGGTCGCCACACGCAACCCGCACCCTTGCCGAAGTAGGTTAATTGTCAGGTGTAGTGGACATTTGTCTGCTAAGAGGTTTCTTGGGCCGTTTTAGCTTATTATATATCTTTTAGGAAATATGCCGGCATTAATTTTTTATCAAGACTGTGTTGCTTGCTTCATTTTAGTCCCTAAATTGGAACGTTCTTTCATTTTATCATCAATGTCGCATATATGTTGTGCTGTCACAGCATAGTCAAAAGAATTTGGACGGAACATGTAGTCTCGAATCAAAATAGATTCTCCAGCATAATTTTTTACGACTTTATGAAAAATCTGTTTGTTCGATAATCATTGTTTTAATAGACTAACAGTACCTATGTTTAAACACAATTTTCCTGACACAGATCGTTACAAATGATGTGAATGTGTGATATTAAATACGATGTTATAATTATTCTATTACATTTTGTTAGTTTTCGTTCATAAGCATACAAAAAATACAGTTTTACAAAAATGTAAATTAAAAAAAAACTAAAAGCCTTTGGATGTACCACCTAGAGTTAAAATTAAAACTAATCTGCCTTGATTTTGAATATTAAACAGCGTAAATTGGTACTTATCGACTTTACTTGGCTCTGCAACGATCTTTTCGTAAAGTGCTTTCACACAAATTCTAGATATTTTCGATACGAATCGTGTTTCAATAATATTCCACTTAGGTAAGTATCCATTTGTAAACCTTATTAAAGAAATTAAATAAATTCGAGTAAAACAATGACAGTATTAAAATAAGTAGTAAAACATTTTCATACATAACGTTCTTATGAAAATTATCAAAATGAAACACGAATTGTAGCAATCAGTATTCATTTTCGGTAGAATGAATAAAAACAACAAAATTGTTTGGTCGTGACAATTAAATATTATTACTATTACTTATGTCTAGAATCCTAAATGAGACATTTTATGGATGGTCGAGAAGCTTTTACGACATTTCGCCCTTGGAATGGAACCTTAATTATATTTAAGAGCACAATTTCATTTTCTAAGTAATAAAGAAAAAGTATGCCATCCTCATCTTTCCGTTTTATGAGCCATTATTATGTGCTGCTTTCCGACAAGTATTTTCCACTTTGGAATTTTCTTTGTGGTTGAAAATTTGTGTTGTCCTTTGTACAGGAGATTCTATAGTAAAGCAGTATTTCGATGCTGTGCCATGTCTTTGTCACTCAGGTAATGCTGCTGCATTCTTTAGTCACATATTCCATGACAACCGCAGGAAGCTCTAGGGAATTCCATTCGGAATTTTCTGTTGTCTGACAGATAACGCAGTATCGCGGGGAACCCAAAGTCTACACGAATATTATAAAGAGAAAAGATTTTTTTTTTATAATGAATAAACTCAAAAAATACTTGACCGATTTAAAAAAATCTTTCACCAGTAGAATGCTATATTATCACTGAGTAACTTATGCTATAATTTATAAAGAATTCACGTGGGCGAAGCCGCTGGCGGAAGCTAGTATTTTTAACCGACTTCTTCAAAAAGGAGGTTCTCAATTCGTCTGTATGTTTTTTTTTTTTGTGTTTATGTTACGCGATTACTCCGCCAATTATGAATCGATTTTGATGATTATTTTTAAAGCATGACCTACCGTCATGCTTTAGAGGTGGTTCCATATAAATTTTATTAATTTTGCTTGCGTAGTTTTTGAGTTAGCTTCATTAATTACGTATTTTTCCCACTTTGCGTATGTAGACGATATAATTATTTCACTCTTTCACTGTTATTTACATAGCAGGTAGTGGTATTCGAATTTGTGTGGGGTAGGTACCACAACTAAAAAGTGGAAAATAAAAACTTTTTACAAACAAAAAACAACCGACTTCAATAAAATAACACTAAAAAAGTGAAAAATTACTTTAATTTCGGAAGTCGGTGGCAAAAAACGAAAATTGAAAAGCAAAGACACCGACTTCCGAAATTAAAGTTATTTTTCACTTTTATAGTGTTATTTTTTTTAAGTCGGTTGTTTTATAATGTGCAAATATTACCTAGAAAATATGCATACACTTTAATACACGAACCGAGTTCAAGCTTGTAAACACATTGTAAAGTATCATAAAACTAGCTTATCCCATATTTTCGCAGTTTAGTAGTCTCGAGACGCAATATTATGTGAGAATGTGACACGTAAGCCATTACACCACATTATGTATTAATAAACTGTGTAAAATATTATGCCTTTGCGCGTGACTTATTACATAAGGCTATTCTTGCATTGTAGACTTATTGTTAGTGGCTGCAGCGAGTGGAGATATTTGAATATAGGTTAAACCTGTAAGATCCGTAATCGCTTTTCTGGTTAATATTTTTATCGCGGTATGCATAGAAATATTCTTCTTTCTTATTATTATCTATGGCGGTATGAAATCTTATTTCGTTATGGCCTCACCTCTCATGCACGAGTTTGTTGCCTATCTTTATTTAGAACATTATTGACAGGTGAGGGTAAAACATCATGAGGAAACCTGGGATTATAGACTCGCGACAATCTAAGAAGTCCCTTTTGACAGCTATAAAAATGCTTTGTGTAGCGACGAAAAAAAAAATTGTTTTGTTATAAACTGATTCTCAAGACATATCAATAGAACATACTAACACCCAGTTTCTGATTTGAGAAAAGTAGCAAATCTCAACTGAGTATTCTCAAATACATAAGTATGCGCTTTTAAAATCGAATTTCGTTTCTGGATTAAGATTTTTCAACTCTAATCAAGACTGGAACGTGTTTTGCATTGATCAGGAATACTCAAGTAAATAATCAGTTGATTATGGTTTAACGAAATTCGATTTTAAAAGCGCATACTTATGTATTTGAGAATACTCAGTTGAGATTTGCTACTTTTCTCAAATCAGAAACCGGGTGTTAGAGAGTTTGTAATCGACGACATATCTGCATTGCTTAAAACTGATTCTCAAGGCTTAACGTTTTATTATATTATGTACGAGAACTAAACGTCAAAACGGACTTCTTAGATTGTCGCGAGTGTAGTAAATTTTAGTCTGTAATCATCAACCCGTTTTGAGCAAGCGTGGTGATAAATGCTCGTGCCTTCTCAGTATGAGAAGAGGGCGTTGCGCTGCAGTAGGGCAAATATAGGCTAGTAGTATGAAATCTTATATATGTTGCAGGAGATTTAACCTAAGATAAACCGGTCCTTTTGCAAAATTAGTATGTTCCGCTAAAAGTCAATTTTTCCAGTCATCCTGCGACATAAGTTCATACACTCGTTCGGCACAATATGAAAGTAGCCCAAAACAAAACCATAAACTAAAATAACTTAGTTTTATTTGTTTATTCTTAGACCGTTTTCAACAAATTCTTCCTAGAAATGTTGATTAATTAAACATAATACATCCATGGCTTGTTCCTGAAAATGGATAGCTTTAATCCGTGTGAGCTTCCATCGGCTTTTGAGCCTGTATTATGCGAACGTCGGGTGAAAACAATAGGCTTTCAAACGGGTTACCACAGGGTTAGGTTAGGAATAGTGCAGACAACACAATCCATGCTACCCGGAAATAATTCGCCGCAACTACGCGGCACGTATTTTCCACTTGTGAGTTACGACGACTATAAGGTTGTCACAGGACAGCAGCAGCTCGAGGTAACGTATAGAAATAGATTTGTATAATCTACTAAAATAGGATGTTATTTTCATAAAATCTTGCACATACACTCATGCACATGTCATGTAGGCAGTTGCTCCAAGTAAAAATAATACGGGTATTCAGGTGTATCCGGTTAGACTGGAAGCCCACCCATACATACATAGATGGGAAAACAACTATAAACAATAAAAACAATCAACTCCCAAAAAATACACTACAAAATGAAAAATAACTTGAATTTCGAAAGTTGATGTCTTCGGTTTTTGCCACAAACTTAAGAAACAAAAAAAAAATAGATACTCGTCGAATTCATTAGCTCCACTTTTTTTAAAGTCGTTTATAAAGGTTTCACGCGTAGTTTGCTTCACCATCCATTATGTTCCAACAAGTTTTCTACGCCACTCCGTAAAACAGACGTACTTTAAAGGTAAAACAGAGAGTTAAGCTGAAAACTTTACACACTTGAACGTCATTATTTAATAACTTCTCCACCTCTGGTTCAACGTACGTAACTAACCGAAGTTTAGCAGAGTGCTTCGTTGCGTGATACATAGCTACTTAGTTCGCCCTCGTTTACCCGTAGCCGCAGGCCCGCACACTACAAACGGACTTATCGCTTATCTACCTTTGTTTCAAATACACAAACTAATTCAATTTCCATGCTGTCTCATTGGAATAAAAGAAAAGCAAAATTGAAGCAGTCAGATTGATTTTTGTACTAGCTTCCGCCAGCGGCTTGCGCCCGCGTGATATCTTTATAAATTATAGCCTGTGTTACTCAGTGATAATATAGAATTCTACTGGTGAAATAATTTTTAAAATCGGTCCAGTAGTTTTTGAGTTTACTAATTACAAGCAAAAATGCAAATCATTTTCTATAAAATTTAACCACCGGCATAGAATATTAAAACGGTTGAATCTTATGCCGCCATACATAACACGGATTCACTCACCTGAAGCGATATTATTGGCTTATACCCACAAAAAGGGTAACTAGGAATGTTGTCGACCTTACATGTTTTAAATAATTCACCTCTCAAAATCCCTGTAACGCGAAAGTGGTCTCTACATCACTAAATAATTCAAGTATTGCGATAAGCCCTCTGACGCTATGTAGATATCCAAGGGTCATCCACTTTATAGTATTTTTGCGGTAGCTTTTCTCTTTTTATTATTATTTCCATTTTACTACAGGCTTAAGTTCTGTCTAGGTATTCAAAGGACAATAGAGTCTATATGCGATACATCGGTATTATTTTCGACAACGTAAAATTATGTAGTCTGACAAACGATTTACAAAAATCAAAATACCTACTTGAAAATGAATATTTTGTATTTTTTAACACGTTAATTGTCCGCGAAGCAGACACAATAGTATAATAACAATCGCTATGAATGAATATGTAGGGCACCGGACAGTGAAAGTTTTATCTAAATGATTGTTCAAAATCTAAGTTTTAGGGTTCGATATACGTCCTGTACTAAGTTTGAAAACCTTTTCTATCAAATCCGCGAATTTGTGACCTATTCAATCATAACACCAAATGCATCTAATTAAACGAGAGTGAGATTTGAAGTCCGAGATGTCAGTCGGAAGACGCTACCCTCATCAACGATTCCATGTTATTGTGTCATCAGAAATTATAATCCATCCGCCACATCCTTTGTTAAATCTCACGATCCTGATTTATTTCTTGGAAGTTGTAAGCAATGCATTCAACACAAGCAAGATAAACATTGATTTTATTTAAAAACCCAGCTATATTAGGTGAACAATAAACTAAGAACTCCTTAATCTTTGAAAACTCTGTTGAACTTAAAAGGTAGTAATTGCTTTAGGCCTGAATTCCTCGTACGCTGATGTCGGTCGCGTACGCGTAGCAACGTAGTACGCGCCCGACATCAGCGTAAAAGGAATTCAGTCCTCTTCAAATAGGTACAGCTCGTAACCTGAATCGAACTGCTGTTTGAAAATATTATACTCTGTGGTTCATCGATTTTACGTTTGCTCTATTAAATAACTACCATTCGCAACTTGAGTAATATCATTCTAATACATACCTTTCTATTATTATGTATTATTACCGCAATTACTTGTCAGTCATCTTTTAGTCATTCATCTTTTACGTCGTAGTTATATCAATGACAAGGAAATCCTACGATAGATACTTTTTGTAACACTACTTTCCTCGTGTTACAAATAACATGTTCTTATATTTTTCTTATACGTCTATCTTATTTATTAGCCATTGTCTGACGCACTGTCTGCTTAGATTATTATAAAAAACCATCATCTGTCATCTGCCTAGCCTTTTCCCAACCATGTTGGGGTCGGCTTCCAGTCTAACCGGATGCTGCTGAATACCAGTATTTTACATGGAGTGACTGCCTATCTGGCTTCCACAACCCAGTAACTGGGTAATACGATAAGACTGGTTGTCAGACTTTCGGGCTTCTGACGACCCGTAACGACCATGACACATGACCATGTCCGTGACAACCATTGTATATTAGTCTAAGATTTGTTGTAGACAGCGCGTCAAACATTAAACTCAGAATACAATAGGACAAAGTAAATACGTTAGGGACATGATTTTTAATACAGTGGCGCATCAATTTATTTTTCAAAATCCGTGTTTACATTCCATGGATTACAGAATAAAACAATATTATAAGTCATGTCTATTTTCGTCCGTTTAGTTAGTCCGTTTTCCAGAGATTTTTCATATAAATAACCTATATAGGTACTTAAGCAGAACCATTCCATTTCTCAGTACAAGGAAAATTGGGAGTTGGGGCTCTGGAATTCATAGCAGTGTTCTGTCGACATTATTAGATTTGCGGAGGAGTGACGATAGGACGTCACTGCTCCGCAAATCTTGAATGATAACATAATAATGACTGATGCACGTACCTTGGCATGTGTATGTCAATTGGATTTTCATTGAAAAAGGAAAGTATTCTAATAGCTGCGCCCCGCGGTTTCACCCGCATAAGTCTGGATTTCGTAGGAATATCGGGATAAAAAGTATTTCCTATGTCCTAACCCAGATCATGGTCTACCCATGCGCCAAATTTCACCGAAATCTGTTCAGCCGTTTTATCGTGAAAGCGTAAGACGTAGACCATGACCTGGAATAGGACATAGGATACTTTTTATCCCAATAATCCCAAGGGATCAAGATTTATGCGGGAGAAACCGGGGCTTAGCTAGTAAAAAATATATAATTGTATATGTATACCTATAACTGTTGTTTGAATTACAGACGTCAATCATTTACATTGCAATACAAATAATATTTTAAGTTTGATGTACAAATAAATACTTTCTATCGAGGCTTTTTTAAATGCCACTCATGATTAAATCTATACAACCAATAGCGGTGCTGCGCGAGTATTATTATAATACAAGTCATCGTGCTTATCGTAATCGTTAAGTGTCGGTATGTTTCAATGCTCATAGAAATGAGCAAATCCTTTAATTTAAACCGGTAAATCCGCAGTTGTTGACCACGAAATTGAAAATTTTCTTAGGAAACAAATCTAACTTGGAGAGATGTATTAATGATTTTAATTCTATAAATACATATCTGTTATAGTCGCAAATCATATTTAGATCAAGATACAGCCTAACACTGACCTGCAAATAGCAAAAAAGAAATTTGAATTTCGCGAATTGCAACAGATCCACCATTAGAGGCTGCATTGTGAAGTTGGCAAATAGCTGTCAAATATTTGGCTATTTTCATTAATTTGTCAATATTACTTAATTAAATTAGGAAATATCACTGTAGTGCTCTAAAATATTGATTGATTATCATGCAATAGTTAATATCACAGCAGTTTGAAAACTTGTTACAAGATTTTTGTACACCTAAAACTAAATATTTAGAATGCACTTTCTTAACTAAAATGGTTATTAAATGCGTCATTCACTCTTTAAATACTACAAAAACTATGCGCCTATTTTGACACATACCTATCTGGATCCTACCTAATAAGCACGAAACGCAGAAAGATTTAATTGCAGAATTTATCCGATCCACCAAAACATAGACAGAGAGTTGTAAAACTGAGTGCTAAATCAAGTAGCTGTTTTTTATTTTTATAATCCTACTTAGACATCGTGACAATCATAAATGTAGACGGACAGACGATTCGTAACTGTACTTATAGATTGATCGAACTTAAAAGTGAAAGCCACTCAAAGCAAAACAAGTTCCGTTTTGAAGTACATCGCACTCCCAAGTTATGACGGTGTTGCACAATGGACACGCGGAATTCTTAAATAAATTACAATGGCTGCCAGACCCTGACTTTTGACAAAATCCAACTAATGACTCGTAAAAGTCAAGTGGATTTCACTTTTAAAAGAAATAGATACAAAGATACAAAAGTGAAGTTATAATTAAAAGCTTTGTCAAAAACATAAAAATGCAAAAGTGAGAATTTAATGACGTTTTTCTTTCTTTGATATTTATGGATGAATTTAATACTCGGACTTATTATCAAACTAACTTTCAGTCCTGCCTGTACAGTCAACATCAAAAGTTATGATTGTATTTTCAAAAATGATTTATGAATTAGAATTCAAAATACCAAATTAAATTGACTTTTGCTTGTAAGTAGGGACTGCAAAAGTGAAAAAAAATGTCCTAAAAGAAATGAGAAAGAAAATACTAAAATACTTTGTGTCATTCAAAAGTGTAAAAAATATTCCAAATAGAAATAAAAAATAAAAAATAATTTGCGGGTGATGTAGTCAAGCCGTTTCTGATATATAACTTAGGTGTAATATAGTGTTTGGATGAAACCCGGACAAGTTAATAATATAATTAAAGACCGGTTATCCAACTGGTTTCCGTTGGAACCAGGAACACTGCAACACAAAACAAGTCTAATAGGGAAATTATACGGCTCGTTAACTTAACGTATTATATTGTCAAAGTTCATCACGATTTTAAATAAACAAACTAACATTATATGCATTCATTTACCTGCGTATCATAGAACACGATTGATTTATTTCAATTTGGTACAAGCATGGGTATTTTAAATCAATTAAGAAAAACTACCACAACCTACTGTTTATCTAACTAAGATTACTAACTACCCCGTATGCTTTCTCAGTTCTTGCAGGGACCGTGCCTGTTTTTGGTACAATTATTTTTTATTATTATCTTTCCCGATTAACCTAAGGTACTTTCTTTAGGTTAATCGGGATTAGTAAATTTGACGTTCAAAAGTGCCTTTAATGTGCCTAGTTGAAATAAATTATTTGACTTTGACTTTGACTCTTTACCAGGGATTTTTTTTGTTGTAATCGGATCAGTATTTCTGAAGATTATCTTTTACAAACATGCAGACTTACAAACAACTTTACTTCATCATAAGATTACCTACTTTAATTTACATTCCGCTCACGGCCTTTTCAATACTCATTATTTTTAAGCACAGATCGTTTTTTTGAAGATTAAACATAGAGATGGGTTGTAACAGGTGAAACACGATATCTGTGATCACTGTGACTGTGACAAAAAAAATAACAGATCCAAATATCTGTTATTAAATCACAGCCTGTGATTTTTGTGCGGACGATAAATACGTATCTCAATCGAATATCATCTTTATTTCTTTTGATTTAAAGTCGAAAATCGTATCTATCTGTTATAAAATCACAGCCTGTGATTTTTGTACAGACGATAAATACGTATTAACTCAATTGAATATCTTCTTTATTTCTTTTCGTTAAAGTCGAAAATCGTATCCGAAGTTTTAACAGTAACAGTCTTGATGATCTGTGATTTTAAGTAACAGATATTTTTTATCATTAGGAGCAATTGCTATCTGCTATTTTTTAATATCTGTGATTTCTATCTGTGACGATAAATACGCCTCACTCCTAATTAAACATCTATATCTATAGGTACATATTATAAATTAAAGTCGCTTCTCGTGGTTTTCTGTATGTCCGCGTTGTTCATCTAAACCACATTTTGATGAGATTTTCACCATCGTTTAGTTAGAGAATTGATTCCGGAAGATTTATGTGTATAATAAAGTTACATTACAAGTCGTAAAATCCGTGCAAAGACGGGGACGGTGCTAGTTACTACTTTATAAATGCACGACATCAATAGCAACAAGGAACATTCATTTCAAAATTGATAGATTTTTTGCTACCTACAAACACGCTCAAATGATTGTAATTGACAAAACACATTAGTCCGGTCAAATTAGACCAAAAAATAAGAGTAAAGTTACCTAAATTCCCACCAAGCTGAAAATCGGTACGATTGTTTGAAATATCATTAAAAACAAAATTTGAAAGTTCCCATCTTTCCCCTGTAAGGAAAAAAAAATATTCAAGGTCAAAGGTAAAAAAAATGAGTTTTTCGCGAATTTCAGCAAAACGGTAAGTTTAATCATAAAAATATCTCAGACATAAATTCTAGATCATAAAATTATCTACTAAAATTAAGTAATACTTTTTTTTCTACGAGCCACCGTTTTTGAGATATAACGATTCAAAAAGTTGTAAAAGTTGTAATCGTCATAATATGCATGAGTACCCAGGAGTTTTTGAAGAGGTAACACTTTTGTAGGCGACTATATATTAAGATTGAGATGTGCAGTCCAGTGACTTAGTGCTGATCCTCTAAAAACTTATTGACATTTAAATGATGGTCGCTTTTTTAAATTAATGAACCACTTTCAAATCCACAATCGCCTTTAATTCGTCATTGTCGACCAAAGTCTTCGGACGACCGCGAGGTTCATTTTTCAGGTCTAAATTTCCAGAACGGAAGCGAGCAAACCAATAACAGGTGGTGCGTTGGTTTGTAGTGTTAGCTCCGTAAACGTCGTTGATGTTGCGTGCCGCTTGTGCCGCGTTGCTGCCACGACGGTACTCATATTCCATAATTACTCGAATTTTTAACGTATCCATGATGACGAAAAAGATTGAAATGCGATGAAAATGTAACACTAATCATTAAACAAATGACTTCTTTTGAACAAAGAATTCCATGTTTTTCAAATAAAATTAATTTGAAATTAGAATTCTTAGCCAAACAAAAATTATTTTGATTTGAAATGGCCAGTACTGCAGAACGGCAATTTCATAGGTAAAGACCTAATAAATGAAATACTGTTAGTCTTGAACGCCAGTTAGTAGTGAAAACACATGTTTATCCTAACCTATATTGTGCTGTTTTGAGTTTTATAACAAAAATGTCAGATTATTGTTTTATTTGCGCTAAACTTTTAACTGAAAGTGAAATTGTTACTGTTGAACTTGTACTTGTATGAAGACATTAATTAATGAAAGTATCGAAAGAGCAGATGAATTTTCGGAGTATCTAAAAAATCAAAAATCTGTCACAATACATGAAAGTTGTCGTAAAAATTATACTCGAAAGTCTTCTATTGCTGCAGCTAATAAAAGACAACAAATTACAAGACAAGAAATTATTACTAACGGCATTCGCTTTCTTCTTTCTATGTACGGAGCTCCTAAAAAAACTACCTGCTTAGATAAGTATAGATATGCATGTTTCGTTAAAAACACCAAAAGTAAAAAACAAGTACAATTAGCTTGTCTTCCTCCAACCTCAGTTGCTGCTCATCAACATCTTTTTAGGGTATATTACCAAGTTCAAGTGTGGCTTGGTTATCTGCTAGACCCTACAGACTGGGGTTGGAAGTTGGTCAACAATTTATTAGAACCAGTGCACACTTTACTTCCACCTGCGCCGGAAAAACTGCTGAACTCGATTTTTTGCAACTGCAAAAAGGGATGCAGTGCTAAATGTGGTTGCAAAAAAGTCGGACTGTTCTGTTCTCCGGCATGTACACATTGTCAAGGCCGGTTGTGCTCTAATAATGAATCACCAACAGTAGAGGATCCGTTTGATTCCAACGAGGCAACATGCGATACATCGCTATTAACGCAGTTTACAGGCACTCAGGATGAGGATGAAGAAGAACAAGAACAAGAAGAACAAGAACAAGATGAACAAGAACAAGAAGATCAAGAAGAAGAACAAGAAGAAGATTTTGAAAGTTACGAGTCGGACGATTAAATTTCACTACTTTTTTTTTTAACTTAAGTTGCTTTTATCTTTTCTATCTCTGCTAATATCCATTATTTTTCAATAGTTTCAAATTAAACAGGATCAAAACTGACCCGTGGAATAGGCCTACTGGGGAAACCACAAAAAAAAAAACGCGCTAAGTACACTACCTCATAGGTGGCGAGGAAACGTGTGCATATTATGACGATTACGACTTTTACAACTTTTTGAATCGTTATATCTCAAAAACGGTGGCTCGTAGAAAAAAAAAATTAATTAATTTTTTGTAGGTAATTATATGATCTACAATTTTGTTTGAAATATTTTTATGATAAGACTTACCGTTTTGCTGAAAATCGTGAAAAACTCATTTTTTTTACCTTTGACCTTGAATATTTTTTTTTCCTTACAGGGGAAAGATGGGGAACTTTCAAATTTTGTTTTTAATGATATTTTAAACAATCGTACCGATTTTCAGCTTGGTGGGAATTTAGGTAACTTCGAATGTCTAAATTGACCGGACTACATGTAACTAATAGAAAATTGCATCGTGTTGTGTTAACTAAACAGGATGTTGAATCGAATCAACCGCGTTAATTACAAGGTGATAGTAATTGTCAATTAGTTACCCACAGGACGCCAGTTCAACGCTATTATTATTAGGTATGCTCATGATTGACTGAATCTGAGCACGATGTGAATCGGAATTATCGTGCTCAGATTCAGTCAATCAAAATCAATCCGTTCATCGGAACGGATCGATTTTGATAAAATAACAACAATTTTAGCAGTATTGTTGTGTTTCGGCAGTTAGGTAAGACAGCCAGTTGCTCTGTGGCTGGGGAATCCAGGTGAAGCTCGCTTCCCCCTTCGGCCTGATCATCACTTACCGTCAGGTGAGATGCAGGCCAAGAGCTTCGCCGTTGTGAATTAAAAAATAACCTTCTCCCCTTTAGAAGTTGGTTAGTAAAACTGTATATTCTGTAAAAAATCTCACTGTGAAAAATGTTGGTGAAGTCAGCTTGAAGTGAACTGTCATCCTACCTGACGCTAGGGAAATCAGGGGTTGACAGCTCACTTCAAACTAACTTCACCTAGAGGCGTAGATATACACCCTTGTAAAGTGTAATGTAATTTATCGTGTAATGGAACGCGAATTCTGCGTATGGACGCACTACGAGCATTACATGTAACGCTCGGGCTGGCGCTCGCGCTGATCTATCGCCTGTCGGTTGGTAGCGCGAACACAGTAGTGTTCGTTTGTGGCGTCCACACTATTCGCGTTACACATTACACGATACATTACATTACAGATTACACAAGTCTGTACATGCCTTATGTTTTCACGGTGACATTTTTACAGAATAGAGCTGCAGGTATTAACAATGAGGTACGTAATAATTTATTAATGTTTTATGGTTTCTACTTACGTGGTTGGGTCGGATTGGTCCGAATAGTATTGTTTTCGTACGAAGCTTTTTCATGAGCAGTAGCGACCCGAGTTAAACTGTTGTAAACTTAAACATATTACAGATACTTATAGTAGACTGCACATCAGTGGAAACGATTTGATATTAACTTCGCCTATATGCCGTAGCAGTAACAGCGATTTTCGTAGTGCAAGTTTTACCACTTATGCTGCGCCGGTTGACGTCATCACGTCAACGCCAGCTGTCACTGAAAACCAGCGCTGGGGATCTGTGTCGCATCAGGTCGCAGCATTATGCTGAGCGATCGATGGCCGTTTTGCTTGGATGAGACGAATATTTTTCCCCAACTTGTTCTTTTCGTGTTTGTGGTCTTTCTTTTTGTCATGTTTACCGCAAAAATACGTAGCTATTTTCTTTCTTATAAACATTAAATAGCTAAAAAAAACAAATTGGTACGTTTTATTAACTAGAAGAAAAAAAAAAAGAAAGAACTAAGAACACTGTTGAAAATCATTCAATTCTCGCAATAGGTACTCCAAAGTAATTTTGTTCTTGAACACCATTCACCGCTGCTCACCAATTTTGTCGAGAATTCCAACATTTCCAACCAGTATCGTGGACGTCAAACAGCGCTGTGAAATTGGCATACAATACAAAATAGAACATTTTCATCCGTATTTTCTCGTTTAATCTATTGTGGTTTCTACTGTATTTCAGTGTAGCAGTTTTTATGATACCTATCTACCATTATTTAAGATGAAAACAAAGAAGCCAGAAGGTGCTCTCATACAGAATATTCAGTAACATTCTTGTGTATAGTTGTCACATTTTAGCATGGCAATAGCGGTCATTGCTCTTTTTCTAATATCTCTCTGTAGGAACTCAAACAATAACCTATGTAGTTATGGTTTTTCAACATTGGAACATGTTGAAGATCAGGACGTTAAAGGACATTATTTCAGTTTTTGAAATAAAAAATGCTAGAAATTGTAGGTTATATCTAATGAAAAACTGACATGCTAATCTATTAATGGCATCTACTGCCTTCAATCTGTGACACTTAAAACTTTAAAGCGAGTCAATAAAGTGGAGCAATTAGAACCTTCTTTTTTAGCACATTTCCTGAATGATTGACAGGCTATCGACAGCAAAAAACTAAACCGTGTCAAGAGATTGAAACTTATACTGGGGCAGAGATCAAACCAATAACGAAGTTGTATTTAGTTACAAATTATATAATTTCCTTACAGTTTACAGTTTAAATATTGCATTACACTTTATTACCATCGCACTTTTTTTAAGCATTTGATAAAGAAGAATTAAATAAAAGTTTTTTCAAATTCAACTAAATTAAAGTTACTTACTTTAATTTAGTTGAATTTAATTAACTTTAACAATTGCCTGTTAACAATTAGTAAGCTAGACCATGTTTTTAAACAGAGAAACTGGAAGCCGACCCCAACATAGTTGGGAAAAGGCTAGGCAGATGATGATGACCATGTTTTTAAACAATCGGTAATTTTACCAAAAAACACCGGCTAAGTGCGTCTCGGGCAACGCCCAGTGAAAGGTTCCGTAGTCGAAATGAATATTTAAGAATTCATCATTATTCTCCTGCCCTTATCCCAATTTAATTGGGATAAATTATCCCATTTTTTTTTGGACTACTACGTTTGAGAAACCCTGTATAAACCATTTTTAAAGACTCTCAGAAAATAAAATAAGTATTGAATTTCTTGTTTTTAGAACAGTGGTGACCGTCCAGTTGTTATGAAAAAACGATACTCATAAATGCATACATACATACCTATGTCTATATCTTGAATATATGTGAATATTTTATGATAATCAGTTCTGGTTTTATAATCGAGTCTCACGTACCTACACACATTAACTTTTTTCGGTTCTGAGGTATAAGTATATATGCCAATAGTCACGTTATCTATGATCTTTTGCCACTTATTAGCTTATTCGAAAAATTACAGTTGTTCCATATAAATTCAGTATATCACATCAGAAAAGTTGGAACTAGTCTAGCTACATTGATCTGGCCTCGAAGAGAGGAAATTTCGCAAGCCATCATGTCGAAAACATGAACTTCTGTGAACAAAAAAATTACATTGTCTTGTCAAACGTCAGACACACTAAACTTCATAAGGCGAACGAAGCCACAATATTATAATATTTTTCTCCAACTACAAACAAGATTTCCGGCCATCACTCAAAAGTCTTTGTTTCCGCCGACGACGCATAATTCCATCAGAAGAGATGGCAGCAACAAAGCGGTTCGGTCAGCCGCAGCCCAGCGGCGCCTCAACGTGCAGAGGCACTTGCTGCAGGCACCGCTTGAGCCACAATTACGCACACTTTCACTATTTGGGCAGTGGGCACTCAACAAGTAATTTCTCGTCTTCACAAAATACTTCATCTAAATCCGTCAGTACAGAAATATTTCGACGGTTACAGAATGATTTATCGATATTATCGGCAACGAATACTAGAAAACGTACTCGAATTACCCCTGGGAATGAAACATGTTCACCGTTAAAATAAACTTTATTTACACTGCTAAAAGTAAATGTAATTGTATTAACGAGCACTTAATGTAAGTCAGATCGAGTTACTCATTTACAGCATAATCGTGCCTGAGAACGAACTATCAAAACGTCTCATACGCAGAAGATATGACTTTGTTTTCTATATTTCCTTGATTTGACCCAAACTCTATTTAACTTCCAATCGGAAACCAATTTAGCTGTACAAAATGAATAACCTAAACAAACATATCACAAATCAAATAAATAAATTGAGCAGTAATACAATCTACAAGGTAACTTTAGTATCGGACCTCCTGGCTGAACTCATATTAGAAAATATTCGGGGCCCACATACGACCCGCACTTGGGGAAATCTGGGGGAGCTTGGACGAAGTCACTTTGCTCTCCTACTTTTAGTATAAAATCTAAGCCTCTCGTCCAGTGAGAGGACCTTTCGTCTCGCATCATCCAGAACCCTGGATTGTCTGCCTTAAAACGTAGTGCAACGACACCATGTTTAGGCACTACTATTGTATCCTTCACTACTGGGTCGATGAGATTCTTGTTCAACAAAGTACCTTCTTCATTCATCTTCTTGATTGTTTCACTGTCATAACTTCTGTTGAGTTCTCTCATGCCGACCACGTAAAAACTGTATCCATGTAGGTGGAAGATGTGGTCGGATTCGCCACCTGTAATTAAAAGCGAAATATTAAACGTAGTGTATATTCATTTCTGTTATTGTGGGAAGTAGGCTGAAATTAATTGCATTTACATCATTAAAATGGATTTCCTCTGTGCAGGTCCATTAGGGTTTATCTGATTGACCTCTTCAATGAATTTAATAACAATATTATACTCTTTACATTTAGCTATGAGTGTTATTACGTCTGAGTAATCTTCAAACACTTTTCCTGGATGTTGATTGGTTTATGCGCTAAAAAGATGTGGACCTTCATGTTTTCAGTTAACGTTATTTTTGCGACGACAAGCTATCCTGTATTTACACAGACACTTATGCATAACAAACCTCCAACATCCAAAATGTAGTTGGTTGGAACCCAATTTCATCATTCACACCCTAGGCCCTAGGCTATTAATATTGGAGAACCACTAAAATTCCCTAATTACAATATTTGAACGTAAATTTTCTCTTATTTACTGAGACGAGAAACCTCGTCTTTTGTGGTTTTAAGGTCCTAACATCCGTCTCCAGATGATCCTGAATAAATCAGTGCCTTGTTTCGCACATTTGTACCGACTTCAAAGACTATGAACGAAATTATGTGAAATATGTACGAAATACGAGCAGACAGAAATATGCTGAAAGTAAACGGAAAGATGTACGCTTTTGATTTATGTATTCACGAAAGAAATACCTATATAGGTATTTCTTTAGTGAATATATAAATCAAAATATGTATATGTAATATGAAGGAGAAGGTTTCTCCTGACAATAACAAACACAACAAAAAAAATTAGCGAAATCGGTCCAGCCGTTCACGCGTGATGGCGTGACCAAGGGAAATAGGGATTCATTTATATATAGATTTTAGTCTATGCAGCTCATCCAATTTATATATTTTTATACTAAGTATTAACAACAGATAAGTAATGTTTTTTATACGAATTATTTAAAAGATATTAAGTATTGTACATTTTCTATCATAAAATAATATCTTCTCACGTTAAATTTGTTTTTTTTAAACGCCCCCATCTTCCTTATTATGTTTCTATATTTCGGTTAGTCTGTCCATTGCCATTGTCGGCCAGTCACTCAGCCGTCAGTTAGATAAATTGAAAATTGTTCAAATCTAAATTAGGTAAATGAATTCAGTGAAACGAGACATCTCTAGATATTTAACTAGATTACGGCGGCGTCCGACCTCACCCACTGGCCACTGGTCACTCGGTTAAGTTGGTTAACTTTATGTCCGGTATGATTTAAATAATTAAACGGGCCCAATTGACTAGCCGGCTGACGGCATCGCCCAATCCGCAACGAGATAGTTAAAAATATGGCCGACTGGTGCAAGAGGAGGTTAAGCAGGTAAGGTTCCGTATGTACCTACTAAGTATTTACAATTCTACAACGTATATTTCAAATAACTGAAAACCTGAGGTTATGATGCTAATCATTTTGAACAACCTTTTCAATGGGACCAAACCATAAAATCGCGAAAATAAATCAGTTGCTCGTTAACTCGATATAATGTAAAAAACAGCAGACTTTTTCACGATTTGGGCGTGATTATACCTACCTATATCATTTAAGCAGTGTCATTTATCCTGTAATTTACAAGACCTAACCTCCAACTTCACAATGTGATGAAACTTAAAAAGATATAAGAAAATTGTTACGCCTTCAGAAACTCGAAGAAAAACATTTTCAGAATTTGTTAACGAAGCGGAGTAATAAAAATCATGTCTCACCGTGTAATGGGTTTCGCTTTGTTTAATATTGTAGAGAACCCTAAAATTTAGAAACTTTGCATGAAAGCACAAGTAGGCCCAGTATTAATAACACCGTTGTATAACAGATACCTACCTAGTAACAGTTACAGTACTCTGCAAATAAATGTATCATGCAAAGCGAACCGCGAACAATAAATAAGAACTGGGCCACTTTTTACGATTTCGAAACTCACCCGTTTTTTTTAAACTTAACCGTTCTTTTTTTTATAAAATATATTAAATAGTTGTGTATTTTAAGTTATACCAAACTTTATAATTCATTACATTATAATTCTATAATTTCATCATAGAATGATATATAATTATAATGATAATTATTCATTATAATTAAATTATACCAAACTGACAACTGAGTTATGCCAAACTCTCCATTCATTAAACAAATTTTCATTATATTTTGATGATATTATTCAAACATGAATAAATCTGCGTTGGTTACAGAACCTACGTTAATACACAAATTCAAATTACTTTTATAAAGCTTGTTTTTCTTCACAAACTGTTATCGACCAAATGTTCATAATGATTCATCTATTATGATATTTCTCAACATATTTTATTCAAAACTGAAAATATCTAGTTTGGCCAGCGAGTCGTGTTACAACGAAATGGAGTAAAATGAAATCTTTAAAATTTTAATTTTTCCTTGTGCCACGACTCACTGACTAAACTCTACCTAATAATACATCCATACTTGTAGTATAAAATATAAATATAATAGTGTATAAAACTGCAACATGATTTCTAAAGACAATAACTGGACAGCCGACCACTCAAGTGTAATTGCATACTATAGTGCAACAACAACGTACTACGTATAACAACATAATAACGTTCAATTAAACTTTTGAGAAAGTCTGAAATGTACCGAACTGTACCTAAGACGTGCCATAGTGTTCGCCCCACGTTTAGGTTTTGCTTTTCAAATTGAAGCCACATGAACAAAACTTTATTGTTTGATAATTGATTAAGGTATTCCATTACAGTGATTGATACTGCTAGACTGATTGTTAGACTTTCCCTATTCAGAAGTTGCAACTTCATTTTCATTATTCACTTGTGAAATCAGTGCCTACTTTCTTTCGAGGTAAAGTAAACGTGTAAACTTCAGAAGTAGTATCTATCATCTGTTAAAGATGGTTTTTTTAATCTATTACCTGCTAGCGACGCCAATGCTTCGCACGGTTTTTCTACTTGACAAAACATCGAGATTTCTTCATTGTTTAATATGAATGTGTATACACATAAACCTTCAGGAATAAATGCTCTAAATGATGGTGAAAACCGCATCAAATTCCGTTGTGTAGTTTAGAAAAACAACGCGGTCACACAGGGAGACACGGCGACTTTAATTTATAGTATGTTTATAGGTAAAGATTGGTGTTATTGAAATACCCAAAACGCTATGTATTTACTTTGACAGAACACCCTAAATTTATGTGATACTAGCTTTTGCCCGCTTAGAGATCTGAAATGATCCCACAGGAACGTACTACCGGGATATAAAGTATCCCATGTCCTTTTCCAGGTCATGGTCTACCCCTGTGCCAAATTTCATCTAAATCCGTTCAGCCGTTTTAGCGTGAAAGCGTAACAAACAAACAAGCTCACTTTCACATTTATAATATTAGTTTCAAACATTAAAGTTACTAGCTTACTGTTACTTGTCTTATTCTAAACATCACACTCTTTAGGCTCAAGACAACTTCACCAGTGTTCCGTGTTTCGTATAATCTTAGCCCACATATTACAAAGGATACCATAAATCACTGTCACCATGATAAATGGTTTCAAGTACTTCTCCTCATCAGTTGTACATCGTTATTTATATCGAGACTCATGAAATCTTCATTATTGCGATGTTACGTCTCACTCGCCGATGTTCATCGATTTTCCTAATTCGCGAGCATCGATATTGACTAATGACGGATGTTCTAAACACATCGGCTATTTGCTGATGTTTGTATACTTAATGGCGTATGTACAGTCATGAGCACCAATATGTATAAACTTAGCCACTTTTAAATGTGATTTTCTCCTACTGTATTGATTGTAATTTTATGTTATAACGAACAAAGTATTTTTGAACCCATATTATTTTAAAATAGGTATCCTCTCAAAGTTGCAATCGTTATTCCACGAAAAAATAGTTATTGAATTTTGCTAAGTGTATACATATTTTTGCTCGTGACTGTACATGAGAAGTGTTTCAAGCCTGTCGAGTGGCGAGAATGTTCTTGCGAGTCTCAAATAAGCCTCTTCAATTCTATATCTTAATATTAACAAAACAAATGAAAAATCTAAGTATTTCTCCTGTCGTTAGTGAAACAAATACGCCTTAATTTTATCATAAGACACTCGTCACACGATTGTCTAGAACTAAGACTTGAGAGTAAACAGGCATCTTCTGAGCTTGCACGTTCCATCAGAGACCTCATCCCTCACTTTCCATCAGGTGAGATCAAGGCCAAGAGTAGGCCTAAAAGGCCATAAAAAAGAATAAAAAAATTGGGACTCGCAAACTCGACATAACCATGTTCGCAAATTACTGTTGACATACCAAGTTTTTTTTATCCCCTTTTGTTAATCGCCTATTCGAGGCGAGAAACTCTCCTTATGTAAATGTTCCTAAGTTACGCGAGTGCCATAAACGGCATTATGTTTGAGGCTAATATTGACGCGCAAAGTTATCTTAGCACAAGTGCCGTTTCTAACTTTCGGTGAAGGAAAGTGGAAACTTTACACTACAAACTGCCTAATAAGAGAACTTACTGAACTTATGTCGTTACGGCTTGTGCGAACATCTTGTTGAATATCATATTACATGGACCTATACATTTCTTGTCGTGCAATTAGCGTCTTTGTGGATTAGTGTGAGAAACTTACTCTCTTGAACAATGAATAGCATTGCCTGATGATAAAAACTACATATAATGAAACTATGTATCTATGGGCACGTTTATTTATACTGTCTATGTCATATTTTTTCTATAACTAGAAACTCTTATCAATCCAAATTGAGATTTCATTTCTATTGCATCGAAGCCCTTGGGTCGACGGTACTGCCTAAACGACTGAAAATAAATCAAACAAATTGTTTCCAATGAATGTAACCGAAATCGTTCGGGGCTTTTGATAACTTATAAATGGCGTTATTATCAATCAAATTGTATTTTGATTTATTTATCAATTTCTACGGACAGACCTCTGTGAGCAAATATTTGAAGAATTTATCTACAGACGTCTTCATCTCTTCAGAAAATGTTTGACTCTGAAAACTTTGAATAAAGTATGAAGAACGACATTATCTTTCATGACTACAGGAACTTACATTTTCAAAGAGGAAGCCATGCTACTCCATTAAAAGTAACTACATTGACGGGCAATATAAAAAAGCCACTAAATTGTCATGAAATATTTCCGAAACCACTCAAGATAGCTTCTTGAAGCAAAAAGCAACATTCAAGTGTATTTAATAGCGCATAAAAAACACTTTTAGAAAATTGTTTTCAAGATTTTTTTACTTCACATGAAGTAAAAAAAGCTAACTTGTGTGGTTTAGAGGTAATTAGATTTTTTTGGCATTTTGCAAGTAGCTTTTTTATATTGCTCGCTACGCTACGAATAATAATTATTCGTAGATTGCTTGTCAGTGTAGAATAATTCGTAGGTAGTAAGTATTGGCTTTCATAAAGACATCATTTAATTGTTATTAAAATCATAATCTTAATCGCTGATAGCAATTACAACTTTCACTTTCATGAAAGTTTATTTAGAGCCTCATTACCCCGTTGTGTTGTTGCTTATTAGCATTTAATGTTACAACATAGGACTGGTAACAAGATGATTATACAGGGTGTATCAGAAAGGTGCGGTCAAAAAGTTAATTTATTTTTTCGTGAAATATAATCAGCCGACCTTTACTTTTGGGGCGAGTAGGTATTGAACTTTTGTACGGGACAGCCGATAATTTTTTCTCGATTACGATGTTGGTCCCATCGAGGAAGTAGATCAGTTTGATGGTCTGTACCACGCCCTTTTTGACACCTTTCTGTAACACCCTGTATAATCATCTTGTTACCAGTCTAGCTTCTAGACGTCATTAGGCCGAGCTTAGTTTTATGAGTTCTTGCCTATAACATAACCACAACTCCTCGGCAGTATAAATACCATGTGGTTTTGTAAAAAATGGCGGTATCGTTGCATCACAAGTTACGTGCGAGTTAAAAACCATGACTAGTGAGATTTCGCAACTATACTTAAGATATCGAATCTGTTATCGTGTGTCTAAACAACATAAAAATACGATGTAATTTCAACGCATGACTATGATGAAAATAGTTAAAAAGTAGACCGCATTTTTACATGCAACGAATCTTGAAGGTATCACAAAAGAAAAATCCATCCTTTATAGCGCTCATAACTCACGAAACCGCTTGTTCTAAACCATACAACCTATTTTCAAAAACCAACTAAACTAATGTGATCGTTATTATTACCAACTAGGTATTGCCCGCAACTTCGTCTGCGTGTATTCTGCATTTTATCATATTTTTTATACAAATGTCCAGGATGAAAATAGCATTTGTCACTTTCCAAGTCTCAGGTTACCTATCTGTCTAAAGAGATGGCCAAAAATTGTTAGGCCCTGTACCCCAGAATGTACAGATATGAAATCTATGTCTTTCAATAGGACAGATCTACAATAATTAATAATTATAACTTACATAAAGCTATGCAGTCGTGGAATAAAGTTATGAAGTTTTAAAAAGTGGATTTTTTTGATGATTTTTCATTTAATTCATAAAATTATTTTTTACGACCGATTACGTGCTTTAAGCGTGAAAAAGTAACATTATAAATTGAAGATTTTTGTGTATGTCGGTGTGACCGCGTTTTTTTTCTTCTTAACTTCACAACGGATTTTGATGCGGTTTTCACCATCATTAAAAAAAAATCTTCCAGAAGGTGCATGGGCTTAGATGCATAATACATTTATATTTAACTTAGATATAATAATGGAATCTTTATGTTTTGTCAAGCCATAAAAACCATGCGAAGTAGTGGCGGGTCGCTAGTTTATAATACTATTATGGATATGGATATTCACCTTGATCGAACATCACCAGTTCCACAGTAGCGCCCAGGGGTACATTCTTGACATGCACGCACTCGTCTCCATGTCCTGGCTCTTTGGGGCAGAACTGGTTGGATCCCACATCGCCACCTTGTGTCAGGAGTGGAGATGCCGGGTATGTAAAGCGATGGCCGTCGGTTTGACCCCAACTCTCTGAAACAAGAAATATAAAAGTATGAGATATGATGAGATAAAGCTTTATGAGATTTTGGACTGATCATGATCTTACTGTGAAACATATACCAGCTATAAACAAGTTATTGGTTTCTTTATTATTTCACTAGAATTTCAGAATGTCCTTCACATTGAAATAACTGAAAAAAAATCAGACATCCTAATCCTAACTACCAATATATAAATGCGAAAGTGAGTTTGTTTGTTTTTACTCTTTCACGCTAAAACGGCTGAAAGGATTTAGATGAAGTCTGGCACCTGGGTAGATCATGACCTGGAATAGGACATAGGATACTTTTTATCCCGATATTCCCACGGGATCGAGACTTACGCGGGTGAAACCGCGGAGCGGAGCGCAATTCGTTTAAAATAAATGACAATAAATTTGCCTAGCCTTTTCCCAACTATGTTGGGGTCGGCTTCCAGTCTAATCGGATGCAGCTGGATACCAGTATTTTACATGGAGCGACTGCCTAGCTGACCTCCACAACCCAGTCAAAAGGTAAAAAGACAACCAAAACAAAAATAATGTTAAGTGATAAATGACGACGCATAAGTCGACAGAATGTAGGAAGTAGCTGATATTTTTTCGCTTATTTTGGGCTGGTCCTATAGTATTAGTAAAAGTTGTTCATAATTATGTGTAGGTACCTACGATAAACTCGGTTATTACAATTAAACCTTATGGTTAGGGTCAAAGGATATCCAGGAATTCTAGTCATAAATGATTGGTACAGAAACCAATAACCACAGGTCGATCGGATGTCAGCTGAAACCGGTACCGGTCCGTAAAGTGGGTGCGGTGCGGTTTTGATTAGGTCGAACTACGAAGTATTCCTTCCTTACTTCTGTTTAGGCAGACACGGCCTTATATACGGAAGTTTATCTAATAGGTAATGGCTGAGGCTAACAAGTTTACATAAACAGGAATCTTAAGTAAACTGCAAATTGGGTAGTAAAAAAGCATTAAATTAGGCCATCTACGTACATACTATGGAAATGTTGTTTTGAATACAAGGCCACGAATTAAACTGAACAAATTGCACGGAATATTAATCAAATCATTTCTTCCACAATAACTATTTAAAACGACGCAGTATCAGCATATGAATAAAATTATATATTCATGCAGTATCAGAGTAATTCCCCACAATAACAGACACGGTATGCAATTCCAGGCAATTATACAATTCAGTCACAATGGACAACAGATTTAATCAACAACAGCGTACTTCTGAGCGATTAAAATTGTTTATAGAACACACGATTACTTTTCTGTCACTGTTACATAAATATGGAATTTCTGACTCTGTAAAAGTAGTATCATAACATCACGTCTGTATTCCACGAGGGGTTTGATTTAGGTTGCAGGCCTATGTAATAGGGGACGAGTCTAATAAAGTACCGGCAGTACACCACCTCCAGGGGGCCAAGTCTACTAATTTACAAACGTGTCAGTGGTCTCACAATTATGAGTTTTTGACATTTTGTATGGCATATCTGTCAAAAACTCATCATTGTGAGACCACTGACACGTTTGTAAATTAGTAGACTTGGCCCCCAGTAGTCGCGCTTACCAGTAGACCTACTTGATCAACGAGGTAGCCCTACGAAAGAATAGAATACTCTTTATTATGTGCATGATATGAATAACAGATATAAAAGTAGAAATTTTACAAAGGGTGTCATAATGTCTCTACAGGTACACACAATGGTCTTATCGCTATTAGCTATCTTTTAAAGACAACCTTTGGATGGATTTAAATGGAGAAGAAGATACAATTCTGCAGGCAGTCTGTGGTGTACGATTGCTGTAATTTTGTTATCGTATCGGTATTTACGTTCGATTCACTTTTACGGCAATCTATTGGGCCGAGCGACGCCGACGCCGACGTTCGTGTTAACTGGCCACGCGTTTACCAAAAACAAATGAACGAGGGGTAGCCAGGGTAATGTCTTAGGGAAACGCGACTATTATGAATGGTCCGACATTTATTACTTCAGGAAGTACCACTATTTCCTGGGCTGAACCATTTTTACCGACTTCAAAAAAGGAGGAGGTACTACGTTCGGATGATTGTTTTTTTTTTTTTTTTTTTTTTTTATGTATGTTCACCGATTACTCCGCCGTTTGTGAACCGATTTTGAAAATTCTTTTTTAGTTCGAAAGGGTATACTCCCGAGATGGTCCCATATAAATTTTATTAAGTTTGCTTGCGTAGTTTTTGAGCTAGCTTCAATATTACGTATTTTTCCCACAGTCTATGTAGACGATATAATTATTAGACTCCTTCACTGTTATTTACATAGCAGGTAGTAACTTGTGTGGGGTAGGTACCACCACTAAAAAGTGAAAAATTAAAACTTTTTACAAAAAAAAACAACCGACTTAAAAAAAAACACTAAAAAAGTGAAAAATAACTTTAATTTCGGAAGTCGGTGGCAAAAAACGAAAATTAAAAAGCAAAGACACCGACTTCCGAAATTAAAGTTATTTTTCACTTTTTTAGTGTTTTTTTTGAAGTCGGTTGTTTTTTTTTGTAAAAAGTTTTAATTCATAATAATATGGGTTATTTATATTCCTGTTTAAGATACATATAGGTACATTTTTGCTTACGTGTGTATATAAGTATAAATTTTTGTACCCAAATATCCACATGCGATTGTTATTTATTTTGTTGTGCCTTCATTACTACGATTTACGTTTTCATCCTTTATTTCCAGTTTGGTTTCAACCGGAATGACAGCTAGCCGTCTGACCTCCTTACCCTTCAGAGAAACTGGATTTTTGCTATAATGATCACCATTATCTAGAAAAACGGCAAAAAAATCACGTTTGTTGTATGGGAGCCCCCCTTAAATATTTGTTTTATTTTAATTTAATTATTTATGTTTAAAGTGAATATGTAACTAAATATTCTGTGAATATTTCAAGCTTCTCCCTGTTGCCGTTTTCAATATCGAGTCAAAACGAGCAAAAAAATCACGTTTGATGTATGGGAGCCCCATTAAATATTAATTTTATTCTGTTTTTTAGTATTTATTGTTATAGAGGCAACAGATATACATCATCTGTGAAAATTTCAACTGTCTAGCTATCACGGTTCATGAGATATAGCCTGGTGACAGACGGACAGACAGACAGACAGCGGAGCCTTAGTAATAGGGTCCCGTTTTACCCTTTGGGTACGGACCCCTAAAAACTAATTGAAATGCAAAGTAGCTTAAATGTTGATAACAATAATCTATCTTTACGATAAAGTTAATGGAGTAACACAATATTAAAAGACCTACAAAAAAGACAATCATAATTTTCATTTGTGCCAAATGATACATAACAGCGAATGATAATTCCCGACTTCCATGCCTAAAACAAGTCTCTCTTATGAGACTTGATGACCCTTTGTATCAGCCATGACAAATGAACGACGATTCTTTTAAACACTACAGGCATCTTATCGTCATAAAGAATTTATAATCCGAGACTAGAGTTATAAGATCTAGCGAAGTAGCGATACAATTTAGTACAATGAGTCAGTGACATGTGAGTGGACCTTCCATTTATAGGTATACTTACGAATAAAATACTTAATTATATACCTACTTTGCATTTCAATTTTCTAGGAGCCTGATTACCTGATTATTTCTTTTATCAATAAATCTGCAGACAAATCTGATGTAAGCTCGTGGAGCTCGTGGCTACGTAATAACAGCCGCACGGGTCGATCCATCAGGTTAAGCTACGGTTGCCGGGGTTGGTCCGTGGATGGGTGACCATCTTTAAATACCGAGATTCCTCCGTGCCTCGGAAAGCACGTTATGCCGTTGGTCCCGGCTGTCATTTGTGGATCTTTGACAGTCGTTACGGTCCGTCAGAAGCCCGAAAGTCTGACAACCAGTCTTACCAAGGGGTATCGTATTACCCAGTTACTGGGTTGTGGAGGTCAGATAGGCAGTCGCTGCATGTAAAATACTGGTATTCAGCTGCATTCGGTTAGACTGGAAGCCGACCCCAACATTGTTGGGAAAAGGCTAGGCAGATGATGAAATCTGACGTAAGCTTATTAACTCAGTAGGTAGGTGTAATCACAACACAACCACCATAGACCACAATAGGCCGAAGTAAAGTAAAACAAATAAATTGGCATGACATTTGATTGCAGATTCAATGAATGAATGGACGTACAAAATTAACTGATAGTCAAATGTCAATTTGTTTAAAAATAGAATGCAAGCATTTTGAAACAATTTGTCCCAGAATGAAGTGGCAAAAACTATTGGGCAACGTTATAAGCGAAAGTAGGCACATTGTTTGTTAATTATTAAGCGCAATTATTTCGACAAAGCGCTTGATTTATTTGCTTATTTACATTATGTTCTCACTACAGTGTTCGTTAATTAATTACTTAAATAGATGCTAATGTGGTTCACCTTTTTGTAAAGATGAGCGAGGAATGTAAACATTATTCTATTCGACTGCAATAAGTCAAAGACTAGCCCTGACACGGACATTTCTAAATTCACTTGGATCAATAAGATCATTCTATTTTAATCTTTTCTAGATGAACTCTGGAGTTAATTTAATAGGTCACAATTCAATAGGTATTTAGAGAATAGTCTTCCTTTTCTTGTCAACGACACGACAGTTTAATCAATTTTGTCATGGGATTTTTTTGTTCTAGAACACATCGGTTTCCTCACGATGTTTTCCTTCACCGTTTTGAGAGCAGTGGTGATTAAATAATTTTACACCAAGTAAAGTGACTACTTGGGTTCGAAACCACGACCTACCACTCATAAGTCGCGGCCGTTACCAGTGGGCCACCACTGTTCTTCAAATGCGTAGTATTCTAGTGTCAAAGTCAAAGTCAAAGTCAAATAATTTATTTCAACTAGGCACATTAAAGGCACTTTTGAACGTCAAATACATAGAAATAGAACTGATTCTAGTTGCCCCTTCCAAAAGGTAGTTTTCGTATGGAGAAGAATGGGCAAGAAACTCCACCGTTACTCTTTTAAAAAAAAAAAAATGTTTTACAATATTTGGTATAGGTACATCAATTATATAATTACATGTGAAGACGATGCACCGAGAATACAATTACAATAGGTAAAAAGAATTAAAAATTAAAAATGGAGCAATGAAAAATAAATAAATTAAGTATGTGATAGGTACATGGTGCTCACATATTTACAAACATTAAAGTATACGTACGATAACACAATATTTCTACAAACTTGCAAGTAATACTAATAGGACAGTGTGTGAGATTAATTATCATAAAATGTAAAAAAATCGATGATATAAAAATAATAAATTTTACAACTAGATTAGCAACCAGTTTGATTTTGTCCAGCCTCGAATTTGTCCTATGGAGCAAGACCAGCATGTTTCCAAGCATTCTTATCTTGGATATAATCCTCTAATTTGTAATATGCTTGTTTACAAAGTGTACTTTTAATATGAGTTTTAAATTTTCTTTCATTTAATTGCAATATATCACTAGGTATTTTATTATAGCATTTAACGCAGTACCCCATAAAAGATGTTTGTACTTTAGCTAGTCTGAAAAATGGTTGATCTATTTTATCTTTATTTCTAGTGTTAAAATTATGTCTATCACTTATTTTATTAAAAAGATTTAGATTTTTTCTTACATACATAATATTCTCATAAATGAATTGGCAAGGTACCGTCATAATATTAATCCTTTTAAATAGTTCCCTGAGAGATTCGCGGCGACATAGATTATAAATGGCTCTGACAGCTCTCTTTTGCAAAACAAAGATGGATTCAATGTCAGCCGCCCGACCCCACAGTAAAATGCCATATGACATAATGCTGTGGAAGTAACTGAAATAGACCAAACGAGCGGTTTCTACATCTGTTAACTGTCTTATCTTTCTAACAGCATAAGCGGCCGAGCTTAGCCGCCCCGCAAGAGATGTTATATGGGGTCCCCATTGTAATTTCTCGTCTAGCGTGATTCCCAGGAAAACTGTTTGATTAATAAATTCCAGTTTTTCTCCATTCAATATGATGTCACATTCGCTACTTCTAACATTAGGTAATTTAAATCGAATGCATTTGGTTTTTTTTTTATTTAGTACCAAATTATTTACCGTAAACCAATCTTGGACCTGAAGAATAGCGCTATTCACGTCGTCAAGATTTTGCGACCGTCGGTTTATTTAAAAAATCAATGATGTGTCATCAGCAAATAACACCATCTTCGGTTGGTTTAGTAGTAATTGGGGTAAATCATTAATGTAAACTAAAAAGAGGAATTGACCCAATATCGAACCTTGAGGAACGCCCATTGCCATTTCAGACCCCAATGAGTTTACGCCGTTTACTTGAACTTGAACTTTTCTATCTTTCAGATATGATCTTAGTAAATCAAGAGCTGTATTCCTAATCCCATAGTGCTCTAGTTTCAGCAGAAGTGTCTCATGGTCGACGCAATCGAACGCCTTCGAGAGGTCGCAAAAGATTCCAATGGCATCTTGTGCTTCTTCCCAGGCGTTAAAAATGTTCTTTATTAGGGAGACACCGGCGTCAGTGGTACAACGCCCTTTGGTGAAACCGTACTGTTGTTCATGAAAGATGGAATTTTTATTAAAGTGACGTAACATTTGATTAAGCATCAACTTTTCAAACACTTTGCTGAGAACTGGCAGAATTGACACAGGCCTATAATTGTTGGGCTCCTTACTATAGCCGGATTTGAACAAAGGAACTACTTTACTGTGTTTCATGAGATCCGGAAAGACTCCTTGGTCTACACTGGTGTTAAATAAGAAAGCTAAATAAGGCGCAATGGTTTCGATGATAGACCTACAGACTTTTACAGACATTCCCCATATATCTTCTGTTGATTTAATTTTAAGATCTTTAAAAGCTTTTATAACTGCCTGGGGGTTTGTATGCTGAAACCTAAACTCCAAAGGGCATGCCTTTACATTCTTTCTAAGTAAGGCAGCAGAAAGCGCGGGTGAAGAATTTAAAGCTTCAGTAGTTTTAACGGGAATATTACCAAAAAAGTTTTCAAATTCCTGAGCTATTTCTACATCTGAGTTGATGAGGCCATTTTCAGTCTCTAAATTAAATTCAGTACTACGCTGTTTTTTCCTACCTGTTTCATTATTTATTATTTGCCAGGTAGTTTTTATTTTATCATCAGCTGATTTTATTTTATTGCTAATGTAAAGAGCTTTAGCTATTTTGCAAACATTTTTAAAAGTTTTAGAATATTTTGCAACATACTGATGAAAGGATGTATTATTCATATGTTGCTTTAGGCCATAAAGTTCAAAAAGATTTTCCCTGCTTTTACGAATACCTGGAGTCGCCCAATCACTAAATAGGAACTTTGTGTAAATCGTTTTAGTTTTTAGTGGAAAAGTGTCATTAAATTGCTTATTTATTAATGAAAAGAAATCGGCATAGAACTCATTTGGGTCACAGACGTTATTAAAACTCTGAACACATAATTTACTGGCCAAAGAAGTATTTAAATTCTCTAAGTTTTTACATGTAATTGGCCTAAACCTAATTTGAATTTTTTGTAAAGGCATGTAGGCGCAAAATGTTATTGTTTGACCACTGTGATCAGATGGCAACTTATTTACAATTTCTTTATGTAAGTAATCACAATTACAAAAAATATTATCTATACAAGTGGCAGAAGAAGCTGTCACTCGGGTTGGTTCAACAAAAACATTTGACAAATCAAATGACCTAAAAAGACTTAATAATCTCACAGTATTAGAGTTATTTTCTAATAAGTTAATATTAAAATCACCACATATGATTATTGACTTACTATTAGCACTAAGTTTCTTTAGCACCTCTTCCATTACAGAATCAAACAGAGATAGATTCTGGTAGCTTGGCGGTCTGTATACACATACTATAACATGCTTATCAAGCTCAACACAGGACAATTCAATGGTGTGTTCAACAGACAGTCCAATGATGTCTTTCCGTTCTTTTGATTTAATAGAATTTTTTACTAATATTAATGAACCGCCATGTATCATACGTTTTCGACTGAAATGGCTAACTACACAATAATTTTCATAATTAATTGACATTACTTGATGGTCTTTTAACCAATGTTCTGTTAAACAAATGACATCAAACTTAGTATTTTCTAAAAACAATTCTATTTCCAGTAATTTGGAAGAGCAACCTTGTATATTTTGACTGTATAATTTTAACGTATGTTGCCCCCCCTTTGGTTGTTTATTTTTATGTATAATATTGCCAGAAGATACCTTTTTATTATTCTCTAATAATAATAATTGTTTATTTGAAGGGGTAATTTCTGTTGTCTTACTTACTAGTTTAAAACGTTATCCGGAGTGACCTCCACAACTACAACTGAAGAGTCTAGAATACCCGTCGCAGTTCCAGCAGGAAGAGAATACCCTATCTGACTGGTTGTGGCCTCCAAAGATGTTGGTATTATAGGTGGATCCTCCTTCGTACAACATGATGATTTATAATTATTACTCACTATGCTGTTAGTATAACTAGACAACACAGACTCGTCACTAATACTACCATTTGTTATATTAGCTATAACCCCATTTATATTATATGCTATCAACATAGCAATCAAATGTCTACATTCCCAAGACAGAGATATAGTTCTCTGAGTTAACTTAAAACCACTAACAAACTTGTTAGTGTCAAAATACAATAATTTGTCACTATGACAACATGTCAATCTGCGAATAGTACTATTCAATTTAAAAATATAGTTATTTTCATCATACGATAAAGTATCAGAATACATATACAATATAATCGCTTTTCCGCACAACATCAGCTTTCCTACATTTAATTTTAATAAGGTATCCACACCATCCACTATGTTCTTTCTGGTAATACCAGTACTATTACCTAATAATAAAACCATTGTTGAATAATTATTTAGTGCAAAATCATCAATATTTTACACGATGTTTTTCAGATAAAATGAATGAAAGATTTCTTTAGAAAAAAACATTGCCTTTGTACGTATTTTTCTGTTCCGTTCTTCTTGTCTGTATTTATATGTGTGTGCATAAATGGTTAAATAATGATTACTATGACACTGGCTGTTTTAATGTTGGCAATAAGCTAACTGTTTCAGAAACTTTTATAGAGGATTTATAGCATGGGTGTAGATAAATAAATAAATAAAGTTTTCAACCACTATAGGTATAACTAAAATATATGTTCAAAGCTGCCCTTTAATATTTACGATTCCGACCTCTTATGATATGCATTATGCACTGTATCTGAGCAGTGAAAGCGAAAAGCCAATTAGAATATTCAAGCTGGTTCCAAGTATTGCTCGCTCTACTCTCCATTTGCAAAATGCACATGCATAGCTTTTATTCAGTCATATTTTATCAAAGAGAATGAATCCAACATGACATTATTTCTAGACTTAGCTGAGCAAAAAGGCCAAGTGCGAGTTGGACTCGCACACGTACCACACCTTACAATAAGACGTTTCTTGTATGAGGACGGGAGGGAGCCACTTTAAATTTTAACTTTGTTTTATTTGTCGTTATAGCGGCAATAGAATACACAATATGTAAAAACAACGGTTTATCTATCTATTACGGTTCATGATATAGAGCCCGTTGACAGACAGACGGACGGAGGCTTAGTAATAAGGTTCCGTTAGGCACCCTTCAGGGACGGAACCCCTAAAAACGACGCTATCCTACCTACACTGAATAACATCATTTTAAGGTTGAAAGCACTTTTAGCCGGTTTAACAATACCTATCAAATTAGCAATAATATAATATAATGAATGCAAATAAACAAGAACTTTTGGCTTGAAGCTCAACTAATGAATGACAGAGCAAGTTCTACCAATGGAATATTCTTCATAATTATAGTAACAAGGAGGCATAGGAGTCAAACTCAGTTCTTAATTTACTACGTGCTTATTTTTAAGCGTGTTGATACAACGGCACTAGTTACAAAATAAAATGGCGGGCCACAAAAAAAAGGCCATTCCGAGTGAAATGGGGAGACTTTCAAACAGGACTTGTTAAAAGATACCTATCGAAATAAACATCCTATTGTTAAAGCTTAACTCTATGTGCCGTAAAAGCTGCTTGAAAATTTAAATAACGAACAAATGGTAATTTTGTCATGTAAACGGTTGTAAGGTTGCACGTACGCAGCGAACGTTTGGAGGCTTCGGCGCAAGCGCAATCATTCCCAGCATATTATCTGCGGTTGGTGCGGACGCTGTTACGACCGCTGATTACTTCACTTTCTTCATAAACACCATGTAATGCTGCCATTATATGTAAAATAACTTTATCTATGAAATAATAAACAAGAAAGTGTGTTTAGATTAGCTTCAAGCCTTCGTATTCCTACATCTTGATAATCGTAGGTACAGAACCTTAGTCAAAATAATATTCAGATTTTTTTATGTAATTGTCCCACGACAGGACAACAGCATCTTCTGATACAGAGAAGGCTGACCACGATTGCGTGTTACATTGACATTTGCATGTGACACGCAAACGTGGTCAAACTCAAAACTACTTAATTTCTATCAGTAACTTACTTTTTAATTAACATAAAATCATCGCCAGAGAAACGTACAAGTCCAATCAGCTAACCAATGATCCACGATGTGAATGTATTACACAATGACACAGATAAAAATTTTATAGTTCTTCTAGCTTGACAGCCAGTCTGCTTGGTAGATTGATGGATGGTGGTCGATCGTTACTTATCTACGCCTCAAGGTGGGTTGAGTTCATCACTAAGCTTCACAAAAGAATACCTACGTCAATTCATTAAGATTTTGTGAAAGGTATTTTTCAAAATTACTCACTTTTTGCCAGTGTATTTTTCGTGCTATGTTGAGAATAGATACCTAACTATGTAGGTAATTATTATTTTGAAAAGTACCATTCGCGAAATTAATGCGAAAATAACGAGGGATTGCACATAAAAGATTTGCGTTTCCTTGCACAACTGTTTACGTACTAAAAATGCACATTAAAGCTATTCTCAAAACATCAAAATATAACAAATAAAGACTGCAATATTTTCGAAACAACTGACGCGACCCACTAACACATTCTCTTGCCTAAGCTAAGGTTATGTAACACAAAATGCTCATAACTCGAGACGAATGTTTAGAACTGAGCACAAACATACGGTCGTTTAACTTTGTCAAAAGCTAGTTTCGTTAATATCCTTTTTTGGAAGGCAGCTATTCAGAATTTATGGTAATAAATTGCTAAAATGGACTTCATTTGAATTTGCTATTATATACTATTTCAAGGACGTTTTCAATTTGTTTCTCAACGAGTAAAAGTTGTGTTTTGATTATTTAGACAATGAATTCACGATTTGATTTGTATAGAAGATTTTAGTCGAACAGAGGTAAAATTTGCCTCACAAGAGTTAATATTTATGACCTACTACGTCATCTCAGAGCTCTTGAACGATATCTCATTTACTCCATTGTTTGTACAGTGTCCCCGTCATAATAAGAAGAATAAAACTAAGAACCGAATAACCCTTTTGACTTTGTTATGCTTTGCTCGGTTCGACCGGCAAGTGAGGAGGGAAAATGGAAAGATAACGACCTTGACATTTGACCCACAAAGTGTATTGGATGACCAAACATACGTTCGTCGTTCGTTGACGCTCTCTTAGCAAACATGTGCTAACCATTTACACATAAGCATTTCATTGTTTATGTTCTAGGTATTATGTTTTTCGCTTAGATGTTTTCCGAGATAAAGAAAAAAAGTAGTGCATATTTGACAGGAATTTAGCTGCAAACGCCGTAACGAACTTAACTAACATAGAAAAAGGAAATAAGTTTTTTTTTTACAAAATCTTTCATAACTTTATGTATTTTAAAAAGAAACAAGTTTTTAAATGAATGTTCTTGCAGAAAGATACACAGCTTTTTAAAATATTTAACGCTAAAGATCGTAATAAGTAAAATGGGACACCACTAAAACGAAGCATTATTTTTTATTTAAAATATATACATTATTTTAAATAGTATAAAAGTTTTTTGTGATCTTTTTCCGGTTTTTTTTCACTCAACCAAAATAAGACTGCTTAAAAGAAATATAGTTATTCAGCTGTTATTAAGCTGCTGGGGAGTTTGTTGCGCCACTTCTTCTTCCCAGCTAAAGCACTAGGAAGTGGTGAAGGGTGGGCGTTTTTGGGGGACTGTCTTATGTGATTTTGACGTTCGAAAAGTGCTGGTTCTCAGCCTAGTTTGAATAAATGACTTTTGATTTGATTTGATTGTCGACGTTGAGATTTCGGCTGTATTTCAGCAAACGATAAAGTGATTTTGAACTTTAAAGTTAACTTTTACATCTCTCTCCGTGTATATAAACTTACCTCCTACGTTTGGACAATAAAGCAGTGTCTAATTCATATTGCCATCAATAAGCTTGACTGGGTTTTAAACCGTAAACCCTCCAACAAACATCATTCTTTACCTTGAGGTTACTTCCAAAGACTTAATTAGATATTAACAAAGGGGACCCCATCCATCATGCATGTTTTTGTGTAAAACCCTACCTTACGCGGTTACTGTGTAATTATTACTAATCACTAAAGGTAACTCCTATCCTCAATGTTGCCTTTACCGGTTTCGCAAAATCTACGGGTGGTGACGTCAAACTGCTTATGATATGTAAAGAGTACCGAAATGTAAGTATATATCACAAAAAACTTGCGTACCTAGTCAAACCACTTGTGGAGGTCAGAATTAAATCCTACCTAGGTGTATTGTTTTAAATAACGTGGCATTCAGTGGTAACCTAGAAAGGGCAATGATTGTTTATCTTGCAAAACAACAAACGCACATGTCCCAACATTCACAAAATGGAAAAAAAACCTATGAACACAACAATAATTGTGTGAAAATCGTTGAAGACATTCTTATTGTTATTGCTTTAGGCACTCCCATTCTCCCGGTTTTTCTAATGAACGAATTACCTCATAATTGCGCTGACTCACGCCTCACGCCGTAACAACTATGACCAAAAACCAAAATAATTATAATCTATTTGATAGTTGGGAACTACAAATAATAAACAACGCAAACTTTCATCTATCTTAAACTCGTTAACGAACACATGGCGGTAAGAAAAGTATAATAGGTAAGTAGTTACATCTTATACCATACCACTTTTGACCAGATAATGTAACACAAAGGAAAGTTCTTAAACAATATGCAATTACATTACTCACCGACTCGTTTCGCCGAAATATGTCTTGTCGAATAATTAAAAGGCACATAAATTATCTCGTCAAGATTCTCGGCCAGCTCTGCAGGAAGCTTGTTCCCTGCGTGGATCTCGTCCAAACATATCACATTGTCAGATTTACATCTATCACTAGACACTGTCGTTAACTCACGATACACTTCTGCATCAACTATGTCGTTATCTTTATGTAACACTTTTTGCTCTTTGTTCTCATACACTAAATTTGCTACACCTTCTAAATTGTCTTGGCAACTCTTCACCGCAGCTACTCTTATTTTATATACACCGGGTGCTCTTTTAGCTTCCACAATAAAATCAACTCGCTCTCCTCTGCCTAACTCAACCGAGTTCACACGTTCCGGCTCAATTTTGTGGCCGTCTAAAGTCACGACTAGCAAAACATGATGTTCAATTGAAAATGTAATAGGACAGCTTTTTGATCCCCCTCCGTAAGCCAAACGGAATCTATATCTTTTTCCGTATTCTACATTGAATGAAGACTGGGGAGCGTCAGGGGATTCAGATGATATCCCTTTACCGTTTATGAGAAGAGATTCGGCGTTCGGGATGCGCGATATCACTCCCGCTAGCGGTCCCATTGAATGACCCCATTCAGACACGAATATTGTGTGTTCAGATGCGTCCACATCATATAGCTTCTTAAGAGGGTCTAAACGCGGAGACTGGCGCACAACGAAGGCTCCCGCAAGACCGTCGGCAGCATCAGCAGCCGAGTGTGCGTGGTACATGTGCGTGCCCACAGCTGATGCGCGGAATTTATACTGAAATGTAGTGTAAGCGGGCTGAGGGCACTGGGTCAGCATGGGAGCTCCGTCCATAAAGGGAGTCTCCTTCTGTGGTTGGCCTCGCCAGTGGATAGAGAGCGCATGTGCGGGAGCTCGATGTACCACATCTACGACAAGGATGTCGTTATGGCAGACGTGCAAGGTGGGTGCCGGCAGCGCCCTGTTGGCGACCAGCACGCCACGCTCCCGACCATCCGCAGATATGCAAGTCGCAGGACAATCACCACCGTCCTTCTCTGTGCAAGTACCGCAGGATCTGTGATACAGACAAGTTTGATTTTAGAGTGGAGTAATATGAGAAATGTAAAGCATGGTACTTAATTGCTTGGTAATTAGCATTTCGAAAGGTGCAAATAAAAAACGTGTGAGTTACAGATGATAGACAAAGATTAAGTGGCTTCGGATAAAAACCGCGTATCATATGGTTGTGAAAATTATGGCTTACTTGCTAAGCGTCTTGTAGACCTCGATGACTAGTTTCACACGGCATATCATTGGCCAATCCAACTCGTGGCATTCTCGGTCACAGTTTTCGAAATACTCCTCTGTAAAGAATGAAAATCAATTAACATAAGACTGTATGTGTACGTCAAGTGTACAACAGATGTCAACAAACGTATTTGTTAATAATTAAAAATTCAAGGTATTAGAAGTTGATGTAACATCATTGATTGAAGTTTCTTTGTGAACTCGTCTTCACGATCGATTCCACGAACATTATAAACGGTGATCGATTACAAAACGTATCTTTTATGTTCCTGCAATGGTAGTTACTTCCGTAGAAGGTATCGCTTTCTGCAGATCTTTAGCATTGTAATTCTAATATTAACTTCCAGAACCTAAGTGATTTGAGTGTTACTAATCCATACTAATATTATAAATTCGAAAGTAACTCTGTCTGTCTGTCTGTGTTTCACGCCTAAACCACTGTACGGATTGCGATAAAATTTGGCAAGGAGATAGATGGCATCCCGGGGTCGGACATTGGCTACTTTTTATCGATATACCACGCGGGCGAAGCCGCGGGCGGAAGCTAGTACAAAATAAGTAAGAATTGGTTTGTGGATCTTTATTTTTTGTATTAGCCGATAAGAATACAAAACGTAAATATAGAACAGCTGATGGTCCTCTGCGCAAATGTGAATAGTGATTTAGACTGGGTCAACCCGATATTTTAATTAAAAAAGAAATAACTTAAGTATTACCTGGCATTGGCGTATAATGAACGACGACAAGAACTCCGGCTAGTATTACAATTAACACTAATATCCTCTGCAAGGACATGAGCATGTAATTTGGCTTCACCATCGACACTTCACGCACTTGAGCGACCTCCTTTTCCGACTCCATGATTAATGAGAAAAACTTAATCGTCTATGGTCCAATACGAGATTACATGTTTGTTTTTAAAAGTTATGTTCGGATTATGAAAGTGAGAGGTTTAACGTTCGCGACTACGCGAGTCGACCACGAACTGGCGACTGGTATGGTCGTGGGCCGTCGCCTGCGACAGTTGCAACATCGTGCACCACCATGTTTCGCGGCATTGCAAGAGGTTCGATTGGGCCTCCAATTCGGAAGTAAATTGACGGGCAGCAGAATGAACTCTCTCTGCAAGTTACGCAATTTAATATTGTGCAAGCGTTATATTAATTTCCACCATGCTGACCACTTACTGTGATATTACGTGCTACACAGCCCAATGCAATATTCGCGAACTAATTAGTAATTAAATACAAATACCAAAACTATCAGCGAGTTTAATTATTCAATGACACCGTTGCGTCTTTCAAATATTTTTTAGAGAGTGGGTATCCATCATCTATTGATTGATAATTCCATCTCATGCGCTTGTTGCTGTCTGAGTATATTATTATTGGTACCTACATCTGAGATCTCACCGTAGTTTCTCAAATCTATATTGCACATTGGGCCCCGACAGACGGTTGGCAGTCATTTGTTTTTTAAATATTTAGCCAAATGCTTCCTTTGAAACACCGGCAAAGAAAAGCTAATAAAAAAAAGCGGTCAAGAGCGCGTCGAACGAATAGGGAAGGTTTCCGGAGTTAGAATGAATATTTACAAATGCACAGTATTGTGGTTTTTTTTTATTGACCGTAAAAATAAGTATGTATTTTTAGATTATTTTTAAATAAAAAAAAAGGATGTTCATGCAGTTGCACACGAAATCATTCCATGTCTCACAAACTACTGGCTAAAATAAAAAAGTTGCTTAAAAACATGATCAACCTCAACCGCATAAATAAAATACCTATGTGAATTGTTTTTTTTTTTCATTCCACAATTATATGTATGGTACTAATAGACTCCCCATTAGTCCCCACATGTAACACCCCTAATTATTTTTTTCGTAGGTAATTTTACCAACCATTGCCCTGGTCTCGTCTAGTAACTTAGCGGGAAAAAATCTGATCAGATGATGTAATTTCTAGGAACTGGTGATACCAACTTGTAAACAACCATCCCCAGTTACCGAATACCAAAATCTGATTACCTACTTTAATCACCTCGTTAAGGTACTTTATCCGGGGTGAAAGTTAAGTGGTAAGGGGGAGTTCGATTAGCATTTGCCAATCAGTTGCATTTTTAGCACGGCGGACGAAAAGACGGACGTTACGAAATTATAAGGGTTTCATTTTTGCCATTTGGCTACGGATCCCTAAAAAGACCTAGGCTGAAATATAAAAAGTTTAGCAATTGGATTTAATAAGTGTGAGGTAATGTCCTAGATACAAGTAGGCCGATAGTGTTTTATGTGTAACACGGCCTATGTAGGTAGGTATACTTCATTATTATATTATGTACTAACGGAACACTTGTTACGTTTGCCGATAAACATCATTATCAAATACAAGTCTGCTTACCACGGGCAATTTAACAGTCGTAAAGCATTGTAATAACCACTGCGCCTGACATTAAGTGCGAAGGAATGCAAGTGACAAGAAAGGTGTTAGGTGTGAAGGTGGATGGAATATGTTAAAGAAGTCCATTATAAAATACAATAGACGTACCTAGATATATTAGGTCCCCCCCCTATGAAATCAGCGTTTTGTATGGGGAATTTTGAAGAACTTGCATTTTTCATACTAAGATTTAGAGTGAGAGAGATTCTTAATTTATATAACAACCATGAAGCATGAACACTACACTAATGTTATAAAACTTTTATGCACTAATGTTTAGAAACTAAGTTAACGTATGCCACTTAGATTAGGCTACAAAAATAAGTTTTGGCTAAGTTAAAAAAAAAATAGTGGTCATTTCTGCTAACAAAATGAGGAGTCATTTTCAGGTATTTTATATGTTTAGAAAACTATAAATAATAAGGTTTTTTTACTATTGGTAGTTGTCATTATTCGATAAAATACCAAGCAGTTGATGAATATTTTAAATCTTAGAAGTGACGAGGTTCCCTATTTGTGAGAAAAAAACGCCAATTTCATAGGTTACCCAATATTTAGTAACCAATTCCGCTTAACTATTCTTCAAGAGTCATAAAAACCCCAATAAGAATTCCTCTCAGGATGACGGCGACGACGTGCGATTTGATTCACTCTGCGTCCAGCGCTCGGTGTGGCAACACGTCGTGTTCTGGTTTGCAACTGGTCAATCGTCATCCTGAGGATGCCTCGTTGAGAGGTGAAACATATCGATTTCTTACAGGGTTTTTTATGACTCTTGAAGAACTTAAGCGGAATAGGTTACTAAATATATCTACGTCTATTGTATTTTTTTTTTGTGTTAAAGATGATATTGCTGCCCACAGCGGAACAAAGGCATCTTTTCATAAATGGAGCATTGATCACCATACTTGCTCAAGACGGGTTGGCGATTTCAGACTTAACTGTATTAACTGCTAATCCAGGTTTTTCCACGATGTTTTCATTCCCAAATGTCAGCAATGTCCAAGATAAACTCAGACAGTAGGTACATAATAATTATGAATTTAATTAGTCACACAAAAATCCTTTGTGTAGCGATGAAAAAAAAAATGGTTTCTTATATACTGATTCTCGAGACATATCGATTAAACATAATTAGAGAGTTTGTAATCGACGACTTATCTACATTGCTTAAAACTGATTCTTACGGCATAAACTTTTATTACAAGTAAGTACGAGAACGAAACGTCAAAACGGACTTCTTAGATTGTCGCGAGTGTAGTATACCTACTTGCCCGGATTTGAACCTTGTACACACGGCTACTCAGTATAAGCTGACCTCGTATTGTACGGAAATCCTGTACAATGCGAGATCAGCATAAACTGGAAATGTATAGCTTGATGTGTAGCCGTGTGTACATACATGAGAGGCGAGGTCTTAACACTGGGCCATCACGACTTTAATTTAACTTCGATCATTTCAGCATTATATGATATTTTTCAAAGTATATTAGTGTTAAGTATTCTTGTGCGATGACACATTTCGCCATATTTTGGCATACAAATATGAATAGAAAGGCTAAAAAAAATGAAGTGAAAATAGTCTTTTGTAGCTGACTGTACGAATAGCGAAAGTCGGTGCCCAAAATAAAGTTCAATCAAAGGCATCGACTTAGCAATTTATCAAAGTAGGTAGTTTCTTATAAATATTCTAGTAGGTACTTAATATACGTTGTGTGTTTTTGCGCGATTGTTGATTGATGTTTGTACCGGATCCGGATCCGAACCGGACCACAGGGTACTTTAAAGCCTCTCCCCCACAGGCGCGTTTTTATTGCGCGATAGGTATTATAACGCAAGCGTTATTTCGATAGCTGTTTTCAGTGTCTTCATTTTGTATTAGGACGGCCACGAAGTTAGGTACACATTGCTGCGATAATAACGATGCAATAGAAATAGGACGCTTGCGGTCCTCCGTCCTATGATATTCCAATACCTAGGTATGTGTTCTTAGAACATTATGTATTAGGAGCTAGGACGCATGCGATTTGAAACTGATGAGATTGACAGAGATTGTTCCTTGTAAGTGCACGCAGCCTGTAATAACTAACCGACAAAAATCCATCTATTCTAATTGATCTTTCCATGTATGGTAGGGTTTTGTAATGACATGACCACATCCTCATTCAAACAAATAGAGATAGATTATTATAGGTACTCTTTGAGAGATAGTCAGTAATGTACCTACCTTATATCCCTACCTCCTTACGAAATAACTACTTCAGGTTATTAACAGGCAGTGCCCAAAAAAAATGATTACAGCCATTAGTTCGTTAAATATAAACCAATTTTCTTTTTTCTTTGACCCCTTAAATGTCATCTTTTATGTTTTTCGTTACATTTCTGCCTGTTACCTCTTTTTCAAATGAATATTTACATGTAAACATTTATATAAGTACGATATGATAACTAAAAATCTTTAAAAACCTAATCTCTAAACCCTTTTTAAATGCGATAAGATAACTAAAAAGTGTTTTCATACGTGGTTCCATTCGTAAATTCTTAAAAAGTACGTATCCAAGTATTAAAAAAATGACGTATGTCTTGTGACAGTGACAGTAGTGTCAATTGTTTGTTTTGTTCGCCCGTTCGCCGTAATTTGTGTGTTGCGTGCTTTTTCGAATAAAATTGTAAACTATATATTTTTGAATAAAAAGTTAATTAACCAAAGCATAACAATTATATATCAATATGGAGATAACAAGGAATAACTTTGTAGATGAACTGGAGAATATAAAGAAAGACTTGGCGAAGTCCTGTTTTGTTGGTTTTGATGCCGAATTTACTGCACTTTTAACTGGAGAATGCTTTAAACACAGGTAAGCAATGTACTGACTAGTTTGTACTGAAAACCGATGTCATCAGTCATCAACATCAGCTAAGACATCAGCCCCTAACCATGCACAACTATTACACACATGTTCTGAACCATTTTCCAAGTCTGCTTGATGTAAAGAATGATAATCTCGTATCTTATTAAATTTTTAAACCTTTTTAATGATCGTCTAGTATAGAATCTTTTTATTAAGTACTATAAAATACCTTAAATATTGTCTTGACGAATTTTTTTATTTTATGTCATTCATTACACTCAGTAAAATTAAGTATGTATTTGTATCATATTACTGCGTGTACATAAATTAAAATAAAAAATTAATTCGAAAAAGAATATATTACTACAACGGTTATTTTACGTTCACTAATAGTTGCCCCATTCAAGCCTAAGCATTTAGCCGTTCATACCAATAACCATTACAACACCTCATTTCAGATTATTTGACACAAGTGAAGAGAGATACAACAGGATAAAGAATGAAGTCAGCAAAATGATAATGACACAGGTTGGACTCACAATGTTCCAGTACATCAGAGATGAGGACTCGTACATAGCTGTCTGCTACACCTTCCATCTTTGTCCACAAGTCTTCTGTGCCATTGACCAGTCATTTATCTTCCAAGCATCTACGTTAAACTTTCTTTGTAAACATAAGTTTGATTTTAATAAGGTAAGAGAACTAAAACTGCAATCAGTTTATCCTATCTTCATTCGTTTTAAACTTTTTGGGAATAGCACTCCAGGAGCTACAATGAATAAATCTCATAAATACTCTAATATGTATTATTAATGATGTGTAAAAGTGTTTGTACAAACATACTTGCAGAATTAAATCATTTATAAATAAAAATAATATAAAAATTGATGATAATGTAGGAAATATTTTTATTATAATAGATATAAGGTAGGATATGGTTTAACATTGCATTGTATGTATCACCTCATGTACCCATATTCAAGCAAATAGATGATTTGGATTTGATTTACTGGGTTGTTGGGGTCAGATAGGCTGTAGAGTTAGACTGGAAGCCGACCCCAACATATTTGGAAAAAGGCTAGGCAGATTGATTGATCTAATTTGATTAACATAGCAGTGGGGAATTTCAATAGGTGATGCAAAAATAAAGACTTTATTACGTTTTTTTTACCTCATAAATAAATCATTGCTATATAGGATTTTTTTTTACTTGAGCTTTTTGTTTAGATGAGGTATTGCTGTCACCGGTTTTTTATACCATACCATTAGTATGCTTTTTAATTTGTGAAAGCTTGGAAATGGCAACATTCATTATTAACCTATATTGATAATAGACTAAGCTTTCTGCAGAATAAATACCATTGTTTAAATCTTGCCCTCATACCAAATTTAACCCCTGTTTGAGCCACAGGGGTTAAATTTAAAAAATCCATTCTTTGTCTGATACCCTCCTAGAAAATGTCAATTCTGTGGCTTAAGCTATGTATTTTATGTGAGACTGACAGTTGCAACACTGTGTAAGAGTACAGATTTGATAATTTAATTCAATAAAACAAGAGGAAAATATTAGAAAATTCCAGATTTCTCATTTTCAACCCCACTGTGGCTTGTATGACAACTTCTAATGGAAAACATAGTAATCGTTGCTATTGATATACTGTTTCAGTTCACATATGAAGGACTTCCATATTTGAGCAAAGTGGAAGAAGCAACAGTTAGGCAGAATATAAAAGAGAAGGCGCTGTTCAATGACCTCACAAGAATGCTGAATATGGATGAAGAAAAGCAATTACAGCAGTACTACTCTCAAGTTTCTAAGTAAGTACTTATTTCACTTAGATTCATTTTCTATAATGTGCAAAACAAAAGAAGAAAAAAACGAATTTACCGTAATGCTGGCAAAATTGGAAATTCCAACAAAACTGTTAGGGTCATCAAAAAAAAGGGTATGCTAGCAGGCCAGACACAAAAGTCGCAAAAAAAAATTATTATGGGAATCTTTATCAAGGGACTAAAGTAGTGGCTCAATTATTGATGACTAGATTCTTATGTTGCTATGCAGCTGGCTATTTCAGGATCAAGATTGAGATTATTAATCTCAGTAGGTTGTCGCGGGCCACCGGCCGTTGACTGCTAGGCTGTACCAACATAACCAATTATGGAGTAAGCTGTATGATTTGTCTTGCTGACATGCTTAGTGCTGTCTTCAAAATAAGAACTATTGGAAGCTCATGTCTAATATAGCTGCCTGTTGTGGAGTCGGGCTTATACCTCTTCTCCTCGGGTCGTAAATCCAAACTAATATTATAAATGCGAAAGTAACTCTGTCTGTCTGTCTGTCTGTCTGTCTTTCTGTCTGTCTGTCTGTCTGTCTTTGCTTCACGCCTAAACTACTGAACCGATTTGTGTGAAATTTGGTACAGACATAGTTTGGAACTTGAGAAAGGACATAGGATAGTTTTTATTACAAAAAATAAAATAAAAAATAAAATTTATTCCGGACATACAGCGCCATCTATTGGTCAAGAGTCGGCATCAATTCAGTACTGAAAATTCATCGGAAAAATGTAAATAAATAGTAAAAAGGTATGAAAAATATAATATAATACAACTTTTAGTACATAGAAAATGCTCTAACGGAGTATAGATAATTCTATTAGTACTATATGTCGAGTTGGTGATCGCGCAATGGTGTCGATCGTTACACGAGTTCGGTTCATGTTATTGTTTTAATTCACTGAAAAAAGTAAATAAATAGTAAAAAGGTATGAAAAAAATAATATCAATATAATAAAACTTTTAGTACAAAGAAAATGCCCGAACGGAGTATAGATAAATAATCCGAGTTGTCACTATGCTCGATAGATGGCGTTGGGATCGAAATAGATCGCGCTATGGTTTCGTTACACGCATTTGGTTGGGTATCGGCCGAGCGCTTCGGTACTGTCGTGGAATAATGGATTGATGATCGTTTCGTAAATTTAAAATTGGTAAATAAAAGGTTTATTTATTGGGTTGTCTGGTGGTTGTTTTCAAAATAGGTTCCGTTAAATCAAAATAATATTTTGAAAATAAGGGAAAAATAACAGTTTCGCCTTTTTCGATCGGCAATAACGGCTTTAATGCCCTAAGTGAGTATACATATCTTCAATTCAAACGCAGAGCTCATTATGATGATTTTTGAAGAGTTCCCTAGAATATCTTCCACATTTCGTTTTTGAAGAGATACCGCGAGATCGGGAACTATGTGGGTAAAACCAAAAATCTGCCGGAAGTCACTATTCCACGCGAACGAAGTCGCGGGCAAAAGCTAGTGACTAATATGTGTGTTTAGGTAACTGGGAACTCATTATTAAACCACCAGAAAAGAATGCGTTTCAATATTCCTTCTGCTATAATATTGACTTGACAGTAGCTTCCGCCCGTGGCTTCGCCCGCGTGGTATGTCGATAAAAAGTAGCCTATGTCCTTTCTCAGGCTCTAGACTATCTGTGTCATTATATCGTACATAATTTCAATTAAATCGGTTCAGTCGTTTTGGCGTGAAAGCGCGACAGACAGACAGAGCACTTTCGCATTTATAATATTATTAGTAAGGATTATTCTGGCAATAAAAATAGCTCCTCTTAATTACAGATGGCTGATTAGAAGTAAAGACGAGACAATGTACCTGGATGTGGACAGCCCAGTGTTCCGGTACATCGCACACGTCGAGCTGCGGATGCGCTTCCCAGACATACTCACTACGGATAGCTTAGGTAATAGTAAGAAGGTAATTTGTGCTAGTAGCTGACTTTTTTTATATTGCTTCTTATGTTAGAGACATAAATTAATGTACTAGTAATATAATGTTTTTATTTAGTTTATCAACTTCAAAGTAACGGCGCAGGTATCTTATATTTAGTTTATAAGGGACTAATTTACTTATTAGGTATATAAACTAACAAACTATACTAACTATTTACATTATACAGGCTATAAGGGTAAACACTCTTTTCATTCAAACCATGGGTAGTTGACCTAAATATAAAATAAATGACCGAACACAACAAAAAAAAAACGTCATTTTCATTAAAAGATTTTAAAAAGTTTCTATCCGTCACCGTGCTCTCTAGCGAAACAGCTGACTGACTGAGGGAGGGGTCGCGCTCGCGGCCGGTCAGGTCACATCTCGCACCCCCCGCCCGTGTTGAGACGCAAGTTCGTTGCCCTCGGCAACGAACTTGCGTCTCTTGTGGTAAAATGTTGATTTAAAAAAAAGTTGTAATTTTCCATTGATTTTACGTTCTATAAATGAAACAAAACCACTGGTTGCAAGGATAACGGTGTTTACCCTAACACCCTGTATACTAAATTAAATTACTGATTAAAACTAATTATACAAATAAACAATTAACTAAAATATGGCGTCGACAAATTCCTCCGCATTGCTGTAGGCTGCTAATATACCCAAGAGACAGGCGGCATTGCCACGTTGTGTGGCAATGTTTATCAGAGGATAAGCATTGCCGTACAACGTGGCAATGCCAAGGTAAAAGCCAGCCCTTGGGTCACGGGAAGTGTCAAATAGCCGTTTGGAGATTTCGTGAAACAAGCTATGAGCACTCGAACCCCACGGCCCTAGGGTTTCAACCCCAAACGGCTCGAAAATATAATTACCTATAGGGCTGTTGCCGCAAAGTAGTTGTAGCATGTTGCAATTATATTAACTTTCAATACACTCAGCGGCAGTGGGACCTTTTAGGGCTTCGGTCACATTTACTGCTGGTGAGTGTATTATGTACACTTGGGAGAAAATAAATCGAGCCACTTCCTTTTTTCACGCATTGTGGTTATTATTTTTAGTATTATGGAACGCATCGATTCGAAAGATATATCGCCTAAAAGGTTGTTTAATAGCCTTTACAATGAGGGTAAATGATTGAATAATAACCTTATTGAATGATAAATTATTGGCTCTGAAAGAAAAATGGTAATGTTGATAGAAAATTTAGTAGGCTTAGAATAGTCCATAAAAACAATTAAAAACGAAAGTATTGCAAAAAAAATATTCTTAATAGCTGGTATTACCCCCCGTGCCCTGATGCATTCTTGTAGTCTTTAAGTCATCGGTCTGATCAGCGTTACGATGACATATTGTGGTATGTTCTCCCACTCTTCAAGCACAGCGAATTTAAGCTTGGGAATGGATGAAACAGCGGGAACCCTGGCTCGGACTCTCCGTTTTAGCTCGTCCCATAGGTGTTCGATCGGGTCCGAATCTGGGCTTCGGGCTGGCCACACCATTTGTTGAATTCCGATCGCTGATAAGTACTCCGTAACGATCCGCGCGGTATGAGGTCCCGCATTGTCATGCTTAAACAAGAAATTTTCTCCGATAAAACCAGCATACGGCATTACGTGGTCTTTGAGAATGTCAGTTATGTATCGGTCAGCTGTTAATCCACGTCTATCACTTCCATCGTAGACGGGGTTGACGAAGACAAGTTTTTCTCCGTTTTTACGTCTAGAGAAATTCCTCCCCACACCATACAAGAACCACCGCCAAAATTAACAGTTTCTCGAATGCAACATTGGGCAAATCTTTCACCAGATCGTCTATACACTCGGTTTCTCCCGTCATTGCTAAAAAGACAGATTCTCGACTCGTCAGAAAACAAAACTGACCTCCAGTCTTCTAAAGTCCAATCAATGTGTTCTCGAGCAAACTCCAGGCGAGATCGGCGGTGAGCTACAGTTACTTTGAACCAGTTGCCGGTTTGTGTGATGTTAAATTTTGTTCCTTTAGTCTTCTTCTCAATGTCCACCTACTAATTTCTACACCTCGTACGTCACGTAACGCTAGCTGTAGCTGAACAGCATTAAGACCCCGGTCGCGCAACGAACTGGTTGCAATAAAGCGGTCGTCACGTTCTGTAGTTGCCCGTGGTCTGCCGGTTCCAGGTCGCCGAACAAAAGCACCAGTCTCCAGATACCTGCGGTATACCCGCTGTACCTTTGAAAGACTCAAATGAAGTCTACGTGCCACTTCACGTTGTCCGTGTCCAGCCTCAAGTAAAGCTACAACTTGGGCAGCTTCCATCGGTGTAGTATCCATTTTATCAGGCTATTTGATTTCACAGACACAGATACAGTCAACAATAACACGTCAATATGGGTATAATTTACAAAAACCCCAATATAACCTTTTTTTAATGCAGTACAATCAAAACGGCATAAGCAAATTAAATGCAATAATTTTATTCTACCCTTTAAACTTTAATTAAAAATGTAAATTTGACAACTAACTACCCTCATTGTAAAGGTTATTAAACAACCTTTTAGGCGATATATCTCTCGAATGATGCGTTCCATAATACTAAAAATAATAACCACAATGCGTGAAAAAAAGTAGTGTCTCGATTTATTTGCTCCCAAGTGTAGTTAGGAATAGTTAGTGGGGGTTGGTGGATACCAACCCCCACTAACTATTCCTAACTACACTGGTCTAACTATATGCAGCTGGATAGCTGCATATAGTTAGACTGGAAGCCGAACCCAACACAGTTGGGAAAAGGCTCAGCAGATTGATCAGTAGTTAGTGCTTGTGGCTAAATAATAAAACAGCCGCAGGGGCGATCGAAGGTAAGGCAACGTTTGCCAGTGTCGGTTCGTAGATGGGTTGCCATCCATTACATATTGAGACCCCTCCGTGTCTCGGAAAACACGTTAAGCCGCTGATCCCGACTGTCATTCGTAGATCTTTGACAGTCGTTACGGGTCGTCAGAAGCCCGAAAGTCTGACAACCAGTCTTACCAAATGTTTGATGTATTGCTACCCCAAACATTATATTTTTTTAAGGTTCCGTACGTTCCGTCGGTTGCACAAAAGGAACCCTATTACTAAGCCTCCGCTGTCCGTACGTCCATTCGTCCGTCTGTCTGTCAGCGGCCTGTATATATTTTCGTCGTTTTTTTATAAATATTGTACGGAACCAGAACTCTTCGTGTGCGAGCCCGACCCGCACTTGGCCGATTTATTTTATACCTGTTTTATTTTAATTTTCAGATTCTCATATACAGAGATAAAAACGTGGAAGGTGCAAACAATACTCCGATGGCGACACTCGAAGACAACCTGATGAGCCATCTACTAGGCTTCTCACAAATCATTGCACTGCTAGAGGCCTCACAGAAACCCATCGTAGGACACAACATCTTCCTAGACACCGTACTCCTACACAATCAGTTCATAGGACCTCTACCTAACCAGTATTCAGAATTCAAGAAAAATATTCATAAAATGTTCCCCAGTATCTATGATACTAAATATATATCACATGCAATGGCAAAGAAACTCAGCTATCATGAGGTGTGGAAATCAAACGCTTTACAAGAGTAAGTTCGAAGAGTATTTTATTTTGTAAATAGTTACCTACAGCTTATTTTGTTTTACTTCCTGATTAATTGAATAAAAATATTTTGTAACACAAATGCGTTCATAAATACTGACTATGTTTATATAGCACTCGCTCAATTATATCATTATAACTTTAAAGCCACTGAATCGTCGTATGAAAATAAACAGAACAAGATTAGTGGTTCTCGTTAAAATATTCGAAAAACATCGAAATAAATAATTCTTAAAAGCTATTATCCGTATAGATAAATAAATAAATAAAGAGCCTGGTAAAAATGCTATCACTATACAAATCGTGGGAAAATAATCTAAAATAAAGTACGCAACGTTTATTGATCGTTTGATAACGTTTTTATTATTATTTTTTCCAGTTTATATGAATTCTTTTCGGAGGGAAAATGCAAGAAGTTGCAGAATGGCATTAATTTCATAAAATTGAGCAGACCTTTTAATGTGAAACAGTCGTATCATGAAGCGGGTTGGGACTCATTCTGCTCAGGTAATGTATTCCTATTGATAGCTTTCAAATTGGATTGATCTATACAAGCGTATCTCCAAAATCTGAAACATTACATCGTTTAGTAAAAAAGAGATAGAAAATACGGTGATTTGCGGCAAACATGACTCAAAGAATTGACAAATACACGAAAATAACAAGTTGGGGGAAAATATCCGTCACATTCACGCAAAACGGCCATCGCTCAGCATAATGCTGCGACCCTATGCGAGACAGAGCCCCAGCGCTGGTTTTCAGCGACACGTCAACGCCGGTTGCGTTGACGTGATGTAATGGTCTGTCTGTCACAACAATACATGCACCTTAATATCACACAGACAGCATGAATTATGGCTTAACGGCCACTAAAATTGCGTTAGACATTTAGAGCCTCTTAAACTACATAGTTCGCTGGACATTTATCATATTCTCACAATCAAATACAGTTGAAATAACCTTCAATTATGTATTCCACCTGAAAGTTTATAACCTTCATATATTTTTTGTGTAGGCTACTGTTTTATTCGCCTGGGTCATTGGTCGGCGTGTGAGAACCGAGGCAGCTACCGACCGGTGGGGCCCATTGAAACTTTGTCTGCGCTGGCGCCGTACTACAACAAAGTCAACGTCATACGCGGCGCTATACCGTATATGGTGAGATTATCTATCTATAAAATCCCATTGTCTCCTCTCCCTTAAAAAAAATATTATAGACATATCGAGACATAGCGGAATATTTAGTAACCGAATCGGTTAACTATTCCTCAAGAGCCTCAAGCGCTGGATGCAGAGACCAGCCGCGCAAACAGCCAGCAGCGCTGAACTTCTCTGCGTCCAGCGCTCGGCGAGGCAACACGTCGTGTTCGGGTTCGCGACTAGTCAATCGTCATCCTGAAGATGCCTCGTTGTTAGGTGAAACACGTGTCGATTTCTTACAGGGTTTTTTTATGATTTGAGGAATAGTTAAGCGAAATAGGTTACTAAGTATTTCACGTCTATTGTATTTTATAATGGATTTCCGCAGTCACGCCTGAATCAATTAACTATCTTTCCTCTCCCTAAACAATCTCTCACAATGACCTTACATCTATCGTCAAACAATATAGACATCGCGATTTGATTGATCATTTATCGACGACACTTGGTTTCTCTCCACCATGCCAGCTATAAAAGACGCGCTGAAATCACACGACGAAAGATGCGTAGCGTTTGTGCTCAGAATTATGATGGAATCCTATCCCCGTCACTGTTTTATTTATAAGTTTTTTCTAATACTATTTTGAACGTTCCCCAGATGTTAGTATTAATCATTTTATACGTTTGTCCAGTTTATGATGAGGTGTGCTATTGAACCCACTATAGAAACTTTACATATTAATCCCTCCCCGAGCTAAAGGGACTATTATACCATCATAAACATAACATGTAAAAAAAGTCTCGCAACGCACAACGACCTCACAACGTTTTACGGTAGACGAACTCGTCTACCGTAAAACGTTGTGAGGTCTAATGTAAAACGAAGTCGGTTAATTTATTCAGTACCTGCCTATGGGGGATCTATCCAACAACTTTTTTATAAATTGTTACCTACCCTAATTAGTTAACTAACAACATTTTATAGTGATCGTATCAATATTAGACATATTTATTTCTTGAATAAATAGAATGACTGAAATTCAGGCTTCTAGCTTTATCCACAACGAAGTTACGGTCGAAAACATCCTGAATGGTTTCAAGAAAAGGATGGTACAGTTGTGCCTTTGTTTGTTTGTTATTGCTCGGCTTAGCGTTGGCACTACCGTGTCCCCAGATCTCAGTTTATTTTTATTTATTAGGTTCTATTATTTTTATTACTGTTGTATTCAACTTTTGCTTGACATAGACGGCCTTGCTCCCAGTTTATTTGGGCATACAACGTTTAAAAGTGTTCATATAGAACAGATGCTCTTTTTTACAAATAAAAATCTCATAATTGCAAAGTTGAGTTTGTAGACTGAAAGACAATACACATTGTTCAACAATAAAACCACAGAATGTATATTTGTCTGAACTATGCGTTTGAAACTCTCCATGAGTCAAGTTTATACATCGTATTTTACGTTTGAAAATTATTGCGTTTTTTTTATGTTCCGAGAATACATTTATCATTTCTGTTTTTTCAGAGTTTTGCGGAAAGCGACCCGCCGCGGCATCGACCGGGGCTGCTGCATTTGAAGGCTCTCGCTCAACGAACCATCAATGTGGGACAGGTACAATATGATTTAATTAATATCCATTCATTTTAAGAAAGGTTCATCGTGCATAGGGTTTATCGCTGACCTGTTATAGGTCGTGTGAATCAGGGGGCCTAGACAAAATCTCTTTTCTGTAAGCGTTAACGCCAACGGAAATATCAAATTGTATGGAGTTGACAGCAGCAGTCACGTAACATCTCTAAAGCTAATGTCAACTCCATACAATTTGATCTGTCCGTTGGCGTTAACGCTTACAGAAAAGGGATTTTGTCTATAGCCTCAGGTCAGAATCCTGGTGAAAATTGTGGAAATCTTTTAGTAGATAATTGTCCAATCTTGGATGTCTTTTGACTGAAATAATTGGCAGTATTATTGAGCCCCCTTCATTTTATTTTGTCAGTAGTTTAGGTAAAAAATTTAGTATATTATTTTACATACGAAATAAACGATAATTCGTATTTTTTACACCTTGTGACCTAAGTACAGTATTATTACAGATGCCTATTGTAATAGCGAACTATTTAACCTTGATAGTTTATATAGTTAAATCGAAATAATAAATATCGCCTTAAAATATCGAACAAAAAATATCGATATATCGAACTAAAAATATCGATATTTCGATGTATCGATATTTTTTCTACAAGCCTACCTGGAAGTTACATAACTATGTTACGGGATTATAAGCAGTTTATACATCCCGTTTCCTTTTGTATACAAAGCAGTGGGTTTTAAAATTCAGGTAAAACTAATAAAATTAATAACAGCTGTCGGAGCGGCAAGTTCATCGTCTTCGTTCCGTTGGATATGAAAATACACTATTTTCGTTGATTTTGCATTAGCGCATGCACGTTGTATTTGTTATTATAAGAACGTAGAGGCGTTAAATTTAATATATATTTCAGCACTATCTACTATCTGCACTGTGTTCAAATAAATCCCGATATATACCCGATATAAATACAATGCTCCTGTATCGCGCACAGCTTTTAAATCTGTATCCAGCCTGTCCCTTGCTGCCGTCCCCCAGCAACGCCCTAACCCGAGGTTCGTACCCCACAGACGGTGCCGTTACCGTGTAGTTGCTTAGTTTTCAATTTTTAAGCACCGGCTGGAGGCCTTAATTTATTGAGGCACCCACAAGTAAATCCGGTTCAAGTCAAAGTCAAATAATTCATTTCATTTAGGCACATAAAAGGCACTTTTGACCGTCAAAAACAAAGAAATAGAACTGATTCTAGTAGCCCCTTCTAAAAGGTAGTTTTCGCATGGAGAAGAAAGGAGGCGACAACCTTCTAGGTTGACCTACGAGATGCCGTTTATAAATCGCGCACAGCATTGGGCAGTCGACAACCGCCGTCGACACTGGAAGCAATCATTCCATTATATTCGACATTCCTTTATAAATATATTACTCTTGACGTTTGCCAAACTCATCTCTCCACAACTCTCGCCGTAATTACTACAAACTAAAGGTCAATGTACAATAAATTACCCACTAAACAATTCCGCCGCCTGTTATTTTCAAAACAGCAATATTTTAGCTGCAGTACATAATAATGGTAATAACTGCCGATACATTCGTAATCTGGCAGAGCTCAAAAGGAATTGCATAACGGGCGGAAAACAATGCTATTTTTGTTCGTATCGTAAACATCGTGTCGGGTTCATCTGCGTCGGTATCCTCGGAGCCAAATTTAGCGGGAGTATGTTAAGAAACGGTTATGGTAGTAATAATTGTCACGTCGGGGTGTAGTGTCGGTGTGCGCATGTGTGGCGGGCCTGGCGCGGCGCCAGCGCACGCACACGCACACGCGCACGCAACCCCGTCGTGCACATATTTCCCGTTGCTAGTTAAAACAGATTGATAATGCCCAAGTGTCACAGGCGGCAATCTTTATTTCTGTACCGTCCCGTTTTTTAACCGGTGCGGCCGGTGTTTGATTTCTCTAATGTACAACATCTTTTTCATGCCACTGTCAAGGTTGATTTAAGGTTGTGATATAAATAAGTTTCATCGAAGAATGAGTCGCTCGTCGCTATATTTCATCGCGACCTAGCTGGGGTTATGATTTAGTTGTAGCATTTGTCATGTCTGTCTCAGGTGGCGTCTGATCTGGCGACCTTCGGTTCTATAGACATAAAGCCTCATGGAAGTACAACTGCTCTCATAGCCGCTAATAGTCAACAAACGTAAGTATAAAAAAAACAAATATGCCGAAATACAGCATGATTCTTGAGATTTAAGTCTTCTGGGTAACACCCGAAACTATGATATAAAGATGAAAGTTGCCAAAGTAACCGTGAGAAAATTAAAAACTATATGAAAAATACCAACCTGTATTAATTTAGTTGCGGGTGCGGAACCGGTCTATTTAATCACGTTTTGAAACTCAGACATACAAAACAATCCAATCAGTAGATCTAAAAAAATCCAATCTGCAAACCATTTTTGTATTACAGCGCCCAAAAAATACTGAAGCAGTTCAAGAATAGCAAAGAATACAGGATAGCGCAGTACAGCGTGTATAAACACTCCACTGCAGGAACAATGGCGATCTGGTAAATATCTTTATTTATATAGAACTCTAGAGGGAAATAGTTCATCATCGGGAAGATGCTTTCTGGCAAGACATCGCTCAAGAGGTAGAAGCAAAAAAAGGGTAGTCTATGCCCTGCAGCAGTGCAGTGGGACATAATGTAAAGTTTTTTAAAAGCTAAAAATACGGCTAAGCGCTTGAAATAAGTATAACAAAAAGCTACAAAATAAGTTTAAATACTCCGAGACAGTAACTGAAAACAGCTTTAGCAATGTAAGATTAAGCTTATAGTCAATCAAAATCAAAAGTCATTTATTCAAACTAGGCTGAGAATCAGCACTTTTCGAACGTCAAAATCACATAAGACAGTCCCCCAAAAACGCCCACCCTTCACCACTTCCTAGTGCTTTAGCTGGGAAGAAGAAGTGGCGCATTAAACTCCCCAGCAGCACAGCTGTCTGTTCAGTTAGAAAAAATTGATTCTATACAAAAGTATGCAAAATCATTTACATTATGCAACACAAAACATAAATCTAATTATTAGCCATATGTCAGCTAGCACACGCTAATATACCAACCAAAAAAAAACGAGAACAATATGTACTCAAGCAGAAATAAAAAGTAAATGTAAACATAAATTAACTAAATAAAAGCCTCCAGGCACAAAGGGCGTGCCCGCCTACGTATAGCTATTTTTAGATGTAACTATTAAAGAACACCTTAGTATATACAATTAAAGAACACCTTAGTATATACAATAAAAACTTTGCCTAATGAAAGACGAGGCTACAAATACTTATGAAGAGCCCAAAACAATTATTATTAAATCTTTCAAACACCATTTTCTAAATGTAGATCTGATTTTAAATATGCGCAAGAGCAGACAGTTACGCGAATAAACGTTCTATCAAAATCACGGTGACTGCCGAACTGACAAGTACAACGTTTGAGAAAATTAAATAGATTTATAAAAGTTATCGTCCAGAATTAAATGAGGTTCGCCGAGCGTACATTGTATATTTTCAATACAAATAAAATAAATCATATCAGTAGCTCACGCCCCTACTACTTGGTATATTATTAGATTACCAGAATATGAACACTAAAATTATGTGATATGTGCATAGGCGCTGTAAAAAATCATGCGCGACGATAAAAGAAACGAATTTAAGAAAAAATATTATACCTGTCGCAGGGAAATGAGGAAACCAGAGATTTCACGAAATCAATCAAAACATTTTTAGTAAGAAGACCTAATAAACAAGAATATTCGACATCTACCGTGATTTCGTGGTATCCCTAGGGATTTCGTGAAATCCCTGGTTTCCTCATTTCACTGCGACATATCCACACATGAATTTACGAAATGCACCTCTTTAGATCATGAGCTATCCGAATATTAAAAAAAAATTGCCCTGGGTTTTAAGGCTGAGGCGTGAAAATAAATTCGCTGTTACAATGTATTTATTTATTTAATTATTTATGTACACACAGTAAAATACATATAGATACGACATAATTAAAATATGAGTACAAAGGAACTGCTTATTTCGCTTCCAGCAGACCTGCGAAAGTATGTATAGTAGATTCTCAAATAAAAACCCTTGCATCCAAAATTATCGATCTAATGTCTTACTTGCTAACAAAGCCTTCTTTTCCAGGAGCGGTGCGTTCATCACTGGCAGCCTAGTGCTGTACTTCCTTCATAAAAAGCTAAAATAGCCTTTTTTTAAATAAGGTGCCTTAAATACTGCTTTTATTCGCTACCGAAATAAGCAATTTCCATTTTAAGTGCCTTAACAGTAAAATGCTCCGTAACACGTTTAGCATAATAATAGAAGGTTAACAGTTAATAAAATTTCACTATAAAGCACGTTTGCCAACCTATTAAACTCGTAATAATAAGTTAAACTACCCGACTTTGTGAGATTTAATATTTAGGTCATTGAGACTTTTTATATTTTTGAAGTAAGTAGTGAAAATTTCATATTATTAAGATTTTATAAAACTGTAAAATGTGTTTCATAAAGAGTTTATATCCATTTCACTAATTGCGGATTTCACCAAAGAAACTGAACGCAATCAGCACTTCTAAGGCTTGGCGCAAACGAGCCACCGACCACAGCCGTCGGCAGCGAGTTGCCGCCACCGGTCACACGTGTGCGACGAATCCATACAAAACGTATGAAAATGCATGTGAACTGCTTGTCGTTGGGCTACCGGTGGTTGTGGTCGGTGGCTCGTATGCGCCGAGCGTAAACCTCGTTCAAGAGCCTGCCAGTGTAAATATTCCATAACAATTATGACACTGACAGCTCGTAAACGTGGCTAAACGTGCTGAGCGCGTTGAGTTGCATTGAGAAATTCGCCCTAAGTAATTAAACCAGTGGCTCCCAAAGTTGACTGGACCGCGACCCATCTAACAAAAACTTCTAAATTCGGGACACACCTCTTGGCTTTCATGGAGATAAAAAAGTGGCATACTTAACTTATATGAATGAAGGACTGTTCAATAGGAAAAAAAAACATTCAGTTACAATCGAAAGTATTGCATAATGCATAATCAGCCAATAATTTTCCCACTGCTGGGACACAGGCCTTTTCTCTGCGAGAGGGAGGGCCGTAATCCACCACGTGGGCCCAGTGCGGGTTGGTAGATGTCACATGTCTTCGAATTTTTGGTTCCAGAACATGGTTGCATCACGATGTTTTCCTTCGCCGTTTTGAGAGCAGTGGTGATGTAATTATTTACACAAAGTAAAGCGCCTGTCTGGGTTCGAACCTACGACCTACAACGTATGTAGTCGTAAATCGCGACCGTTACCACTGGGTCAGCACTGCTCTCTTTCAAAAATATGAACTTAATTATATAGGAGGAGTCCCAATTCAATGAGAAGGATGTATTTGTTTCCTATTTTTTTACCGATTTCCAAAAAGAAAAAGGTTCTATGTTCGTAGCGTAGGCATGTTTTGTCATAGATTTTGCATCGACTTCAATTTTAGTTACTTCTAATCGCCGTAAGTTTGATACGTCCAATTTATTTCGGTATTTAGATTGAATATTAATCATAGATGAAAATCAATTTTTCAAGGCCCACCCAACATTCGCTCACGACCCATAGTTTGGGAAATACTGAATTAAGCAATAATGTAGTACACACGGCTACACATCAAGCTGTACATTTCCAGTTTATGCTGATCTCGCTTGGTATAGGATTTCCGTACAACGCGAGGTCAGCTTATACTGGAAATGTATAGCTTGATATGTAGCCGTGTGTACTTATTGAGTGCATTTTTAAGGCTTTAAGACATCTTGTTACAAGGTAATGTTTCTGTGCATTTATTTAGCAGCTTCTCCGGAACCAATGTTCGGAACTCTATAAGTCATACTTATTATTGTATGAAACTGCCAGTTGTTGATTGAATCGATACATTAGTTAGATTTTTGTAATTATGTTTCTCACAATATAATATAGAACATAATTTATGATCAAAGTTATGAAATTAAGTAGGTACGTTTACTGTTGTATACAAAAGCTACGGTTTCCTACTACAGTGGTGGCCGCCACATGACGGCCGCAGTGATGACCGAATAAAATGATAGGTTGACTTTACGGTGTCTTTAAACGTTCTCTCAGGAAACACACCAACTGTGTCACCATCTGTCTTTCATAAATAACGTTTCAATGACGTCATTCGACGGTAAATTGCGGACGCTATGTGGCGGCCGTCGCAGTCTTATGCAGGCCACACACGTTACGATATACTTGAGCAAAATTGGACTTGCACAAGTTTACATTAACATGTGTGTGATGAATCCGAGCCATTCGGTGTCACGCAGACTTGTGCAAGTATATCGTAACGTGTATGGCTACCATTAAGAAACCTTAGGCCCACTTGCACTACAAATCACTCAATACGATAAGCGCTAAACGAATTTAAAACACATTTTTTTACCGACAATCGTTTGAAGATGACAGAGACGGAATGTTCTAAATATTATTATTTATATTTAGCCCTAAACGCATTAAGTGTTTATGGTGCAACTGGTGCAAGTGTGAGGCGCCGGACTGCATGTTTCTTTGGCAATGCTGAACTGAACCGTGATCGTTGCTTTACTATTTACCTCGGCATCAATGCCAATGTACACGCGGTTCCGCGGTTGCGGCACATATGCGATATTCATTCGTAAACATAAACTTGCGGTCCGGCGCCGGTGCGGCTCCGGCGTCATGTACAGTAAGCTTAAGGGCTGTTTTTTAACCGTCAGATAACTGTTATCTGAAGAATAAACGTGGCGCTTCGACATTGTTTCCATACAAAAGCTGTCAAACCGTCATTTTATCCCTCAGTTAAAAGTTATCTGATGATTGATCTATAATCGTTGTTATCTTGACTGAAGTCGATAATAAATATTGTTGATTAGTTGTAAGATAAAATGTGCAACAGTATATTTATATGACAAAATAAATCAGGGATTATACTGTACCTATCTAATATTTTTCATCATTATCCACCATACTCTATCGTAACCTTTATACATGCGAATGTGACTTTGTTTGTTTATTACGCCTTCACGCTATGAACGACGGGTTTGGATGAAATTTGGCACAGGGGTAGACCATGACCTGGAGAAGGACATAGGATACTTTTTATCCCGATATTCCCACGGGATATAGACTTATGCGAGTGAAACTGCGGGGCGCAACAGAGCGGATATAGAATTTGCTGCATTTTTCTTACGAGTTCAGTGCGAGTGATGTTTATATTTATAAAAATGCTTAAAGAATGCGAATATCTAGTCTAGACTACAAAAAAATCAACACTTCACAGCAACTGTACCAAAAACTTCAATATTTAGCTATGTTTATGCAATCAAAACTGCTTGTTAATACCCCGCTGTCATCCATTTTTGACTGATCGCGGAATAAATAACGTAACGAAGCGATACTCCTGCGCCGCTCAAACAATAGACTAAACATTCATTAAGTACTCATAGAATGTTAAAAGGTTTATGATAATGTTTAGCAAAATCGCAAAATTACTTTTGAATTTATTATGTGGAGGTAAAGAAAGATATAGATATTGATCGCATCAACTGGATCCTTGTCGTCGAGAAAAGAAATTATCTGATCTGAAAATAGAAAATGTCAGTATCGGAATCGAGGTGATGATCTGTAATTTTATTCTTAGTGCATCGTCTTCACATATGTATAAGTAATTATATAATTAACTAGCTGATGGATGCCCGCGGCTTCGCCCGCGTGGATGTCGGTTATTATATAGTAAAACCTTCCTGGAGAACCACTCTATCCATTGTTGAAAACAGCATGAAAATCGGTGCAGTAGTTTTTGAGTTTTTCGCGAACAGAACGACAGAGGCACGTGGCGGAGTACTATAATATGTAAGGATATATACTCCATTTAAAATAAGATTAGACATTTAAACAAACCTTTTTACATTCCGTTCAATCGATATTGACTTCTATACCGTAGGCATAAGGATGGCATTAAAAGCAAAAAAGGTTACACACTACCAATTGTCTACTGCAGCTGCCATTTGTCATGCCACCAACGTAATAGAAGTCAAAATCGGTTGAACGGACTGTAAAAAAGGTTGATTTAAGGGGAAGTAGTTTGACAGCAAAAAAACATATTTCACCCGCGCAACCCTTACCTACCCCTCTCATTAAACACGACGAAAACAAAACACAATGCCTTCCCGCCAGCAGAAACTTTTCGTCTGGCGTTTATAGAATTCGAATTTCAATCTTATGTAGTTTATTTTGCTTATACGATACGCTAAGTTTGAATTCAGAACTATAGATCATGTTCATGTTTTGGAACTAGAAACTCAATGTTGACGTGAAAAAGTTCAAATTTGAATGTTACCAAAATTTATTTAGGACCTTGTACAATTTGTACCTAATGACGTCTTTGTGGAAAACTGTGTTAACAAGTAATAAATATAATACTATATCGTGGATTTCTCTCTTTGGAGGATCGTGCAAAGTGATACCCAAGTAAAAAATAATATTCGTATAATGAATTTTGCACTGTATTGTGCAACGAATATGTGTCATAAAAACCTTTCCTGCGCCAAACGCGAACAATCCCCTTCGAAAACATTTGAAACATGTGAAAAAGAGGCCGAGTTCTGTACAAAAGAAATAAATGTAGGATTGTCGGCTTCACCACTAAAAGAATTGACATCTATTCATCTATGTAAATGGGTGCCAAAGTACCAAAGGGACTAATTATAACAAGGGCCCGAGGTACGCGCTCAGTACCTGAGCTGTGTTTTGGGCGCGCGCCCGGCGCGTTTTGGACGCTCGTCAAACGCAACAAGATTTCCACATTTTGTTGTAACTTTAGAACCGTGTTTCTTTTAAGTTTATTACTAATGCGGAGAAAATGACAAGGAAAAATAGTGAAAAAGGAACTCGCGTCCAAGCGTCAAGGGCACGGTTAGGCTTCATTTACGGAGACGCGAGGAGTCGCGCGTGGCTTTGGGCGGCGCGGCTCGCACTGAATTCAAACATATCGTACCTTCGGTGCAACAAAGTCACAACAGCTCATTTTTAATTTTACTATTTGTGACTTTGTTGCACCGAAACAAAAGTCAAAACTGCTCATTTTTAATTTACTATTTGTGACTTTGTTGCACCGAAGGTGCGATATAGCGTTGTATGAGTGCGTTTACGGAGACGCGATTTTACACGCGTTTGTTTGAAATGGAGCGTTTTTTGCGGCGGAGCCCGCGAATGGCATAGCCGCGTCACACGCGGCGTTTCATCACGGCGGCGCACGCAGCAGCAATGCCCGCGGCATACCTTCTCCCAGTCTTATTTGTAAATCGCACAACGGAGATGCAAGTTGAGAGTGGCAAGTTGCGACATGTGCAGGCCTAACGGCGCCCGGCATGGGCGCTCGCTTAGACTGCAGCGCTTGATATAATTCGTTACATAGGAATTCATACAATTTTATTGAGCGCCCGAAACGCAGCGTACAAAATGCACGTCTCGGGCGCTTGTTATAACTAGTCCCTTAGTAGAAAGTTTAGTATGGTCCCTCTTTGTAACTGTTGAAATTGTAGCTTTGAAAACATGCCAAGTTGCTTTAGGCCTCATTTACGGAGACGCGGGGCGTGGCGCGTCGCGTGCAGTGTGGCATCACGCGGCGCGTCTGACGTTTTTTCTGTTTACGGTGCGGCGGCGCGTGAAGCGGCAGTTATCATCCCACGCGTTAACATAAACATATGGCAATATACGTCTTGATTGTCGCTGCTTTTTTTGGGGTTATAATATATATTTTTGAAATGTGCTAATTAAAACCTTTCATTTAATACCCAACATGGTATGATTAAAAAATATTTTTTGTTGTTCGTGATATGTCACCTAGAGGGCGCCATTTTCAATTTAATGTGTCTTCATATAGCCTATGACCAGCGGACGATCAAGAAGCTTCCAACGACCTCATTTGTCAAATTGTAATGAGTCTTTTAGAAGATAATATGTGGGAACAGACATAGATAAATACATAGAAACCGGTCAAAATTATAACCCTCCTTTTTGCTTCACCGTAGTCAGGTAAAAACTAAAACCCAACAACGACAAAAAAGTCAACTAAAGAGATACAAACAAGACATCACGGACAGACAAATTAAAAATCCGGAGTCATACGGAATCTGTTCGAGTTCGTTCGTTATACCAATAACCGAAGAATAAAGGTATTATTCTAAACAAGTTTTATTTAGGGGCGGTCAGTCGCTCCAATTGTTCGTCTAAGGGTCACCTTACAAGAAGTTTGTCAAAAAAAGTGGGAGTAAACGAATTTGGATCCTGAGTAAATCGCAATAAGATTTAATCTCCAGTGCGAACTTTCAAATGAACGTAGAATGGGCTCGTTGGCTATGTTGTAAATTTTCTCCGCAAGAAAATTCACCGCAATACAGAGCAATGGCGCTAGTTTTACCTACTTCTTTCTATACTCCGTGCTACTATACCAGTCAAAAATCTGTCAAATAAAATGTATGTCATCTTGAGTTTTCAAATATAAACATTGAATTTTATATGTTTATTTAGGCTCGGTATTTATTTATTTATCAATCAATATTACTTGTAATATTCGTTTTGGAAGTTGTTGTGTGGTTTTAGTGTTTTTTTCATGTTTTCTATGTCTCAGTTTCTTTTGTGGAATGTGATAAATTACGAAAATAAATAATATCTCAGCGCAGCTAAAAATTTGAGCGTAGTCCTCTCGTCTCAACAGAGCGACGCCGACTGATTTGTGAAACAAAAATATGCTTGAAGTTCCCGTAATATGCGACCGAAGATGGCTTCTTCCACGAACTAAGAACGTCGTAAGTCCTACAAGCTTTGATTCGTAATAAAACCAAAAATAAAAGGAATAAAAAAAAAGCCTTCACAATTTTTTTTGCCTTGTTTTAATACATATAATCATCTAATTTTTATCATAATAGGCATTAGCATTTTAAGTACAAATCGAAAATACGTGAAAATTAGAGGTTTTATCGAGAAAATTTTAATATTTTGTGTTTCTGTTCCACAAAAAGTTTGGAAATATCATGTAGTTACTCATAATATTTTTATTTTACACCTAAGTCTTATCAATTTCATGAAAAATCTAATTGAAGACAGGCAATTTTGCTTCCTACCCGCCCTTAAATGTCTAATCTTATTTCAAATGGAGTATAGGTATACACACATTTTTTAAACAGTAACGGTGGAGTTTCTTGCTCACATGCCTGCCACAACGCTTTGACTTTGGGATCATAATATATCAAGTGGATAGAGATATATTAGGTCCTATGAAATCGGCGTTTTGTATGGGGATTTTTTAAGAAGTTGCTGTTTTCATACTAACATTTTCTTAATTTATATAACAACTATGCAGAATAATGTTTTAAAACTTTTATGCACCAATGTTTAAAAACTAAGATAACGTATGCCCCTTAGATTAAGCGACTAAAATAAGTTTTACCTAAGTTAAAAAAAAATAGTGGTCATTTCTGCTAACAAAATGAGGAGTAATTTTTAAGGTATTTTTTATGTTTAGAAAACCATAAGTAATAAGGTTTTTTTACTTTTGGTAGTTGTATATGATGGTCATTATTCGATATAATACCAAGCAATTGATGAATATTTTAAATCATAGAAGTGACGAGGTTTTCTATTTGTGAGAAAAAAACGCCAATTTCATAGGTGGGGAACCCAATATTACTCTGATATTTGTAACTCTTCCCGTCGGCCTACTTAACGCTTCAGAGTAGGTCAATTTGTCTTTTCCAACACGTCCCCGTTTATTATTAAACGGCATCACACCTGGAAAGTACAGAGAGTAGGTATGCCTCTTCCCTGCAGTGGGGCGCCATAGACGAATAATAATTTCATAAAAAATATATTTTTGAGCTCTGACCAAATAAAAAACCAAGACAGCGCTGTCAACAGTAACGTGACACCGGTTTCGTAAAAAATATGTGTGCACGTGAGGTGTAGTTTGAATGTAAATGTTCGTAAATATGTACGTATGAGCGTGTGTGACATAGAGCGGAGGTATAGTTTTGGCATGCTTCACCGTATTGTTCGCAGCGTGAGCTTTTGAGGACATAATTTATTACATAAGTTCGTAACGAACAAATAAATACACTAACACCCGGTTTCTGAATTGAGAATTTTACGTTAAGAACTTGTCAAACTCTACATTAGCATTACTAATGTTAGGTATTTATTTTGGTTACACAATATATCCTACCTACCCCACTACACTAAACAAATATATAAGTAAGTATTGCGTTTTATTTTGAAACTTTCGCTCGCGCCTCGTAATTTTTCAGCCTTGATAGTTAATACGAAATAAAATTCTGTTATCGTGCAACAGCTGAAAATATGATCATATATTTAAAAATACTTTGATTTTATTGAAACCAGGAAACCTTGTCTTTGTATTTAGGTACAAATATTTTAATAAAAACAAAGTTAGGTACTCATCAGCTATACCATATTTTATCACAGATTTGTATGCTTTATTTTCGGGTAAGTAGGCGCCTAATAACGAATAAGTTGCGGCCAGTGAATAACATACGACTTCCCTCATATAGTGCATAAATATTAGGTTTAATTTACAAGATATGTAATGCGCGGGCGCGTTAATGTCGGCAGGGAGATTATAACTCGGGGCTAAGCAAACAGCGCATGAGTTAGGTTGCTTACACAGCGGTGCGCCCGCGCCGCAACCGGAATAAGGCGGGAAAACGTTTTGACATGCCTGATTTATGTTGATTTACAACTCACTTGCACAACATGACGGGTGCCGGCAAACTTCCTGAAAATTAATTCATTATTGCGTCCAGCCAACACAACGAGCTTATTTTTAGTTTTCGCAAATTGCTTCTTATGTCGATTCCGTGAAGTACGTGTAAACAATCGATAGCCGATTCCATCAACATGACTGTAAAACCTATGCTTTAATGTAAGTATTCTTATTAATAGTAAGACTTTGTTAGTGTTTGTTTATCATATAAATCTAATAAATAATGAAATTAAAGAACTGAAAACTGGTAAGTTACACTAGCACCCAATATTTTGCACTTTTAGTTTCAGCGATTGCGATTTTGCGATTTCAATGTTACATACGGTGGCGAAAATTAAATAATGTACCTACTTGCCTCGTGAAATATCAAATTAGAAACATCGCCACCTTTGTGAGTCTAGTAAAACCCGTAGGAATATCTATGTTTAGTATACTTATGCGGTAAATCCGAGTTTATGCGCCGTAATAACGTTGTCTAGCAAGCCGCATCCTGCCAACTATTCCACCAACACTATGCAAGGCAAGGGTAATAAAATGTACCTACCTATAAGTAACTACGCATCATTTAAAACATTGTAGGTTCCGCAAACCGCGTAAAATTCTCAACAATGTGTGCTTCATTTATTGTTTCAGGGTAATTATACGCTCGCCCACGATTTTATGCATAATTCAGTTATGTAACGACGAAATATATCAAAGTTGCTTCTGTTTTTCAGGTAGGTAGATAGACCAGATTATGAGGAAAGCAAAAATTCAACGGTTGATGTTTTCCAGGAGTAGATAAACTGTTTTTAAACCTCGCAGCGAATTCGTAACAGTCACTGAATTTTGGAAAACTAAAGCTTTTGTAATTTTTCATATTAGTTATATTCGAAGTATAATGAAATTCAAATGTGATGCGTAGGTAACAAGTCATGGACTCATGGACCGCCTTTTCGACGGTTTGTTTGAGGAAAATAAAAAAGCTTTGGCACATAAAATCTAACTGAGTTTCCTCTCAGCTAAATGAATCGTAAACAGCTAATAATCCAGGTATAAGTAGCGCTGGCCTCATACGCCTGAGACAATTAAAATAGATTTCCACCTGCAAACTGAAAAGTCAAAAATAACTCTTGCGCCTCATATCTGTAGGTAGAGAATTGATGGATGTTTTGTGGACATGTGCACAGTGCATTCTCATGTCCAGTAAATAGGTCGTAGCGAGTAATTTCACACTACTGTTTCCGCAAAACATGTACGCAGTGAGTTATAGCTTGTCTTAATGATGTACCCACTGGCTTCATTGGATTTGCTTAGAGTTTACAAAGTAAATGAATTATATTTAATCACGAAACAAATACGTGTTAATGTTTTACAATATCTTTGAAGCGCTGTAGTTGGAAAACCCAGTAGCCGCCATCTTTTCCCATCAGTATTGGAAATGGTTTTCAGTGCAACCAGAAGCGACTGATTATCAATGTTTTCTAGACGGAGTACTTACCTTAAGATAAGATAAAATTATATTTATTTGCTCATTTTCTCTTACTGCTAGGTATCTGACTTACGCAAGTTAATGACTGATAGTAAGTATCTGTCTGATGACTATCAGACTACCGTCACTTTCACCGTCCAGGGAGGAGTGTCTTGCATGTGATCACAGCGAATGAATCTCAAGACTGTCATAAATTGTCGTACGTCTGCATTGACTACCAGAACCGACGAAGTCTAAGTACCTAGGGGGATCACTAAGGGCCGGGGACCGATCAGGGCAAACGCAGCTGTTTTTTTTTGTCCGGGACCCCTCGAACATCTCGCCACCCTTCATACGACACAATTCTACTTTCCCCGCCTCGAAAAAACGCTGCTTCAAGATGTTAACACGCTTTAAGGTATGTAAGTTAGGTAATAAGTCTTGCATTCAATCTCAGGTTAATTAAATGTTTCAGCACATTTATGCTATTCAATTCAAAGTAGGTAGTTACCTACCTAATGTTATTGTAACTAATGTTGGACTTCATAAATGAATTCAGTAAAGCGATATTATTTTATTAGTACTTCTAGGAGTAAATGATAATAAAAAATAAAAATTCTTTATTTCGGACCCATAAGTATAGTCTAATTGGTTTGTATACACACGACTTAGAAACTAACTGGTCCATTTAGTTAGAAAAGAAACTGTTTTACAGTACTTATTCAAATTATTTTGTTTTTTGCTTTCTGTTACTTAGCTAATTAGGTATAGGTACCTGTCGAAATACATTTCGCCCACTCAACTTTTAACGAGTAGTGTAATAATTTAAAATTATCATTAAAAACTAAATAAATTACATTAATTAACGAACGGCGCTCAGCATTGAGCTGTTGATGGGCAAATAGCCATAAGTATTTTAAAATATCGACTGTGAATGTACTGGCGATGACTGTCACTATCACGAATATGACACAGATAAGTCCCCAGTCATAGCAAACGATGTCAATCTAGTTCCGGAATAACTTTGTTGCTACGCGGAAAACCTGCTCTGTTTTCATTTGATTAGGGCTGGATTGCTTAGGAAACGTACCTAGGTACCTAATAGCAAATAAAAATTCCATGTTGGTAGCCATATACAAACCTGTTTAGTTGCAATAATACCCAACAGATGGCACTGTGCAATACAGGTCGTTTTCTGAATCGCGGTGTTAAGATTCTCCGTGGTTTGGTTGGGTCGCCTCGAACCCGTAACCACGGTATCTCTGGTTTCCCTTCAAAACGTATAAATCTTTCGCCTTTTACTAAAGATTTCCGTGGAGGGGAACACTCAAATGAGTCTATCTCTATTTTTGAAAAACTTCGCTTCGGCGAAGTAAGTATACACTATAAATACTAGATTCGATCCTTATTCTAGTCAAAACTGAGCGCGACTGCACGAGGAAACATTTGGCCAGATGTTTGTGAAAACATGAAGTTTGTTTGTCGTGACGTCCGCGTTGTACCTACTTTGCTTCGTCGGAAAACATAATGTTGTTGATATGTAATGTTGATATTATGCAAAGTGAACACAACCATACACCTACCAATTTATACTTCGGCGACCCCTTTTATTGAGCGGCTATAGCTTCCATTACCTGCTATAGTATGAACACGTGAAATGCCTTTTTCAGGTTCAGGTTTTCATGTCATGATAATATGTTGGTATAAATTGCCTGAAATTCAAATGCTGCTTTTATAAAAACTCATCTAAGACATCATATCTACTAAAATTATGTGGAGTAGAATTGTATTCTAAGTTCCTACCTACAAACCATTGAAAAAGCTTAACCTATCAGACATAAGCTCCAGCTCGTTGCCAGGCAGCCCTAGATGTGCGCGGGCGCAACTGGTCGCGACCGTCCTTCCCTTGTAACCGAGACCCATTGTTCATCGCGTGTCTGTCCAACTGAAAAATCTACTCTATTTAATTTCTTTGGCAGCCGGCGTCGCCGAGTATATTTTCATTTGGCCTGCCTGCGCGTGGGCCGCACTACTGCGATATAGCAGATGACTGACGCTGATTTTTATTACGTTCGGGATGCAATATCGTATTGTTTTATTGATGTGTAAAATAAATGTAGGTAAGTAATCTAGGAATATTTTTGTTCGGGTTTAACGATCGCCTGCACCTGCAATAAATCATCTTCAGGAATCTGTGGAACTTGTTCACGCTGTGCTTAATATAGGAGGCGAATAAAACTTCTGTTGTGCCTCGTCACGTTTGAGTAAAGAACGTCAGTGTCCTTGAATGCGTCGCTCTCTGTTACAATCGTAGAAAGTCTTACGTTTTAATCTGACGTGAGCATGTTTTAAAGATATAACTAGCTTAAAGTCGTAAATAAAATAGCCAGTAAATTATTTCAGTAAGATGTACAATGTCACTGAACAATGAGCACATCGTCGTGTCCGATATAAATAAATTTCGAGGTTTTTATTAATATCTTAACCGGAACCCGGCAAGGCATAATGACGGCTATCTTCAACTTTTTCGGGAGAGGCCTTAATTAGTTCTTGCTTTTAAAAGTACAGAGTAAGAACGCCTTATTAGGTATTACTCATTTCTACTACGAAATATTTGACCTTAGACTAAACGTAACCTTGAAATCAGAATTATTTCTATTAAAATCCCGACAAAAAAAAAACAACTGCCTAAGGTCAGTTCGTAATAGTTTATTTAATTTTAATAGTGCATGTTTCTATGGTTATATCAGTTAGAGTGTACCCGGTGTGGTGAAGTCCCGGCGGGCGGCGGGTGACAGCGCGCGCCCGACCGCCCGCCCGACGGTTTATATTTGTTTTGATCACGCACCAACCGCCTGCCATGTTCTACGCACTTCCTAATTCCTAGCGTTAGGCCGAGACGTCGCCTTGCCGAGGGCCAGGGTCGTCTGTTCTGTATATTCGAATTATCATCTGCAAATTATTAACTAAGTATTAATATTCACTTTACTCGTGTACATTGTCAACTCTGGCAAGAAACGTGACACACGTTGAGTGATGCGAAAATATTAATTTCATAAGTAACGTAAATGTCGAAACTTGTACACGTTTATAACTTTTTCGTTGAAATGGCCTGAGTTGTGGGTTGGGTTTAAAGAAACAGTAGGCAGGTACTGACACCTGGAAGTTTGCTTGACATACGACGAGGCAGTAAATTATTAACAGTTGGTAAGCTCCAATGGCGCACATCTTACGATTATTTGCTGGCCCACAGCCTGGGAAACTAATGCATAGCCAACGGTTCCACTCAATTTAATCCTACAATATATTCGGGAAATCGTCGTGAAAATACAGCACAGTTTTCTCTCGTTTCTCCAGCAAAAATAAACATCTAAGCTGTATTAACCAGTTATGTTCGATAAAACTTTAGTTGGTGCACAATATCGCGCCAGCTCCAGATCCGAGGCATTAAACGGAACGTGCATGAGCGAGATGGCCGTGATTGATGCCACAAATCAGTGGATGCAACAACGGACGTTTTCACATGAATATTTGCTAATTTTAGCGTCCAAACCAGCAATCAACCTGAATCCCATCAATTTAACAACATGTTGGCGTACATATTTTCCGCGTCGCGTCGCTGCCAAACAATGAGCGTACATTTCACTAAGTTTGAGAAACACACGATAGTGTTACGACAACCTTTGATATATATGGCTAGCAGGTGCCGCGCCTATGTGAACTTCTCAGGGTCGCGGTGAGTTTGACGTGACTCTTACATACGTAGATTTAAAATTAAATTACTGGCATCAATGCTAGAACGAGGTTTTACGCGGTTGCCCAAACCTCCAAGCAATGCAATAAATTAGATTAAAGTGTTCGACTCCATTTTGAGGGAATTGAAAACTGAAAACTTCTAGAACCTCTCTGTCACTTGTCATTTTGAATGACTGAGATAAAGTAGTCTAGTGTCTGAATAAACCAGTAGGTAAGTATGCCAGAATATGCTGAAAGCTGAACAACTATAAACTGTTGCATAGTCTTCTGGAGTTTGAAGCCAATGTATTTTAAAACGTTTTCTATTTTCAGCGCATTTTCTATTTCAGACATTTCCATGCCACTGTATCAGAAAAGGGCATTGACGCTTGGACCTTCATGGCTTTCGTATAGCAGTTTCATGATAAAGTGACGGTGCTAGTGATGTGCGGACGGCCCTAGATGCGTTTCCAACTTTCCCCCAGCGACATGACGCTCTGCTAATGACATATTTCGGGCTGTGCGCCCCAGTCGCCGCCAAGGACACGTCACCGTCCGCACTTGCTATTTCCGACCGCGGCTATTCCTGAAAGCTTACATTGTTTTATTTTTACCGCAGAACACTGTCCACCGGGAAGTACGTGCCTATTACTGGCCTTGTCGTTTTTTGAGAAAATTCTCCAGTGTGGGTACTTGTAGCTGGGTAAGGAGCTCTTGTTTGGAGAGCTGATGAGAGCGTGACTGAGACGGAACGCTATAAACTTTGATCACGTTGCCAAACAATGTGTTATAACTGCTTGTCAAAACTTGTGTACATAAGGAATATCAGACGATACCATTATCCCTTGTCATTTACTGCGAATAGGTTCGATGACAAACACCTACGTCACTAACGAATATCTTCTAAAAAATGTTTAATTAAAACCTGTACATTCTTTTTCAAGTTTAATTGCCGTGTTTTCTATGTTCTTGTGTGAGCTTCGATGTTTAGATTATGAAAACATCTCTTTGATCAGTTAGCACAATGTTTTAGCATTTCTCTAGTAGATACTATAGACAGTGTTTTTCTTATGACGTAGTAAATGACGTTATCGCGTAGTTCATTATACTTTTTCATCTAACTTGCGTCCATGAGTATTCAACTTTTTACTGGCTGATTGAATGTTGGATGTTGAATATTCTATTGTATTGAAACGAGTCCACAATTACGTCTGTAAGTCTATTAATTAACGAGCATCCGAGCAAGTAACTCAATCAATTGCTCGTTAAGGAGATAAGTATGCATATGATTGCTTTTATTACTTTTATGGAACTCCATTGCTTAATTGAAGCGTACATGCAAACGTTTACGTACTCTGTACAACCAGTTTATGACGTATTTGAAACGTTACAATAACATGATCATTTTCCTTGACGTATGACGTGTCCATAAGGTTGTAAAACAGGTAAATATTGTGCAAAAAGGTGCTAAGCCGAGAAGACAAATCCATACTAATATTATAAATTCGAAAGTAACGCTGTCTGTCTGTATTGTTACCTTTTCACGCCTAAACCTCTGAACGATTTGGATAGGCAATCGATAGGCAAAAGATAGATTGATGGCATCCCGGGGAAGGCTTTTTACATAGGCTACTTTTTATCGACACACCACGCTGGCGAAGCCGCGGTCGGAAGTTAGTTCTCTATATTTTAAACATAAACTATTTAAATTATTTTTTACAAAATCCATGAGATTAAACTGACCGTTGAGGCAATTAGTCGTATTTTAACGTAATATAAATGGAAAATAAATTTAGATAAAATAACCTGTGAAACGTTTACGAAAAACATCTATAAATATTGTAATATTTTGGTATGTAACAAAAAACAGCCACCTACTTAACGGCAACTCGTCGATAGGTAATCATTGCTAAATATACTTGACGCTGAGCCTTTTTGTTGTTCCACGCAGGTCGGTCGTCACCGAGTGACATTGATGTAGATAATACCATACTTGCTTCATGGTCGCAGCACTCATCGCCAAGGGGGCTCTCGGGGTCGGGACCCCTGGTGAGATCTAAAAAACTCTCTATTACAAAACAACACATATTTTCGAAAAACCCATCTACATTAGTAATTATTGTTTAAAATATTTCTTCTCAACTTTGCAGCACACAAAATCAAAATTAAAAGTCATTTATTCAAACTAGGCTGTGCATCAGCACTTTTCGGGCGTCAAAATTACATAAGAAAAAAATACATAAATTACATAAAAAACATAAAAATAAATAATATAAATTACATAAGTTTATTTAATTATTATTCATTATTTTCAAGTTATATGTATTATGTTATGTTGCACCTGCCATGTCTGTCTCTGCATCACCCTAAGGTTGACTGGTAGAAAATGCCTTAGGCATTAAGTCCGCCTTTGTACAGTAGTTTTTACTTGTGCATAAAGTTTTAATAAATAAATAAATAAGACAGTCCTCCAAACACAAGGCCCGCCCTTCACCAATTCCTAGTGCTTTAGCTGGGAAGAAGAAGTGGCACAACAAACTCCCCAGCAGCACAACTGATCAGTTAGAAAAACTTGATTCTATACCCAGACCTACACAATATGAATCATATTGATTCTATCTGCCAGAAGGCAAAGCCGATCCCACCTCGTTGAGTCCTAGAAAGGGTACTGTGACTTTAATTTGATAGAAGATACAGGGGGATGAAGATATCCGAAACAAAACCATGAAAAAAAATACCTTAACTTTTTTCTCGAAAGTAAGTAATTTAATTTTGTTTATAGGTGACCTTTCACTGTTTTATTTCATACATATTACAAGGACTGGATGTCTTTAATTTAATAATTTACAAACTGCTCCGTCGAAATATAAACAATGTCGTTTATGACCGCGCATCTTTGATGCTCGTCAAAATGCTCATTAAAATTATAGTTTATTACGATCGGTAAGTAATAAAAACAAATTATAAGCATCTTGATATTTCATGAGCGATCAGTAAAGGCTCTTTAGTGAAATTGGTCGCCGTCGTAAAGTTAATTATGAGGTGAAATAATAGTTAGATATCCTAATTGTTCCAAATACTAAGTCTGTTTGATTCAATAGGTATTTATGAGACTGACTAATAACGTCATAAAAATATAATTGATTTACATTTAACTCTTTAATTGCAGCTATAAGTAGGTAGGTACAGAAATATAATTACTGTAAATGATAGTTTTACATATATATATAGTTTTATACCCCACTACGTAATGCTTTTTAAACCTATTAATTTTAATTTTAATTTTAGTTAAGTACTCAAATATTAATCTTTAATTATAGTTCAGTGCTTGTGGCACATCTTATTTGTTTATGGGGCATGCGGTGCTAACCTGTAATTAATAGTTACACTAACCTAAGATGTTATGTACTTACTATAAGTGTTACGAGTGTAAACAATTGTTGCTTGGCCAATAAAGGAAAAATAAAAAATAAATAAAAAATATAATGCTTCTTGTTTGTATTACAATTTGTTCAAAGCATCGATCAAGAAATCCGATCAAAAGTACGTAATTAAAAAAATCTGATCTCTCAGTAGAGTTGCTTCTATTTAATTTCAGTTTGTTTTTCAAATCAATTGATTAAATCCCTACTTCCATTACCTATAGGTACAAGAGTTGGCGATTATTTTATTTACGTTTGATTCGACTTTTTACAATTCGCGGTAAACTACAGTTATGATATGAATTCGCTAAGATTTTATTTAATGTATAGATTTGTTCAGGTTTCCTCACGATGTTTTCCTTCAATAATAGGCTAGTATTAATACGAGATGAGAGTGGCTAACAAGAGCTAAGCAGCCGCTGATGGCAGGGCTCAAACTCGCAATTTGCTGTTACAACGGCCGCGGTAATGAAGGCTATAAATCCCCCATTGAGCGTGCATGAGTATTAATAGCTGAGTGGCGGTCACCTGCCACGTTGGCGGTAGGTGCCAGCCCGGGGAGAAGTTTATACGAAACGATTGGACACAAACGATGCTGCTCGGTTTTCAGCCCTATTTGGTTGATGGTACAGCTTGTTCTAAGTCCTTGGACACAAACGATGCTGCTCGGTTTTCTGCACGATGTGGTTGGTGGTAGGGCTTATTCTAAGTCCGCCGGACTAGCTACCACAATCTTATCTAAGTCTGTCGCCATAATATCAATGTTAACAGCATATTGTTGTGTTTCGGCAATTAGAGGTAAGATAGCCATTTTCTCTGTGGTTCAGGATTCCGGGTGAAGGCTATAATAAACTAGGTAAAAACTAGGATAATAGTCCTATTGTCCTAGTTTTTACCAAGTTTATTAATTTTATTTTTTCTAACTAGAATACAGTATGCAAGGGTAAACACCGTTGTCACTCAAACCATGGGTAGTTGACTTAAATATAATATAAAAATAAATAACCCAGTAATAACAAATAAAAAACCTTATTACATTAAAAGCTTTTAAGAAGTAAATATCCGTCACTGTCCCGATACTCATGGACACGCGTTCGAGAGAGCTGCGAAACAGCTGACGGCCGGTCATGTAACGTCCTGCGCGCCCCGCCCCCCCCGCCAACTGCCGGCCGCCGTGTTGAGACGCAAGTTCGTTGCCCTTGCGTGTAGGGTGAAATATTCTTGTGGAAAAATGTAGATTTTCTTTAAAAAAAAAAAGTTGTGTTTTTCCATTGATTTTACGTTCTATAAATGAAACCAAACCACTGGTTTCAAGGATAACGGTGTTTACACTATCACCCTGTATAATGCCATATGTACCATTATCTACAAGAAGTCGGGTCGGTACAGTACAGACTACAGACTGATGGTCCGTATCCGGTTTCGTTTTGAAGATTCATAGTGATGACTGATTCAGCGTATTTTCAAAAAGCTGTAAACAGCTGGAAAATAATGTCATGGAGCGACCATCTTAATTTTTGTGACCGGACCAAATATACGTATAGCTTTTAATGCTCTATGGAAATGTTGGGGAGTAGAGGTCTTGATGTATAAACATCACTACTGACCCACTTAGTATTCCCTTCAGCACAATAGTCGTAAGTTGCCCGCACCGCGTTTAACAGAACTATTCCAGTGCAAAGCACTTACGGCTTCCACACACGTAAACTACAAATAGTGGTACCTACCTAGGTAGTTTCCTCCATTAGCTAAGTCCTAAAACAAACAAGAATATATAAATAAAGGATCAAAGAAACAACCGATAAAGGTTGTTGTGTTAAATTGTTTGTGAAATGTGTTAGAACAAATAAACGGTCACCGTTGTATGACGTGGACCCAATCACTTATGTTGATGAAAACTGAAATAGAACTAGGTTTACAAATAAATATTCGTGCGTTGTATTTACCTATGAATAACTAACACTATTTGTTTGTCCTTAGGTAACCCTGCTCGTTGTAACTAAGGATGGTGAAGTCGGTGGGCACATTTGTAAAATTACTCATAAGTACTAACAAACAAGTTACTTTTGTAGTCAATAACATTGTCTCCTTCTCGAAGAACCCTAACTGTTGAATACCTACAACCACACCTTCCTTACATCACTTACTATAGGTACTTATATAAAAGAAAACCTACATAAATGGACGCCTTTTTACCTATCGAATTGCTATTAAAAAAATCGAGGAAGGTCAGAAGAGTAACTTAACTAGAGTGCCTAGACAAGTGACAATCGCTTCGAAAGCGTTTCGTATTTCTACAACGACTTTCAACCGAATTGACATAAGCTTTTTGATAGCTTATGTCAGTCCTATACATTTTTGCCTCTTCCATCATCGTTATCGCTGATAGAATGTCACTTTGTCTAGGGCCTCTGGTATCTTAAATTGCCACAAAAAAAAATATCCTGTTATATAACAAGAGATACAAAAAACATGCGGGGCAGTCTTTGGGGACTGCCGATAGAAGTAAAAACTAAGTAATATTCACTCATTTCTTCAAGCGTTCGGTGACGATGACGCGAGTTCCATGATTTTTGTTCACCCAAAAAGTGCTCAAAGTACCTAAAGAAGTTTTCACTTAAAAAAAAAACAACAACTCCGTAGGATAAAAGGAAGTGGTATTGATTCAGCTTGGAAGACAAACAACTAACTAACAAACATTGCAAGATAAACAAAAATTTTAAATAAAATATAAGTAAAAATCTTTTTAAAAACAAGCTTTTAATGAACTAAAAAGTGCTAAATAAAAACTTACGTAAACATAGAACTTAAATATTTTCTTAAAAGCTTGAGGCTTATCTTCAAGTTTAGTGTAAGAAGGACATTTACGCCTCAAGCTTTTAAGAAAATATTAAAGTTCTATGTTTACGTAAGTTTTTATTTAGCACTTTTTAGTTCATTAAAAGCTTATTTTTAAAAAGATTTTTACTTATATTTTATTTTATACTTTTTAGCATTAGGATTTGTTTAAATATCTGTTTTATCTCAAATCCAACGAATTAGGTTTTCCCATGGCCACCTTCCGGCTCCATCATCAGACCCTGAACACCACCTAGTGTCAAAGCACTTGTTAATACATGACCAATGAGTCCAAACACGATGGTGCTATCTTGTTTGATTGAGGAGTTCCGATGGCCAACTTCCGGCTCCATCATCAGACCAGCCAAATGGTATCATTTTTTTTTAATTTCTCGGTAGTTGTATAAGTATGCAAAGTTACAGCACAATCAGATGCCAGGAAGAGCTTGATAAATGGATGACAATTGGAGTTACTAGAAACGTATATGGCTACCTTCCGGCTCCATCATCAGACCCTGAATACCACCTAGTGTCAAAGCACTTGTTAATACATGACCAATGAGTCCAAACACGATGGTGCTATCGTATTTGATTGAGGAGTTCCTATGCCTAGCTTCCGGCTCCATCATCAGACCAGCTCCATGGTATCATTTTTTCAAAAGGACTCGGTAGTTGTATGAGTATGCTAAGTTTCAGCTCAGCCGGGAAGTGCTTGAAAAATTGATGACAAAAGGAGTAACCGGAAACACATACGAACAGAGCAAGCTATATAAAGCTTGTAAAAACATAAAGAACCATAATCGTCTTCCCGAAACGATTCGACTACGCCACGATCCGACTAGGTACGTGTCGCACAATATAAAAGTTCCCAGAATTAATGACTATGAATACTGGGACAGCACGGGTCGCCGAGAGTAAAGCAATATGTTGTCTGTGGTGAGCTTTACGAGCTGCTGCGATATAATTACTAATTACATAAAGGGGATAAATAGGATGGCAGCCATTAAACGTCTAAATACTAATTAGTATCATATAACTATGAAATTGGATGCCATTATCTTAAAAAGCAGTCTCTGCTAAGAAAGAATCAGCAATAGGAACTGTGATACCTTGTTTTTCAGTTTAGCTGACCAAAACCACCCAACATTACGTCGTTGACGAAGTAATCCCCCGTGACATTAGTCTACGCTTTCTCAAACTGTGTCAACCAAGGGCAATAGTCTGAGCAATAAGACCTTCTAAAATGAACGCAATGAAATATCTAATCCAGACAGGAAGTCACCGATTTTAACTGAGATCGAAGCGACAAATGCTAGTGAGATAACACTACATAACGCCTTTATAACACGAGGGGATAGGCGATGTGTATAGTTGCCCCACTTTTCGTAAGTTATGTTTACATGTGTAGTAGAGGGTGAGCCTAAATCCAGACTCTGGACTGCTATTGAGTTTTTAATGGAAAAACAATTACACTTTTCCGGATCTGGGGGCTAAGTCTACTAATTTACAAACGTGTCAATGGTCTCGCAATGATAAGTTTTGACAGATTTTGTATGGCAAATCTGTCAAAAACTGTCTGTCCTCCTGGAGATCGAACCCAGGATCCCGTGTTTTGCAGTCATACTTACGACCACTAGACTAACGAATCTTCTGAAATGTGTGGGTCATAGGTAGTCCTGAAAGATTTCAGCTACCATACAATTTTAAATACTAGTCAAACTTTTGTTCACCAAACCATTAAAAGATTACATAACCTAATGAATGACACATTTCACATTTCAAATGTCACCGTCAGGAATGTTTTTGATGTGCTTATTGTTGGTACAAAAGATTTAGTGCTGAAAATATTCTCGTCATCAAATAGCTGAATATCGACCTTGATTCATGGGTTACTATTTCATATGCATTAGTGTTAATAATGTCGACATTTTTACCGCATCGTAAGTTTTAAAATAAATGTTCCACGGAAGAAAATTTTTGATTGAGGCTGAAATGCTGTATAATTTACCTAGTTACACAGTATATTTTTTCTACATTTTACAGTTTCAGGAGTAAAATATCTTCGCAAAAAAATGCCAACATCCGTTACAGTTTTTATTATTTGTAGTAACATGCGGATTAGTAATTATCGTCGACAATAAAAGTCTACTGGATAATGTAAAAGCTATACACAAATAGGTAATTAGTTCACTATACATACCGAGCTATATCTCTAGTGTATAAAAATATATGAAAATGGGTAATGTTGCCAAATACAAGTCTGTCACTATGTCTATACAAAATAAATAAAATTGAAAGTGTCTGTTTGTAATGTCAAAATAACAGCTTGTTATTATATGCACATGAAAGTATATACGGTACTTATAACAAAAAAAATTTTATGTTTGTTCCGGCTCATCTCCGAAATGGCTGGACCGATTTTGACGGAACTTTCACTGGCAGATAGCTGATGTCAAAAGGAGTAACTTATATTTTAGAAATAAAAATTTAGGTCCACTAATCAGCAGTCATCATTATATTAAAAAGTGTAAATATAACATCTCAGAAATAAAGTGTTTTTTATACTTTACCTAGGAATATTTTTAGTAGGTATACCTACATTAGCGTGTACACACGGCTACACATCAAGCTATACATTTCCAGTATAAGCTGAGAAGCTGACCTCGCATTGTACGGAAATCCTTTACAATGCGAGATCAGCATAAACTGGAATTGTATAGCTTGATGTGTAGCCGTGTGTACCTAGTCATGGATTCGGTTTGTCGTTTATAATATCGATATCTACCTATTTATTACGACTTTCCTTTCTTTCAGTCTATCCAAAGGTTGTCTGCAAAGGGGGGGTTTAGATTAGACTGAACGAACATAGAACCAGGGCCTAGACAAGTGACAATCGCTTCGAAAGCGTTTCGTATTCTACAACGACTTTCAACAGCATTGACATAAGCTTTTTGATAGCTTATGTCAGTCCCATACATGTTTGCCTTTTCCATCATCGTTATCGCTGATAGAATGTCACTTTGTCTAGGGAACAACATCTAGAGCATTCTTTTGTTGATATTCTTGACATTTTAGTAGGGAGAGACCAACGAACTTTCTGTCCCTGTTGACACAAAAATAATTTGATAGAGTGGGAATACGGTGTATTCACAGATCGCCTTGTGAGATAAGACCGCCTATTGTCGTGTGGTGTAAAATGAAGCGTTTAATCCTATCCTAACTTATTAATTTTGTTTGTTTATATGTTTGTTACGGTTCCACGCTAAAACGGCTGAACAGTGGCACATGAGTAGATCATGACCTGGAGAAGGACAGGGTACTTTTCATCCTGGCTCAACATCCTGGAACAGTTAGTTATTATTATAAAAGGATATAAGCTGTTGCCAAAAGGACACGTAGACGTAAATACTTACTTCCTTCGCGAAATATACAATACAGGTTCCTCAACCCAAATACTTGGCTACGAAAAATACTTACATTCGGTAAAACTCACTATGAAATCGACCGACACCTTTTTCGTTAATAGTTACGTACATATAAAAGACCCCAGTCTTTAACATTAAAGTCACCAGTCAAGAATGAGGTCACCACATTACATAGAAGGTGTTCTGTGGGGACCAAGTAACTCCCTTACTTAGGCAACTCTCGAATTAATAGAACGTGCGTACGCGTCAAGTGGGTATTCTATATTTATTTATTCTGTTCTAGGAATATTTACAAAATAATAAAAGGACGAGAAACTGTCAAATAAAGTGGATTTATGATACCTCATCATGATATACTTAATGTATTGGGCTATCAAATTTTTGAAGATACAATGGTTATTTACATAAGTTTATAAATCAGTCTATACTGAAATGCAAGAAGCATCATATTCTTTTTTTATTCAATAAATTAGAGCATTCTTATCAAGCAATTTTATTTTACTATAACTTTGGCACATAATATAAAATGCTTACGCAACGTAGTGCTTCAGCATTATTACCCTACGCCACTACTTCACTAACCTAATCAGCATGGAACCGTCTATCGAAGCCGACAACACATTAATCTTCAGTGACTTTACCATAGACACACCCTTGGTTTCACTCACCCCGGAGCATGCGCGATAGATTAATTAATGCCTTGTCAGCTGCCATGAAAGGGTACAATAAAACCGTCCCTATAACTTCCAAACGACCTAACGTGGAAAAAATACGAAGCATTTACAATTATGTAATGTAGGTAGGTACACCTACATACTCTGTTAATTTTATGATCATTCAAATAACAAAAACATGTTTTTATCAGCAGCTGCGTACATGAATCGGTAATCGAATACCTAATCAACTTTTGCTCTAAGTAACCGTGCGTTTGCACTGGCGAAACATTCGAGACAGAACATGTTGGAATCTCTATTTTCTGTCAATTTTCCATACAATTCTTGACAGGAACTAGAGATTTCAACATGTTTTGTCTCGAATGTTTCGCCAGTGCAAACGCACGGTTATGCCAGCTATTACAAAAACATTGAGCTAGTCAAGCAAAACCATAAACAAACCAACAATAATTGGCCTATCTACAAATCAGGGGCCCTACCATCAACTTTTAAAATACTTGCCAAGTACATGACAGGTCAACTTAGCAGGCTAACCTGACAGGTTTTCTATTTGTACCATGAGCATTTCCGTCTGACCTGCAATGTATCAACTTCAGACCTGCTACGTAACCGTTGACCGGTACGCCATATTATAAACAAACGTTCGGAAATACTTTTTCGCAATGTTACCGGTTTTACGGTTTTAAAGAATTAGATTAAATTAATTTAATAACAGTTTTTTAATGATCAAGAGAATTCTAAAAAAAACTATGTTTCTTAACAAAATATCTTATTTAACACGATTATGACACTGGAAACCCTTTTAGATACTTATGATAATAATCTTGAAAGTTACCAAAGTTATTGCTATTTTCGAACGACTATCCTAGCCATTAAGTATAAAAAAAATATAGTTTTTGATTGCTTGTCAGTTTGACTCTAGTGATGTTACTCAGTCACTAACGGTCAGGCACTCGATTGTTCCGATTATCTAATACAAGTACTCAATTCAAGTTGAATCTAAGGTAGGTACTAGAGGGAGGTTTCCAACAGCTTCGCACGTTTGAAACGCACACAAAAAAAAACAGAGAAAAGAATCATAGCCCGCTCCAAAATACAGCAACCGTTCCATATTGGTACATTGGGGTTTAAGTCAGTGACATTCGGGTAAGATCGGCTTTGTTCGACTTTGTAAAAAGCGCTTTCTCCACATTCCACTCTCAATCTGATAATCAATGATGATACAATGATGATTTTAATGACAAATTACAAGTTATCAACAGAAATCATTAACCCACAGTACATATTTATATTTTCACTCTTATTGAAATTCTTTGACTCTACACAACATAGTATTTTGGTACCTTGAGAGAAAATGAAATCGAGTTTTTATTTTATACACTGCAGTAACGAGTTATACAAAATTTAGCCGCATCACTATCTGACACTGTCAGAAAGACAAGTCAAGTCAAGGGACAACAACGCTTCAATAATTTATTTTTTCAGTTTCTTTCGAATTGCATCAATTTCATATATTTCTTTTTTCCTATGTGTTATTGAAGGAATATAATTAATATGGAATCTACAAGATGGTACAGCATTTACTCCAGATGGATGTTGTGTTATTTGTTCTTTGAGATTCCAACGCAATGTGCGAAGACATAGTCTGAAGCTATAGATGTGCGGTGAACGCTTTTGTATCAAATGCACGTCGTATAAAGATGAGGTGGAGCCTGGTGGAGCAACCTGCATCTTTTTTAGATGAAATATTATCTACTTCTAAGTCGTCTGACATTGAAATTGATACTTACAGTAATAAAAATGCTTTGTTTACTTATTGTGATTTTTGCTTTCAATAACCATTTAAAACACCCTACGTTCCTACTATACATTCCTACGTTCATACATTCCCACGTTCCTAGGTTCCTGCTATACATTACGGGACAGTGCACTATTTTACTATACTACAATACCGATGAAGTGTAGGTTGGCCTACTCACTAAACAATTTTTTTTAAGTTATGATCGTATTTCTCAGTAACCTCGTTAGACAAAGTATAATTATTACTACCACTATAATCTAGAGATCATTATCAGAGTACATATTCACAAATGAACATGTACTTACGTATTTTATTTTAAATTAAAGAAAACAGTTCACTAAAAGTAAGTTTTACACGCCTGCTTAATATGACTGCAGGGCAGTTCAGTAGTCGAGTGTTTACATGTCAAAAAGGACTTGATGGTGCAGCTTAACGCAGGTCAGACCAGTGAAATGTTGTCACGTGACCACTGACCGGCTTTAGTCACGTGATCGCTGGCTTGCCTGTTATTTGACATGTTCACGGTACAAAATAGCCCGACAGTTCACTTTCCGTCGAATTGACCTGCTATAAGAGTTCATGGTAAGCCCCCTGTGGAAGTCAGGCTTCAGATTATTACAGACTCTGTTCCATCTATCCAAGATATGAAACTATTCTACTTCGATGATTACTCAGAAAAACAGCAATTGGTTTGATCAAAATAAAGTTTTTACTACTTCTATAGCTACACAAACAGATAACAGAATAAAAATGATTACCCCTATTTCACCGAGTATGATCGGACTCGTGCAGCCACTAAAACGTAAAACGAGCGTGAAGCACTTGCTCACATGTAAGACTATCTAATTTTACACTCAAGGTAATCGTACATAATGTAATATCTGCATAATATACAGATATTTTGGTCTGATACCAAGTGCACATCCCGGGAATCTGTGTGCATCCACAAACTACGTGGCGGTGGCTGCTGACATTCAATCGGAGGGAAAACGACACGTTTTTGGATTATGAACACGTATTAATATCGAAATAAGTAGATTTATTTTATGTCATAATGTTTTGAATTCAAACATTTGTTAGTTCTGTTTAGTAGGTTCTGCCCGCGATTTCGTTCTCGTGGAAGGCAACAACACAACATATTAAAATTACGGCCACATTTTTTTTTAAACTACGTATACTACTTTTTTAGTTTTGGTCTCAGCAGCCAAAATATGGAGGGAGTCAGGACTGGTGACGCGGGGGCAAACGTCGTACAGTTGTCCGTGTGAGAAGCAGCTCATCCTGGGGTCAACACTTACAGCCTTCAGTAGCAATTCACCATAGATTGTTTTTCATTTTTAACCGGCTTCTTCAAAAAGGAGGAGGTTCTCAATTCGTCTCTATGGTTTTTTTTGTTTATGTTACGATTACTCCGATATTATTATGAATTGATTTTGAAGATTCTTTTTTTTGTTTAGAAGGTCATGATTCATAGGTGCTCTCCTAAAAAAATTAAGTTACAAAATGTTAAAAAAAGCAAAAATATATAAATATTTGGAAATCGAATTCAGGTTTGCAAAGCAGTCATTGAACCTTCAACTATTTGCCTATTGAAAGTTAACTAAAATAGCCGTTCTTATCATGATTGACTGCAACTCCTTGAAGGTATAGCGGGATGATAATCATTGAAAGGTTAAATCTGTAACTATCTGCTATATTCGTTCCCTTTCAGTCCAATGAAGTAATTAATAATTCGACTATTATCATACACTGGTATTATTTTGTTTACTCAAAAACTCAAATTGCTCATCTCAGTCTCATTTCGTTTTCGTCAAGTTTTTTGCGATTTCTGACTTTTTAACCGACTTCTTCAAAAAGGAGGAGGTTCTCAATTCTTCTGCGTTTTTTTTGTAAAAAATTTTTTCAGCTCAAACCTCAGTTGCAGTTTGGCTTGGCTACGACTTTATTATATGTATCGATTTACGGATTATCGATTAACGGATTTCCCTGTATTATAATGCGTTACAAGATGGCCATCGAATTATAGCAAAACATACTTTGCTTCATCAGGGTAGGAAAAAAGTCGAGTGAATAAGGAAATATTCATGCTGAGTTAGTCAGTCTGAATGGTGACCATTTCGGAATATGTATTGACGGAATTATGTTCGTCAGCGCAATGGAATTATTACGAGAAAAAATGGTTTATTTTAGATTGTTTCCTTCCTTGTTTGTTATTCATGTTATGTTTTCCTCTTGACTTCTCAGGTGACGTCTTATACCGAATGAACGTTATTTTATTCATATGCGAACTCGGTTAAAATCATTCTTGAAAGTTTAGGTATAAGAACATGATTATTTAAACGCCTCGTTACATTTTAAACTTAACAACTTGCATGCAAGAATGTCATGAGCGTAAACGCATTTTCTTTCTTTTTTATAGTTTTATTTATAGTATAATGTGGCGCCCACATTACCCACCCTTAGTAAAAGCAGGCCATAAATAACTCATGTCCTCAATGTGTAGCGGTCCACGAATGAATAATAAGTGTTTTATTTTTTATTTCACTCGATCAAGCATAATATTTCATTAACCATTCGATCAATACATTCTACCCTTGTATTAAAAGGTGACTCTGAAATTCTATTAGGTCTCCTGTCTATCCGAAAAGTTTGGTGATTATAATTTCACCTATTTCACCAAGATCATTTTCCGGAAAATCATCTAAAGTCCGATGTTTGTGGGAAACTTTTGTAAATCTATTATCGATAACGGACGACGGGAGATGCTTCAGAAGTGCTTTTTAATCATTATTGACATAATTTTAAAGCATCTAGGCTCATAACAAGCATCATAATTTAATACCATAGCAATATATAACAAAAGAACATATAGAGATGTGTTCTATTTATATAACATTCGCTATACAACACAAAACATGATCTCCAAGTAAGAAATGACAGCTTGCTAGTTACATGTTGTCACAGTTACCTAGTTTCATCGGTTCAATGATCATGAACAGCTTATATACACAAAGAAAAATAAATTGAAGTCATCAAAAAATACCTTTTAGAAAATAAGTGGTTTTATGACCTACTTGCCTACTAACAATTCTCTCCACACGTACTTATTTGTTATTTAGCATAGTACTGTTATGTACCGTTTACTTCCGTGTTGTTAAATAACCACGTATCTACTTTATACTGACGTAGGTAAAGGTATGGGAGTAAATTGACGCAGCGCGTATGACGCGGGCGAGCGTATACATTTTTTATTGGTCACTCGGTAAGGTTCTTAGAGCAATTCATCTTATAGATTCAAGGCTTACAGCTGCGTTGTCTACCGACGTACGTCAATACAATGCACCGTGGTTGTAATCTTAGAAATACAGCAATCATTGTGATTGCTAAATTTCTTCGGCGTATGTGTATTAACAGATGTATAAACGTAAACGAGGCAAAAGGAGTATGTAAGGATCGTAACAAGTTGCTTTCTGTAGTTTCTGCCTACCCCCATGGGATGATTATTTATGTTTTATAATTGTGATAGACTTTAGTAGCAATAGAGCTCTTTGTGAATTAATAATATAGAATACTCTTATTTTTTCTACAAATGCGAATTACAGATACATATATCAATGTAAAAAAATTCCACAGGGTAAGACGGATATCTATGGGGTAACACAATGAGCGATCTTCTCGCTAAAAGCATTCTTTTAGAGACAAGCTTTGGATGAATTAAAAGGAAGAAGGAGAGACAATATACTGCAGGTAGTCTGTGGTGTACATACATATGCAATAAATAAATAGATACATACATAAAGCATATACCTATTTAGAAGATAGGTATACTAAAGAGTTCGTTTTAGAAAGTATTGTCTATGCCTCTAACCTATGATTTGTTCCGGTTTGTAGAACATTGGTGCTGTTGAACTTAACGGTCGCTTAAAAGCACCATAAACCTCGACGAACGCAACGACGTCACAACCGAGGGTAAGATGGCCTATGAGGTACTGCAGATGTTATTGACAGAGATTTTTGTTGAATTCCAAAAGGGTTAACCTGACTGATCTGCCAGTTCAATAATTAGAAATCAGGAGTCACACGTAATCTGTTCGATTTATGCCCTAACACGTGTGACTCCGGATTTTTAATTTGTCTGTCTGTGGTGTCTTGCTTATACCTTTTTAGTCGTAGTTGGGTTTTAGTTTTTATGACTTCAATTTTTTTTTAATTATTTTGGGGTTATAATATATATATTTTTGAAATGTGCTCATTAAGCCCTTTCATTTGATACCCAACATGGTACGACTAAACGACATTTTTTTTTAAATTCCTGACTTTATGTCCTCTAGAGGGCGCCATTTTTAATTTAATGTGACCAGCGGACGATCAAGACGCTTCCAACGATACCTCATTTATCAAATTGTGATGAGTGGATTAGATGATAGGAGGGAACAGATGAACATACATACCAGACAAAATCATAACCCTCCTTTTTTTTAGCCGTAGTCGGGTAAAAAATAAACTAGTACCACAAATTGTCCTCAGACCGTTGGTATTTAGTTATAGGCAATCACATCGGGGAAAAAACCCTGTGACATTCATACAAGATTATCCTTGTCTTATTATTTTTTAATCTACATAAGCACAATGTTCATGGTAGGTACACTTAAATATTATGTACATTTCTGCTTCATCTTACTACAAAAACATAGCAATCTGACGTAGTATTTTTATTTAAAGCGAAATAAATCATGTTGTCGAAATGTTAGAAAACTGCAAATCTTTTTTCTTCCTGTTTTAATGGAACGTTGACGCACGTGATACAAAACTTCACATGCACTGTGACCCTGATTTTATTTTTGTTTCTTTTAACATTTTTTATAAAAAGAAACATCGGGTTTATATACTTCCAGGAAAAGAATGGACCACGCCATTCTAACCTTGGAAAAAGATTGTAAAAGGTGATTTCGTGAATCAATTTAATTGCCTAATGGTGCGTTGAAGAAAGTTGAGAAATGAATCGTCTAAAGTCTAAACAGAAGGATATTTTGTGATATGTGATAGTAACTTTCAATTGTCGTTTTTTGGCGTCTAATTTAATTGTGTTCGGGCATCTAAACTGCTCCCTAAAAATGTGCCTTTTGTGTCATGCACAAAGCACTGAAATGTGGTCAAATAACAACAAACTGCGATTAGCTAGCAAATTGGGTGATTATGACTTTGTTTGTATCGTAACGGTCAAGCGACCACAGTGGTCAACAGAAACATTTATGAGCTGTTAATGGTGAATAATTACACGTGAAATTAATACTACAACCAATTTTCATTTTATATTGCTTGCATAGCGGTTGCATTGGGAAAGTTTTATAAAAATATATAGAAATGGACGAAATCATTTATTACAACTGCGTAGACTTTAATGTTTGTGAACAAAAAAAAATATTGTGGCATTATAAAATCGCAGTGAGAGCAAACAGATTACATTGGGGCTCATGACTAACAAACTGAATTTATTGGTTGCTTATACACGTGGCTCAGTAATTATACGTAATAGAAATTATTAATTTAGTTTGGAGAAACAGTCAGCCAGAAATAATTAAGCAAAATAATTAGCCGTAGCAAAAAAAGCCCTATTCGCAAAAGATAAAATTCAAACCAGTAATAAAGTTGCGAAATAAATCAAAATGTTAAATTACATAAGATTTACAGTTTAATGTTTCAGTAACTGATTTTAGTAATTACTTGAGTTTGACAAACATTCAGACACACATCTCGGTTGCCGACGCGACGGCTACGCGGCTGGGTGATCTGCGAGCCCGATCCGGCGCGGAATTTTTCAATGGACAAGTGCCAGCACACTTCTTTTTAAATTAATTATTGTTTTACGCGTCTCCAAAGTATTCTATTATAACAACACTCATATGCGCTGCGAGTGGGTGTACTTCTCGGTCTCAAGTGAATTTACGACCGTTTCATTTGCTCTTAATCTTGACAAGGCGAAACAAAATTTTGTGTCAATCTCGTTTATGGTTTTTTAAATGCTTAATGTTATCTGTGTCTGCGGATAAACCATGCAGGATTCATGGGCCGAAACTTTACTTGTAGCGAGCATGAGCTAAATCAGGAAGGTCATAGGAAAAAAAACGAACGGCAATCGTCATCGGAAAACAAATCATCAACTGCTTCTATAATCAAATCAAACTGCTATGACTGTGCGGTATCCCGAGGTTCCGAAGTCATTAATCAAACAGAACTACATAAACAAACATCTGACGGATATATTTTAGATTGATTCACAATTAGCCAAACTGCAAGACAGGAAAGTCAAAACACGGTCCAATCACGTTACTATTTCAGTCTTCGTTGCCGTGATTTTTTTTCATGTCGCTCGTCACGTAACAGCTCTACTATTTATACTTCTTCCAGTGACAGCTCAACTTCTATTTCAAGCTGCCTAAAAAATTGCGATTTTTTTATGTTTTTCCGTGGGGAAATCCTCATGGGTACCCTCCGTCTTGGGAGAACGGAGGGTTATGTCGGACTCCTACTGACTAAAACTACTACCATGAGTCGCGGGATTTGGGACTAATGTAGCGTTTCTCTTAGACACAATATCAGTGGCGTAGACAGATCAAAAGGGGCGCCGAATAAAAAAAAAATGGGGGCCCTTTTTAGCCGATTAATTCTAAGAAAGCTCTAAGAGAATGCAAGAGCGCGAAGCGAGCTACAAAACTGGAGAACCCTGACTCGGATAAGGTACAGCTGATATTGTGATTTTACTAAATAATTGCAAGAATTGGAGAAACCTGGCAGGCCTATATCTTAAAGCCTTTGTAAGCCATAAAAAATTACGTTATTTTTGTTATTTTCATATTATGGTATTCATTAATTCCAGGCCTTATCTATAAGAATTTGAGGTTGTGGATAACATTTAACGAATTTTCGTGCATTGGCACTTGTAGCCCGTGGCCCCCGTATCATTGATACGGCGGCGGTAGCTCCACCCCTGCACAAAATGGTATAGTGTGACAAACCCAGATACAAAGACTTTGAAACAGAACCAAAACTTTCAATAAAATATCCTGTTTGTTCTTTACATTGTGCGTTTTCTACACCTAAAATGACAAAGTATTCGAAATAAAATACAATTTGCAAGTCTTGATCTCATAATCCTCATCTTGAAACGTTTATAAGTGACTTTGAGCGTTTGTTTGCACATTGCAATAGTAAATCCAAGATTTATCTATAGCCACTGTCGAAAATAGTTCAGGGGATTGCCCAGATTTGATGTCTAAAAACATCCTTTGGTATCGATTCCCTCGGCGCTCGTGTACCTAAACGTAAATTACAAGACACACACACACACACACACAATGTTAAATACCTAAGTGCTCATAATTTAATAATAAAGAGTTCAGTGGTAGACCACTGAACTCCTTATTATTTAATTAAAGAACAATGCCAGTTGATTGTGGTCAGAAAATATTGGCATTAATTATTTAAAACATCTACCATTGGTATTTTAATTACCAATAACTCAAAAAAAAACTAATCTTTGAAAAGTCCCCTCGAACGCAGCTAGACTTTTTTTTTTAAATATGCACCTACCAAAGAATTGTAACTATTCAGCTTCTTTTGAGTTTCACAGAAAAGTCGTGAAAAGTTCGCAAATGACGCTATAGTCTAAAGTTATCGCTGTATTTAATTGCCGACTTCCGGCGAGTTTAATTATAGATCAATGACTAAACTTAAGTGTTATCTTCAAGCTTTTAAATAAACCGATTTGTTTCTTTTCTTCTTTTACGCTTTGTCGGACTGAAACCAGATGAAATCGGATTGAAAACAAGAATATTTATAGCATGTTGCGCAAAATATTACAAAACCAATTACAGGCACTTTTGAATTGTCAAGGGGTCGGTCAGTCAGAAAGATGAAGCCCATTCCAAAGCGTAGTAGGTTCCTATGGAGAAGAACGGGCAAGAAACTCCACGGATACTCTTTTAAATCAGAATATTGTTACAATATATTGTTTACATCATTCATGTTGGAATTATACATGTGAGTACAATGTAGTGATATTCATAAGAGGTCAAGCGGCCATAGATAAAAGTGATGGCTTTTTGTGGAAACACTATAAAGTAAGCGTTGAACGTTGTTCTAGATTTAGCCTTAGGGGATAACATCATGAATCTCTGATCCAGCATGTCCTAAAACTAAAAATTCGAAGACTTTTGACATCTACTACTGGGCTCATGTGGTTCCCTCTCACAGAAAGGGCCTGACACCAGTGGACAGGTTATATAGGCTGCTTATAGTGATGTAACACTGTGATGACATTGGCTGGGACTGAGACAGACTGGATGCGGAATGCGGAGAACCGAGTGTTGTGGACGCAACTTGGTACGCCTATGTATAGCCGTGGACTGAGACAGCCTGAGTTGATTGTGAAGTAAATGATAACAAAAACTCAATCTTCATGATACGAGCATAAACACCTATTCTATTTCTATAACTTTATTATTGTGTTCCTACCAGAGCCATTGCATCAACACAGCTTTCCAACATACTGGAAATGAAACGCAAACCGATGTTAGCACCTCATAAACTTGCACTTAAATAAAAAATACACAAGAAATGATAAATCTGATGTATCGGTAGCTCCATCATAAATTCTGACGTTTGTAGATCTTACTTGTTCGCTTCTAGTTAATGTTTGGCATTCAAAACACCTACGATCATTGCTTATGAGTTTTGCAGTATTGAGATTTGGGAACGTGAAAAATTAAATCTAGGTTTTTTTTTTGTTGAAAAAAGTAGTTCCTACAACTATGCACAATTTCAGTTTCGTTAAAGTAACCACTGTAACGAAATTGAAATTGTGCATAGTCGTGTAACCCGAAAGAATATTGTAGCTTTCGTAGGTAACTGAACCCCAGTAATGTTTTATTTATTCAAATACTAGCTGCGCCCCGCGGTTTCACCCGCGTAAGTCTCGATCCCGTGGGAATATCGGGATAAAAAGTATCCTATGTGTTAATCCAGGTTATAAGCTATCTGTTTGCCAAATTTCATCCAAATCCATTCAGCCGTTTTTGCCTGACTGAGTAACAAACATCCAAACACACAAACACACAAACTTTCACATTTATAATATTAGTAGGATAAGTAGTTCAGTACTTCTTACATAGTTTGTACTTGCTTTTGCTCGTGGCTTCGCCCGCGTGGAGGTCGGAAATTATCCCACGGGAACGTACTACCGGGATAAAAGTATCCGACCTCCCATGACCTACGTGGAGGCGACCTAGGCGTTACATACATGCGACAGTAACTTTAGTATGTGTAATATTAGTGATAGTGCATATTTATATTGTGGTGATAGTATGGATAGTATGGACAGCAGTATGAAACTGTCGGAAAGATTAAAGAAAAAATGGTTTGTATTACCTAGTCACAGGTCCAGCTGAATTTCATTTGGTATAAGATCACATCTTACATAATATTTTTACATCAAGTACGTACAAATGAAGCATGCTTACTTAGATGATAACATTATATCACAGCACTGTACGGTTTGTATTCCCAGCAAGATATGCTGTAACCCCAGTCAGGAAGCGCCAAGAATAACTGAAAACACAGGGGCAACAATTAGCGTCACATAACTCATCAAAATTAATCTTCAGCTAAATTAAAATTGAGTTGCAGAGTCGTACCGAACCACTTATTTATTTTAATGGAGCATTCGCTGTAAAGGATTGATGTTTACTATTTTATTTATCGTTAAATAAATGATGTGTTGTTTAAAACAGTTTATAAGACCTAAGCACTTTTCCTAGGTATGTAGGTACACAATGTATGTAGGCAAAAGGTAATGGTGGCATAACTAACATATACGTAGGACCCCGTCGGGGATTACAGGCGTGATGTAATGTTGCTATGTTTATGGTAATGATAACGAAAAAGACTAACCATGAATATGTATTGCCAGTAATAACTGCAAGCAGACATCCTTTTAAAGACTACTGCAATAGTTAGTCTAGTAAGTTACAATCGAACCGATTAGTAGTCTTTTATTCAGGGTGTATTATCGTAGCCGCTAAGCAGCGATAGCCTAGTCGTGTGACCGTCGGACTGCCAAGTCATAGGTCTCGAGTTCGAACCCAAGATACGCACCTCAAAGGTGAAGGAAAACATCGTGAGGGAACCGGCATGCCTGAGACATTTATTATGAGAGGTTTTAATAATAATAATAGTTACCATGTTTGCATTGGTGATCGTAGTACCTTTGTAAATTATTTCGAAGATTTTATGTTAATATTTCACCAATTTTAATACTGAATATATATTTTTTTAATCTAAGCTGAGTGCGTTTGTCTGTGAGTGAGCTGTGTGCCTCACTTAAATAGACCGACTTTAATTAACTCAGCTGTTTAAAAACTAATATCAATTAGGTAGATAACAATAAGTAACTCAATATGTCCTATTACCAGGAGGCTAATTCTCGCGTTTTCACTCGTACATGTCATTTTCGACATTATCACTCGTCTCTCTATGTCGCATATAAAATGGTGACATTCTCCTACAAGGCATTCGTACAGCACGAATCGAAGGATAATATTGTTGCCATTAGGGTGCGTTTCATCAAATAGTTCCTTTGCCATAATGTTGGCTCCACAGTTAAATTTTAAAACAGACGTATTAGGTAGCGGCGTAGCTTATTCGTATTGGTCCTACACTAGTAGAGCCAACATTGCGGCATAGGAATTATTAGATGAAACGCACTTTAAAAGTCTCGCGCAGCGATCCATTCCACACAGGTAACGGTGATACTTTCTAAACGCAACCATAGATGTTCTTAATATTAAAAATGATTGATAAGCGTATAAAAGGTTTTGAACAACATTTTATATGTATTTCATAAACATTTATCAAAAAATAATACATTATGAATTTCGTAACACTATTTTATGTTTTTTTTTAAATAAGTTTTCTCTAAAATATCAACAACGGAATGCACTTGACTGATTTTGACAACTGTGATGTCAGCAATTTTCGTTTTGTCCAAAACGTAGACAGAGAATACTAGAGACTAATTGATAACTTTTGTCGCATTCACACAAGAAAAAGAGCAACATATGCCGATGTCGTGTAAAGAAATGAGACAGAACGATGGGATTTTTTTTTCACAGCGCGTGTCACGTTTTAGCTCAATATTTTGATAAACAAAGTTTGACAGTTATCGTCTTCCTGAAAAATTCAGTTTTTATGTGTTCTAAGTTAATAAATTTATGTTATTTTATGTTGTGAACAATTTAGACCAACACTTTTTATTAAAGCATGGTGCGCTGTTTTGTTTATAGGGCGTAAAAGTGATAGTGGAAGGAAAATGCCCGACTTGTCTTTTCATTCGTAAGAAGTACACCCGTTTTTATCAGTTATTAGGCTTGCAATAACATTTTATTGTGTTTATACATTGTGTATAATATACCCTAGACGTAAAATCATCGATAAAAAGCGCAAAATGAACAATGATTAAATTCTAACAAGAATTTTGGTGTTGCCAAACTTTTCTATAAATTATTACCCACTATTATGGGAAATATGTATTCTGCAGTGTGTATTATTATATATCTAAAAGATTAATGGTTTGTTGCAGTTTTCTTGAAGAGGATAATTTACGTCGGTATTGGACTGTAGCTACAGGACGAACAGATTGGACACCAACACCAAAACCGATAAAAATTAGAAACATTAATTTCGTATGAATGTTTCTAATTTTTAGCGAAACATTCATACGAAGCTTGTTTAATTTCAAGACAATATAGACTAAAATCAATAAAAGCTAATTAAAAATAAACATGTTGTATTTACTCATAAAGCAAGAAAATAGGTACTATCACATAAGACATGGAAGGTAATTAAAATCAAATTTATTTGAGTTCAGCATCAGCCCAATTGCGTAATACACGATCAATGACAATCTGAATCATTTTGAAACAGATTGCTAATACATTGCTACAGAAGTTCGAAAAAAAATTGCTTAACAACGTGAATAACGCAATTGAATGTTGTTGAAGTGACAAAATGAAACAGATTAGTCATATTCATTTAAGAAAATGTGTTACGCAATTAGATAGCAGGAGCATGTCTTCTTCCATACATCACATGCCTATACCGATGATAATCGATTTATCAGTCACTTTCAGACTTTATCTTGTTTTCCACTTTCACAAATTGTGAAGTAAATTTTTCACAAATTGTGCGGTTTTTTCACAAATTGTGGGGTAAAGGAGATGTCCGCTTTTTGTGGGGACGTTGGTTTTTTATAAGAAGAAAAATCTAACCCGCACCAAACTACACCTAAATAAAAGCGACAAAAATATGGAACTATTGAAAATAATATTTTTAAATAGTTTATATTTTTTCTCTTAAAGGGAGGAGGGTCATTTAAGAGAAAAATTATAAACTATTTAATGTTGGTACATATATTTTCTTTGTTGATGGCAGCCCAAATAAAACCTCCCACACACTTTGACAATGTCTTAATAAATTGACAGAAGATTCTATTCTTCTGTCAATTTCGACAAAGTGTTGAGTGTTGACTGACAGGACGTCTGAACTAAAAATGTACTATGTGGTTTCGCTCCATTCTATTAGCCAGTGTTATCGTATTTTATTTTATTGGGGCTTTACTTTCTCTAGCTTATGAACCTTTAAACCTGATAACTAAATTTGCCAAAAATGCATCAACCTTTTACATACTGATAGAATTGAATAACAGAAACAAGCACAACATTGGTGAGCGTCAGCTGGGTCATCAATCAGTTTTGTTCGGTGTGTTGTGGCATTTCTATCACAAGAAGAAAAGGCAGGCGCTCTCGTCCCTGACCTGATGGTCATCCTGAACGGGCTTTTATATAGATAGCTCAGTTTCCCGACAATATTTTAATAAAAGAAGACATTGAAAATTAAGAAAATCAATAAATCAATATTGAAAACTAAAAACATGTTTTATTTCATAACAAAACTGTAACACTTGCGTCCAAAGCATTTGCTTAATTCAGCTTTTAAATATCATTGTCGAAAGGCTTTGCATCCACTTCCGATCTCAATATTCTAAGTCATAAAAAAATAATTCTTCTTATTTAAAAAATGTTCTTGATCAGTAGATACTATTATCATTTATTACTCCTGCTAAGCAACTCCTGTGGACTTCCCCCCCCCCCCCCTTCTTCACTGTGGTAGCTTCCCGTACCAAAAAAATGTAAGGCACCTGCAATAACACAATTATTCATTAAATGTATATACACCTATTTGTACAATTTATAGTCTGGGACCTGGGACCAGGTTTACCAAAAGGTACCGTAGTACGTGTAACTGGGTTGTGGAGTACAGATGGGCAGTCACTCCATGTAAAATACTGGTATTCGGCGGCATCTGGTTCGACCCCAACTTAGGAAAAGACTAGGCAGGTGATGAACTATTTATGTGCAAACACACAACAAGCATAGGAAACAAAAATAAAAGAAAAGTCTAGTTTTCGTACTCGAACTTTCTTTTATTCTTGTTGTATCAGCTGAGTCAGGAAAGAAGAGATAATGTTAGTAGGCTTACCGTACAACCATATTTTATACTAACCTTTGTTGTAACGTCTAGATATGTTCTGCATTCTATCACCGGTTGTATCATTGTTATAAGCATTTCTGCTAGATTTTTATTTAATCTGAAATGCTTTTTAAATACTGCCTCGCTAAGATCAAATGGGTCCACAGTATCCAGAATATCAGAACGTTGTCGACGTAGTGGCTCCATTGTGGCATTTGCAGCGTCTTCTACGATGTTTTGGATGAATTGAACTAAAAATTCGTCACTCATTTTTGCTTCTAGAAATAATTTGCTTAATAAAATATTTTCATATGTTCTTTCACTTCAATTGACACAATAATTAATGATATTTGACGTTTGTACGATTGCCGACAACATATCGACTGCTCCCGACCACTCTTTGCATGTCGCATGTAAACTAAGACATGTCGCGTGGCCTTCCTGCGAGAAATGCTCGAACCGACATGGCGAGAATAGCTTGACTTGATTTTTACGAGTGAAAAGTACGAGTCGCATGACAATAACGCATGCGACATGCGCGAGAATTGCCTTCCAGGGACCTACAGCACTAACAATACATACAGCATTAATTAACCCCAAATATGACTACTACGTTACGATCCGTCGATCGCTATTTCTGATTAGCTCATCTTATTGCGTGGCACAAAGAAACGTGTCAAGTTGAAACCGTGTGTCGCACGGTTGCCGGAGCGTGGCCGACCCGGTAATGTGACGCTGGGCTTACGTATACGTATACCTTCCTTTGGAAATGTCGTAACGAAATGTAGGACGCGATTGAACAAATCGCTCTTTACACTCTCGGATATTTGCGTGATTTTTACGTATCGACTTTCAGCAGCATTGAGGCATTGACGGCCCTGACTTACGACCCGTAGGTAAGCCGTGAGCCTACCAATTTACACAAGACCCGTGTCGTATAATACGGACTTCTCGTTTTCACAGAGAGGAGGCCTGTGAGGCACATTAAATTGGCCATGGGAACATAACACGCCTATTATTGCAACTTAGTAACTTACTTTCAAAATGAAAACCTCATCGTATTTTCATGAGCAAATAATTCGAGACATAGAGTCTGAAATAATAGTACTAGTTTGAAAAGTCAAAGGAATGTCAATACGTACAAGAGAGCTCAATACACGTCACTCACAGGGCTGATTCCAATTCGCTTCGGATAGAATTCTAATTTAGATTCGAAAACATGTACCGAATGCGACGTACCTAGAGCAGAGTGGCACCGACACTGTGTTGTTTAGATTTGGACTTTAGGGACATTTACAAATAAAAAAAGCCTGTTTCACCTGCTACTTACTTGTTGAAAGGCCTACATTGTCCTCCCATGCCTACTAAAACTGTAATTTGAAAATATTGTAAAAGTAAATTATTTTTAAAAGAGTAACCGTGGAGTTTCTTGCCGGCTCTTCTCTATATGAAACGACCTATTGGAACAGTGCACCTAGCTTCTGACGTTTCATAAGTGCCCATCTAGGTTTATGTGAAATAAAATATTTTGATTTGATTTGATTTGATTGCTTCACCATCTCCGGGACGTAACCAAAATTGCCTGTCTTCAATTTGATTTTTCATAAAATTGATAAGACTTAGGTATAAAATAAAAATAGTATGAGTAACTACATGATATTTCCAAACTTTTTGTGTAACAGAAACACAAAATATTAAAATTTTCTCGATAAAAAAATATCACGAACTTACCTCTAATTTTCACGTATTTTCGATTTGTACTTAAAATGCTAATGCCTATTATGATAAAAATTAGATGATTATATGTATTAAAACAAGGCAAAAAAAATTGTGTAGGCTTTTTTTTTTATTCCTTTTATTTTTGGTTTTATTACGAATCAAAGCTTGTAGGACTTACGACGTTCTTAGTTCGTGGACGAAGCCATCTTCCGTCGCACATTACGGGAACTTCAAGCATATTTTTGTTTCACAAATCAGTCGGCGTCGCTCTATTGAGACGAGAGGACTGCGCTCAAATTTTTAGCTGCGCTGAGATATTATTTATTTTCGTAAATAATATTTTCGTAATTTATCACATTCCACAAAAGAAACTGAGACATAGAAAACATGAAATAAACACTAAAACCACTTCCAAAACGAATATTACAAGTGTTATTGATTGATAAATAAATAAATACCGAGTCTAAATAAACATATAAAATTCAATGTTGATATTTGAAAACTCAAGATGACATACATTTTATTTGACAGATTTTTGACTGATATAATATTAGCACGGAGTATAGAAAGAAGTAGGTACAACTAGCGCCATTGTTCTGTATTGCGGTGAATTTTCTTGCGGAGAAAATTTACAACATAGCCAACGAGCCCATTCTACGTTCATTTGAAAGTTCGCACTGGAGATTAAATCTTATTGCGATTTACTCAGGATCGAAATTCGTTTACTCCCACTTTTTTTGACAAACTTCTTGTAAGGTGACCCTTAGACGAACAATTGGAGCGACTGACCTAAATAAAACTTGTTTAGAATAATACTTTTATTCTTCGGTTATCGAACTCGAACAGATTACGTATGACTCCGGATTTTTAATTGGTCTGTCCGTGATGTCTTGTTTATATCTCTTTATTTGACTTTTTTGTCGTAGTTGGGTTTTAGTTTTTACCTGACTGCGGCGAAGCAAAAAGGAGGGTTATGATTTTGACCGGTTTCTATGTATTTATCTATGTCTGTTCCCTCATATTATCTTCTAAAAGACTCATCACAATTTGACAAATGAGGTATCGTTGGAAGCTTCTTGATCGTCCGCTGGTCATCGGCTATATGAAGACCAAAGCACAATCAGTCACACACACACACATACACTCATACACACACAATCCTACAACACACTCACGTACACACAAAACACACAAACATACATAAACCACTCATGAGCAAGCATGCATGCACTAAATTTATATTGTTTTAATTTTATTGCATAAATTGTTAAGTTTAAAAAAAAAACGGGTGAAGACACTGGCTCCTGTAACACCTAGCTCAGGAGTCAGGGCTTCAAATTAGAATGTAACACCTTTTTATGTCAATAAAACATTTTTTATTATTTTATTTTTATTTACATTAAATTGAAAATGGCGCCCTCTAGGTGACATATCATGAACAACAAAAAATATTTTTTAATCATACCATGTTGGGTATCAAATGAAAGGTTTTAATTAGCACATTTAAAAAATATATATTATAACCCCAAAAAAAAGCAGCGACAATCAAGACGTATACTGCTATATGTTATGTTAACGCATGGGATGATAAGTGCCTCTTCACGCGCCGCCGCACCGTAAACAGAAAAAATGTCAGACGCGCCGCGTGACGCCACACTGCACGCGACGCGCCACGCCCCGCGTCTCCGTAAATGAGGCCTAAAGTTATAATGCAACTTGGCATGTTTTCAAAGCTACAATTTCAACAGTTAAAAAGAGGGACCATACTAAACTTTCTACTAAGGGACTAGTTATAACAAGCGCCCGAGACGCACATTTTGTACGCTGCGTTTCGGGCGCTCAATAAAATTGTATGAATTCCTATGTAACGAATTTTATCAAGAGCTGCAGTCTAAGCGAGCGCCCGTGCCGGGCGCCGTTAGGCCTGCACATGTCGCAACTTGCCACTCTCAACTTGCATCTCCGTTGTACGATTTACAAATAAGACTGGGAGAAGGTATGCCGCGGGCATCGCTTCATCGAGAATTGCTGCTGTGTGCGCCGCCGTGATGAAACACCGCGTGTGACGCGGCTATGCCATTCGCGGGCTCCGCCGTAAAAAACGCTCCATTTCAAACAAACGCGTGTAAAATCGCGTCTCCGTAAACGCACTCATACAACGCCATATGTTTGAATTCAGTGCGGGCCGCGCCGCCCAAAGCCACGCGCGACTCCTCGCGTCTCCGTAAATGAAACCTAACCGTGCCCTTGACGCTTGGACGCGAGTTCCTTTTTCACTATTTTTCCTTGTCATTTTCTCCGCATTAGTAATAAACTTAAAAGAAACACGGTTCAAAAGTTACAACAAAATGTGGAAATCTTGTTGCGTTTGACGAGCGTCCAAAACGCGCCGGGCGCCCGCCCAAAACATAGCGCAGGTACTGAGCCGCGTACCTCGGGTCCTTGTTATAATTAGTCCCTTTGGTACTTTGGCACCCATTTACATAGATGAATAGATGTCAATTCTTTTAGTGGTGAAGCCGACAATCCTTCATTTATTTCTTTTGTACAGAACTCGGCCTCTTTTTCACATGTTTCAAATGTTTTCGGAGGGGATTGTTCGCGTTTGGCGCAGGAAAGGTTTTCATGACACATGCCATATTCGTTGCACAATACAGTGCAAAATTCATTATACGAATTTTATTTTTTACTTGGGTATCACTTTGCACGATCCTCCAAAGAGAGAAATCCACGATATAGCATTATATTTATTACTTAGTAACATAGTTTTCCACAAAGACGTCATTAGGTACAAATTGTACAAGGTCCTAAATAAAATTTGGTAACATTTAAATTTGAACTTTTTCACGTCAACATTGAGTTTCTAGTTCCAAAACATGAACATGATCCATAGTTCTGAATTCAAGCTTAGCGTATCGTATAAGCAAAATAAACTACAGAAGATTGAAATTCGAATTCTATAAACGCCAGACGAAAAGTTTCTGCTGGCGGGAAGCCATTGTGTTTTGTTTTCGTCGTGTTTAATGAGAGGGGTAGGTAAGGGTTGCGCGGGTGAAATATGATTTTTTGCTGTCAATACACGCCCCCTTAACTCGGGTATCTTGCATTCACTTCTGCGTTCCTCCATATAATAATTTTCAGAATTTTGGATGACCTCCGTCAATAATTGGACAATCGGGACTTTGAAGGAAGACGTCATCTCCGAGTACGGGATTATCATTTTTTTTAGGTTTGGTGTGACAGAACTTGATTAAATTACCACGATACCCAACATGAGCAACAGATGCATCTAATCAACCCAGGAAATAGCGAAGAAAAATAACGGAGAGTCACACAACGTGAAAAGCTCATTGAGACCTTTTAAGTCTGTAACAACACTATGAGACGTACTTTATATCTGAATATTAAATGATAACTATCATATTCACTACGTACATATTTATTACATAGCCAAGAAATAAATTGAAGCAATTTATCTTCATAATAAATTAGGAACATATCCATAATAAATGTAATGTAATCTTTTACATATACAATTCCTTTGTATATGTAAAAGATTAAACGATCTCTATCATCAGTTCAAATGGATTACACTAAACGCTACTTTACTTTGCATGTTCAAATGATGGATTACCATTTCGTCTTAATTCATCACTCGTCTTCGTTTTGTTGAACATGTTAAGGTATTAATACCGATCTTTCATAACATTCCCTGTCATAACATCAACACTTCAGCGACTCGTGATTTATTGACGAACACAACTCACGATGGCCCAGCGATAAACGCGATAAAATAAAAATACATAGCTCAAGGCAGATGGCAGTAGAGAGTTGGACATCAATTTCAAGATTTGCTACACAAACATTAGAAACATTACTTAAAATTTGGAACGTTAAGGTTCAGTTTAGGTTATTGTAATTCGTTCAGTAGGCGAGCGAGTGCGTGGGCTCGCTTGGCGCGCCGCCAGGAATTACCTGCCGACCCTTGTATACCGATAAAAGCTAAACATTATTTACAGCTGTATCTAACGCACTTATTGTCGTTTGTAGATGCCATTATCATAGAACCATAAAATCCAAACCTAGAGCCGCCAGTGCGCAAATAAACATGTGGGTGATCTTCAACTATAAACATTAAACATATTAGCCAAATGTGCTAATGTTTCACTTCACCCAAACCCTACAGAAGAGTTCTCACCAGATATTCGTTAAACATTTTTAGTTTATGATACCATAAATTGATTTTATACAAAAACAGTCTAAAATAGCAGAATATATTGCAATTTAAATAACAGATCATAATCGTAAACCGTCGTAACGCGTTAAAGTTCTAAACAAACATAAATTATGAAAAGTGAATAGGTTCTTGTTATTAATATGGGATGTATTTCCAGACTACCTTACATCCGGCAATGGATGATTTGCAGTACCTAGGAAAGGTGCGACTGACTAAACAGCAAACCTTGGGTAACGGATTACCATAATAGGAACAAATAGGAAAGCCACAGTTGAAAATAAATTTTCCGAGGGTTTAGCACGGAAATATTTAGCCAAAAATAGCCAAAACTTTTCCATCCGTTCTTATGCCAAATCGGTGCAAAACATAGAAATACCGAAAGACCTCGCTCTGGAACTTTGCCCCGAAGTGTGTCTCAACTTATAATCCGGAAAAGCGTCTGTCTAGAAAAACTTTACAGTCTTTGAGAAGATTAATAGTTGTCGTGACAGACGTGTGCGCAATACACGTTAGTGTCTGGTGGGAACAATGTTGCTGGCAATGATGCAGACCCAGCCGCCGCAGCCGCCGTGCCAAGCAGATCTATGGTCTGATAGCACTGCCAAATATATACCAATAGAAAAATTGGCGAGAGCACGACACGGAAACTGAACAAAAGTGCATGCACGTGGCAACTGACAATCATTGCCTATAACTTAGTAGTGGTCGAGCTAAGATTCATAGCTATATTTGGATAATAAAATGTCATATTAAACTGTTTACTACAGCAGACATTAGTGCTTTACGTCTTTTATCAGATATGTTATGTGTGTTTCGTGCTAGTAAATCGCTCTGCCACCGTTGATGTTGTCCGAGACTACAAGAGGACCATTAAATGGCACCAGCCATTAGACCATGTATTGCAACTCTAGCCAAGTAGAATTATTATTAGAAGCAGATTGAAAATCGTTTCAAGTGTTGTTTAGGAAACAGAATTTACTTCTACATTTATTATAATGTGGTAGTAAAGTCTAGAAGAAGAAGTTCCTTTTTGGACGTTATCTATGCACACTTGGCGAATGTGAGCTAGACCGAAATTTTTCAGTCTTTTTAACAGTCTCGACACTTCTAACCAGGTGTCCCGCGACATCTCTCGACTTTATAAATCTGACATGCTTTGACAAACAAAATCAAAATTGATTTTGAAATGCATCTTAACTACATACTCAATCTCTACAAATACTATTATACTCAATCAAGTATAAGCGAAATTATACGTCTAAATCAACCATACCTGAAGTACAGGTGGGTACTTGGCATTGAAACCATAGTAACAGGCGCATACATCGTATCGTCGCATCAAAGGTCACGTGCAGCATCCCTCACGTTTCTTCGAGATGACGTTGAAATTATGTGCGCGTGAGTGCTTGCGAAACATCTCTACGTACCAGTACATTGACGTCACGAATATTAATACGTTACTTTAATGACGACAGCGTTTATTTAGGAATTTTAAAATTGTCATGTAGTTGACACCACTGCCGGCCATTATGTAAATGCATCGGCACCATTCGATCGATTCGCATTCTATATTGCAGCTAATCAAAACCTTGAAAGTAAGGCTCTAGATACGGGTACTATCATTGTAAGGCTTGATGTTCAACTGTTGAACTATGGTGAAAGTTGGTTTTTATGTAACGCTAAGTCATTATGATGTATATAAGCTTGAGAGGGGCTCGTGGTTTAGTAATAACAGCCGCACGGGTCGATCGATCAGGTTAAGCTACGTTTGCTGCCGTTGGTCCGTGGATGGGTGACCACCTTTACATACGGGTCTCGCTGTCTGTATAAAACTAGCTGTTGCCCGCAACTTCGTCTGCGATTCAGGATAAAAAGCCTATGTCCTTCTCCGGGTCATGGGCTACCCATGCGCCAAATTTCATCCAAATCCGTTCAGCCGTTTTAGCGTCAAAGCGTAACAAACAAACAAACTCACTATCGCATTTATAATATTAGTTTGGATCATAACTTGATACCTCCACGCATTCCTGAGAAAAAGGGTCTTGACAGACTGACAGACAGAAGGATTGACAAGTAATTGAGTATAAGGGCTCCTTTTTTTTTTTAAAGCGATATCATGCAAACCAAAAATACCCACTGTATTTTTTTTCGGACAGTGCGGATTTATATTAGAAATCAGTCTTACATAAAACATTTTGCATACTAATCACACATTACAAATATTCAGTTCTAAACGTAGACATTTGGCCTACCTTTATAACTGAATGACTGAAATAAACCGGCAAAATATAAATCACTTCCCTCCTGAGGAAACCGCGAACCACTTATGACTCTAAACTACTAACGTGAATCGTAGAATGGAAAATTTAGAGAATTAGTTTCATATTTTCAGCTTCAATTTCTATTCCAATGATTTGTAGAGTAATTGAAGGTTAAATAAACAACGAATAACCCAAAAACGAAATCTAAACGAAGATACTAAATAATTAACAGAACAATATAATCAAATTAAAATGCAATAATTAACCATTTTTCTTTTAGAAAATTCCATTATTTCCTTATTTTAATGTCATAAAATGGGAGGCATTATGTCAAGTAAATAGCCCGACACGAGAACTTCGAACATCGTGATAAACATTTCAAAACATTTAAATGTTAATATGAAACCTTTGATCTTGATGTCATACAGGAAACGACTGCGAGGAAACAGAGTGTTGTGACATATATCTAGAACAGAATTTCTTATACAGGGTGTAAGGGTAAACACTCTTGTCATTCAAACCATGGGTAGTTGACTTAAATATAAAAATAAATTACCGAACACAACAGAAAAAAAACGTTATTTTCATTAAAAGATTTTAAAAAGTTTCTATCCGACACCGTGCTCTCTGGCGAAACAGCTGACTGACTGAGGGACGGGTCGCGCTCGCGCCCGTGTTGAGACGCAAGTTCATTGCCCTAGCGCATAAGGCAACGAACATGCGTCTCTTGTGGTAAAATGTAGATTTAAAAAGAATTAAAAAACGTTGTAATTTTCCATTGATTTTACGTTCTAAATGAAACCAAACCACTGGTTGCAAGGATAACGGTGTTTACCCTAACACCCTGTATAATAATCAGAATGTCCGCCAATTTAGGTAATTCTGAACCCATCCTAGTGCTCTCTAAAAAGCTGTGCCACAGGCAATCAAACACATAAAGATACAAAAATATGTAAGTATAACTAAAAAACACAACAAAACTACCACGAAATTACCACAACACACAGTCACTCACTCACTACCTCACTCTCACTCTAACGCTATAACCAAATACATAATTATGACGTATCGAACAAACTTCCCTCGCCGGAAACCAAACTGCCGCTCCGAAAGTAGATAATTTTTCTCTAGAAAGCTGCTGTGACGTTTGTTTGCTAGTTTTTCAAGTTTTACGAGTTTTTAAAGGATTTTAGAAGTTATACAAAACATTAAATTGGTCTGTAGTTATCAGGGGCATTCTTCGAACCACTTTTATGAATGTGAGTGAGAGTGAGTGTTTCGGTTAGCGAACCGGGGACGAACAATGTCTCGGTGTTGTAGGTATTGGCCTCCCATTTGGTTGCAAGGTAACCAACTAAGGGCTGATTTCATCAAAGTCAGATATCGTTTATCCGTGTCATAAAATTGTCGTCTGACAGTTTTTGTATGGCAAAACTGTCAAAAATTCAAAATTTATTCGCAGGATAAGACATATACTCGGTATAAAAGTTTGGTGAAGTTCTCCCAAAGGTAAACTACTCGTTGCACTTATCAATGGAGATGATTATAGAATAGAATAGAATAATTTATATCAGATAATTTAAATCCATATCTTGTTATTATGGTTAACAGTATTTACTTTAAAATTATATATTTTTTTTAATAATTTTAAAATAAATTGAAATCAAAGTCAAATAATTTATTTCAAATAGGAACGTGTTGATTTTTTTCCCCCAGAACCCATTAGATGCATAGTCTAATGGTCGCAAAATGGCGATCCATAAACAATTCTATGGATCGCCATTTCTGTAGCTTATAATCTGTAGTTGCCTATACAGTGATGGGTATGTACGCATGCACGTTATAAAGTGGGCCTTCTATACATGCACACGTTGAAATACTTATGAATAAATAAAAAGCCAAGGCCGATAGCTTGGTGCTACGTAGTCGTAGATACACGTAGCTAGCTTACGTAGGAACACGTCATGCCGGCTATATTGTAAGTAGCAACTATTTAACGACTGTCTGTGTGTATTTTTTTATAGTTTAATATGAATCTACGCAAAAAAATATTCGGAATATTTACGAAACAACAAACATTTATTGAAAATGTAAAGAAAAATTACGCCCTCAATAATCATAGTATTTCATGTAAATTATTATATGTTAAACAAACCAAAAGCATTTCTAAAAGAATAATCTAGACACGTCAAATCTTATTTAAATATTTTTCAACAATGACGTAACAACTGACCCATATTACGTAGGCCTTCTACGTAGTCCTGCTACGGCGTAGGCCATCGTAGCACTTTCGTAGCCAAACAAATTCCGTTTACTTAGCTACGAACTTTCAGAGGTGGTTGCTAGTTCTGTTAATGTTTTAGGAAAATGAAGTTAATCATGATAATAGGGCACTTCCTATAAAACCAGGGGCGTTATAAGATATTGGTTGCCACTAAGACAATTTTTTAAGAATATGAATCTTTCTAAGGAAAATGTTCGTGAAATAATTTTCTACAACTTTAGAAGAGGCCTGACACGGCTTCAGTGTTTTGAAGAGCTAACATCTGTGTTCAGTGATGAAACCCCATGTCTGTGGACTGTCGAACGCTGGTATTTAGAATTCCAGCGTGGACATACTAGTGTTAGTGACAAATCTCGCGAAGGACGCCCAAAATCCGCCTTTACTGAAGATAACATCATTGCTGTGAGACAACTAATTCTCGAAGAACGTCATGTGACATATCGAGAGATAGAGGCTCTATTAGGCATCTCAGGGACGACCATTCAGAAGATCTTGCATTATTATGCCTACGATCCTGATTCCAAACAACAATCTACAATCTGCGTCTGTCAACACGAGCCAAAGCCGGAGTAAAGTTGCTCGTTCTCGAATCACTTCAAAGAAGATGGTGGCCACGTTCGTTGGAAAAACCGGCCATGTTGCGACTATTGCACTTGAAGATCGTAGAACGGTTAACGCAGAGTAGTATACCACAGTTTGTTTACCACAAGTCATCGCTGAACTTCGAAATTCTAACTCAAAGCGACGCATCATCCTGCATCACGACAACACAAGCTCACACAGCGCTCGTCAAACGATTGAGTATTTGAAGCAGGAAATTTTTGACTATCCTCCATACATTCCTAACCTAAGCCCTAACGATTTTTTTTACATTTCCTAAAATTAAGAAAAGTCTTCGTGGTCAAAGGTTCCTGTCCGGTGAAGAAGCAGTCGACGCTTTCAAGTCAGCCATTTTGAACAACCCCCACTTTAGAGTGGAATAAATGTTATAATAACTGGTTTGAGCGAATGGAAAAGTGTATTAAGCTACGTGTACGTAATACTTTGAAAAACAATAAAAAGTACTATAAGGTTCTGGTTGTGTTTTTTTCTTCAAACGACAAAACTTAAAAGGCATGCCTCGTACCTGTACTATTGGTACCAAAACCGGTACCAAACAAATATTTCTGTAAGTTAGAGTGAGAAAACAGATATAGTAAGTAAAACGGATAGTTAAATAACTTCAAGGTAGAAATACGAGATTTGTGTTAAGCGGCGGGTACCTGAATTTTTTACCGGTACTAGTGGGAACCGGTACCCAGGTAACGAAATGGCAAAAATAACCTGTTCTTTTGGTACCGGCTCTGAGCCCTGATTACCGATGCTATTATAGTCATACTGCAACTGAGGGCACTGAGGCATTAGTAGTTATTTTTTAACTTATCATTACGTACGAATCAGAAATAAAGAGATACGTAAGAGAGCCAAGGTAACCGATACAGCCCGAAGTATTATATATATATAGGCAGGGCACATTGCACGCAAAACAGATGACCGATAGGGCCGAGACGTAGCATTGGAAGGTCCCCCACAACGTGGACCGATGACCTGGTGAAGGCTGCAGAAATCCGCTGCATGCGAGAAGCACAGAACCGGTTGAAGTGGCGGTGCTTGGGGAAGGCCTTTGTCCAGCAGTGGACGTCTTTCGGCTGAAATGATGATAACATCACGCCCTAGGCAGAGGTGATTAGTTCACCCACTTTTTGCGCCAATAACGTTAGCCCTACGTTTGTTGGGAGGAACCCAATCTAAATGTTGATTACTGGTACTGTATACATCTTGTAGGGTTCTGAAAATGCATTTTCCCAGGTAATACAGGGTGAAATTGAAGTCATGGACATCTTCTTAAGGGGTAATTTTAAAACAACTCTCACTATTGGACAAACACTGAAATCGCGAAAAAAGAAACAGCTGTTCCCTACATTTTGACGAGTTATGCGAACAGAAATGTAGGGAACAGCTGATTTTTTTGCGTTTTCAGGGTTGGTCCCATAGTGAAGGTTGCTCATAATGATGAGTAGGTACAATGACCCCTTAAGAGGATGCCAATGAATTCAATTTCACCCTTAATCTGCCTAGCCCTTTCCCAACTATGTTGGAGTCGGTTTCCAGTCTAACCAAATGCAGCTGAATACCAGTATTTTACATGGAGCGACTGCCTATCTGACCTCCACAACTCAGTAACTGGGTGATACCACACCCCTAAGTAAGACTGGTTGTCAGACTTTTGGGCTTCGACGACCCGTAAAAACTGTCAAAGATCTACGAATGACAGCCGGAACCAACGGCTTTACGTGCTTTCCGAGGCACGGAGGAATCTCGGTATGTAAAGATGGCCACACATCCACGAACTAACCCTGGCAAGCGTAGCTTAACCTGATGGATCGACCCGTGCGGCTGTTATTACTTAGCCACGACCTCACCCTATAGCACCCTTATAATGTACCTACATGATCATTATAACGTCTTGAAGACGTCTGCAGAAAATGAACTTTTTAATAAACACCACTATCACTAGTAATAATGTAATGGTCTCATTACCATAATTACTACCTTTGGAAGGTAAATAATGGAATTTTGTTGTTATTAGCAAAACAGGAAGTTGATGCCCGTCCTTTTGAGGTACCTTTACAAATAGCTGTGATCAAGGAAAGCATTTATTTTCTACTTGCTGTTGCCAGCGATTTCGCCTGCATGTATTTTGTATTTCATTATTTTTTTACACAGGTACCCAGGGTGAAAAGTAACCTAAACCTTTTGGGCACTTTTCCTACAGACTGACAGCGATGCGAATGAATTTTTTTTATAGATACTAATGATTATTTCCCCTCTTTTTTATATATTTGTACATATTGTTATTATTTTTGTGTTAGATGTAGGATATAAATTATTGAATTATTAAATTGTGTTGAAGAAAAATAAATTCTTTTTAAAAATGAAAGTAACTTTAGTTACCTACTCCTTATAACATTAGCTATCTGCCAGTGAAAGTTCTGTCAAAATCGATCCAGCTGTTTCAGAAATTAGATGGAAGAAACAAAAAAGAAATTGTTTTTCCGTACCGTTTACACTTTTATATAATATGCATTTAGTAAAAAGCTGTTATTTTGACATTACAAACAGACACTTCAATTTTATTTATTTGTATAGATTGTCAAATCACACATAGTACAGAAAAGAGGTAAAAACGTTGATCGTTAGAATTAAATAGAATGAAAAAATATTCGGTAGATTTGTTTAACAATGCACGATATAGGACGTAACATTTGTGTGGAACATATTCATTACTTTCCATTCCATTACTTTTAAACTCTATTGGATACCCAATAGAGTTTAAAAGTAATGGAAAAAAAACCGGCCAAGTGCGAGTCGGACTCGCGCACGAAGGGTTCCGTACCATTATCTATAAAAACGGCAAAATAATCACGTTTGTTGCCCCTTAAATATTTGTTTTATTTTAATTCAATTATTTATTTTTAAAGTAAATATGTAACTAAATATTCTGTGAATATTTCAAGCGTCTACCTGTTGTCGTTTTCAATATCGAGCAAAAACGATAAAAAAAAATCACGTTTGTTGTATGGGAGCCCCCTTAAATATTTATTTTATTTTTGTTTTAAGTATTTGTTGTTATAGCGGCAACAGATACCTACATCATCTGTGAAAATTCCAACAGTCTAGCTATCACGGTTCATGAGATACAGCCTGGTGACGGACGGACAGACAGACAGCGGAGCCTTAGTAATAGGGCCCCGTTTTACCCTTTGGATACGAAACCCTAAAAAGAGCTAAGAAAAAAGTATACATTACAACAAAAAAAACTACATGCTATATGTATTTGTAACGAAGTCTACGCCATTACCAAGACACAATAAAACTTTTTAACAAACTTCAGAATAAAACGTATGAGATAACGTTTACAATACACAATAGAAAAAATAAATAAAAAATTGTTTCACAGAAACAAGTATCAATAAGTGGACCCCAAACAACCTCTGCTACGCCGTAGCACTTCGTAGCACACTAAGTAGTAATCAGCGATTCTTCAGTGAAGCATAACATGGAATCACGTCGATCGACGATAACACTTCGACAACGTACAGCTCAATTACCATAATAATCCTAACAATCCAGCTAGCTAATAAACAAATTAAAATACTTACGTAACGAAAATTAATTACCTCTCGTCACACTGAGATCAATTTAGGTCTAAGCTAACAATTAATGATGTACATTTTACTTGTAGTAATTTGTAAATTAAAGGTAACGTCAAATGTTATCAGTGACTACGGAACTAGCAAGTTTTATTTTCTGACGAAGAAATTAAAGTTGTTTGAATTTGAGTTCTATTGCGCGGTGTTAAGAATTAGGTGTGGTTTAACGGTGCCCTGCGCAGGAGTGCGTATGTTTGTAAGAGTATGGTAGCTGGCAGCGGGCCCGCTGCCCACAACGGAGCTTATAAAAGAGGGCGGCAATCTGCTCCCGCGCCCGGCGCGCGCACTCTCGACGCTTTCCTCATGGGGCGCACAACCTCTACCCGATAGTACCTACAAAACAAAAAATACATTTTTATGTATCGCACATACCAGTGAAGGGACCAAGTGATAAAGTGATACGGTAAGTTTGTTTGTCAGCGGTGCCACCAGGACTGTGATATCTGTGCAGTGACTGTTCAGTGTTGCCCACGCGCGGAATGTGCTTTCATATTTGAAGAGTAAACGGACGTTTTCAGTGCGAATGCGATAAAAACGAGATGTGAAAAATTATCGTCTTGAAAAATAGCAACCGCTCCAAAGTAAACGCAGATTTGATTACATAAGCCAGTGTTACCAGGAGCGAAAAATGAATGGATGTGGTATTATTATAACAACAATACAAAGTAAAAGTTCCTCAAAAGTGAATATAAAGAATGTTTGAAGATTTATTTGAAAATAGTGGTGAAGTATAAATAAAGTTAAAATACATAACATTATTTATTTTAAACTTTTAGTAATCCTATATATTCTAGTAATACTGGCTTGTGACACTCATAACACTACAAAAACAAATAAATTTAAAAAATCATAACATCCCGGTGGAGGCCCCAGGCGCCATCTTCTCGCTATGACGTAGATCGAGATTATGTGCTAGATGTTATGTGCTGAAAATATTTTAGTGAGGAATTGAAATAGCTGACCATTGCACCACTATTTTTCACTGCTGTGCATTTTTGTTTTAAATATAATTTTACTGGCATGTTGTATCTATGAAAATCATGTAAAAGTTTCTAAGCCAGAATCGTAATTGATCAAAATTACAAAATTATTGGATACATTTGAAATATCATTGGGGTTACCAATTTAGAAAAAAAAAAAGATTTAACATCAATAAAAACGAAATCGAATCCATGCTCTAAAGTTGAAATCAGATAGCGATGTACCTATTATAAACAGTTACAGGCAGCCTTAAAAATACTCTTTTTCAGATGGTAAAACTAAGCAATATTGTAACAAAGCACCTTTAACTCTGACGTCAATATGCGCCGTCATAAACTTATTATATTTACTGAACATACAATATAAACGTTATATAAATACGTAGTGGTATTTTAAAATGTCTTTTAAACGCTTCTACGTCACGCTGTGACCCTCATGAGCTGTCGCATGTGAGTGTGACGGTAAGCTCATGCGCCCGCGCAATGTTAAAATAAATGAGTAACGAAAGCAAATTTGCAGATTCTTGAATAGAAACACAAAAAAATATTACATATCTTGCAACATAAAGTTTACTAAGCCGTAAAATCAAATTCAAAATAAACAATAACCAACTGTTTTTGCATCGTAGGTATACGATGTTATAAATTACATACTGACGAGGTGGATAAGATATAGCTGAATAGACGGATTCTTAAAACAACTTTGTGTACTCAAAACATTGGCATCTCCAGCATTTCTATCAACACACAATCGCTCGTGGTTAACAATGACCATTGGATTTGTGTTATCTAAACTTTTCTCATGCTGCGTGTTCTACTGTATACATACGTTGAATGTATCATTTAATGACTTGACATTCAAATCTCATCGCCAAATGGATCGAGGTCGGCTCTGCATTGTCTATAACCAGCTATTTTCTCCTTTAACACGCATAGCGAACTTGATCCAAATCCACGTAGTCCGCCAAAACCCGCAAGGCAGTCCTGCCAAAGCAGACGATTACGACACTCCCCGGTACGATAATTCTATTTTGATTATTACCTTCGGCCGTTTATTTTAGATGACGAATAGCCTTAAGATATGGCTCGGTACACCGAGTATATTTGATATCAGAATAATATATTCATACGCAACTCGGTACTCGTTAAATTATCTAGGAATTTTAAAAGCTCGTCCCATTGATCCGTCTTATTGAGTATGTTCTTATTGGTCGTTAGTATATAGATATGAGTATAAATGAACGATTAGGGACCACTTAACGTGAATTATGAGTCAGAGAACACGCCCTAAATATGATTAACGTTATTTCGTTACACTCACACACACGCATTTGATAGAAAAACACAAAACACTGTCTAAACCGTCCATGTTTCCATCCCAATCAAGTCCAAAATACACCTAAAATTACATAATCTTGCTGCTTACCTATAAACTACAAACCCAGGAACGTAGATATCTATCAAAGTCCAATCTTGCTTAGCGACTATATCTGTTTATCGTAACCGACCGACTCATAAACGAACATCTGGTCCTGAGAAAATGAAAAAGAAAATATAATTTCTATCAGAACGTCAGCGTCCATTTAGCAAACCAAATATTGATTCATAAACGTGAGGCAGCAATAAACAAGGCTGGGCTAGAAAAAATAACTAAATTGTAGATACTATTTCTCTATGTAACTCAATCAAAAAATTGAAGTCGGTACAAAATTGGCCACTATTTGGTGCGAATCAAGATTGTTAAACCATTCCTTAGCTATAGCTTCAGGTGAATGAAACATCCAAAGCTAACGAATGACTCGGATGCAGAAAATTGCATACTATTTATACCTGGTGCCAACATCAACAAAACCTACTTCTTCATTTCTCATTGCAAGTCAACGATCTCACGTCGGAAGTAGGTCGGATGCGTACACGCAGCGCGTGTAGCAATACAGGTATCCGACAACAACTAATATACAAACATACAACGAGAAATATAGGAAATCCTTAGATAACTAAATACTAGTCCTAGATATTACAAGTAGGTACTGACCGTCCATAAAATACGAGGATAAACATACTGATAATATGATGTACCATTAAAGCTTTATTGCGGAACAGAAGCGACATTGAGCTTCCCAAAGCTATTAAACGCAAAATGAACAAAACGTGTATTTTTGAGTGTCATTAATCATAGAAGCCATTGAGTTTATGATAATTTCCTCTTAAAAATCAATCGATTGAAAAAATTACAAAATAATTAGCAGGTTCTAATAGTTCTGCCCACTTGTTAAAGTTTTCATTTTCCGGGATGTAAAGTAAAGTCCTTCTATGAAAATCTGTTCAGGAGGCTTTGAAAATACACCTAACAGGCTTTGCTTGTTGTCAAAAGTTATAGTTTGTAATTACACGAGCAAGTGGACCAATATTAGTTAAATGTTTTCATAAACTATGACGAAGTGATCTTTAAATATCAGACAACGTGGATATTAATTGATGGGTTATAAAATAAAATAGTACGCTAGCCGAACTAGAGTCATTTTTAATCGCTCGTTAAACCTGCAACGATCATTTATTGCGGAGCAGTCATCCGGCCTGGCTCACTTGCGTATGCGTCCATTACTATCAATCAGAACATGAAGCACATCTGTGGATCAAAGAAAACAGTGGTTTGAAGTGGTGTGCTCAATCATCGGTTGCACAAGGTGGGTAGGTGGTAGATTAGGCCTGAAACTACAGACAGCTGCAACGGGTTTACTTTTGTAAACTTTTATCACTCTTTTTAGGGTTCCGTACACCGGAATGAATATGGGAACCCTTATAAGATCACTTGTGTGTCTGTCTGCCACAGCCATTTTGCTCCGAATCTAATGGACCGATTCAGGTGAAATTGGGTACACATAATATGTGTACTTACCCAATTTTCGTGTTTTGTACACACGGACTTGTAATGTAAATAAATGAATTATAAATATGGTCACATTTCGGGGCCAAATTGCAAAATTAAAAAAAAAAAGGTTTGCAAAAAGTACCGTGACTTATAAAAGAAAGGGATTGTTGTCAAAGTCTCATTTTTTTTATTGTTTTAAACTATATGGTTTTATAGCTATTTATGAAAATAGATGAAAATTTACTCGCTTAACGCCGACACCAATGCGCCAAAAATTAAAAAATAAATACAGAAAATTGTTCTATACTAACTTATAGATTACTTGGTTAGTTAAATTAAACTGTATGTTTGACGGGAAAAGAATACCGATTCTGCCTATGTGCTTTTTAGAACCGCGACTTCCCAGTATTAAATCCACATTGGCCTATTTAGAAAACATTCAGTAGATACCCCTAGTACTTAACTCTTTTTTAGAACCATAACACCAGGGCAACTATCGTAATCGAGTCGATCTAAACTTTTCCATTTAAAACGATATTCAACTTCAATTTAGTTAATTGCTAAATAAGTATTCGTAGTTTATGTTCATATTACATGTATTATGTTGTTTTTAATTGAACTGTTCATAGAAATACATAACAGCTGTCGTTATAGTGTACCTACCCATAACTTGTTGTTGAAAGCCATAAAACGAATTACTAAGAACTATTAACATTACTAAGTTCCTGTACCTACCTACACTACATTCTGTTAATTTTCCACCAATTTTGCCAAATAGCAATAAGATAACACGTCTATGTAAGTTATAGTTAGTTTCATAACTAGAAAATACCAATTCAAGATAACTAGGTAGATACTTTTCAAGCGACAAAGAAAAAGCCGGCCATGTGCGAGTCGGACTCGCGCACGAAGGGTTCCGTACCATTATCTATACAAACGGCAAAAAAAAACACGTTTGTTGTGTGGAGTCCCCATAAATATTTATGATTCTGTTTTTTTGTATTTGTTGTTATAGCAGCAACATAAATACATCATCTGTGAAAATTTCAACCGTCTAACTATCACGGTTCATGAGACAGACGGACAGACAGACAGACAGACAGACAGACGGATGGACAGCGGAGCCTTAGTAATAGGGTCCCGTTTTACCCTTTCGCTACGGAACCCTAAAAATTCAGAAAACATACCTTTTATTTAACTTTTTCTCTAACGTCATGAAACATTTCAAGTTTCGTAAAGAAATATGCCCCACTCGCTTCATGTACAGCGAGATATTAGTAAGAAGGTACTAACACATTTCCGGCGGAGTTACACCCTGAAAGTGATAAATTGTCACATGGGAACACTGAAAGAATTCCCCCATTGTCGTTAAAGAAATGGGCCTTTGATGTATTTTATTTATGAACTATAAAATCTTGTTTTTACGAATTATTATCTGGCGTGAGTAACTTTTAAAATTTTAATAATTGCTGAATTATTTTCATGTCAGAGAGAGTTTTCAATATTGGTAGCGAAGCCGGGAAGATAAGCCTGGAAGTACCTAGGTCCTACCTAGGTACTTCCAGGCTTATCTTATATGCACGCTAATCTTACACGCCAGGGATTGACTGCCAAGGTTGCGGGAAAGTCCGAAAGCGATACCGGGACCCTTGGCAAAAGGCAACTGAAGGAATACGGGTGGGATTTTGTCAGTAAAAGTCTGACACGCCCTCCCGCTCCGCCTAGAGCGCGAGAAGTCACTTGATGACTTCCCAAACTCAAAAAAAAAAAAAGAAGTGGTTATTGAGTAACACACATAAAATGACAATTGATCGCAATGGGTTTCATCTTGACAGTTCGGGTGAACTGTCAAAATGAAACCGATTGCGATTTGGGTAGGTTTATTGCGATAATGACGTTGTTGACCAGACGAATTTTTCAAACTTAGGAAGCAATGGCTTAGCAATATCCTTCAAAACCCTTGGATTGTGATTGAAAGTGTGTTACGCAAATAGGGTGGGATTTAACTAATCACATTAATGCTAATCAGAGAAATATATTCTTTAAAACACTATCGTTTCCAGACGCTAAAATAAACGTTAACATTGGCATTCAGCTGCTTCCCTGCGGTTTTCTATTTTCACTCTCTAAAATACTCTAAATATATTCCAAGTACTTCACACAAGGTTGACATTTTTCCGTGGCTACCGTGAAATCGATATCGTAAACTCGCTCTTATAAATTCCCAAAAGACATTACACAGGCCTTGTTTTTTTTTAATATACGTCAGATAAAAAACAATATTTTTTGTAAAAAGCCAACGTGAGAACTGAAATTTTTATATTGTAAATTAATAATGGTGAGTCCACTGTTTAATCAAACTATGTAAGTACCTTAAAGCTTTTATAAATGGTAGATACTCCAGACGATTTAACCATTTTAAAATTATACTCAACAATTATAATCTTTAATTAAATTTATATTTTGTTATGTATAAATACCTATAAACAATCATGTTTGACAGATCATACAATCATGCAGTAGTGATCTAAGTTGGTAGGATTCTAGACAAATTGCTATGATTGTAATCGTTTCTACATCCTAATTTCCATGATTGTATCTGCAATGGGCGTAAACACTTCAAAGTTCGTAGTCAAAATATTAATTGCAATTACGTCTACGGTACTGCCTATGAATATTATGATTATATTTACGAGTTCATCATTTTGATTATGACGGATCCGTCCAATCTGTTAGGTGAAGACATGATGGGAAAATATTCAGTATCATAGATCAGCGTCATTGGACAGTATATCTTTGCCAACAACAGGTACCTAAACACCAATGTCGGCGTGTCGGCCACGATCCAATTGTACAGCAATAATTATCCACCCGATAATCATCAACATCCACAAATAATTATTTCATTTCGCTACAAGAACACGCTTTTAACGTCAGCAGAACGGACTACCAATGCAAAGCTACTGAAGCTGAAAACGATCTTGAAAACTTAATTTCGCAATGATAACTGAAATCCACTTAAAAAGTGATAAGCTAATGTTTGTTCAGTGTCGGCTTATCGTGATATAACACACATGGTATGAGCCTTCGTTCTTTTATCCCTTCCGACACGGTTGATTGACGATTATTGAAAGCTCATTCGGTCTAATAACTTCGTCGGTAAAGCCTTTAAAACCACAAGAATAACATGGTGTTAAATAAAAAAGGAGAACCTTTTTAATAGTCGTAAACAGAAGTAACCATCACACAACAAGCTCCGGGAGCTCGAGCCGGGCAGCGACCGCTATAAAAAGATCATCATAGGACGGTCGGTGACGGCCGCCGTGCGACATGCAACCCTGGAAAGCGACTCGACTGTGCCATCGAGTACTGTTGCCAAAATAATTAAAGAAATCTCCGACGGTGTCCCTCCACCGCGCCCGCGCCGCTCTAAAATCGTCGCTCTTCGCCCGGGAGTCACTACTCGGGGCGCGGCGGGAAAACATCTCCCGCGCCACTCTTATTTCTTCTTTCCTTCCCGACGCTGTCGAAAAAAATATTCCAGTAAGTTTCATAATACCACTATAAAACCAAACAACCGTGAGTGTAGTAACCCCAAGTGCAAATTAAGTGTCATACCAGTTTCAAAAGGAAATTAGTGATTATAAATAAGTGATAAAAGTGTTACATAACGCGAAACGAATTTCAGAAATTTAAAAATACCGCATTTTGTAGGCGCCTATGGCACAAAAATAGCTTTGAGTCACGTGGTACAAATTCAACCTATAGCATGGCTCCACATTTATGTATGATCGTAAATAGTATTAAGTTTTCAAATAAAGAAAATGAAACTCATTTTGGGATTTTCTAGCAACTACATTAACGTTTACTGGATTCTTGAATTTTATCAGCAAAGTGTAAAATATTTTAATAGTAAAAGAATCTCGTTTGACAAAAATAGTATTACTCCGGCGTAAAAGGTGGCGCTGCCATCGACCCCTCTTCTACGTCAGTTTCGTAAAAAATGACGGCTGGATTAGATACGTGTTCGTGTCGTTTATGATATTTACGAGAAAAAGTATTAGATTAGTACAAATTTTAGTAATAACTTTACAAAATAAGAGTTTAACGCTAAAAATAAGTGAAATACTAAAATAAGACAGACACTTCTCATGTATTAAAAAAAAACTTCTTGGTGAGTGGTGCAGTGGTCAAACCGAACGGTGCTTGCGATCTAGGAAATAGCTCGTTAAATCTAATAACAATACTCGTCTTCCTATTATCTTTGAGAATACGAGATTTCAAATTCAAAATCTGTAAAATAGTCGAATTTTATTCTATTTTTTTTTCATTTAAAAAATATACGAACTCAATAAAATTGTTTCCCTTTCTGCTAAAATAAAATAAATTTATTTTACAAAGTAAATTTTCATTAAAGCTAGAAAAAATATCTTCAATAAAATGCGTCGCATTAAAATTCTCGCACAAAAGCAACATAACCTCAAAGCTTTCAAGTTGATAATGATGACTCGTCATTTCTAACCTATATTTTGTTCTTGCTTTTTAGAACTGACGGCAACGTAGTAATTCCACCATGGAGGACGCTCACTCGAAATCCGTGGAAGAAGTCTTAGGGTACTTCGGTACAGACCCAGACAAAGGCCTTACTCCAGACCAAATAAAAAGGAACCAAGATAAATATGGGCCAAATGGTAAGTACAATGTTTACCTGAAACATGTAAACAATTTTTCATTACTATGAAAGTAATGAAAAATTGTTTTTCATCACCTACTTTCATAATGTGTGATATTTAATAATGTTCATTTGCCATTTTATAATGTGTGATAAACTATTCAGAACAAGTCCTACTTTCAGGTAATTGAAACATGACACATAGGTTTATTCTGCAATAAACAAAATTCTCACCATGCCATAGATTAATAATGTGCATCATAAATTGATTATTGTAAAATTGGCATCATGTTAGTAAATTAACTGCCAATCGGTTTTTATGGCTCGTCTATGACATCATCACAGATCAATTCTGGTTAGCATAATTATAATAATATGCATACCTACTTAAACTAGAATTTGTTTAATTCATACATCTTTGTTTCACTTATTGACACTCCTAGGTTCTCATCTTCAAATCAACCCATAAACATCCACTGCCATACATGGGTCCGAGATGGGGTATGAAATGATAGCTATTATGATTAAGTACTGCAATTTAATTCTACTGCTAGCCCATAAATAGTCTATTGTTTGTGGTAAATGTATTATTTGAAGGTCACAAATTATAATGCTCTGCCATTCATTAAAGCAAAAATAATAACTCTAGGACAATAATTGATAACAACAATTTCATGTTTTTATTCTGCATAGGCTTTACTTAATTGAGAACGAATAAAAATATTTTACTTTTCATTTTTCATAGTAAGCAAGTTTGGCAGAACCTACATTACATTATATTAACATTAATTAATTTAATTTATACTATCAGTCAGGGCCATTTGAAATTTTGCCAGCGACTCAAACTTGGCCATGAATCATTAATCTTAAGTTTTTTGAGATAAAAATAAGAAGGTAATTCGGAAAATTTAACAATGAGAATATTGTGAGAGAAATGTAGGTACAAATGCTAATGTTCACAATAGAGTAACATCCTTTGCTGAATGTACATAATAGACCATCATAGTGACTTCAATTTCAAACAATACTAAAAGAATAATTTCTGTTATATTAATCTTATAACAATGTAATGTAATAATAATTATTATTATTAATCCAAATTATCAATGTATGTCATGTGAACACAAGGTCAAACATCTTCCGATCCATGATTGTTGCATATTAGTCATACATTTATTATAATGTATTAGTTTTACTACATTATCAAGTCATCATGCGTAACTGCAACTAACACAAAATGTAGCGATGTTCAGGAGATGAACTGCATTTAGACAAATTGTTCCGACACTTCATTTCTAAAGTGCATTGTCTATTGAGTGCCAGTATCTTTAAGATGCGAACTAACCACCTTGGCCATCTTGACTTCATAATATAATGAGAAATATTGCTTCCATTGTAACACAGTAACGTTATTCATATACATAAGTACTAATTGCATTCTATCATTCAGTGCGTTTGTTTCTATTTCAAACATATTTATGTGTGGTTCAGTCATTCAAAAACAAAATGAGGCCTTGCAGTATTTTTCTGTTCCCATAACCAAATGGATCACCCAAAACTGTTGACTCCAGAAATGGTCCCAATTTCGAGCCCACCACATGTCAGTACACCGCCCTAAACACACGTGTTTCTACTTTGTCGGGCATAAACATAACATCACGCATTGTTTCCCCGAAGGGTTCGCCAGTTAAGAAATACACCCACATTTCGCCAGTTATGTCGGCCATAAAATAGCATCAAAACACGCCTTGATGAAATATTTCCGAGAACGATGGAGGGGTAATCAATATCCTGAACAAGGTGAAAAAAATACAAATATTTATGAAACTAGACAAGTAAAAAATTGGGACTGGCCTCCATCGTACGTGATAGAACGTTTGAATGAAAACAATCCCGATAGATGTGTTTCATTTAATTAAACTTATTACACAAATATCCGGGGTTGTAGGCGAAGTGTAAATGAATCCACTCGAAGTACATAATCTCCCCATTCGGTGCACCGTAGCTAATTGCCACGGAGATAACGACATACTATAAATACACATTTCCATAATGTACGGCGCACATTTTTATTGTATAGAAGAAGCTAATTTTGACTAAAGTTACAATCAATGACCTAAATATTAATTTCCACTTGTAATTTCAGATGTATATGTAATTGTTTTTCGGATTAGTATTGTCTGATATGATTCTGGAGTTAGACACATCAACATGAGATGATCTCAAAGATGTTCAAACACGATTGTGTATGTATTATTGTACATTGTTGAGTATCAATAGTATTGAATAGCACTGCTGCTGCAGTGCTGCATACTAATTCAAAACTCCCACACGCGTCACTATAATGTTGTCCATTTTCACAAACTTCGTGACTGCTAACAGTTGCAAGACCTATTACTGAAACAATAATAGACTCGTTCACTAAAGCCTCTAAACTAAATTGCTATAAACGTCAATTTCATGATCAAATAGGTATATTTTTACTATGCTGTGCTGTTTTCACCTAAGGAAAACCAGAGCGGGTCGTTAGTATTGACACAATATTAATGGGAGTTTTATCTTACTAAGTCACTAACTAAATATTTGCTAGCAACTATAAGATAGTATAAAAAACTAGATCTCTCGAAATCTTTACCTTATACTACGTGTTACAATACATTCAACAAGGATAAAATGTTTAATTCTTTAATGTAGATATCTACTTGTTAATTTTTTAAACAAAAAAAATACCATAAATATTATTTTCTTGTTTGTTGTCTGTCTCTGAAAACATTTACAGAGAGCCTCTTTGTATTATTACAAGGTATAAAGCATAATCTATATGCAAACTATTTGCACTAAAGATAATATGTGTATGTGGGTATTTAGAGCAAGTTCATAGATTTTGTAGAATTAATTCTTATTATATTTCAGTGGATGTTGAAACGTGGATGAATTTAATCATTTTAGAGATACATAACATCACGCTTATAATCCCCGAAGTGTTAAGGGCCATGCCCGGGCCAATGTAATAGGGCGCGAGCCTATTGTCATCAACCGGTCACAAATCCAGACTCCGGGCTGCTACTGAGAAATTCCTGATGAAAAACCCAATAACACTTTGTCCGACCCAGGAATCGAACCCAGGACCTCATGCTCAGCATGCAGTAGCGCTTGTGACCACTAGAGCAACGAGCAGTCAGTTTAGATAGTCTGTTTTTCAATCTCCTAGACTAATTTGACATTTCAAATGGTTGTTTTTTTTTCAATTTTGAGTTTGACACTTGCACCTGTCAAATTATTATAAGAGATTAAAAAATAGACTTTAGAGAGGCCCTACTAAAATGGCGGGTAGGTCGAAGCATAGAGGTAATAGGTACACGGTGGTCGGGGGTGGGTGCGTTCACCGTGATGTTTATTTATAGTGGGTCCTCGGTGGTCGATCCGCGCTGAGGCGGAGGCTGGCAGTGGTGCGTGTGCCCACAGGCCACGGGGGACGCGCCCTCACGCGTGACAACGTCTCTATTACCTACCTAACATCTCTTACTCTTGCTAAAAACATGCCGCGTCGATAATAAGCTGTTTATCATGAAACAGGTACACACGACTACACATCAAGCTATACATTTCCAGTATAAGCTGACCTCGCATTGTACGGAAATCTTATACAATGCGAGATCAGCATAAACTGGAAATGTATAGCTTGATGTGTAGCCGTGTGTACCTAACCAATTATCGATGCGGACACGAATACTAATAGATACTCCTTTCACAAAAGATATGGTATCGATTTGAGCTGAAACTGTAATTCCACAGCTTTTTTCAACCTAAAAGGAACAATTACCAAAATTTTAGGAGAGGCAATCATTAAATTCAGTCCAGCATCCTCATATCAGGAACGGTCAATAATATACCTACCTAATTCATCATTTTCAAATTATCATTCACCTGCAAGCAAGTATTATCAAAGAAGGATAATGATAACACCGTTAAAAAAATACGCTGCTAGCGCGAGATCTCGCCAGACTTTTTGTTTATTTTCTCGCCTTCGTACAACTGACGATTATTTTGCTGCAGAAAACATAAACTTCACGTCATTTCACTCGGTGAGGCACGGTCACAATACCGAAAACCTCAAGCGAGAATAGATTTTAAAAGCAAAAGTGTGTCAGCACAGCACTAGTTCTTTGACACTTATTTAAAAGTTATTCACACTTTTCATTCACACCTGCTTTAACCTAAGAGCATCCTAATAATTTTGACTCAAATATTCATATTTTTCTTACTTACTTGGTTTTTTCCCCTTTATTATTTCGTTATCGTTATTGGTACTTTTAAAATTAATTTAATTAGATAATGTGATAAATTATAATGTAGGTACTGATTGTTTATGCTAATACTTAATTTATATATTATTTTTGTTGAAACTTGATTAGGATAAACTGATGAACCTTGCTACTACCTACTGCAATCTTCATTCCGTGAAAACTGATCTCCCCCTACACGCAATGTAACACTAATCCGTCTTCACGCGCTCGAGATAATATTTAGATCTCTAAGAAATTGAAAACTGTATCAAAGGAAAAACAATTTATAATCGCTAAAAGCATTCTCACTTGTATTTGCAAAATCTCATTAGTAGAACAAAATGCACGAGTCCCATTCTATTTATATCTACAAATATTAGCAATAATTGTGTATAGAAACGGTAATAAACCCCATTATGTTAATATGTAGTTAAATGGTTATCAAAATTGAACTAAGACTGATCGATTGTTTCCAATGAAACTCGATGGTTATCCGATACTCGTTCAATAATGATTCGTCCTCGAATCATAAAAACTAACATTACGCACGTAATAACTACATGTACGAGTAGCTTCCGATAAACCTACACCGATAAACTATAATATCTGTAAAGGCTCGTGCAGACTAGCGCGACGCAACTTTAACAAAACAATTTCTGAGAAAACTTCACGGTGAAACAATTTTACCGGTGGCGCGCTAGTCTGCACGAGGCTTAAGGCTGTACTCTACCTCAGATTTTATCTCGCTCGCACCATACTACTCGCGACCTGAGAGAGCGAGACGGACTGGGGCGCTAGCGGTTCTCAAGCCTCGAAAAGTTTAGGTAATTGCTTTTTAAGGTGAAAATAAAATGTTTTTTTTTTTTTTTTTTTAATTACCAATAAAAAAAAAATACATTAGACCTGCTTTATAGATAGTTCGGTTATTATGCAATGTTCCATGATCTAATTTGAAATATTTTTTGAATACCAGCGGTTTATAGTTCTGTTTAGATGTAACTTTGGAATTTTTTTCTATAGAGAAAGTTTTATGTAATCGTGTTTTCGCCAAACATAGGACCTAGCATCAATCCTCAACTTTAACATAATATGTACTTATTTCAAAATTAATGCTGCAGTATTTTCGGCGGACGGAGGATCATGCTAAGCAATTTGAGGTAGGGTACGCCCTCAATGCGCTATGTTCATTCGTGTATTCTAAACTTAAGCTTCATACTGCATAATTGTATTCATCTTTCATCTAGGGGAAATGACCATTTAACACAGATTCATTTTCTGGGGGAATGTTGAAGTGCACTGCGTCAGCGAGGCTCATAAGTGTTTGAGTGCATTAAGGATCAGTCGATAGTGTACGGCCAGCCCGGGAATGCTGACTGCTCCCGCGGCGAGATTCGAGTGCCTAGTGGCTGAAATATTATATAGGTACCCAGGTTTATTTTGGACGATCTACGTTGGCGGATTGCGTCTACGAACGCGGCTGACGCGCGATCCGCACGACCATTGCACGTTCCAATATTTTATCTGTTACAAAATTCTTTTATCTTCTCACCACTGGAACTGTAGAAACAGTACATTTTTGCCACACGTTATATTTACGACGACGTTATTCTCAGTTTTTTTTGCATTGCTTCAATGTAAGCATATCACCAATAATATCCCTACAATTTCACATTCATTTGAAGATAACGACGAATGGATAACTTCTCTCCACTTCAGTACCTATGTTGTTGATTTCATCTCTCAACAGTCTCAACCATACTAATAAATTTTCCAATGGATCCATATTCGAATACTTACTGGATGCAAGTGAATACCAGTATTTAACATCGAGCGACTGCCTATCTGATCTTCACAACCCGTAACTGGGGTTTACGATACCCTTAGTAAGACTGGTTGCCAGACTTTCGGGTTTCTGACGATCCACAACGACTGTCAAAAATCCACGAATGACAGCCGGACCAACGGCTTAACGTGCTTTATGGAGAGTTTTAGGAGTCGCAGAATGTAAAGATGATCACCCATCCACGGACCAACCCCGGCAAGCGTAGCTTAACCTAATATATCGACCCGTGCGGCTTTTATTGCTTAGCAGCAACTGCAAGCATTTAAAAGATTTGGTTCCAAGTAGAACATTTGGGTTGGTATCGATTAGTGATGGTTTTCTCTCACCTTTCTCTCGATATCGTAAAAAAACAAGGCCTGACTGACAGAAGTTGCGAAACAAAACAACAAAGTCAGTGTCCATTCTTTATCGTACTTTCGCCTTTATTCCGCTATCTCAAAGAAAGTTTTTTACATTGCCAATCTCGTTACAACTATGTGGTATTGATGCATAATTGGATTCTGTCTTCAGCGAATCCCTCCAACCAGAGTCAGGGTAATCGCTGGCCACCTATAGCGTGATGGTTGAGGTCATCCGTTTGTTAGTATCGTTACCTATATATTATTGCTACTCTACGTCTAATCCCAGCGCTAAAATAGCTAATTTTCCTCGTACATTGTTTTTGTAAACTGTTAAAGTTTGCACTTACATCTAGAATAGAAGCCAATATATATTTATATCTTTATGTAGTCGATATAGTGTGACGGTATATTATTATTATGTATTGTGTTATAAGATTGTCAGTCTCGTCACGTACACGATGTACGCTATTTTGACGTCGGTTGTCCAGGACGTGACACTTAAGTGTATGGGCGTCCTCGCGATTTTATGCGCCGTTGTTAGTTTTATTGATGAGCGCGAGTGAGCTCAGATGCTGACACGGCGATATCGATGCGTGGACTAATTGCTTACATTAGTCACGGCGGCGTGGCTGGCAGCCGGACTGCGTACGCAAATAGAGTCGATACAACGATTGACTTAGCGCACGTTGCCCGATTACACTCTACGATTAAGACATGGAAAACATGAAACTGATTCCACGAACATTCCTATAGACGTTATCTTAACTGCGTCCAATAAGCTTATTGCGAAACATGCATCCAAACGTGCTCCCACCTAAACTCGACTCCCGGAAGCGACATGATGGGAGGATATTCTAATTGTAAGGGCAGCGTTTAATACTAACATCACGATTCGTCAATTTAGGCAAGTAGTAGTGATTAGGCAGATGTAGATAGCAAAAGGATTGTACTAGAAGCATTGCGCCTGCGACGTTGTTGTTACGTAGGAACTAAGTGCGCGTCTGAGGTCACCATGCAGGTCGCGCACGGCCCGGAGACGTGGCCCGCTAACTGCCCAGCAACTACTTAATCATAAACAAGATACGTTATACCAAAATACACCTTATCACACATTTGTATCGCAGATTTAATATAATGAACATGATAAAAAGCCAGAATGTCGGGCCAGCAAAAAAGATACAGTTTTCCGACCCTATAGACAAATAATTACTGACAAACATATATTATGTACACGTCACAAAGGCGTTTTTTTTTGTAGGGCACGATTTTAACATTGAGTAAACCAAATGCTGACGCATAACCTTCTACGGCATTACAGAATAATAACCGTAGTAGCGCGCTACTCTAGTAATCTTTATGCACAAGGTCCTAAGAACTTAATCTTACAATAAATATACTGTTATACATACTAAATTTATAAAAATAATAAAATACTTCTATTCTAACCTGTTTTACACTGTTTGGTGTGTTATTTGGAACGATGAAATAATTTATAAATAAGTATACTTAATTATAATATTATCCTCTTCGATGAGCGTCAAAATACCGGTTTGTAAAAAACATTGACGCTAAATTAAACAACAATATATTTTTATTATTTGTTATTTGCATAATTATCAGAAGTTATAGTTAAAATCAAAGAAGTGCGATAATTGTCTATCGCAAAAACTGTGTATGTACCTTGATTAGCTAACGGCCTGGTAAATATTATCACACGTGGTTTACTTTGTTTTGGAATTGTTGATTTTTACGCAGTATCCGAATAGAAGCCGGTTTTCCCGCATTCTGATAACGAAGTAATCAAAATTAACTGCGTAGAGTAGAACTAGACAAACGGTGAGCAGATCATGTTGAAATGCGGCGCCGACATTTGCATTTGACGTCACTATTATTGGCCTAAACGCTGATCGAACCTCGCTCCTCGGCGCGGGCGCTGCCGCTCGCGCCGACCGATCTCGTGTATTTATGTACGATCGTAACTGCCGACATAGATCGCATGCCTGTTCTGACTAGTTTATCGCCTGTTACATTAACTCCTTTGATCTTTTATTCCAAAATTCTAATTATGGTTCTTTTCTCTTTTCAGAACTGCCAACGGAAGAGGGTAAGCGCATCGATTTGATAAATATTTCTTACCTATCTGCTGACCTAAATAATCTGACACAATGTTCCTAATCCGTCCACTGTCTAGATTCCTGTTATAAAGATTCAATTTGATCAATAACATGTTGTAAATGGAGATAACATAATCAGACGATAATATTTAGCTAGACAAGACTTCCACATCCATGAACATAAGTAGGAGAGCACTCTGCAAATCTCCTTTACTAATATACAAAGCCGCCATACTAGAAATGTGAACACTCAGGAAGTGTGGCGGTCCCCAATTGTATGCTAATTAAGTGCTTAAACTAATTACGTATACGACGATTAATTTGACACATAGGGAAACACAGACACATAAATAAACTAATCTGCATAGAAAAGAGCTGCTGCTCTAGGAAAATAAACATTTAAAACATCAGTGAGCTTCTTTCAATTTAGTTTCAGATCGTATTTAGAAAGAATAAAATGAAATAATAAGTAAAATGAGTTGCATGTACTATTTTTAGATGCTGCAGCTAAATAATCTATAACTTCACCGGTATTCAAATAAAAACCATGCCAAGGTTCCGTGATACAGTTTTTGTTTACCTCAAAGCCTTGAAAACTCAAATTTGTTGAATCTTTTCTCAAGCTTGCAATACATATTAATGCCTAGAATATTGAATAGTCTACGTTTACACAATCTAGAATTTGTAATAACCAAAATATATACAGGGTGTTAGGGTAAACACCGTTATCCTTGCAACCAGTGGTTTGGTTTCATTTATAGAACGTAAAATCAATGGAAAATTACATTTTTTTTCTTTTTTTTAAATCTACATTTTACCACAAGAGACGCAAGTTCGTTGTCCTATGCGCTAGGGCAACGAACTTGCGTCTCAACACGGGCGGGGGGTACAGGATGTGACTTGACCGGCCGCGAGCGCGACCCCTCCCTCAGTCAGTCAGCTGTTTCGCTAGAGGGCACGGTGTCGGATAGAAACTTTTTTAAATCTTTTAATAAAAAGGACGTTTTTTTTTGTTGTGTTCGGTCATTTATTTTTATAGTTAAGTCAACTACCCATGGTTTAAATGACAAGACTGTTTACCCTTACAGCCTGTATAGGTACATAAACGTCAAATTCAGGCTCACAAAACCTATTTCCTACTTTCCTGAAAATGATTACTTCCTAAGTATTCCCGCTTATAACCTGTGATTTTATTCGTATGCAGATTAAATACGCCAGAAATATATCATTGTCTCTTGTTTACTTATAGGCAAAAGTGTATGGCAGTTGGTCCTGGAACAATTCGATGACCTCTTAGTAAAGATTTTGCTGTTAGCCGCTATTATTTCATTCGTAAGTATAAAGATCATTGGACTAAGTGTCCGTATTCACAAACATTTACAAAAGTATTAACAAGATTATTCTCATGTTTCAGGTTTTAGCTTTATTTGAAGAACACGAAGACGCATTCACCGCCTTCGTAGAACCTTTCGTTATTTTACTTATTCTTATTGCTAACGCTATAGTAGGAGTATGGCAGGAAAGAAATGCCGAATCCGCCATCGAAGCTTTAAAAGAATACGAACCAGAAATGGGTAAAGTAATCAGAGGAGACAAATCCGGTGTACAGAAAGTCCGAGCCAAAGAAATTGTACCCGGTGATGTCGTTGAGGTGTCAGTCGGTGACAAGATCCCCGCTGACATCCGTCTTATTAAGATTTTCTCGACCACCATCCGTATTGATCAGTCCATCTTAACGGGAGAGTCTGTATCCGTGATCAAGCACACAGATGCCATTCCCGACCCCCGCGCCGTCAACCAGGACAAAAAGAACATTCTCTTCTCCGGTACCAATGTTGCCGCCGGCAAGGCCCGCGGTATTGTCATCGGTACTGGTCTCTGCACTGCCATTGGTAAAATCCGTACTGAAATGTCCGAGACTGAGGAGATCAAGACACCTCTGCAGCAAAAACTGGACGAATTCGGTGAGCAGTTGTCTAAAGTTATCTCAGTTATTTGCGTTGCCGTATGGGCCATCAACATCGGGCACTTCAACGACCCCGCCCACGGTGGAAGCTGGATCAAGGGTGCCGTGTACTACTTCAAGATCGCCGTCGCCCTGGCCGTCGCCGCCATCCCTGAAGGTCTGCCCGCCGTCATCACCACTTGTCTCGCTCTCGGTACCAGGCGTATGGCTAAGAAGAACGCTATCGTGAGGTCGCTGCCCTCTGTAGAGACCCTCGGTTGCACATCTGTCATCTGCTCCGACAAGACCGGTACTCTGACTACCAACCAGATGTCTGTTTCCCGTATGTTCGTCTTTGAGAAGATCGAAGGTGGCGACAGCAGCTTCCTTGAATTCGAAATCACTGGTTCCACATATGAGCCTATTGGCGACGTGTACCTGAAGGGACAGAAGGTCAAGACTGCTGAATTCGACACTCTTCACGAACTGGGCACCATTTGCATTATGTGCAATGACTCCGCTATTGACTTCAACGAATTCAAACAGGCATTCGAGAAGGTCGGTGAAGCCACTGAAACCGCTCTTATTGTACTCGCTGAGAAAATGAACCCCTTCAACGTTCCCAAAACTGGACTTGACCGCCGCTCCAGCGCTATCGTTGTACGTCAAGAGATTGAAACCAAATGGAAGAAAGAGTTCACTCTTGAGTTCTCCCGTGACAGGAAATCCATGTCCTCCTACTGCACACCCCTCAAGCCTTCCCGTCTTGGAACTGGACCCAAACTGTTCGTCAAGGGTGCACCCGAAGGTGTACTTGACCGTTGCACGCACGCTCGTGTCGGAACTGCCAAGGTTCCTCTGAACGCCACACTCAAGAACCGCATTCTGGAGCTCACACGCCAATACGGTACCGGTCGCGACACCCTCCGTTGCTTGGCCCTGGCTACCTCTGACAACCCACTGAAGCCTGATGAGATGGACCTCGGAGACTCTACCAAATTCTTCACCTATGAAGTCAACCTTACATTCGTCGGTGTCGTCGGCATGTTGGACCCTCCCCGTAAGGAGGTATTCGACTCCATCGTCCGTTGCCGCGCCGCTGGTATCCGTGTCATTGTCATCACTGGTGACAACAAGGCCACCGCGGAAGCTATTTGCAGGTAAATCTACAACACTTTACCAAAATAAAAGATAGGCATTTTAACTCAATAATTCGGGGGTTAGTTACGTTAGCAACCATTACCACATTTAATTGGCATCTTCTGTTTAAAACAGACATTTTCGTTGTCAAACATTAATGAACTTTTATATTTCAGACGTATTGGCGTGTTCACTGAAGATGAAGACACTACTGGCAAGTCCTACTCTGGTCGCGAGTTCGACGACCTCTCCGTTTCTGACCAACGTGCCGCCTGCGCCAAGGCTCGCCTGTTCTCCCGTGTGGAGCCCGCGCACAAGTCCAAGATCGTTGAGTACCTGCAGAGCATGAACGAAATCTCCGCTATGGTAAGATTCTTACAACTTTCAATATTTTAAGCAGAAGTTTAGCCGTTTTCTAAATTAACACAACATGAACAGAATCCTAAGTATGTTAGTGAATCAACACAACAGCAAAATAACTGCTACCCACATTGTAAACGATATCTTCATAATGTACTGGAACACCATTTGCTAATATTATTGAATGTTTACTTATTGGAAGTGTAGTGTTTACGTTAGGGCAGCAATGTTTATAAACTGGAGCACTCGAAACTTATTATGAAAGAATTGGTAGTAGGCACGGTATTGTGATTGCGATGACATGTTCGTTATGACTTTATAGACTGGTGACGGTGTGAATGACGCGCCCGCCCTGAAGAAGGCCGAGATCGGTATCGCTATGGGCTCTGGTACCGCTGTCGCTAAGTCTGCCGCTGAGATGGTGTTGGCTGACGACAACTTCTCATCCATTGTCGCCGCTGTTGAGGAAGGCAAGTATTTCACATGCAACTTTACTGAATCATAGAAGACTAAAAATTGTATCATGTTGATATGGCACTTCAACGAGCTACTCACTAAAACATACACAAACAAAAATCACATATAATTTTGGGTATTATGAATATACGTCACTTACAGAAGTGCACAGCACTAGCATAGAACTTAACGATTAAAGGGTAGACATGGACTGGAAATCCCTACATATTCTTTTTTTAAAGCTAGACATTTTTGCAGCTTTAGCAAGTGAGATTGTAAATGCTGTTGACGAATGTGAGTTTAGAGTCGAGCTGGACTCCCAGGTCACGAATCTTGTATACAGTTTGTAGTTACTCCATTTATTAGTTAAGACATAGGTAGGAGTGGCCGTTTTTTGTTACCTTTTTCTGATCTCTGAGATCTTGAAATCGTCAGCGAAATACAGCATTAGCTGTGTTTTACTGAGAGAACTATGTCATTGACGAACATTAGAAACAGAATTGGGCGCAGATGCGAACTTGGGGACTCCAGATGTGGAGAAACAAACGGGTGATTCGTAGCCCTTTACAACTACTCTTTGTTTTCTTTCTGTGAGATACGATTTAAACCAAAGAAGTAACTGACCAAATATGCCTAATTTTTCAAGCTTCTTAAAGAGCATTTTATATTCCACCTTGTCGAACGCACTGATGTAACCAGTGTAAATTGAGTCGATCAGAGCACGAGAGTCTATCAATTTACTTACTTCTTTGAGTAAGTGGACCAAACTAGTAGTCGCCGAAATACGAACACAGAAACCATGTTGTTAGAATCTCCCTACTTAAAAGTCGGTACGACATTAGCCATTTTCCATTCCTTCGGAAACTGTGATGTCTCAATCGAATGATTGAATATTATTTTAAGAGTTAAGATAGTAGAATTTTTTAAAGCTTCGGCAAACCATCCGTCCCTTTGCAGATGTTAAGTTTCAGAACATCTGGTTCCAGAAATATTATTCTACCTAATGCATGTTGATGATACTTGGTTCCTGATTTAGCTACAGCAAGTGAACCAATCGACGGATAAAACTCACCAGGAGATACTGTTTCATTCCCTAGACTAGACACAAATCTCCAAAAGAATGTCGTTAGATTTGGACTTTTTCGCTTTGACGAAAGACCTGTTTCGGATTATGGCTAACACTCTTTTCAGTAAAGCTCATAATAATGGTTTTTGTAACAGCTGTTTTATAACTTCAGGTCGTGCCATCTACAACAACATGAAGCAGTTCATCCGTTACCTGATCTCTTCCAACATTGGTGAAGTCGTGTCCATCTTCTTGACTGCCGCCCTCGGTCTGCCCGAGGCTCTGATCCCCGTGCAACTGTTGTGGGTCAACCTGGTCACTGACGGTCTGCCCGCCACCGCCCTCGGTTTCAACCCACCTGATCTTGACATCATGGACAAGCCGCCCCGTAAGGCTGATGAGGGTCTGATCTCTGGATGGCTGTTCTTCAGGTATAAATACGATATAAGTAACATCATGACTTGGGAGTTGAAAAACATCACAATTGGAGAAATCTCCGATGGTGTAATATATTATTCAGTTGTTCTAACTGTTTGATAACTTGCCAGGTACATGGCTATTGGTGGATACGTCGGTGCCGCTACCGTCGGCGCTGCGTCGTGGTGGTTCATGTACTCGCCCTACGGACCCGGTTTGACTTACTGGCAGCTTACCCACCACTTACAGTGCCTCGGTGGAGGTGATGAGTTCAAGGTACGCCATTTTACAGTTCACTCAATTTCTTACTTGTCATTTTTTGTCATAACGAATATTCAATTATTTTTTTGCGATTTTAGGGCATCGACTGCAAGATTTTCACTGACCCTCACCCTATGACGATGGCCCTGTCCGTATTAGTAACAATTGAGATGTTAAACGCCATGAACAGTTTGTCTGAGAACCAGTCGCTGGTGTCCATGCCACCGTGGTCCAACATGTGGCTCGTCGGCTCCATGGCTCTCTCCTTCACCCTTCACTTCGTCATCCTCTACGTTGAGGTCCTGTCGGTGAGTACCGCTCGAGTTGTCGCACGGATACAATTATTGGTAGTGGATATGCTAACTCCTATGTGTTCTGATGCATGTGTTTGCAGGCCGTGTTCCAAGTGACGCCGCTGTCCATCGACGAGTGGGTCACGGTGATGAAGTTCTCGATACCCGTGGTGCTGCTCGACGAGGTGCTGAAGTTCGTCGCGCGCAAGATCTCCGACGGTGAGAAGGCTTCGCAGCTGATGCACTGGCTCGACGGCATGCAATGGATTGTGCTCATGTGGGCCGTGTTCTTTGGCCTCATCATCTACGGCCCCCTATAAGCCGGCCCGCCCCCGTGTGCCGTGCCACCACCCCGTTTGATTCACATCTAATACCCTCCTATCGATTTCTGCGCCACCCACCTATTCTATTCATGTTGCAGTTTAAATTTTCTATTCTCGTGTGTGAACTGTTAAGTTATTTCGAGTGTGGGTAGCGCACGGAATTTAACTGTGGAAACCGATAGACTATGAGCTGCGCTCACCACAGTATCAGTCATCTAACAGTTTGGAATGCTAATTCTGGCGCACCTGGTGTGTGAAGTGCCCCTGTGCGCCCCGGTGTCGGACATAGGACCGGTAGTGAACAAGTGACTGTCGCCGCGTCGGACTAGCTACCATCAGTGTTGTAGTTGTCTGTACTGCTTAGGAGTAGATCTAACAGAGCGTGGCGGCCAATGCGGCCCGCTCTAGTGATTATGCATTTTGTATGTGCGAGACAATAAATTTATTGGAGCTCATTTTTTTACAAATTCGTGAGTTCGACTAATATTCTCTTCCTTTACTGAGTACATATACATAATATTATACACTTATTTGATGTGAAGTGGCTGTGAAGACCTTCATTATAAATGCTAACTAATGAAACACCAAAAATTGGTTTTATTGAACGGTATTTATAAGTTAGATTAATTGCATTTGATACATTTTGTATACAGTAGCATGGGAAGCTCCGCATTCAAATATATTATAGTGAACTCGCACATAGCTCAGTACCTTGTCCGTATGGACAGCAGACATGTTATAAAACATACTATTTAATTAATAGTAATGTGCATTGTTAGCTTAGTGTAATTTATCGTAAGTGTATTATTAGGGACGTGGTTACAATATTATTCTCAGCATAGGTAGTACTGTTATCAAAAGAATGTCTTTCTCCTCTGTCCTTTCACTATAGTTGCTTCTTAACATTCCTGTATGCATTTCTTTTCTTCTTTTATCAAAACTTTTTTGGTATTGAGAAGCGCTCTTATTAATCTAAGCTAATATTAACTAATGAATGTGTCCCTAGGCTGAACTAACCTCATGCCTTAGTGTGAACTCAGGCGGATTGCATATAGACGGCAAGCCAGCAACAATGCTGTCGATTGCATGATCTGCAGGATCATGCGGCCGGATCCACAGCATTGTTGCTATAGGCTAACTGCTCTGCAGTCGTACTCATTTCTGGGTGCGACTGCGCAGTTGTGTTGTAGCAACGATGTGTTCGGCTTGGCAGCAACGTGCTAACATGCTTGCAACGCTGTTTACTGGCAGTTACATGCAGTCCGCCCGCGTACACCCTTCGTAGCTCAAGAAATACGTTACAACTATTACTTGCGCTACTAGTGACCTTCATATACATCGAAACAATATCATGTCAAGCCTTGTTTCAATATAATTATTATACACCATTAACGAATTTGTGTACTGTGTACAATGATTATTTACTACAAAATAATTTATTGAAATAAAGCAATATAGTCTATGTATGTACGAACTTAAATCGGTTTAAAGATCCCATGTACTGTATGGTACTTTTATTTATTTATATTTACTTATTGATGTAATTTTAATTTGTCTCCTGTTCTTAAAAATAACCCTTTAAGTATATAAATTCTTTCACCATCGAGACATAATATTACTTTTTAAGTTATAAAATCCGATTCAAAATTTGTTCAGTTAAGTGTGGTACAAGGTTAGTACGTACATATGTTTTTTTTTTTTTAATATGAAATTAAGAGTAATAAAAATTGCATGTAAACATTGCATGGTTTATGACTTTAAAGAGTGCAGTTTTTTATATGATGCATTAACAATTATAATATTACTTATATTATTATAAATTATTTATGTGTATACCCAAATCTATAAACAAGAATTGATTGAAAGGACTACAACCGTTAGAAGTTTATATTTATTTTATGTGTTTTTTCTATATGCAACACATACCTTGCGAATATATTTTAAAGAAACACAAAACACTCTTCATTGAATGGTTTGCCCACATGTTTGAGATATCTTGAAACTACCTATTGCCTTCATATATCTCCTTGAACCAGTAGTTGGTGTACCAAGGATTGATCCCATATAATTATACACTGCACAATTAAGGGCATGCTCAAAAACCTTCGTTGTGAATGTCCCCCAACTTCCTGGAACTTGTTTGCGTTTATCAGATTAACTTATTGAAATGTACAGTCGTTTATACATTTTACATATTAAAATAGTCAACAATATTAATGTTTGAATTATTTCCCTTCACAATCCAGTAGTGACACTACATGACCATGACACATACCCCTTGAATATGGAATTATATACCACCCCTGATGACCCCATGTATTGGAACCCCATGTCCTTAGCGTACAAATAATTGTTTAATTACTATTCTATTCCTCGCTAACAATTTTATATAAAGTTTTGCAAGAATTATGATATATCTTGTGTGTGATACTTCAACCTGCAACACAAACGGTTGCATTTTGAACATCACTTCTAACTTGATCTGTAACCGGAGCGATATTGTTTCGCCTACAGAACTAATTAAAAATGGTTACAAAAATATATGAACAAGCAAAAAAAAACAACAAAACAATTGTTTGTGAATTGCAAAACTTAGTTGAGGGCCGCGCCACGGCAGGTACGACCGTGGCGGGCCGCGCACGCTCCCGCATGCTCTAACGTGGTGTTGTCCTTGTGTCCCCAGCCCAGCCGGATTGGAAGATGTAAGCGCCGGATCGCCGTCGCAGCGCCACTGCACGCACATATTCCATGAACACTCATTGTTTGTTGTGATCCCGCAGTGAAACTACACATTTAATGTAACTACGACACGGTTGTGATATCTTCATAAGACCTAGTAAGTTCGGACGGCAGCCCCGCTCGAGCGTACACACACTAACACTCTCGTTGTTTTGCAGTGAACGAGGTGGTCATTGACAAGTGGTAAACGCCACCGAATCATAGTTCCTCAACCCGCTTCTCTCTGCTACTTCTACCGCTCTCGTCTCCCGGTGTAATGTTAATTGGCTTTTAGATGTGTACGAATTAAAAAAGACCATCACATAAGACTACGATTAGGCTAGGCTAGATAGGCCAGGGCCAGCGGTGGAACAGAGGCGCGAGTGGTGGATGCGGCGACGAGGCGGGCCGGGGCGCCGCCCGGTCCACCTGCTCACCTGCGCTAGTTCACCAGAGGGGACATAATGTTGTTCATAATGTGTATATACTACAGTATGCTTAGGAGGTTTAATCAATTTGTTATATTACGTTGTTCTAATTAAAGACTACATGGTGCCCGTCGACAGAAGCAGTGCGATAGACGATGTGTACTTAAGTTGAGAGCACTCATTAATTTATTGTTATATTTTTATTATCTTATAATCTAGTTTGCTTATCTAGAGTCGAGTCATTTCTATTAGTGCTGACGCCTCGACGAGCAATATGGTGTCTGTAAGGGAAGGATAATTTACATGATTGTCCAGTGTTTGGGACCTGAGTCCAAAAGTTTAAACATACCTGTACATTTTAATGTATTATTGTTTTGTACAATAAATCGTTATAAACGACAAGTGTTTCATTTCTCAGTACAATTATTCATCATGCTTTTTTATGTTGTGTTGTGTGTCAATCGTCCTACCTAGCTACTCGGTGCCCTTGTGCAGTAGGTACCTACTGCTACGGATCTTGTCACTAGCTGGAGCAGCCTGCAAGGGGTAACAATCGCAAAGGTAATAAAGGTCATCGTTTACTTGTTAGAAAGCCTAATGCCAGTTTTTGCTGCGACATATCGTGTAGCAGCAAAAACTGGCATTAGGCCTAAATGTAATCGCCTAATAACAGCGCACTTTTGGATTTTCAAAGCCTGGCCCAGCGCAGAGGTCTGAAAATCCAACAGTGCGCTAATGTGTGTTAGCGAAAACGGGTTTTAAGCATCAATAGTTAACGCATCGGTTCATTACGAATTAAAGACTAAGACTATAATAAGGTATAATAGGTACCTAGTCGATTTCAACTGTCGGGGGTTTCATTCCAACCCCACCTTTATTGACAATCGTAACAGCTCAACCCTTTTATCCCAGATTCTTTAGCTCAGAATTAAAGTAAGATTACTGGGCTAAAATAAAATAATGTAGGTAGGTACTTAATTTTTCATAATGCACGCATTTATTTGTCATTGCTCCATTTTTAATTTTTAATTCGTTTTACCTATTGTAATTGTATTCTCGGAGCATCGTCTTCACATGTTATTATATAATTGATGTATACCAAATATTGTAAAACATTTTTTTTTTAAAGAGTAACATTGGAGTTTCTTGCCCATTCTTCTCCATACGAAAACTACCTTTTGGAAGGGGCAACTAGAATCAGTTCTATTTCAATGTGTTTGACGTTCAAAAGTGCCTTTAATGTGCCTACTTGAAATAAATTATTTTACTTTGACTTTGCCAAGCCTTTGTTGCTTTGTTCTCAGCAAACCACAAAGTACTAGCTTTTGCCCGCGTGGATGTCGGATATCGTCCCACGCGAACGTACTACCGGGATACTTAAGAAATGCTGGGTTTCTTAGACAAACGTTCATCCCCTTTATCACCCCATAGATGATTATTTTCAAAAGTAGCCTATGTCCTTCCCCAGGATGCCATCTAGGTACCTATCTCCTTGCCTTTTATCGAAATCCGTTCAGTGGTTTAGGCGTAAAAAGGTAACATGCAGACAGACTAGAGTTACTTTCGAATTAGTATGGATACCATTCAAATTAACTGACACAATTAACAAATCTTTACCTGCAGTCAAAGACTACTATAGTATCTGCAGTGCAGTCTAGTACTTCAGTAGGGTTTATGGTTCATGTTCTAGGATCCGAAAAATCTGGGATAGAACTTTTGCAGATAATGCAAACATCTATTAAACATATTCAGTCTATTTACAAGTTAATTTCAAGAGCCAGTATCAAAAGAAAATAATCAGTTTCAAAAGGGACCAAAACTTGAGATTTTGATATTTCGAATTTCGTGGGCAACGCCGCTACGCAAAGCGTTTTCAATGTTCAAACAAAAAAGTGCTGTGCAGCCCAAAAAATGTGAGCATATCCAGCATTAGCATATTTTTGTACATTTTACCAGAGATGAAACTCCAGGAAAAATCATCATACCTAGAAGGAAAAACCGTAACTATAATGCCGCCTCCACACGCTTGCCAAAGCAAACTTCGAAGCAAGTTTCGTGATCGGTTAGCTTGTTTTGGGGTGGACTTTGAAAGTTGCTGATCTGACTTTCAAAGTGTCCAATTTTATCGTTGAGAATAGCTATTTGTGCACTATGAAAACTAGCCCAAGCACTGCACTTTCTTTCATTCACACAATCAAATATTAGTGCGTTTATATTTTTTTATAGATTGTCTAGTTTGCACTGTTTTGTACACTGTGCACCTAGAGGCAAGTGAGTAGGATTAGATCCGTTCGCCACAGTGGCTGTTATAATAATGGTTTGATTGGCAACACCAAATTCAGTTTTTAATTCAAGACTGCCACATTTCGTGGCGCGCTTGTTCTGTTTATGTTCCTACAATAGATTTTTAATAAAGTTACAACGGTTTTTTTTACAATTATCAGCTGTTTTCAATGAACGTGTGTATTGTTATATCCCAGAAATTATGCGAGAAGTAGTTAAATATTGGCCAAAATAATGGATGCGTCTAGGTAAGAAATTTTCTTACTTGAGCTTGTATTCGATTATGTTCAAGCCTTTTGCTCTGGAGATACAAATTAGTTTACTTTTCACAGACTAGACTCCGAGCTGCCCAATAAAATGGCACATTTAGATATAATGGAGATTGACGATCCCAATACTGCAGCTACAGAAGAGCAATCTCAAGTACCTGAATTACCATCACGAGTTTTAAGAAAGAGGAAATCTTTAATGCCTGAAGCAAGTAAATCATCGAATCGCAGAGTTAGTATGAAGCCAAGTAAGCGGATTATGACTGAAAATGCAAACCCTAAACAAATAGAAGCATTGTATCTGAACAAAAAAGTTAAATCTTTGTCACAGACTTTGGAAACTATTTACGAAGAGCCTAAAGCTCAGAATAGTGAGACTGAAGTACTAATAGGTGGAAGAAAAGTGAAAAGACTGCTAACATTCCAATTAGGCAATCAATACACAAAAGAAAAAATTAAGAAACGCAGAGCTAAAATAAAGAAACTCCTGGGAAACAAATCTTACTTGAATAGAAAGAAAATACCAATGCAAGTGTTCCTCAAAACTATAGAATGTTTGGAGTTGGATGAAGTTATAAAAACAGAAACTTCACTGCCAATTAAAGATAAGGATACATAATTAATTTTATAAGACTTATTACCTACATGGTATTGTTCTACCTGTGTGTCTGTGTCTGTACAAAATAAAATTCACATAATGATTAAGTATTTATTTTATATCCATACATAAACTCACGCCTTCTTCCAATGGGGCTTGGCAGGAACTACAGAACAAACTATTTTATATTATTGAGCCTATTTTAATACTGAATGAACTGATTTGAGATAAACAAGAAACTTTAAATACATTTACAGCCCAATAAGTGGAAAAATCATAAGTTATTAATTAAAATTAAATAGCAAAAACTTAACTATAAAAGCATCAACTACATAAAAGTTAGGTTTTAACTAAACACTCTGTAGATAATTTAGGACAGTTATCATATTCTTTGACAAGGCCTTCGGAATCTTGATCAACAACATTGAGGCACACACAGCGAGGTTTTTCTACCCCAGGAGTGAAGAGCTGGCGAGGAACACCTGCAAATGTCCTTTTCACACCACCACTACAAAAAAAAACAAGTGTTAAGCGCAGGCCAGACAGGAAACGAAGCTTAGTTTGTTTAAATTTCTTCCGCGTCTTTCCATACTTCTGTTTACACCGAATACTATCAGAAGTATGAGTATGGAGTAAAGCTAAACTAACTTAGCTTCGTTCCCAGTGTGGCCCGTGCTTTATTTTCTCTTTATTGCTTTCATGCTGTATAATAAAGAAAAAAAGACTACAACCATGGAATGCAATGGATATGTTTTAGGATTCCATACCCGAAGGGTGCCAAACGGAACCCTATCACTAAGCCACCACTGTCCGTCTGTCTGTCAGCAGGGTGTATCTCATTAACCATAAATGAAATTTTTACATTTTGTGTATTTCTATTGCCAATATAACAACAAATAATAAAAAATAATTAAAGTAGGTCTCCATAAAAGAAATGTTTTTTTCGCCTTTTTTTGCTCGATCTTAATATTGTATGGAACCCTTTGTGTGCAAGTCTGACTCGCATTTGACTGACCTTTAATGGTAGCAGATGTTGTTCTGGGTCATAAAAAAATATAATAATATTGAATAAAGAACCTTCACAATTTTATGTTGCTGGCAGGGAACTAGTGCCTTATTTCATCTTTTTTATTGTAGGGGGCTATATCACTTAGTGGTAGCTGGTGGGTACAAGAGTAGAGGAAGACCAATGAAATGATGGATGGACTGTGTGAAAGATGACATGGCTAGAACCGGGGCTAACTACTGCAAATGTGATGCTGACTAAATAGAGAACTATGGAAGAAGACATGCTGCACCAACACCAAATAAATTGTGATAAACTGATGTTGTTGATGATAATGGTAAAAAAAAACCAACTGATGAAGGGCAAGCAAGGGAAAAATAAGAACCTTGATGTGGTGCACCACACTTTAGTGCCCTCCGCAGCACTCCATGCAATGTTACAAGGAGGATATTTCTGATCTTCTTTTCTAGAATTTTCTTTTTCTACTTCACATTGCTTTATTTTATCATAAAACTCCTTCATGTAAGCTGTTCCTTGGCCATTCTTGTCATAGAATCGTCCTGTGAGAGTACCTGTAAGTTATTTTTATCTATGTTTTAATCAGATCATAGTATTTGCTGGACAGCAATCAAACAAGCAATGTAATGGGGTGTCTTGTGCTTGCAAGCACTAGACTAACCAATATAATAATGTACGCTGTTATACTAACCAATAAAATAATGTACTCTGTGATACTTACAAAACACTTATGCTTGAAACACTGAAAAATGAATGCTTACCAATTTCAATATACTTTTTCCTGAATGTAGTCTGCCAATGGACCAGTGTGAGCAAGTCATTACAGGACAAGTCCATGACATTGTCTTTTTCATTACTTTCATCTTTGAAGTCCCCCGTAACAAGCGATCTTGAGCCATCTTTACCTAAATAATTATGAAGAATATTTTAACACACATAAAATTATTTTTGAATTATAGTAATCTTATTTATTTAAGCATTTTCACTGAAGTAAATAGAATATGATTTACCTATAAAATAATGGTATGCAGCACCCTTTTCATAATGTCTTTTACCTTCTGTAACATCAAATACTGTACCTAATACTGCTAAATACAAGTTATTTTGTTTTACTCCATTAAATTGAGCTAATTTAGTTTGAGTGAAAATACCAGGTTTATCTTCTTCCACTTCATTAACTAAAGTTTCAAAGTACCATTGTAGTTCATTGCGATACAAGAAAGCGCCGAAAACTACAGCTATGGAGATAACTAATTTTAAATTCCTTAATAAAACCATAACAACCATCGCTTTTATTGTAATCAACTCAGACCAAATAAAAAAGTAATCAATAGCTTTTTTGTAGATATATTAACTCAAGTTATGCTTTCGTAACATCTACATCGGTCGACAACTTGAGGTGAAACGAAAATCAGGCCTTACTTTAGTGAATTCCTGTTACACATACCTTTTCTGTAAAAATAACTGTAAAATCATCAAACAGACAACTTATGTTTCAAGAAAAAACTTGGAAACAGTGAAAACTGTCAGCCGTCAGCACAGGACTGACAGCACAGAAGAGTACATTTTTTAACTGTCATGTCACAGAGTACAATTAGGTAACTGTCAGGTAGAATACTGTCAAATTGGAGCAACGAGCAAGAGCACTATACATATAATACTGGTAGGGTAGCAACGAGCAACCGGAGCAACCATGAACGAACGAAAACGAACCAACAAACCCATTATTATATGGTTGGATTTTCCTACCATGGTAAACCCTAGTTGTACCCACAGGCGATTTTTTATCACTCACTGGATTTTCAACACTGGTTATCACCGAGAGTTCCAAAAGTGTATTTTTTTAACGCACTGGGATATAAGCGTTGTTGTGTGTGACTCTATTGGATTCTCAATGCTCGCCTTAACACCCATTCACACCGAGAGCTGAAGATCCAGTGCGCGATAAAAAATCACCCTTGCGTATGCGGCTACACATCAAGCTATATATTTCCAATATAATGCTGACCTCGCATTGTACGGAAATCCTATACAATGCGAAACCACCATAAACTGGAAATGTATACCTTGATGTGTAGCCGTGACACCGTGTATACCTGGGCTAATTTCAAGTTTCAACTTTCAAGTTCAAAAACAATCAACCACACATATCTGATATAAGTTACGTTTTGATATATCGAACCCATGCCTATACAACCACAGATTATAATGTATTCTAAAAAAAAGCCTGTAACTGTAACCTAAAAACGGGTTTTTTAATTTTGTTTTGTATACATTTTAAAAAAGTCATTAGAAGATCTTCAATTTTGAAGTTAAGTAAATAGGGTAGTAAAAGGATTATCCGTAATAATATATAAGAAATATCTGTGCAAATTAAAATATGAAAATAAAAATCATAATAATCTTGTAAAGAATTTCATCCTTTGATTCTAATCTAATCAAAGGTAAACCATGTCTGGGAAACTAATCCGTCAAATTAGAACAATCTCACAGTCTCCGCAGCGAAGAAGAGTCGTTGTTACTGGACTAGGAGTTGTATCTCCTCTGGGTACAGGCACTGAGTTAGTGTGGCAAAACATTTTGAAAGGTCAATGTGGTATAGTCGCCCTGCAAGGCAATGAATATTCCAAATTACCATGTAGGATAGCTGGCTTAATTCCTTCAGACGACAAAGTGGCAAAGGCATTGTCCAAGGCCAACCTGAGATCTATGGCTCCTGCTACATGCCTTGCTCTTGTTGCAACTGCAGAAGCATTGGAAGATGCAAAATGGTTGCCAGAATCTGATATTGACAGAGAGGCTACAGGAGTAGCTATAGGGATGGGAATGATAGATTTAAAAGATGTTTGTGACACTAACAATGCATTAAAAATTGGTTATAACAAAGTCAGCCCATTCTTTGTACCAAGAATTTTACCAAACATGGCAGCTGGTCACATAAGCATTAAGTATGGCTTCAGAGGACCAAATCATGCTGTGTCTACTGCTTGTGCAACTGGCGCACACTCAGTAGGTGATGCCTTCAGATTTATTAGAAATGGAGATGCAGATGTTATGGTGTGTGGTGGCGCAGAAGCTTGTATCAGCCCTCTGGCCATAGCAGGGTTCAGTAGATTAAGAGCATTAAGCACATCATTCAATGATGAACCAGGAAAAGCTTCTAGACCGTTTGATAAAAAAAGAGATGGTTTTGTCATGGGTGAGGGTGCAGCTATTTTGGTTTTAGAAGAGTACCAGCATGCATTAGAGAGAAATGCGAAAATATATGCTGAAATATTAGGCTATGGCTTATCAGGAGATGCTTCTCACATTACCGCTCCTAGGGATGATGGGAGCGGAGCAGTGTTGTCAATGAGACGTGCTTTGAGAGATAGCGGCATCAACAAAGATGCAATTACTTACATTAATGCTCATGCAACATCAACCCCAATAGGGGATGGTATTGAAGCAACAGCAATAAAGACCATGTTTAGCAATCATAGTTCAAATATATCTATTTCATCCACAAAAGGGGCTCATGGACATTTGCTAGGTGCTGCAGGTAATTTGGAAGCAATATTCACTGTATTAGCTTGTCATCATGGAATTATACCACCTACAATTAATTTAGAAGAACCTGTTGATAATTTGAATTATGTTGCTAATGAATCAAAACTGTGGCATGCAGACAGAAGAATTGCATTGAAAAATTCTTTTGGTTTTGGGGGAACAAATGCAACACTTTGTATTGGACAGGTGTAAAGAGTCACAACTAATGTGGAAGCTTATCTACGAGAAGTAAAAAAGTTGTTTGTTGTAAACTGTAAAAATAAAACTGTACAAACTGTAAATTTGGGAATTTTATCATTAAAAATAAAACTTGTTAGCACTGTATTATATAGTATATTCAAAACTGAGTTTACAAATGTTTCCCGACTTCAATAACAATGGCGAAACAGCCAAGGTAACTCCTGACCTTTTGCTTTTCTAAGCTTTTTTTGATAACGAGCAATAATATTCATCATGTAATTACATAATATTGAGTCACATAAAGCATTGAAATAAAATAATTTGATCAAAAAATGCTACTTTAAATATTTCATTACTAAGCTTTCTAACAATTTAAATAGTAAATATATTAAATGCTGGTTTTTATCCAGTCAATCCATTGTATTATTGGAATCATTCAAACATGCACTTACAATTTTTTCCCAGTGCTAGGCACAATGTTCTCGAATATGATTTAACACTCAAAGATTTTTCTTTTGAAATAATTTATTAGATAATATTAGAATTAGCAAACGCCAACATCTTTACACTAATCTATTGCATTATGGTTACATTATACGGATCTATTACAAAATGGCATATTATTATTTATAATTAATTTAGAAAAAAGATAATGTTGAACATTGATTCCTTCTAATAATGGAAGTTTACAAAAGATGACATGATATTTAATTGTATACGGATTTTTCATCAAAAGAGAAACTATAAATTCCAAAATTTGTTTCACATATGAACATAAATCAGTCAATTCAATATTTGCACTGATTGCTTAATCTTCAACTACTATTGAAATAATGCTGAGTACTGAGTATTTAGACATTTTACTGTGATTGTTATTATTATTATTATTGACAATATACATATCTGAAGAACTTAACCTGGTATTCTATTATATAATTTAACAATAATAATATCTATTGAATGAACAATATGCATCATAGTCAGTAAATGACTGACCAGATTAGAAGACTTATGACTTACTGGATTTCTGGATATTAGTAATGTGTATATTCATCTACAAACCATGGAAGCAGGTTATAGTATATTGCCATTTCTGAGTAAAATGTTTGGTTTACAAAGTGCAGTTGAATGATGTGGCAGGTGGACTACGCCAGCTAGGCAGCCTGCTTATCCTGTTTCTGCAATAGCGGCGGTATCTGCGGCGTGTTCACACAAAGCTGAGCGAATTTTTGGCGGAGGTTCTGTCGCAACTCCTGTCTTTTTTCGGTTATATTTCTACGTGATTTGAATTCCATTACCTCCTCTATAGGAATATAACTGGTATCCTCTTCCTCGTCTGATGAACACGTATCCTAAAAATAGTGAAAGTATGTTAGCACCTGCTAAACAAGTCTAATACAGGGACCATAATACATATTATAATCATATTGTAACAACTTACCATTAACATTTCTTGTAGAGAAAGTCCTGTGCACAAAGTCTTATCGTTCTTGGTCAAATCTAAACAGTCGCCTCTCTCGTGATTGCAGAACCCTTCTGAACACGCCACCTCTGAACCTTCGGGCGAGCTCATGAGGGAGGAAGAGCCAGACATGGTTTCACAGCAACCTCCATTGTTCCCGGATGAATAGCCACAGTCTTGGGAATGCTCGTTGGGCGAGAGGTTGCCGTTTTTAGTCCGTTTCTTGCCTGTTTTTTTTGGTGAGCGACGTTTATTTGTTGTGTCGTCCTCACACGACTGGCAGCCGTCGCCACTGGCTTCGTAACACTGGTGATTGATGTAGTCGCGTGGGGAAAGTAGATCGGTCGGCGTGTCTCGTTCCTCTAGCAGGCATTCTTCACATTGGCACTTTTCATCGGGTTCCTCTGAATCAGCCTCCTGTGTTGAACACAAATGTTACATTAGAGATAAAAATTATAACTGCAATAAAATACAGAACTGATTAAGTCTGTGGCATACTTTGCATTTGCTCTCAACTGCTTGCCGCTCCTTCTTCTTGCGCCGTTTTAGTTTCTTCTGTTCCTTTCTTTGTTGCCTGGTCTGTTCCTCTTGAGTGATTTCATCATACAGAAGTTGCAGTTTCGAGACTCCGGTTTTGTGTTCGACGGCAGTTTCAAACTTGCGATACAGTGCCTCCACTGCGACCGCGGCGAGCGTCTGACACGTGCCTTCTTCTTCGCGTAGCCTCAAAGAGATGCGTTGCAGTCGCTCATAAATACATATACCGAGACAGATAAGTACCTGCAAACAATATGTTTAGTTAATGTTTTAATACAAAAACCATAATTCTATATGGTGAAGGACACAATAGGATCAGTCAGTCAGACATTTGCCCTGTGCCCATCATTTTAGATTATGTAGGTGTACATTATTGTGAAGGGCACTTATTTTTAAATTAAGTCTTACTCCTCTGTGAGGAAGTCTGCTTTTGGGCTTAGATGGCGGGTGTCAAACTTACCTCTTCTTGTGCAATTTCCAGTGTCTTAGCATGTCTCTCTCTATGGTTTCCGAGTAGTTCTGGTTCCGCTCTAGCGATGAGGTGCGCGATGTAGTCAGTCTTGGCTTGCAGGTGCAGGTGTTTGTCTAAAAGGCATCTTTTGATACCGCCGTAGAGTGCACCGACGTAACCCTTCTCTTTTTGTGGTTCCTTCTCTTCAACTAATAGCTGATACGCTCTCAATACCTGCAGCAAATAAAGAAATAAAAACAATCATTTTTAAAGTAAATAACAGGTGTTGAATAAAGCAGCCTTGTATAGTGGTCTACACAAGACTACACTTCTCTATTAACCACTAGGCCTTACATGACGAGTGACGACATGAGAGACAAACGTAAATCTTTGTTCTAGAACATCACAATATAGTTTTCATATAAACAAAAAACACAACTATGCTAAACAACCTACTACCCTCTGTGGGAAAAGGGTAACTAACGTATGATAACAAATTGTTTCTATAGTAATCATGCATTCTACAGAAGATAGCAATGATGTTTATTATTTATAAAATTCAATTCTACAATCATATTTAAAGAAAGACGATATTCAATTGAAATAAGCCTATTTTGAAGAAGCATCGAAACTAGGTAGGTACCCCAAAATGTTGAAACAGGTTTAAAGTGAGAACAATAAATGAGAAATGGAATCTTGCTTATTTTACTAAAACACAAAGATAAAATTATCTATAACTATAACTTATGGTTTTGAAAAGTAATGGTATTGCATCACTTCGTGAAAAATGTCGATAACAATGATTTGTTTGCAAGTTTTATCAGTTACTTTTCCAGTGATAAATATTATAAGTTATGTAAGTGATAAGTGAGACACATCAAGCTATTTTGTCTTATGTGAACTTAACTTTGCTTTGGTTTTTAAATACACAGCACAGCATTTAAATTAAACTTCATAGAAAAGTCCTTAAATATTGTTAGCAAAAAGGTATCCCGAAAATTTGAAATAACTACAAACTTTTAGTTTTTGATAGATAAGCACTTGATATTTAATAGTAAACAGATAGTTCTAATACCAGCATAATACAATCAAAATGGCTAAACATTCACAACGCATGTAGGATGTAGCGCTTTTTGGAATGTTTTTTTTTTTCTTTTGAGTCAGTTTGTAATTATGAACAAGGAATGAACTTTGTTGCATCAGAAATATGTATTTAGACTGTCAACTCATAATTGTAAGTGACAACCTCAGACCAAATAAAAAACCAAGAAATAGCGCTGTACACAATACACTGAAGCATGCCTAAACTACACCTCTGCTCTATGCATGCATATGCACATTTACTATCAAACTACACCTCACTAAGTGCACACACGTTTACGAAATCGGCCTCACGTCACTGTTGACAGCTTCTCTGTCTTGTTTTTTTATTTGGTCTGAGGTAATTTCAAGAAACCTACCTTAGTTTTACAATCAGCACAGAAGCGGTGTTTTCTTAGGTAATTGTGGAGCGTGTCGTGTAGCGTGTTGAAGTGGACGAGCGTGACGTGGTCGCGGGCGGAGGCGCGCATCGCGTCCCAGGCGGCACGCCAGGCAGCGCGGCCGCCCCAGCCCCACGCGGCCCAGCCCCAGCCGCACGGCGCCCCCGCCCCGCTCGCCGCGCTCGCCCCCGCTGTGGTCGTGGTTTGAGCCCCCCAACCCCGAGCCGTGCCCGCCTCCAGTGAATGTAGAGTACATCTCTGGGATTTCTTCCACCGTGGCTGACTGAGTATTAGACACTCTATGCCTGAACTGAAATAAATGTTTGTTTTATTGTCTGTTTTCTGACAAGGATACTGCCATGTATTTTCAAATAATACTGTCAAAGCTGAAATTTGAAAGAAAGTATAAATTATATCAGGATCTTAAATGTAATCATTATTTCAGCCAATAAATCTCTACTGCTAAACATGTGAGCCGCCCATAACAATCTTTATCTATGTGGTTATTGATTTTATGAGCAGCAGGCGTAGCATGGCGCTTTCTATCTCTACGAAGAATAGACATAGCTTTTTCTATACAAAGTGACAGTTCGTTTCTTAATTTTTGACATACACCGTAGAAATGTTTCTACAATCTGTCATTTTGCCTTACATTTCTAACGATCTTTGTCTACGTCTTTTTGTAGGTAGACTATTTCGGAAGAAAGTTTTCTATTCTTAGTGTCAAAATCACACTGACAACCGATAAATCCTATGACAAAACCGACAAAACAAAGAATTCTGAGTCGAATTATGTAAAAGAGTGAATTTCGTAAAAAGTGCAGTTGACTCTTTCTACTTTGCTTCAGTCGTACTGTCTACAGGAAACGTAATTTTTGTCTACTCTTCCGTCGACAAAACGGTGCTCATGCTACGCCTGCAGGTATGGAAATATGCTGCAGATTCATGACAATCTCCTAATAGCCTTTTACAACACTTACTGACTCACAGTATTTTGTTTACAAACTACAGGTACTTACATTACAATTAAGGGATAAGTATGCATTCTCTGCTGCATTACAATATTTTTTTTCGATTGAAATATGATTATCCTAAGCCTGCCATCAGATGGACTGCATCAAAGCAACCGCATGCAGTTGATATATTCAACTGCATCCAGTTGAATATGTCAACCGCATGCAGTTGCTGCGATGCAATCCGTCTGATGGCAGCCTAATATTAAGCTAGTAAAATCATAATACCTGTGACCGTTGAGTAAAGTGGCTAGCGATTGTGGATGTATAATTTTGTCTTCCCTTATTGTCATTATTTCATCTGGTGTCAGCACCAATGGATCCAATGTGGGATGTCCTGATTTACATAGCTGATAAAAAAGGCGTTCCACACTGCAAAATAATAAACAAACCATATACAATGTTGAAAAGTAGTGTTTTTAAGAATAATTATCATGGAGCCAGCCCCACTTGGTTTGAGTGGTAAATTATGGAGCATTATCACTAGCAGATGAGGAGAATATTTTAGGTAGTGTGATGAAGCATAAAATGAGTTAACTTCAGGCTATGAGGTCAAAATAAATCCCAAAAGAGAAAATGAGTTGTCAAATCATTTGGGTACAGAAATATCATCAGTTTTAAATCATAATGTGCATGGTATAATATTCTAACTAATGTGTTAAATATATAGTAATGCAATAGTAAATCACCTCTCAATTTCACTACTGAAGCTAAATGCTATCAGTCCATCTAAACATCGTTCAACAGCTATTAGTGTCAATATTCCTTAATAATTATGACTGTGACAGTTCTTGAACGTAGTTAAGATGTGCTGATCGTGTTCAGTTTCATATATGTGACATTGGCCCTTAGTGTGTCCAATGTTTTCATATCCTGTATGGACTACATACTATGACGCTGGCATGTGTATGAACATGGTTATAACATAGTGCAAAGCTTGTTAACATTTTGTAGTTGACACAAAACTAGATGTTTTATTATTATGACTATACTTCTATAGGCATTTAGTGTTACACTAACAAAATGTGACGAAAATGTTTTTTTTTTAAATACAGAAAGCTTTGGAATAGAAAATTACTGATTCACTATACTTCTGTAAACTTCACTTGATCCTGTCTTTATTTTTATAATACATTCTCCTCATAACATTAAATGGTGTGCATAATGTATGTATTTTGTTATACAAATGAGCACTTAGCATGTGTCAATACAATATTAATAAAATTAAAGAATTTTGGTGAAAGGGTTTTTGTTTGTTAGGTATACTACATTTTCAACATAGCAAAGGTAGATTACCCATTGAGGTTCAATGTAAACTAGAGTAGACACCGCATACAAACATTTTGTGCAATACGTTGTCCAGAATGACAAATGTCTCAGTCTACTACCTGGATACGCATACACGTCCGCAGGACACATACTTTGTAATAGCTGCTAGTTTACATTGAAGCGCAATGCCTTTACCCTACAGTATGACAATTTAAGCTGAACTATTATTTTATTTGTCATGGGTTCATTACTACCCTCTATATGTTTTGTCAATCTTGATGGTGTAATGTGACAATGTTTTCACTGCAATTTTGTGATCAGTCCAACATTGTAACATTCATAATACCATCAAAAATCTTCTTAGTAACTTTAATTCATTGAGTAGGTAACTTTGCACACTGTTTTTGCTAAGGTTTTCTAGAGTACCGACACCTAGTACTAATAATAGGAGAATAATGATATCTTTCAAGCTCCAATAACATTGAGCTACCATAACACATAACATTCAGCTATACAACAAATATGCAAATTGAACTAAAGGTAAATGGTACTGTACCTTCTTCGACAGCCTACACAAGGAATGCTTTGATTTAATACATTAAATATATCAGAAGCATCGACTCTGAGCGCTGCTTTCAGTTCGTCGGTCGTTAGGATTCTATATTTGCGCATAAATTCTTCGTACTCGCGACCTTTTACTTGAGGATTGTCACAAATTAGACCCATTGTGTTTAAATCCATGATCATCTGGAAACAAAAACAAAATTCGTTAGATTTCAACAAAGGAATATATTCGCAAAATAAGGTCATCTGCAAGACGTCATTACATTGAATGAAATCAATGAACTTTTGATAAATTTGTCACAGCCGCAATTGCATTGCGTATTTCAACGGAATTTTAGCGCATGAGTTTGCGAAGCAATGATTTCGTTTTGTAAAAAGACTGACCGATAATTTTTCATTAATACTATCCCTGAATAATCTACGCTTGTGGTAATGTCAAAGTGCATAAAACCACTTACTGTAAGATTTTCGTAGATAGTTAACGGCAATTGTCGCCTTTTTATCACAGGTTCTTTTTCGCTGTTGTATATATCAACTAATTTCGCCATTTTAAAGATTAATCACATAAAATCGCAGATAAAATACACAAATATAACAAAATGACGGCCAAGTTCTTTAGAAATACACGTCGTGCGTTGCGTCTGACACAGCACAACCACAGATAAAGCGATATTTTTTAGGACAGACAGCGTCTACGATGACACAGATTATCAATGGATGGAAAGGTCCACCCACTAGAGAACGGATCTCACTTTGACCCTTTCACCGTTACCAATGTGCAAGGGCTACATAAAACAAACATTTATGATTATGAAAAAATATAAAATAGTTTATCTTTATAGATGGACTAAAGTAGAAGGCGTCCGGAGTATGTTGTACACATGGACCTAAAAAAAAAGGCCTTTTTTTTTAGGTCCATGGTTGTACATACATACATACAATCTAAAAGGCTCTGTGTCATCCCATCATCTGCCTAGCCTTTTTCCTACGATAGTGTGTAAGGCTCCTTTCATTCTGCAGCGTGTCGCCGGTCGCGTGCAGCGCTTCCTCAACTCGACCGGAGTTGAGTCGAAAAACGCGACCGGCCGCACGCGCCACCGTGAAACCCACCTAAGTGTGGCTTGTGTCTGATCAGAATGTACTCTGTGTGTCTGATAGTGTCCATGTAACCGTGCATTTGCACTGGCGAAACATTCGCGACAAAACATGTTGAAATCTCTATCTTCTATCAATGTTCCACACAATTTTTGACAGGAACTTGAGATTTAAACATGTTTTGTTGTAATGTTTCGCCAGTGCAAACGCGCGGTTAAATACTGGTATTCAGCTGCATCCGGTTAGACTGGAAAAGTGGAAACAGACCGGGAAACGTGTTGGTATAAAAAGAGTTTTTGATATCAACCTTTTTTGTTAGTAAATTTATTTTTCTATTTTTTAGTTATGTCATGCTCACTCATCTGTCTAATCTTCCTGTGAAAAATATAAGTTCTATCTAACTTTTATTTTTATTATCTTCTCCTATTAATTTCAACCACGCTCCAGCTGCCAGCACTCTGCACCGCTAGTGGGACACGAGCAGCCCCACTAACAGGTTAAGGGCCCAGAAAACAATGGCACAAACAGAGTCTTCAAGCAGTAGTGGGTTGCCATCCATAGAGAAACTGGATGGGAACAGCAACTACGCCACTTGGAAGTTTTTGATGGAGCTGCATCTCGTCCATGATGACCTATGGGAATATACAAAATCTACCCCTGAAACGACCGATGTGAAAGGTATGAAAAAAGACCAGAAAGCTAGGGCAAAAATTTGCTTGATGATTAGACCTCATTGCTTGGTGCATGTACGCAAAGCCAAAACAGCGAAAGATGCTTGGGAAGCATTAATGAGTGCGTTCGAGGACAAAGGTCTAAATAACCGCTGCCGGTTACTTGCAAAGCTGGTGAGCATGAAGCTGGAGCAATTCCCATCGGTCAGGGAATATGTCACATCTGTAATGATGGTATCTCAGGAACTTCAAGACCTAGGAAAAGAGGTTGACGATGAACTGTTGGCTGCTTTACTTCTCCAAGGCCTTACCATAGAGTTCCAACCAATGAGACTAGCCATAGAAAATAGTAACGTTGTTCTTACCACCGACTATGTAAAGATGAAGCTTTTTCAAATGGAGGATACCTATTCGGCAAGCACGAGTGCAGGCCAACCGACTTCAGCACTATTGTCAAATAAGCATAAGGGTAGGAGTACACCCAAGAAGATCAAACAAAAGATCAAGTGCTTTATTTGTAATGGACCTCACAAGGCACTTGAGTGTCCTGATAATCCAAAAGGGAAGAGGGAAGCTCTTCAAGCCTTTGCGTTCGGCACGTCGATTCCAGGGGCGAATGACTGGATCATCGATTCTGGAGCGTCGACACACATGACGAATCGCAAATCTTGGTTTAAGAACTTAAAGGATACTTCTAAGTCTTTGAGAGTGACTTGTGCAGATGGTAATGAAGTGTTTGGTGCAGGTGAGGGTACGGTAGTATGCGAGTCAGGATTGACAGTCAACAATGTTACGTATGTACCTAAGTTAGCTTCTAACTTATTGAGTGTGAATGCAATTGCGAAGAAGGGTAACGTGGTAGTATTTACAGATAAAAGTTGTGACATTTACAAGAGAAATGAGTGTGAGGTGCGAGGTAAGCCAGTTGTGAAAGGTGTGGAAGAACGAGGTATTTATAAAATTAAGTGCTGTTCACAGGGTTCTGCCTTAGCAACAACAAAGCATGACCAGCAGATGTTATGGCATCGGAGGATGGGACATCTTGGTATGCATAACCTCAGACTACTGAGAGATAAGATGGCAACAGGAGTAAGTTTTCCAGATATTTCTTCTAAACTGGAGTGTATATCTTGCATTATGGGAAAACAAACGAAACAGCCGTTTCGTAAAACTGATGCAACGAGAGCTACGGAAGTATTAGGCTTAGTGCACTCAGATGTGTGTGGACCTATGAGTATACCTTCTATTAGCGGATTCCGATATTTTTTGACGTTTATTGACGATTTTACGCGAAAAACTTTTATTTATTTTTTGAAACAAAAATCTGAAGTTTTCGAAAAATTTATAGATTTTAAGGCGTTTGCTGAAAATCAGTGCGGCAAGAAAATAAAGATCCTACGCACTGACAACGGAACCGAGTACGTCAATAAGCGGATGGATGAATTGCTGAAGAATTGCGGAATCCAGCATCAACTGACGGTGGAGTATACGCCAGAGCAGAATGGCGTAGCTGAACGAGCCAATCGCACTATCTGTGATAAAGCAAGAACCATGCTACATGAGTCTGGATTGGAAAAACGTTTTTGGGCTAAAGCTGTCCATCATGCCGTGTTCCTGAAGAACAAGTCACCAACGATTGCGGTGAAGAATATGACTCCGGATGAGAAATGGTCAGGGAGGAAGTGTGACCTAAGCATGCTAAAAAGTTTTGGGTGCAAAGCATTTATGCACATTCCTGATCAAAAACGGACTAAGTGGGATGTAAAAAGCAGAGAGCTTATCCACACAGGCTTTGATGATAACGCGAAAGCGTATCGTCTTCTGCATCCTACCTCCGGAAAAATATTTAAGGCCAGAAATGTTGTGTTTTTGGAGAATCAAAAATACAAAGAGCTACAAGAAGAATCGCAAGAGGAACCAGAAATAATACTTCTACAAGATGAACCCATTGTCAGGAATACAGTAGAACCATATGTTTTGCAACCTCAACAAGAGGAAGATGATGTTAGCAATGTTCCTAGAGTGGAACAAGAACAAGAGAGAGTTGCTGAAAATCCTGTTCAACATGAAGTAGTTATTCATGAACCAGAGGAGGTGGAGTTTCAAGATTGTGAGTCGGACGTAACTGAGGATCGACCACAAGAGGTGGAACGGAGGTACCCACTAAGAGACAGGAAACCCAAAGAGTTCCCGGATCATGTTCTATATCATGCAGTGGAAACAGAACATGACCCTATTACGGTTCAAGAAGCACTGTCAAGGCCTGACAGTAAAGAATGGAAATCTGCGATTCAGGAGGAGCTTGATGCTTTAAAGAAAAATGGAACTTGGACTTTAGTAAAACCTGGACAAGCGAGCAACGTTGTAGATTCGAAATGGATTTTTCGAATTAAAGAAGAGGCGGGAAATAAGCGAAGATACAAAGCTCGGCTTGTTGCCAGAGGTTTTAGCCAAAGATGGGGCATCGATTATGACGAGACGTTCTCTCCAGTGGTGAGACATAGCTCCCTAAGAGTCCTTCTGGCTATGGCAGCTAAGAGTGGTCTAAATGTAGACCAAATGGACGTGAAAACAGCGTTCTTGAATGGAGACTTGTCTGAGACGGTTTACATGAAACAGCCTCACGGCTACGAAGAAAAAGGAAAGGAAGATTACGTGTGTCTCCTTAAACGTTCACTCTACGGCTTAAAGCAATCCCCCAGAGCTTGGAACAATAAACTGAACAATGAGTTATTACAGTTGTCGTTCAGACGATCCAAAAATGAGCCGTGTGTCTACATGAGGTCCCAGGGTAACAAGGTCATCATCTTAGCAGTATATGTGGATGATGTGCTGGTTTTTTGGAACGACGCAGAAGAGCTAAGTAAAGTTAAGCGAGACCTTATGTCAAAATTCGAGATGAAGGATCTCGGGAAGGCAGAGTATTTTTTGGGAATGCACATAACGCAGAACGATATTGGAATCAAGGTTGACCAAGAGAAGTATATCAAAAATGTTTTGAAGATTTTTGGGATGGCTGATTGCAAATTTGCGTCAACCCCATCAGTTCCTGGGCAAAAGCTAGTAAAACCTGAACTAATACATAAACCTGATCCGAGGATTCCCTATCAAAATTTAATTGGCTCACTGATGTATGTATCAGTGTGCACGAGACCAGATATTGCACATGCAGTTAATTATCTGAGCCAGTTCAACGCGTGCTATACTGAGGAGCATTGGATAGCCGCAAAAAGAGTGCTCAGATACTTAAAGGGTACTACATGTCTTGGGCTACAATTTAAGAAGACAGGAATGGATAAGGTACAGGGTTATGCAGATGCTAGTCATGCCACTTGTCATGATAGGAGGTCATACTCGGGTATGGTTTTTCTGCATATGGGAGCTGCAATATGTTGGGAAAGCAGAAAACAGAAGACTATTGCTCTTTCCACAGCGGAGGCTGAGTATGTAGCTCTGTCGGAGGCTGCCAGAGAGGCAATTTTCTTAAAGAGTTTGATTTCAGAGGTCTCTGGTCAAGTTGAGATGCCAATGAAGATTTTCAGCGACAGTCAATCTGCTGTTGCTATTGCGCAGAATCCTGTACACCATCAACGCACAAAGCACATAGATGTGCGACACCACTTCGTCAGAGAGGCAGTTTTGAATGGCCATATTATATTAGAATACAAAGAGTCAAGTCGTATGGTTGCGGATATTTTAACGAAACCTCTGCAGAAAGGGAAATTCAATTGGTGTACGCTGGGTATGGGTGTTGTGTGATGGATGAAAGTAGAGAATGAATTTAAGGAGGAGTGTTGGTATAAAAAGAGTTTTTGATATCAACCTTTTTTGTTAGTAAATTTATTTTTCTATTTTTTAGTTATGTCATGCTCACTCATCTGTCTAATCTTCCTGTGAAAAATATAAGTTCTATCTAACTTTTATTTTTATTATCTTCTCCTATTAATTTCAACCACGCTCCAGCTGCCAGCACTCTGCACCGCTAGTGGGACACGAGCAGCCCCACTAACAAAACGCTACAAGTTTCTTCCTCCCTTGTCTTTGAATTTTTGTCTGTCAAGTGTCAAACACAACTACTGTCAAATGCGAGGTAAAGGTTTTCTTGCAGTTGACAGTTTGTTAATTTATTTTGTTTATTTGCTTGCTTAGAATACAAGTCGCTAAATACTAGCTACTGCTATTGTGTTTACATCAACCTGAATCTATTCATTTACTGTCTACAGATTTTCTTCTATCATGTCCAAAATATTTACACCTACTAATCAAATACGTTTAACCAATGTCGCAATCGTAAGGTTAAAGAAAGGTGGCAAGAGATTTGAAATAGCTTGCTACCGGAATAAGGTTTTATCATGGCGAAACAAATTGTGAGTCACCTGAATAAATAATACTTGTGCTTTTTTCATTACGACCACTGACACTACTCAAATCCATATTGTTTCAGAGAAAAAGACATTGATGAAGTTCTTCAGACTCACACAGTATTCACAAATGTGTCAAAAGGACAGGTTGCTAAAAAAGAAGATTTGGTAAAAATATTCGGCAAAGAGGACCAAACAGAAGTATGTAAAGAGATATTAGAGAAAGGTGAACTTCAAGTTTCAGACAAAGAAAGGCACTCTCAGATTGATTCTCTCTTCAAAGATATTGCAACAACGGTTGCCGATAAATGTGTTAATCCAGAAACAAAGAGGCCATATCCAGTCTCTATCATTGAGAAAGCAATGAAGGACATACATTTCTCTGTGAATGTTAACAAAGGAGCGAAACAACAATCGCTTGATGTCATACAGCTGTTGAAAAAAGAGATCCCGCTAGAGAGAGCCCAAATGAGGGTAAGGATTTTAATCACTGGAAAAGAGGCAAGGAAGACTAAGGACAAAGTGGTAAAACTTGCTATGAGTGTTGAAGAAGAGAACTGGGACTCTGGCACTGCAAATATCATCTGTTTGATTGACCCCGGCAACTTCAGAGTCTTGGATGAGTTGGTGAGGACAGAAACTAAAGGAACTGGGCAGTTTGAACTGCTAAACTTAAAAGAAATGGTGGAAGGAGAACAAGCTCTATAAATTATGTTGCAATAATATTGATTTGTTAATTTTTACTGTTTGAAGAGATAAATGTGTAAGAACAGTGTGAATGTTTTGTAGTTCAAAGTCAAGCTACTGATATCCCAACTATCATGAGGTTGACCTAGGGACATTAATTTTATTTTCAATCTTTTAAATGTCATTGATGACCCATGTAGGGCTATGTGTATAATGTAGGTGTTATATTTACTGATAACGATTTGTATGTTTGTAACTTTGTATCTTCATAATAAGTGTTCAGTAATTTTTGTTAATTAAATTTCTATAAAACTTTATTTCACAATGTTTAGGCATTTGAATTTTAAATGTCATAATAATATAACTATACAGCAGAGGAATATGTCTGTATAAAACATGTTTTTTCTTTTGTAATAAAATATAAACATTATATTCAGATTTTCTATTTTATTGTTTTTGTAACTAGTTTTTTTTCTGCTAAACCTCTTGTATGAATGCACAAATACAGAAAGAAACAAAACTAAACATAAGATAACATCACACCTTGTTTCCTTGAGGGTTGGGTTTTATATAGAAGTGGAACTGGGCTTATCATACGCGCCGCAGGCATTCATCGTCGCTCTTCACCTCTTCACTGGCTGGGTTATGGATTGTTGAGAGTGGCCGAGATTCCGGCTTAAGTGGCAAACTAATACAACGGCATAACATCTCTAGGTGATGATAATACTACTCTACCTTACACCCAATTTATATCTAAGCATTGTAAGCACAGACCACAGAGTCCTTTTTTTTAATGGAAGAGTAAGTAGTACTGTTGTAAGCATACAGAGTCGTGTAAAGGTGGGGGGTGCGTCCGCCCCGGGCGTCTTAGCCAGGGGGGGCGCCAAAATCATCTTGAAGATCAAAGAGTAGAATAAGTACAGTTCGATTCAAACTTCATGGCGGCTCGGAAGTTACTCGCTGCGCAGTACCCCACCCACACCCCCGCTGACAGATTAAATTGTTACTGCGCAGTGACTCGCCTCATGTTCCGAGCCACCATTAAGTTTGAATCTAACTGTACTTACGGGGTTGACGGTAGTCATTAAACTTAATTTTATTATATTAAAGTTATAAGCAGCGACTATGGGGAAGATATTTTTATTTTTCTGAGACAGTATACCCTAGCCCAGTGATGCACAGACTTACAGGGAATAGGGGCCAGTCGGGCACATTATGAGCTAAAGGCGGGCCTGGTAACAAGGTACACGTTTTATAAGAATTTAATTAGGACTAGGTAGAGGTACCTCTTTGTTTATCTTACAATATTTAGTTTGATGCATAGCATTAGGTACATTGATGTTTTTTTTAATATTTCTTGTCGCTACAAGTGGGTACAAATTTTCATTTTTATAGGCCGTTTCGATTTTTCGTTTTGTTACGATTCATTCGGTAAAAATCTGAAAAGTGAAAACGTCCGTTCACAAATAAACGTCGATCCACAGAATAGTGCTCTCTGTGGATCGATCCACAGCACAGATTAGATAGCTAATCCACAGAGCACTATCGTCGATCCAAATCCAAATAAATTTAGCGCATTTTTGTGCATTTGTTCGCGTATAATACGGGTACGGATGTAGTATTGTATTCTACGTATATTTTAAACGTAGAATACTACATCCGGCTAGGGCCTAGCCGGATATAGTATTCTAGTAGGTACACGATATTAGTTTCATCATAAATATTTTTAAATTGGTAATTTATTTCTTATACATGCTAATTTAATGAATAAAATTGCTTTTTTCATTGCTTAGATATTTAAATAATTTTGTACAGTCCCCGTTTACACGTATGTACCTAAATATAAAAAAAATATTGATTGGAGATGACTCTGAACTCTATAACACTACGTGAGGGCACGTGAACAAATCTGAATTCATGTTTGGCGGGTAAAATATTAATGACCTCTGATGTTACCATTTAAAACATGTCAAAAACGTAAATGAGTATTTATGTATATAAAAGGGAAATAAAACATTCAAGTACTACAATATTATTGCCCATTAGTTTAGCAAATGGATTAAGTAAAGTAATTTGTTTTTAAGAGTAAATTGTAATTTATTTTAATTAAAAGGATAAAAACCGGTGTTGAATCGAATCGTATATCGGAACGTTGAAGTGAATGTACCATCCAAATGACAAATTAAAAAGTTTTTATTTTTCTTATATTGGTACGAGATTTTATTGATTGTTTTCTTTCATAAGATTTTCGGCCAGACGGCGACTGAAATTGCAAGTTACTGTGATATATTTATTTTCAATAATTAACTATTCTTATCAACCAATTAAATGAGCAGGGATATCGAGTTATGTCTATAAGTAATGGAAGGTACAGAACTGGGTGGCGACCAGCAATTTTGTTTGAGATGGAACAATTTTCAAGCGAATATAACTTCTCAATTCGAGGCATTGCGCGATGATGAGGACTTCGTGGATGTCACCCTGGCATGCGAGGGGCACCGGCTGGAGGCACATAAAGTGGTTCTTTCGGCATGTAGTCCATATTTCAAGGAATTATTTAAAGTAAGTCCATCTTTCACTCCCCACACTTTGATGTGTCACCATTACAATGACTCTAGTGAAAGTTGTTATGTATAAAACACTTGATCTACTTACAAATGCCATGTCTCGCGTTCCGGTTAAGTACTCGTGATTTCATTTATTTGTACCTACTTTAAAATTCTGTTTCACAATTTCTAATTAACTCATTACCATTGGGACTATAGATTACATTTGTCTTGAAAGCATATAATGAATTCTTTATACACATAATGTAACCATTACAGTCCATGCTAATGAATATGTTTGCCTAATTTTTAATATATTAAAAATTGGTTTTGTAATACATAGCTTTATCTGGGGTCATTGGTACTGAAATCTCTATATGAGAATGAAGTTGACCTGCCAAATGAATGATGAAAGTTTCTCAGCCATACAATACAGTACATTACTTATCAGCTCTTTCTATACTTTTATTCCAATGGTTTTACTTTGTGGTCCAATCAATAGTACTAATATGGCCAGTAATACTTAATCATAAAATAACGATTTCTTATTGCTTTTAATCTATAAGGTCTTTACTGTTTACATACACATGTAAATCTTTGTTAATTGTTAAGTTATTACAATATGTATTGTTGTCCTAAGTTTGTTCTAATGAACTTTTTTGGTAAGTTATGGGCTGTGGTCATCTAACCATCCCAATTTGATATACCACTCAGAATTACACAATTGACATTTTGTGGTTTTATGATAACTGGATCTTAACCAAATAATGATACTTTCATTTAAACCATAGCTCTTATCTTCAAATTTTCTCTTTATGGTCACTAGAACACTTAAAGTTTATGTATCACTATGTACAAGTTGGTGTAAAAGGAATCAGTTTATATTTTGTCCTCAATATCACTAAAATTTACCTTCAGTAGCAACTGGCACTAAACAAAGGGTAAAAAGTCTGAAAATAGATACTGTTCATTGAGAAATCTCCATTTAAATGGGAGGGTGAATAGTCATTCAGTGTTTCATCAGTCTATAAATAACTTAACTTTGAGACATTCTAATTTCTAGGTTAAGACTTAGGATTATATGAGTATTGATATTCTCTGTAAACATTTTTTCCTATCACATTTTATCAATCTATTCACATCTTATCTTGTTACTAACAATTCATGAGCTAATTTAATCAAGCACCATTATTAAACAAAGATAGTAAGCAACTATCTATAACATATGTTCTCAACACAACATAGGAATAGAACACTTTGCTCTAGTTAGTTTGTATGTTAACATTCTGATTCCAAAGTCCGAACAGTATCCCCTTGTTCATAAAAACTTGACATTCATAAACATTTGATAAACATTACCTGTCATTGTCATTCTCTTTTTAAAAGACAGAGATGGCAATAGTGTTATAGTGTTTAGCTGTTGTACTCTTATAATGTTTATGAACAATGGTTTTATTTATATTTTCTTGATTATAATATTTAATAAAACTAACATGTTTGGTCAATGTACCTACTTTATTTTTAATCAGATTTTAAATCATGTTTTGTATGGCAAAAGCGGTTTTTTATGGGTGTATCATATCAGAGTATTTATGAAGTTAAACTGATTAATTAATTAAAAACAGTTACATAATTTCTGTTATTTATCACGATGACGGCCGTTATTGTTGATTGTTATTGTTGATTAAACCCACATTGTTACTTTCAGAACAATCCATGTCCTCACCCTATAATATTCATGCGCGATTGCGAGGTGTCGCACGTGCGCGCGCTGCTACAGTTTATGTACGTCGGGCAGGTGAACATCGCGCAGGCGCAACTCAGCGCCTTCCTACGCACTGCCGACGCGTTGCAGATCAGAGGCCTCACAGACTGTTCACAACACAACGATAAAGTAATTTATCACAATACATTCTCTTACAGACAAATTACCATGTACCCATACTAACACTCTGCTTCATCATTCAACTGTTACAGAAAGTGAATCGAAAATCACCTCCTTCCCAACTACGTAATTTGCTCAGCGCCAAGCCGTCACACTCTACCTCCTCCTCCAAAGCCGCAAACCAAAATGTCGAGACGACCTCTGTTGAAGACCAAGAACAAAACGCAAGTCGTCGCTCCACTAGAAATTCTCCCGATGTTGCCAGAAACAATCTCAATGAAGAAGCTCCTTTTCAAACTTCTAGTCAAATGAGGCCTAATAATGATGACTATAGAGAAATTCCCAATTACCCAGCTCTAAGGGTGAAAACTGATCTCGAAGCCCCTGAGGTGAAAAATGAAGAGAGTGATATTCTCATGGACCCCGGAGACCCTGACAGAACAGACAAAAGTCAGGAATTCAATGCAACCGATCTTTTGGAACCAAAAATGGAAGTTATGGAACAAGAAGGCAGCGACGAGGAGCGTTCCAACTTTCCACAGATCTACTACAACGAGAACAACGCGCTCGCGAATCCGTTTGCTGCACTGCAAGGTTTGTAGAAATACATTGTTTGGAACTGTTCCAAGCCATTATCAGTATTAACATATTGATGGTTTAAATTATTTTCGCAGGTAATATGGATCTGATGGCCGGGATGACCACGGAGCTGCGAGACGAGAATGCGGAAGGTAAATATGTTCATTTTCTGTTCACTATCACGTCATTATCACACGCACACGTCGACTCGGACAGCCGCGCCCCCGGCGAACCTTTTTTTTAGCTTTTGACGAAAAATAATAATTCGGTCGTAGTAGAGAGCGCGCGCGATCTCGTAGTCTGTCGAGTCAGGTGGCTAGGCGCGCGGGTGTCGGGCGACGCGCGGCCCGACCGCGGCCGCACGCCTGCCGCGCTGGGCCCGCCCGCACCATGTCACCGGCACTGTGTGCCGCAACCTTTTTCCACGGGCGGCACTAGTGTTATCCTATTCAAATGCTAACACCTATATATAACCTTATAATAATCTTATAACCGAAAGTGTTCCCAGACCCTGAAAAATTGCACCTTTAACAGTAGGAGTAGGACAGTTAATACAATCTGTAGACATTATCAACCCTTGATTTTACATTAGTTAGGGCACAAGTAAAGCTCCATTCATCTTGATTTAGGTTCACCGATTGATCTCATCCATATTACACCGAATTCGCTCATCAAAAGGAGTGATAGTCGATGTGAAGTAGTGCGATAGGGTTGGCATTTGAATATGGTGTCGGGGTGGCACGGTGCGCGCGGGTGTCAGGGCGGCGGGCGCGCGGGGCGGGGCCCGGCGGAGTGCGCAGTGCGAACTGGTGTTGTTGGCAGCGGGCGGCGCGGGCGCGGCCGGGGGCGCGGGCGCGGGCGGCGGGGTGCAGTGCGCGGTGTGCGGGCGCCGGTACAGCAACGCGTCCAACCTGCGCCAGCACGTGCGCCTCATCCACGAGGCGCAGCCGGTGGCGTGCGCCACGTGCGGCCGCTCCTTCAAGACGCCGCTGTATCTCCGCCGCCACACGCTGGCGCAGCACCCGCCCGCGCGCCTGCGTCTCAAGCCGCCGCCGCTCCCCGCGCTGCGGCCCGCCCAGAGCTTCCAACAGTAGCGGCACTAGCGGCGCCCGCGCGCTCTCTCTACACGCGCACGCGAGAGGAACGTTACCGTCGAGGAGACGCTACGGCTACGTCCATTACTGCAATCTCCATAGATATATGACGACGTGCCGCAGATAACTGTTGCACGCCCATTTATCAGTGGGAATGTTTATTCGTTTCGGGCTATTCGTTTAATTCTTCTCCTGCAACAAAGACACCATTTTGTAGCATTCCTCTGCTATGTCACACTCTGAATAGAATACTGAAGGTAGCGTAGTGTCTCTTCGTACGGCGAAGTCGTGAAGATGTGGCTTATAAAGTCGTAACGAAGACTGTCAATAGATATATCTAGTCTGTGATCGGAGTGTCGCCGGGGGCCTATTTGCCGTCACACCTCTCCGCTTATTGTGTGCCTTTCTATAATATACCGAGTGCCAGATATATGTCGCATTAACGAGTTTCTTTTAGTAGGTACTTCCTATTACGCGATAGGAAGATGTTTTCTCCATTAATAGTTTAACATAGCAATAATAATTGTCGTGTTGATCGTATTATATTATAACAGTTCAGAATATTTGTAACGATTATTTTGTCAGGGATACCCTTGCGTCATCCAAGAAGTAAGGGGAATTTTGTTAATAATATACCTATAGGAAACCCACATTTTAGTCATAAAGTGATCGTATGACCATTGAGTCATGGGCATGGACGCATGGTGGATAAGGGTTCTAGTTACGTGACTAATTGAAGCTCGTTAAGGGGACGCATACAGTACCTTCCTTTCTGACAATAGACTGATTGTTGTTAAAGCATTTGTTGCGACCGGTGCTGATTTTACATAACATAACATAGGTTATTTACTGGTTACATAATTATTATACATACATACATTATACACGTTATCCACTTTTGACCGACACTTTCTGTCTGAGATAGAAATAAATAAATAATAGGTGTATTTTCATAATAGAGTATAATTTTTTTGTACTGCAGAAGACGGAAAGTGTCGAGCATATCCGTTTTATTTGTCGAATACGCGGACTCATGAACGCAGCTTTCAGTGTACATAAGCCCGCGCTGAACAACAATAGGGATATTTTTATACACAATAGTTTTATCTTTACACAATGTTATTGTTGAGTGATTGGACGGCTCCCGGTAAATAGTTTGTACAAAATCTCAGATATAATGAATAGTAAGTCTTCAAAAATCGTATATAAAATGATACATAACTACAATATATTAGTGTTTAGAGTGGAACACCACGTTATGTTGCCATACAAAACCTTGCGCATTGTTGATATGCTCACCACATTAAAATAATCAGTTGATTTTTCTATTAAATCAATGGCTTTCGATCGATTTTATTACACAATGATAAATATTCATATACATATTAAATCATGATTTATTAATATGACCGAATGCGCGTTGGATTGGCTTGCAGAAGGGTGCCGATAGTTATAATCAAGATTATTAGTTGACGAATAAATAGTAAGAGTTTATCCTCGCGTTATTTTTAGTACTTACACAGTTACACTTATTGTTACTTGTCAAAGTATAAAACATGATTATAATGTATTAAATTCTCAGAAAATAGCCATTCCAAGTAATGAGGATTTAATCAAAATGCTACACATTTTATGCTTAACAATTAGCGCCATGCAATTATACAGGTTCCTAATAGCTACGGCACCCTCATTCATTGGCGAGCAAGAAATAGTAATTAATGATATTTTAATAATGGAATGAAGCAGTTTCAACGCTCAAACATTTGGCTTCATAATATGTTAGCATATGTTGGTAAACAAATAGTTTACTAGATACTGTTGGAACCACAACTTGCCATAGATCCCACTAGCCCAGTGTCATAGGAAGCACTGTATCAACATTATAACAACGTAGAACATAAGAGGAGGGTTTTTTTTATTACTTATATTTTTATATAACTTTAAATTTTGATCGGTTATTTCTTTAATGTTTTTTGTAGATGTATTGAATGATTGCCATGAAAAAAGCACATCTAGTCATTTTGTAATAAAAGCATTTAGAGGGGACACTTCTTAAAGGTATGATTAGGGTTGTGAGTAACAATATTAGTTTATCTTTTGAAAATTAATTGTAAACTTATTGGAATAATGTGTGATCTCAAGTGACTTTATTTCCATGATCTCCAAAATTCGATCTTGCATTTATTTTTAACAGTGTTTAATATTTACGAAAGTTAATTGCAATAATAATTACTCTAAAATAATCGCTTATACGTATTAGTAATAGTAATTTTAAAAAGCACTTTTCTTAAATAATAATTTTAATCCCAATTACTAAGTTAAGGCGCAGCTTTTATTATTGACATATTTAAATGAAAAATATAAATGTATAGAAAAAAAAATGAATCTCTTCACACTGCTGAACTTAAATAGAAAATTATATAAAACTAGAAATTTTATCATAATGATAGTACTGTTTATTGATGTCATTAATACAGAATGATCATACTTTTTTATAATTTAATGCAATTAAGAACACATTAATGTACTCGTCGGCGATTATTGTCATTTTATTGAATCCGCCTCAGGTTCGTTTATAACATTGTCCCGCTTTCAAACCATGGTCAATCAAATGTTCTTTGTCTATAGTTAACTTGTTTCCAACGATCCGTTACTTTAATGTTACAAACTTAGTACTACAGCAATTACTGACTGCTAATTTGTCTATCTTTAATGTGAAAATTAATAAAATGTAATTACGTTCATCTGCACATTCGCTTTGTGCAGATTATTAAACTTGTGTACATACATCAATGTATTTTTTACTAAATATCAAAAAATAAAGTATTGCGAAGAAATTGTGATTTTTAGTTATCGGTGTATCGCGTCGATCGAGTTTACCTTGATATTTCACTTGAATACTAAAACCTTGGAGTTGAAATATGTTTATCAAGTTTTAATAAGTTTTTGCCATGACCGCCTATCACTTATCGTGCTATGAATTGATTAGGATTCGGTCTTTCTAATGAGACAACAATCTATCAACATATCTCCATTCATCATTGTTCAATTTAGCAAATAACCGTTGTTGTGCCTATAACATTTTGTGTGGTGTGGTGTAGCTGTAGGGAGATGGGACGGTAGACGCAATCGTCCGGTCCCTGACGCCGTGTGGCTGGAGCAGCACCGCCGCGCGCTGCCCTTCGTCATCAAGCGGGAGAACGAGCGAGGGGGCGCCGCCGCGCCCAGACTTGTGAGTGCTGCACAAAACATTATAAAGGAACTTCTATGGGATCTTGATCCAAAACGTTTAAACATGACATTTACTATCTTACAGGAACCGAGTGCCGATCTGGAGTTCGATTCCCAAGTCAATACTTATGCACAGAGTGAAATGGTCCTGAGCTATATGATAACTAATTATGTCAAAGCTTTACGTTTATTTGCAAGCCTCTGCTTGACGTCATTCGGGATTAAAGATAATATTTTGTGCATTATCTTCTAGATAAAGTTGGGTGAGGGCGTAGAGATTCGAGAAGAGCTCCTGCGTGGTGTAAAGTGGGGCGACTATCGGAAGGTGACGCGAGGGCTGGCAGCGGCGCTGTTCTCGCCGATCGAGCTGGCAACGTGCTCGGTGACGGGGCAGCGCTGGTCGCGCGCGGGGCAGGAGTCTCGTCCCACGAAGCCGCCCCTGGACCGGCGCCGCGTGCACGCTCTCATCTCGTACGTCAGCCGCCACTTCCCCGACGTGGAGGTCAGCCGGATCAAGCAAGTGCTCGCATACAAGTGCAAGGAGAACTGCGCCGCGCTCAGGATGAGGACCGCCAGGTGAACTTACGCTTTCGACGACACTTGTCATGCTCGTTGCTAGGGACTTCTACTAGTATATTTCCATAATTCAGCCCTAGATTCCTCCTAATCCTCTACTATTGGGGACCTTTTTTACCATTAAGTACAAATACTAAATTATTTACTACGCTTTGGGTTGCCTGGTAATCAGGAGAAATGCCCGGTCTAAGAATTAGAAATGAGTTGGAATGCGATTTTATAAAGTTTTCTGATATATTAATTTTCAACAGACTCCCCGCGTCAATTCAGGCGGACATGGAGATTGCAAGGCAAGCTTGCTTTATTATTAGTTATTTATTTAGTAACACTATCCAAATAATTATAGGACCTCTTGAATTATAGATATCTTATTCCCTTTGTTTGGCCCCCTGATATATGTTGAGATAATGCTGAGCGACAATGATCAGGCACATTAACTTCTCGTGACTTTATCAAGTTATAAATGAATCGAAACATTTGCTTAGGTATATTTTACAATCGTTCGAAAAATAAACATGAAGAACCTTTTGAACTGATGACTAGTATAAAAGTTTAGTGGACCAGTAATTTCTGTACCTACTCATAATTATCGTCTAAAATATTTGCGCATGGCAAATACAATGATAGGTATATTGACCTGAAGCAGACTGTAGGTACCTACTGTAGTAGATGATAAACACTTTAATATTTATTAATCTTAAGAAATGTATGAGAGGTTATCGCTTTACCATGTGTGCCATGCTTATCGCCATAAGTAGTAACGTTACGACATGACATCAGAGAATACCTCGAACAAATAAATAATGATATCGGTTGAATCATGTTATTAACGAGACAGTGTTGACATGTTTTCGCCATGCTGGTACGTTATGCTAAACATAACATTCAGATAGCGCGCGGCCCGCCTGATAATGTGGGGCCTGCGGACCAGAACCGGCCCCTTGACTTTCAACTTAAAACTTTTGTATGATAATACTTCTCAACTAGTTTAATCAGCTCTTGGTCAGTAATTATTTCTTGTAGGTATAACGGATGTAAAATGAATGAGGCTTAACGAAGCCGAGATAGTCACTTGGACTCCCCCGTCATTGTGATATTTTTTTTGTAGTACCTCATACCTGGGAAGTGGGAACCTTCTGGTTACGGAGATATTGAAGGTCAAAGTTAGAAGGGAATACATTTTTTTGAATTTTTTTTTTGCTTATCAATTTTTAAATGCTTACTGCTCCACGATGTCTCCACTTTTGCATGCATCCATAAGCATAATCTTTTGCGTGCGTAATTTTTCACGCTACAGTAAAGTTATTTCCCAGCAATTATTTTTATTCATTGTATTGGCAAAAAAAAATGTCAACAAAATCCTCCGAAACTGTGTTAAAAAATTGAGGGACACTAAACGCCCATAGGCGTTATGTTATAACTATAAAACTTATATCGTCTTGTTCAGTGTTTTTGAATGAGTTTAATAGAAAATTAAAAGTTATTTTTCTATACAACTATTTATCAATGCTTTAACTTCTATGTATGAGAAAGACCTTTTGCCCTGCATTGAGACACTTACAGGCTGATAATGTTGTACCTACTTATCAATATTAAAAATATTGATTGTTTCTATTTGGGGGGCTCATGACGGAAAATACTAGATATAATGATAACAAATAATCAAAAGTAAAAAAAAAGACTGATAGCTAAAGATTAATGTTTACAATAAAGATTAAAAGATAAAAAAACCATTTCTATGGTGCCCATAGAAATGGTATTTTTTTTGAAATTTTATCTTTAAATCTTTATTTTAAACATTAATCTTTTGGTAGATATTATGTAGAAATCACTACATATTATTAAACAAAGTCCTCTGCCGCGTCTGTCTATCTCTCTCTGTTCGTGATAAATTCAAAAACTACTGCACCGATTTTCATGCTGTTTCACGAATGGATAGAGTTGTTCTCGACGAAGGTTTTTAGAATATAATAACCCACATCCACGCGGGCATCAGCTAGTATATTTATAAAACAGTACTCTCCCTGCAACGACGAAGCCTCATTCATTATTATATTGTTCAAAAAGTGCAACAGCAGTGATAGTCTAGTGATGTGACTATAGGTCTGGAGTTCGAACCCAAGCCACGCACCTCTGACTTTTCGGATTCATGTGCGTATTGTATAATTATCACTTGCTTAAAAAACGGTGAAGGAAAACATCGTGAGGAAACCGGCATGCCTGAGAGATACTTCTCGACGGCTTGTGAAGCCAAGTCAGAGGCCTATGGGCGGCATAAAAACTGACACCAGGTTAATCACTAACCACACGAAAAAGAAACAAGAAAAGAACAAAAGTTTGCATTCTTTGAATGAATATTTGTTTCTACTATGTCACAGTTGAAACTATTGATAAACACATAAGTCTATGTGGTTATCAATAGGCGCGTACGACGAATAACCCTCCTATCATGGGGCGTAAAACCGGCACCGTCATCGTTTTAATTGACTATAGGAATATTTTTAATCAGTATCAAATTGATTCTTATACATAGACTAATGTTTTTGTTTTTAACGTTTAGTTAACTCAAGGTCAGCCGAATTTTGCACACGTCATTGAATAGCTTATTTTATGCTTTACACTGATTGCAGACTCAGATGATATAATTATTTACTTGCAAAGGTTAAATTCAATCATCATCTATCTAGCCTATTTTCTCAACGATGTCAGGGTCGGCTTCCAGTCTAACCAGCGGGGACCAGCGGGGTAATTGCGTAAGACACTAGCGGTCAGTTTCTTCATCAAAAGTAACAGTCAACTGTTCTTTTGCACTGTTGTATTTTCGATCCTCGGCGCTGAGGCGAGGGTTGTAAATCCAACAGCGCGGAAGAACAGTTGACTGTTACTTTGGCTGTTAAGTGTGATGAAGACACTGGCCGTAGGAGTAGCAATGGCTTTCATTTTGACAGTTCAACAACATTCATTGCGTTATTTAAGTTGCTGAGCAGACAAATTTTTCGAACATATGAAGCAATGGATTAGCAATATCCTTCAAAATCATTCAGATTGTGATTGAAAGTGTGTTACGCAATAAGGACGTAGATGCAGCTGTATACCAGTATAGGATTAGTTAATGACAAAGACAATAATACGATTGGAAAATTATGAACACAGTCTCATTTAAAAAAGAAAAAAATGTGTTAATCATGGGAAATACTCAACTATCTCAAGAGTATTAGTTAAGAGTATTGGTTTAAATTCAATGATCCATTTTTTAATTATCAGTACCTAACCTTTCCGTACTCCTGACCTTTATCGTGTTTTGATAATACAATTTGATCGCTTATTCTTTTTTTATGGTTCCGTAAGCCAATTGGCGCAAATCAGAACCTTTACAGTTGATAATAACGTAAATAAATGGTGTAGCTTTAGTTCTCCATGCATAAAACTGGACGACCATATTTTTTGTTGCATCTTGTTGAGAGGAAACTTCTTTGAAAAACTCTAATCATCGACAAGTCTTTAATTATTGATCTTGGCAAGGCTTTGCTAAATGATACATTGGGTTGGAGCACAAGAGATGTGTAAGAGTCGATGTAGATGTCGATAAACATTATAATAATTATGTCAGAAAAAATTGTTACATGTTAAAATATTTACTTATTATAATTTTAAGCCGTTCATAACACGGCCACAATGGCTATTTTACAAAATAACATTATAATATTTTTGTACCGCGCCAACCGAGGCAGTAATACAATTTGTAGCAGGCTGTCGAACTGTTTCAGCGATTCGACCAATTACTTGCTGAGTGCGGCGGCGCGGCCACCGCCCTGTGACGTGGACGCGCCCGGCGGGAGCGCGCGCTCCTCATACTCTAACTAGTAAGTATTCCTGCAGCTGCTTTGGGAAATTGTACCTTATGATGAATGTTTTTTCGGCAGGAATCCGTTTGGATCGATTGCGAATTGTGTATAATAGACTCCACAGATGGTTCGATTTCTTGACCGTTTTCTATTTTGCTATGTACCTGGTACTTGTTGACAGGCCTACACTGTCCTGCCATATTTTGTATGATAACTGGTGTCTCCCAACTGAGGTCTGAAGCATCCTGACGAATGAAAAATACACAAGCAGTTTACGGGGTTTGTTCTCCGGAACAACCTTGTTAGCGTGTTTGTATTCAGTCTGGATTCAGGCCTAGGCACGGTACAGCCTCATCTCTCCTTAAAGTGACTGGTGACATTAGAGAAGCGATGGAGGATACAAAGGTTACCGTTTCGGTATTAATTGATTTCTCCAATGCCTTTAACGCCGTCAACCATTATATTCTCCTCTCTATCCTCTCTCATCTAATGGTTTCATCTGAGGCTCTGGAATGGTTCCCTTCTTGTCTTCGGGGACGTCAGGAGTCGGTTCGCGTTGATGAGAGCTCGTCGAGTTGGCGTGACCAAGATGCTGGTGTTCCACAAGGCGGTATTCTTTCTCCATTGTTATTCCCCATCTTGATTATTTTATTACTCACTGTCTTCTCGGTGGTCTTATCATCTTTATGCTGATGGTCTTCAATTGTATGCAGCTGAGTAAGTTGAAGGTATATCTGACGCTATAGCAGATGTAAACAGAGGCTTAGATACTATTGAAAAGTGGTCTGATAGTTTTGGGATGTCAATAAACCCCTCAAATTGTTAGGAAATTGTAAGAAAGAAAAAGAAGCTCGCGCATGATGGGTTGGGTAACCAATGGCTTAGCTTTCTTCCTGTTCCTATTTTCAATGGTACCGTCATACCCAGTACCCCTTCTATGAATGATCTCGGTTTGCATCTTGACTCGACATCGGCACTTAACTGGCAACGCAGTCCCTAGTGTCAGTTCAAGGGACAACGGTACTCTGCGAACCCTGTATCGTCTGAGAAACTGGATAGGCCCGACAGACTGCTCAACAATTGTCCGGTTAATATTCAACCTCAGGAAATATGACAATGTCCATTCGCCAATCGCTTGCATGGAGTATGTTTTGCATTTGTACTGTTGCGTATCCCTTTCAACCCATCAGGTCAAGAAACCTAATGGATAAATTTGTCATATCTTGTTTTATGTATTTTAATAGTTAAGATGTTGACACTTCGTTTTTCTTTTAATTTTAGCGAGGCTTCGAAGGGTCCAGGAGGCGGAGGCTCCGGCGGCTCAGGCGCCGGGGGCGCGGGGGGCGCGGGCGAGTTCTCGCGCGGCGGGGGCGCGGGCGGCGGGGGCGCGGCCGACGACGCGGACGGCGAGGCGCAGTGATGGCCGCGCGCCACGGTGTTGCATATCAATTTCATAATCTTGTTATTTTTTACCAAAAAAGAAGAGAAAATAAAGATACTCGTCGCTCGGCGTCGCTCTCGAGGCGCGTTCGTCGGTCGACGCGCGCGCTGCTCGCTCGCCGACGGGCTCCCGTCGATCGTTTGGAAAGATTTATATTTATTTGCGCGGCGTCGCGACGACGAACGACGGCGGTGAGTTGCCCGTGTAAAATATTCATATTTATTTAGGTGATATTTTTCTATTGGCTACTGATAAGATTTTATCTCGTTATGTATCTGCCGGCCGCGCCGGGGATGCATTGTCGTTTGTAAGGAAGGGGAGTGGAGTCGTGCCCGAAGCTCTAGCAATAATTTATCAGGTTCCTAAGACATGTTTTGTAGTTAGATTCTATTTGCACGAATTTCCGCAAACACTGCCGCTTTATTTCTAAATTTTTTTATAGACATCAGTCAGTCGTTTTATTGCTTTCTATATTTTATGTTTAAATATAAATCGAGTCATTTTCAACGTTACGTTAAAATTTGTATATGAGGCATTTAAGTGCTGTATGAGGGACCGTTGCAATTGCAAAGTAAATATATCAAAATGGCATAATTTTTAGAGCTATCTTATAGATATTATAGTCATTTCGTTTTATAGGTGTAAATGATAATAAAGAATTTATTTTGGAGCGTCAAGGTTTGGATATTGTAAAGTCTTTGGAGAGCTGTGATCATGATGGATATAAAGCAGTCATATTTTTAAAATATACATTTAAGAGTTATAACGTAATTATACTATTGTACAGTCGGTCTGTATAATAAGGAGACGTAAGAAGTAATCAGTAGCCGGCTGGCCGGGCGGCGCGCGCGCACACGCCGAGCCGCGTGGGCCGGCCAGCCAGGGCCTAGCTATGCATCTGCGCACAGATGTATTATCATATCAAAAAAGCAATAACTATTATTTGATAAAGAACGATTTATTTCATTTTTAAATACTATTTTAACCAAGTTGTTATAAATGTAGTTAGGAAATTGGAAAGATCTCTTGAGAAGTCCACGGTCATATTATATAGTTCTTTTGAACAATAACTAAATTCTCATAATGATAAACTCTCACGTTTACGTCATATCAATTTGTAATACTTAGTTTTTTCACTATTTTGTACATCTTGTACAAATAACATAATCAATTACCATCAGATCATGGAAACAGGCAGGTTACACGTTGCAAGGCTCGCGACAGTTGTCGGGGTGGCAGCTGATTGATATAACTTGTTTATTAGTCGGAGCGAACAAACCATGGAATTGTTATTGGTAATTTTGTGAACTGCCATACGATGCACTATCAATCGGCCGGAATCGCAATGAACTAGTGACAGATGAAAAGTTGCACTGTTGTCGCAGCGCGCTGCTCGATACGCTACGATGTAATGGTGGTCGATGTACAAATAGGCGCCGTTTCTGTGGCCTGGGCCGTGTACACACTACACAGTACACTATCTGCACATCTTTAGCAGTCAACTGTAAGAGATTGGTGTACCTATGAATAAGTTACAGTTACCAGAGTTAGGATATATAAGTAGTCACGCAGTGCTACGTAGTAAAATCTTACTATTATGTAATATTTTACGATGCCAATTGAAAGTCTTAATGCTCAATTTTGCCAAATTTTACTTGCCGAGAACGCGTCTTGTCTATTAATTTCGTGTTTTAACGTTTGGTATAGCACACATTCCCGTTACTAAAACACCTTTAGGTATTTGAAAGTGAGAAGGGAATGGACAGATTGCTCAATATATGAAATATTTGTATTTCGTTTATAGTTCATAACACATTCACATAGAACATGGAAATTTTTGGCCCAATGAAAATTATATCATTAGAGAAGTAAATGAAAATTTAATTGTAATTAGAAATGATAAATTGAGAGTAAAAAGGATTTGCAAGTATATATATTTGTGACGAATGCTCGAGATGCAATATGTTAATTTAGTGCCAAATGATAAGTTAACTCGTAGCAATATATTGTATCCTAATGCTCTTGTGTAATTTCTCACGTAGTGTTAATGACCTATGAGGTTTCGAAGGTTTCTTTTACAAGACTATAATATATTTATACAGGGAAAGTGTTAGGTATGTACTGTTGTTTGGATTTAAGAGTGTTGTTGGGGTCAAATACTCATTGAGGCAGGGTGTAAAAATAAACGTAAGTACCTCACCATACAGCCGAGAACTGGACACTTGTAACTCCCTAGAATAGTTTTGATAAATACTTTATTTGAATTTATTGTTTAAATGTAAAATTGTATCATCAGAAATAAATGAACCTCCACCTGAAACAGGGTATAATGTCTTTATACATGAACAAGCTTCCGCAGCTATGAATACAGTTATTTTTACACTCTGACCTTTATAGCACTGAATGAGCAATGGAACAAGAGAATTTATTTACTCAAATAAGTTTTTTTTAATTATTTACGATAATTTTGTACTAAATTTTAATATACATTATTTTGCATTTTATGATTGTAATGGCAGCTGTCCATATCATGTGAACGATACAATCGGTCACTATAATTTAGGGTTTCATAAATAAATTTAAAACGATACATCGAACATGACACATTGGGCACAAATATTATTAAAAGTATGTACTTTTTCTTTGCTTGCTATTGTTAAATAATAATTGAAATCTAAATAACATTGTTCCTGATACTCGGTCGTAGTAAGCTTTGTGAAACCCTAATAAGCGTTAAAGATGTAATGATGTAGAGTGGGGCGGCACTCGGTCGGTAGGTCGCGAGAGTGGCGCGGCGACGTCGCGTCGTCCGCCTCCGGCCGCGTCCGGCCCGCTCGGCCCTTAGTTTTCACTGAGCAAAATCTTTGAACTTTTGTATATAAAGAGAACAACATCGATGCCACTGTGCTCTGAGAGGACACAGCGTTGTGCCAAAATTACGTGCTAGTCTTTAAAAACAAATGTTGTTATCATTTTCAGATTTTATTTAGTCCAGAATGTGTTTGTTCCTGTGCTGTGAAAATATTTTCTAACAAACCAACACTCGGTGATGGTGGTGGTGAGGGACAATGTGGTCGCTTTATTCTCGCGGTTGACGGTTCTTAGTTTTTAGTCTTGTAGAATATGATAATTAAAATGAACATTTCCTCATTGGAGTTCCTTAGACGTATCATTTTGATATAATAAATCTAGGGCAATGGTGAAAATTAAATTGCCGGATCTACGGCGCTATAAAATCGGTCCTTTGTTGTAAAACTGACCACATTGTAAACTAAAATTACGGATTTAGATCGACAACTATGATCAGAACTGTCAATACTCCAAGCTATCATAATCAGTCGTAGGACTACCTTACTAATAGTTACAAAACCAATAGGTTATGCCAAGCCCTTTGTGCCTAGGTGTAAAATTCTCACTTTTATAAAATTGACACGTTTGCCTGTGATATTATTTTTTCTATTAGTTAGATTAGTTGTAGGAACACATTCATGGTATGTGCAGTGGCGGCAGAATTTTGGCAAGATCGGATTTTCCTCTAAAGTTAAGTATAATAAGGATCGTCCAAAGCCACCAAGCTATAACTGTTCCTGTGTAAACGATTGTAGTTGTCGATGGTTAAACTAAATTGTGTCATTAATGACGAGTCATAAAAGCTAATTATTTAGAGTTACGAAGTGTTGTGTTGGTTTGTTGTTATATTTATAGTATTTATGAAAAATGCACATAATAATTTAGCTTTGAGCTTGTGCAATATTATTCCAAATTGTTTATAGAAGAAAACTGTTATAATTATTTCTAAATTGTTATATATTTTTATAAACGTAAAAGACAAAGGCAACTTAAATTATATTTTTGTTGTGCATTTATTATCAAATTTTATCAATATTGAACCACAAACTCATTGTGGACTGTAATGTCTGCGTCTGTGAAAACTGTTAATTAGGTACAGTAGATGGTTTTTTTATATATGCTAATATTGTGAGTCAATTCTAGTAATGTTAATGTTCCCTTTTATTTAGAATAATTTACGTTAATAAACAAATTAATCTAAGATTGCTCAACCAAGATGCAATGCTAACTGCAATGTAGATGTACGAAATAATTTTATATTTGTCCTTTTATATTATTTATCTGATATTTCAGTTTTATTCATTTGTGAGTTATGGCAGCGCATGTTAGTCTTATGTTTATTCTTAAGAGAGGCCAAATGTTGACTTGCTTATGTGAGACTGTTTTGCCAAGAATCAGAAAGTATATTATTACCTACATTGTTTTAAAATAAATGCTTTTATATAAAATCAATTCTTGTTTTGTAATTCATCTAACCTGTTAGGTACCAAACGACACTATAAATATAAATGAATGGCAATGGCGTCCACCTGTCTACCCCACCCCATATTAGGCTATAGAGATGATGGTGCTGCTGAGTCAGTAAGTCTGACGACTCACCACGATACTTTTACCTCTTACGAGTTACTGCTAACCTTCTGAAAGTTAGAGCTAAATAAGTCATCGGGTCAACTTAGTCATTAGATTAGTAACCAAACCTAGTTCCCCGATCAAACCGCAACGCGAACTAAAAGGATTGATGATCTAAATGAGGCAAGTTGGCACATGGGAAAAGCAGGAATCGGACATTCTGGGTTCCAAAAACCGATCGTGATTCGTGTAGTTGTGGCATACTTAGGCACGTTGTCTGTATCGTCTTGAGACAGGCGAGTTGAATGACCCTTAAGTAATCAAATAAAATTTGTTAAAGAAAATGTATCTAAACGAAAATAAATGGGTGCATAAAATAATTATAGGATTTTTTAGCTTTCATTGCCATACACTGCCTTGAAAGGGGTTTTCTATTTGTAGCCCACCACGGTATGAGCTGGTCAATAAATACCATACCTCATAACCGGTATTTGCAGAAAATACGATTTTTACCGGATGTGGATAGTTGGCAGACATGACATGACACTATTTCCGGTCAATCAGTTTTTGAATGGTCAGCGCGACCCGGTGTGCGGTCTGCTAGTTACTGTAATAAAATAAATCAGAGTACGGTTTCAGTCTCGCGTCTCTTTTTTATATACATTATAGAGTCATAAAATTTGTGGAACATATAATATTTCATTTAATTTGTGTAAAATTTTGCTCTAGATCTACAAAATTATGCAAATCGAAATTACGTTTCGTTTCACTGTACAAACAACAACTTTAAAAGTATTATAAGCCTAAGCTTATACTTTTATTATCTGTCAAAGTAATCTAGCGTGTTGCTGTGTCAATGTCATTGTCATTGTGACAATCATTGTCAAACGAGAATCAATTAATGAAATCGTAACTTGTAAACTTTCAACTTTGTTTCTTTTTCAGTTTACTTTATAGAATACAGATCTGTAATTAGATCATACCAAGTCAATTCAGCCATTTCTTATCATTTTATGTCTACGTCTACGAACAAATCTTCATCAGCAGGATATTAGATGGCGTTTCCTCAGCCTAACGCACAAAGAGGTTAGATTATTATTTTTTAGGTATATAAAAACCTAACACACTAAATTCAACCATTAAATAAGATTTTTCATACATCAAATAACCTATTTATTTGCAGAGCTAACAAATAGGAAGATATTGGAAGAGCTGCAATTGAAGAAACAGATGCTGCTGAAGCAAGGTGCTGTGGCTCCTCTGACCGCTACCTCCTTAACTCTGACACAGCCCAGCCCTGTCAACCAGTTGCCTATGTGCTCTATCCCACCAGTCTCTGCTACTGCTGTAAGTAAAAGTTTCGGTAGTACTGACAATATTACATGAAATATTATTTTATATGAAATGAAATGCAAAGCAAAGTAACTTTGATGATTAAGATGTTTGTGTTGAATAAAACAACTAGAGTGTGATATTCAGAAATGATATCATTGAACTTGCATTCTTTATCTGTAAGCAAACTCTTGTTAGAAATGCAAAGGACCAGTAGGATGCTTGATGGAGGTCTATATCCAGCAGTCGACATCTTTCAGCTGAAATGATAATGATAATTTTATTTTATATATAAAATAAGGGTTAAGGAGGAGGCCAGTAGTCAATTCTCTTATGTTTTTTGTTTGAATTTGCAGGTCAGTGTCAGGTTGTATCTTGATCTAAATATGATTCGCAACCAATGCAACCATAAAAAATATGTATATACAGAATTATAATCATTAGAATAGAATCATTAATACATCTCTCTAAGTTAGATTTGTTCCATAAGAGATTTCTTCTTGCAAACCATACTTTGATCAAGATACAACCTTACACTGACCTGCAAATAGGAACAAACGTGAAAAAAATATCATGCTGTGGGCCACCACCACATGACGAAATACTATCACTGCGGATCCACCTTAAATTAGACATAATTAAGGTTTTGCATAAGGTGTTATGTTTATTTTTAAAAAAGTTTTTTCTAGGGATTTCCTCAACTGCCTGAAGCAAACATAGTGAACACAAGTCACAGAGCTGCATTACAGCACGCAAACGCTACATCCTGTGGCTACTTTGTCTCCCAAGACTCATCATTTGGAAACCAGATCCTCCCTGTTCTACCCAGATTTGATAGTAAGTGATACAGCAGCAATGTCTGCTGTAATGAAGCTGAAGACCCTACAAGGACATTTAGAGAGCTTGAATGGGTTTGCAGAACCAAAAGTTCAGTTTGAGCAATATGAGACACCAGCCCATCTTGCTGCTACTGCTCTTTACACTATTCAGGTAAATTATTTAATTTATCTACAAATTTATATTAATTTCTAAAACAAATTGCAAAATATTCAATCATAAAGCCAAAAGCCTCCCCAATATACTTCCATACTTATAAGTAATAAACATTCCTTTATTATATTTGTTACAGACACAATTTGAATCCATAGAGAACTGCACTGTCCTAGACGCTGGCTGTGGTCCGGGCATATGGGGTATCGGCGCGGCGTTGCTGGGCGCTAGTGTGGTGACGGCGGTCGATATCGACGACGATGCGCTAGAGGTGTTCAAGGAAAACGTCGAGGAAATGGAAGTGACCAACATTGATGCTGTACAATGTGACTTTCTGGATTCAAGAGAGGCCAGGTGATTTTTTTTTTTCTGCTGGTTTCAAATCTTTTTCTGAGCATGATAATATTGAAATCAAATACTTGTATTCCTATGATGTCCAGATAAGGCGTTTTGCGCACGTAGTCTGAACATACATTTACGCTCTTTTCAACCGACTTCTTGAAAAAAGGAAGAGTTTCTCAATTCGTCTGTAATTTTTTTTTTTGTTTTTTATGCAATGACGCCTCCAATTTCGAATCGCTTTTGATAATTCTTTTTTTTTGGTAGGTCATGCTTCAGAGGAGGTCCCATATAAATTTTATGAACAATTTTACGTAGTTTTCCGACTTAGTATATGTAAACGATGTTTTAAGTTACTCCGTCACTGTTATTTACATAACAGGTAGAAAATTGAAAGCAAAGACCGACTTCTGAAATTAAAGTTATCTTGCACTTTTTAGTGTTTTTTTAGGAAGTTGGTTGTTTTTTTAGAATATTCGGAATATTTTTAATTTTCTGTTGTATATTTTCAGATGGGAAGGTTACTTTGACACAGTTTTAATGAACCCACCCTTTGGTACAAAGAACAATGCTGGCATTGACATGAAGTTTCTTCGAATGGGCACTTACCTCAGCTATGACAATGTCTACTCATTGCACAAGTCTTCCACAAGGTATTTATTCATAGCTTAGCTTTTACTACAGTATGTTTATCTCACAGAGAGACGCGCGCTTTAATGCTTGTGGTTACAAAGTGTACCAACATGCTGTGAATGTGTGTGTGTAAGCTCAGGAGCTCTCGGTATCCTATGAGACATAGGGACATAGACGAGAAAGTCGGAAGTGTTATATGCTGACGCTACTCGTCTTCACACACACATTTACATCGTGCTTGCAGGTACACTTGATAACCACAAGTAAAGCGTGAGTCGCGTCGTGAGATAAATAAAAATACTATATGCGCTGTAATCTAGGGTGGGTCATGTGACTTATTTCATTGACATTAGGTTTAAATTGCATTGATTAACGCAAGCTCGAGAAGTGCAACCAATATGTAAGATTTATTTTCATTAATAATCTGATTTAGTATTTAATTTAATAGGAGACATATAGAAAAGAAGGTTAAGGATTGGGGGATGAAAGGGAGCGTCATTGCTGAGATGAAATATCGTCTGCCGGCCACCTATAGGTTTCATAAGCAACATTCTATGGACATAGCTGTTGATATTTGGCGAGTATACCATCCACATTAAAGTAAATTAGTTATAAGGCAAAGGAATTGGATTTAGGCATAACAAATGTACTGCCAACTTTACACTGTATATTTTATGTATAGCATTTTAATATAGTAGGAAGTTATAACACTGTTTTCTTCCTGGAAACTCAAAAGCCTTTTGACTGTGTAGTGAAATAATATAATCAGCTTTTTTTTTACTTTTTCTCCCTATTTATGTTAACACGTAAAACAATTTTGTTTTTTATTATGTACAGAACTTCGAAATGGACTACGTATTTACTTTTTTGTAAGATTAAATGAAACATTTTAAACTTATAAATACCTAGCTAAGATGGACTGAAAAATAAAATTATCACATGATTTTAAAAATATTTTAATTCTTTATTAAATTCGTCAGTCTTACAGTATCATACAGAGCTGCAATAAAAAAATAACGGAATAGAAATTCCGAAAAGAATTGTTATTAAGAAAGTTAAATACTGTATACATACAAAATAACTTATAAACATTTGATATTATTATTCCTTATAAATAGTTTTTTGTAGTGGCTACCCTGGTTGTCTCTATTCGTCGCCGAACTTGATGTTTTGTGCCAGTTTGATGGTTCCGGAGTAGTTGATGGTGACTGTGGAGCGTCTCATGTAGTTCTTCCAGGAGTCAGAGCCGCATTCGCGACCCCCTCCGGTGGCCTTCTCACCTCCGAAGGCGCCGCCGACCTCTGCCCCGTTGGTAGGAATGTTCACGTTCACAATGCCGCAGTCCGAACCGTGGGGACCGATCCACTGTAGAATGGACAAAATCTTTAGGAATGATCTCTTAGGTGGAAAAACATCTATAAGCGTCAGATACTGTTTAACTGGCGGAAAAAAATAGAATGTCGGTTTAAAATGGAACTCAAAGAAGTTTAGTATAAGGTTACAATTTTAAGAATGATTCCAACTGCTTAATATGCTGGTATCTAGCACAGACTAGTTAGTCTTGTATCTAGTACCTACTTTGAAATTTGGAACAGTGCCATGACTGAGATTTTTTGAGCATTTATTATCCTAAACCATAGACAGTTAAAAAAAATATTATAAGTAGTAATAAACCTCCTTTCAATTCAACGTACCTTGAAGACATCTCCAAGGTTTTCAGTAAAAAGACTGGAAGACAGGCCCTGTTCTACTTCATTGTTGTACTTGATGCCGGTGTCCAGGTCTGGAATCTCGATGCAGTAGACGATGGGGGCGAAGCACTCGGTCTTCACTAGGGGGGAGTCATGGGGCAGGCCTGTGACGATGGTCGGCTCTACGAAGTAGCCTTCGCGGTCCATTACCTGGTAAATTAAAATTTTCGTTTTAGAGGACGTGTCTGTTGAAGTATTTTGACACAACTTTCACTTTCACCCCCCAAACGTATCTGTTGCGCGTCCTTATTTCAAATCCTAACGACATCAAGGCAAAAATAATCAGCGGAAAATGCACGGCAAAAAAAAGTTACTTCAAAAAGTACCTCAATTGTCTTGTTGAGACCTTAACAAGACACCATTCTCCCTTTTAGATCCTTACAAGTGACGTTTCATGTAGTAGATTAATTGCGTTCATAACTTCATACCTTTCCTCCAAACTCGATCTTGCCTCCTTGCTTGACGACTTCGGCGACAGTCTTTTTGTAAGCCTCGATAGCGGCGGGTGTGTGGAGGGGTCCGATCAGGGTCTCTGATAGGAGGGGGTCGCCGATCTTGCTGACCACGCCAGCGAATGCCTTGGAGAGACGAGCCACGACTTGGCTGTATACCTACGGAGTTATGATGGTTGATAACATGGTTTGTTTCGATTTAGCTGATATCCACACGCCATAGCATAATCACAAAATAATTTGGTCTTGTCACATTCCCGATAGCAAAGATTATAATAGGCTACCGATTAAATATTTCAAGAAATTCACTTCCGGACTCCTATCTCGAAGTCTGAGAAGAAATTTTTATGCAGTTTTAAAGCTGACATACAGGCCATGGACTTCCATGTGTGCCACAAAAATCCCTACTGGTTCGGTATCGATCTGTCTTTTCCCAACTATATTGGGATTGGCGTCCAGTCTAACCGTATGCAGCTGAATACCAGTATTCTACATGGAGCGACTGTCTATCTGACCTCCACAACCCAGTAACTGGGTAATACGACACCCCTTGGTAAGACTGTCACAGATCCACGAATGACAGCCGGGACCAACGGCTTAACGTGCTTTCCGAGACACGGAGGAGTCTTGGTATGTAAAGGTGGTCACCCATCTACGGACCAACCTCGGCAAGCGTAGGCCCTCTTCTTACCTTCTTATGAATAAACAGTCTTCTAGTGGTAGTGCACCGCTGTCCCGCGGTGCCTGCGCACGCGAATAGCGCAGCGTTCAGCAACAAGTCAAGGTTCGCGTCCTCGTTCACTATGATGGCGTTGTTGCCGCCTAGCTCCAGCAGGTGGCGCCCGAAACGTCTCTGGACTTCCACACCAACCTACAAATAGGAATGAAGTTACTTTTTCCAGCAGTGGCGGTCTCGATCATTCGAGACAGTAATTCAGTTGCATGAGTTGGATCCAGGGAGGATTTGGTTACAAACTGTCTGTGCCAATTTTTTCCAAACCCGCTCTGCCGTTTTTGCGTCAATCCAGAACATACATCCAGACAAACGGACAAAAAAAAAATTCTAAAAACTGTTCTCGGCATCAGACTATATGACTATTATTATTAAGTATAGATTATTTTTTCCAATCTTCCTTATGGCCTTACCAAATTCATCTAAAAAGGATATACAATATACATAGGTACCTGTTGTCCAACAGCTGTACTTCCAGTGAACGAGACGAGTTTCATCCTCTCATCTTTCACAATTTTCTCTCCGATGTCTTTGCCGCCGACGCACAGAGCGGCAATAGCGCCAGGAATGTTGTTCTTCTCCAGCACGCCCTCGACAATCTTGGTGACTGCTACGGCGATCAAAGGAGTGGTGTCTGATGGCTTCCATACGCTGACATCGCCACAGACCTAGGATGGAGGAGGTAATGGCGAAGATGGCCTGATTAACCAGGAACCTTGAAAAACATCAGGGGACCGGTAGTATTCTGCGTTCGCAATTTATTTGCCAAACATGTAAACAAACACTAGTTTTAGGAAAAACAACTGTAATACATACACATAAGGTTCAGTTTGCGCTACAACTTCATATTTTTTAATGACTTTTTCAACGGTACTAGTCAGTCTAAAATCAACTTTATATACGACTGCATAAAGTTGATGTTTGTTTAAGTGGAAATAACATCAATATTGGAAACAAGGATTTATATAGGTAGATCTTATGTATATGTATTGCGAAGAAATCCAATGTCGAAGTTTGATGGGAGTCTGAAGAAAAGTACTTCTAAAATTTTCTGTTGCGTTGCAATTTTCACTAGGATTCATATCAAGCCCGCTAATTACGCTAGCTAAAAACCTTGCTATAGAACTCAGTTGAGATAACAATTATTTTATACTTTTGCCTATTTGGCCTCTTCAAGATAAGATAAGAAGTACAAAATCAATGTTACACTGGAGTTTTTCCTCACAGCTTCTTGGTTTATAGTGATTGGATACTCAACTGCCAAAAATAAAATCTTCGGTTCGATTTTTAGCTCGCATAAACTTAAGAAGGTTTTAATAAGGTGCACCTAATAGCTCTTCTCTCTAATTGGGACTCTGTTTATAATCATAATAGGATAATCTGGATTCTGCATGGAGATTCCTTATTCATATTCTGAGGAACTAAGCGTGATGATTATCAATAAGTATGATAGATAACTCTTCCTTACCATAGCAATAGCGCTGTTCCAGCCGAACACGGCAACAGGGAAGTTGAAGGCTGTGATGATGCCGACAGCGCCGAGAGGGTTCCACTTCTCGATGAGCACGTGTCCAGGTCGCTCAGACGGGAAGATGGAGCCAGGCAGTGTTCGCGACAGGCCTAAGGCCAGGTCACACACGTGGATGTATTCTATCACCTCTCCAATAGCCTCGGGGAGGATTTTACCTGTGGAGGTAGGTGGATAGGAGTTGATCCACATTCTTTTTTTTATTTAAGTAATCATGATTTTTACGTTTTTTTTTTTAAGTAGGTACATATTTGGAGAAAGACCAGTCTGTATAGTCTATCCTGTAGTGTAGGACACTCAAAAAATATCATGGTAGGTTTGATTAGGTATGGTTACCTTACCTACGACAAAAGTGCCAACGTTTCGTTGTTTCACACCAACGCATCCACAAAATTTTGCTTAACTAACCTAACCTAAATATTTTCAACATTGGTGGTACCACGGCTTAACTATTATCTTCCATATCAGATACCTATCTAATAATAATGTAGGTATGTTACGATCTTTAAAATGTAGGTAAATAATTATCAAGTGTGTCTAAGATAATATTTGAGTCAACAAACTCAATCAAGCACCGATTACCTACATAACAATATTCAATTGACTGATATAAAATAGCCTCCAAGTGTGGCGATGCTCACATTATATTTAACTTGTAAGGTATTGGGCAGTTATGCCAGCATCCCATAGTCAGTACTGGGGCTGTACTATGAAGTATGAATGCCATCATTATTCCACTTCGAAAAAAGGATGGTGCTAGCGGCCTTGTATAGCTCCGTCTCTCACTAACACTGGAAAAATAGTGGTATTAATACGTCGTAGTCACCCCCCGACTGGGTTGAAACTAGTGTCTACACGAGTCCAGTTGCAAGTCAGCGCTGCCTGGACTGACATACTGTGTACTGTCACCGTACTGGGCTCGTATAATGCCTTGCCTGCCTGCCTTTAACTCCGCTACCACCTTGCTGGCAGCATTCATATCAAGAAGATAAGCACAGGAAAGCTATGTACGACAAACATGAAGTCCAAAGCTCCAAACTTACCCATTTCCAAAGACACGAGCTGTCCAAGAGGCTGGAGTTTCTCCCTGAGAGCGTCTCCTATCTGTCTGACGACTTCTCCCCTGGCGGGCGCAGGGAGTTCCGCCCATGTGTGCCATGCCTCCGCAGCCGCGGCGGCGCAAGCCTCGTAATCAGCCGGGCTGGCTGCCTGCACCTCGGCTATAATCTTACCGTTGGCCGGGCTGAATGATTTGATAATCTGAGGACCAGTTTGTAACGCTGTTAAGTCTTTGGCTACGATATGAAACATTCGATCTAATGAAATAAAATAATCACTACGTCTATTGCTAAACAAAAATAATCACATCTTGCGATAAAAACATTAGAAAATTGTCAGTTGCTTATCACCACAAACGAAAGTTGAGTTATAATTAAATTGTAGGTACAAGTTTATTTTATCTTACGCGTAGAATATATAAGCCCTATGACTGACTTGGAATATTTATCATCTGACCCCTCGGTTTTGAACTATGGACTCACTCTGAAGTTTGAATGCAACGAAAAGCAAAACCTTTATCTGTGTGTTATTTTGGGAATAAAGGACTGATTCTCTACGGCACGAGACAAGCTTGGTCTTCTGCGTTGCACGTTAGTCTTGGTAGAGTTACTTTACCTACTGTTCAGATTTTAGAAAGATAAACAGCACGCACTTTATTGGCTCGCTAATTTAGAAGGTACCTACATAATTACCTATGTACCTACCGATTTATATTTCAGATTTAGCATTGTGTGACTGACACTGACATGGCCACCACCAGGGATTTTAATTTTGAAAACACTAAAAATGTGTCGCTAATTAGTCAAAATTAGTCGCCAAATATCAGAATTAGTCGGTCAGTGGTTCAAAAGTACATAATAAGAGTTTATAGGTGTCATTTGAATCTCGACACCTAGGGCACCTAGCGAAGATCTGTTTTCTCCCAAATTGTGCCGCTAATTAGTCGGAATCAGTCGCTAAGTCACAGATTTCGTTGGTTCTTAGTTTAGAAGACATAATGAGTTTAATTTTTAAGGTATAGTCCGATCTAGCTTTTGGACTATATCGTATTGTACTCATTAAATCTTCACGTGTGGCCCATATGGCACATATGGCCAACTGGGCATGGCCGTACCAAGGGGGAGAGGGGCCTGCCTGCGTTTGACTCTGAATATATTTAGCTGTGATACATTACGTACCTATGCCGAAGTACTAGGTACAGGGTTGATTTGGCCTACCCTAAACCAAAGGCTGAGTATGCCCATGGATGTGTACAACTGTACACTAAACACGTATCGCCCTTGGTTGAGGAAACGATGGATTTAGTGAGCTGCACTGCACCAAAGAGAATGATCATTTCTGAATTCTGATAGAACCTAACGGTACCTACTTTGTGATCATCCCCTAAATCTTATTGTCGTTTCTTGTCATTTTGACATAGATTTTAAATTTCCATATGTTAAAATCAGTGGTAGGTACCTATAAATTATGATTGTATTTATTTTAATTATTTTTGTAATTATTGTGTTTTTATTAGCATTTATCTATCATAGAAAAAATAGGTAGGCACCATGTCGGAAGAAAGGGAACAAGCCTCGGAAGAGCTTGTTGATTTTGTATATTTAGCACTAGATGAACAAAGCTCTTCAGAGGAACCAAGGTGTGATTGGTCATCATTAGAATTAGAAATTTCCATTCAAGAGGAAAATAAAAAAAAGTACCTTTATAATGAAGGAGTATACAGTCCAGGAAGTGGGGAAGTATGTGCTAAATTTTTAACTGTGTCAAATAGCTCAGTGCTAAGACATCAATATTATAACTACCCAAGCATTTCTGATCCTGGCATAAAAGACGCCTTATTTTTGCCGGAATACCCAGTTAATTTACCTCACGACGGCCAGGATCTATATTTACAACTATGTAAGGAAATGAATATTTGTCCTGTGAGAATGTTCCACAAAAACCTGCTAAACACCGAAATAAATTTAAGGTATTATGGTGTCAACCAACAAGGAGTGCGTGCTATGGCTAAAGCGTTGCAATACAACACAAATGTATCCCGTTTCGATCTCACTTCAAATTTCCTCAACGACGATGGTTGTTACCATCTTGGTGAAATGCTAGCCATTAATAACACATTAAGAGAACTGATTCTAGACGGTTGTCGCATAGGTGCTTCGGGTATGCTTCGGTTAGGAAATGAATTACGACATAACCGAAGTTTGGAATACTTAAGTATTGGGAACAACAACCTTGGAGATGCCGGTGGATTACACTTCGCTAAACAGATATTTGACGGCGCTACCGTCAAACGAGTGAATTTAGGAAGAAATCAGCTCAGTAAAGAAACAGCTTTAGCTTTTGCAGATATTTGGGAGTGGAAAAACAGTTTTACACATCTCGACCTCTCGTGGAATAATTTCTTTGATGTACCAACTACTTTTAAAATGCTTAACAAATTGGCATTGAGCTCATGTTTACAAGAATTAAATTTATCTTTTAATTCACTAGAGGGAAAGCGTGTGGCTAATGCGATTAAAATAATCCTGCTGGTCCCCACACTGAAGGCATTCAATTTGAGCCACAACAAGTTGGAAAAGGAAGCTATAGAAATAATAATATCTGATTTGCTTTCGGCTCATAACTTATTAGTTTTTGATCTCTCTAACAATCCAATGACACCCCAAGATGCTTATAGCGTTTTGCAGAAAATGTTAAGTCCCAAAATCAAAATAAAGAGATTATTGATGAATAGCATTTGTGTTCAGAAGCCATTCATTGAACTACTTGCAAGAGTGAAAAGGATGAAGAGGCGCAAGGACTTTGTATGTGAGTTTGACACCGTATTGCAAAACTGGACTGTAGTAGGGCCCGATTCTAGAGAATTACTTCTACGAAGAGCTCAATATCTGTGTCGGCGTAAATTGGACATTGCGTTATATTTCCTAGCTTTAGCCAAGGAGTACATGAGACCTGTTCCGATCAAAGATTTTATACAAAGACTAGGAGATGATCGTGTGCCACTCGATGAGGATTTCATTAACGAGTTGTCTTGGGTGTTTCCAGGCCCAAGCACAAAGTCACGGACTATACAATTGAATTTAATAAGTGAGTTTATAGCGCGGTTATGGCCGGATAAAAACCTACCGCCGACACCTCCACCAGAACCTGAACCTGAGGTCTTTCCTACGCCTCTACCGCCGCCCGGAGGAGAAAAGGCAAGGGAAACAGGGACATAGTTGTCAATTCTGCCGACATTTCTAAAATTATGTTAATGGAAGAGTTATTTAAGTCGTTGCTTCTGTAGGGTAATAGAGCTTTTAAAACGAGAACTTGTAGCATCAAAATATTAATTTCGACTTTTTGGTAATTAGGTACCTACCTACCGACGTCATTGTTCTATTGAATGAACGATTTGTAATGACATCCTGTATGAAAACGACCAAAGTACTTTTATAATCTTGGTTTCCTGACATTTTTACACCTACCTACTGTTTTAAATTTTAAAACGTTATTTTTATTTTATTTGTTTAGATTGGATTTTACTTTTATTTTTTACCTATGTTTTTGTATATTTTTTAATTTACTATTTTTTATATTGTTAAGTACTGTATTTTACAACATTACTAATACATGATTTTATTGATCATGGTTGAGTTGGTTTTGAATTTGAATACTTACAAAGCGCTCGTATAATTGAATTTGCGCCTTATATTAAAGAAATGTGCATTAGATACGTAGGTTCTTTGTTATCTATGAATGCATAGCAAACAAACCAACTGCGTTTGTAATTTCAGGTTCAATTGCCTTATCTAAACAATTATTCTGTTATCAACTCACCTGGCCGTTGGCCTCCCATTTACCGTTGAACACACCTACATTCTTCTTTTGCAGTCCCAAATCCTTCAGGAAGGAATACTTGGGATCTTCAATGAGGTAGGAGGACGCGTTACGAGCCATCGGCACTCTTATCAGTCGCAGGGACAACACACTCCGGCACAATACACGGCTCATTTGTACGTCTCTCGCCACAGTCTATCTTATAATACCTACGTATATTACATTTAAATGGCGAGATATGCAGTAAACAAATTTTATCATGTTTGTGAACAATTAAAGGCACTGCTACGTCTTATCTGACTGATTAAAAGTCAGTTGCTAGGTCAGGAGCAATATTGATAACTTTTTCCAATCGGTTTGTGGGGAACAATTATTATCTTGCTGTGTGTGTAATTGTGTGCTACCGCCTGTTAATACTTAATTAGAAAGTTTAAGACGTAGTTTTAATTTGTTAATGATTAAAAGTAAATACAACTAAATAGTAGCTTCTAATAAATTCTACTTATGTATTACTTAGGTTTTAGACATACAAAGAAATCTGTTGACAGACTTACCGTTAGCATAATTTAACTAAAGTAGCTACACTATAGTTAAGTATTTAACTGCCTACCTACTCCATTTCAGTTGTATGAATATTATGCAATTATCTACTTGATTACATTGTAGAAAGATAACAGAACATTCACTTTCAATTAGACTTACTTCTTAATGTAGAAGGAACATTGAACATTTCAGTTCTCTCTCCTTCTTCTTCCCGTCTCCTTGCTCCTATCACTTTCTGGTTGAATTAGGGTATTCCATGCGCTCTCATCACGGACCATGGACGGTGGTAGTGATGAGGTACACGGCACTGCACTGCCCAAGCTGGGCCGTGCTGTGCAGTGCGTGACCTTGGTGCAGTCTGCACAATGGTGGCAACTGTGTAGTAGCTCTAGGTCTATGCGATACTGTACTTAGTACTTACCAATACTGAAAGCATTCATGCACCGAGAATACCGTGCGGCCGACCGCTGCGTTAGACGGTTGTCCGCGACGGTTAGTCAGCGCCCCGTGGCGGCTTCTAACTTGTTCGACACACGGACCGCACCACATGACAGTGCTCCGATTTTTCTAGAAACCTGCAAGAGCTATTGTCCGCGCGCCGTGTCCCGCTCAATACAGGGGCACGACCTGAGGACGCCATCGCGTCTCTTCAGCCACTCTCGTCCTATGCATATTAAAATACAAATTAAATAACTGTTTGAACATTTAACAACTTAACTTTATTAACTAAAGCTATAACATAAATTAACTACATAATTATTTATCCTAATTGAACTTGAACCAGTGGTCACATTATTAAACAAGACTTTTTGTCATCATCCACTTTTCCTTCTCTCAGTTCTTTAGCTTTTTGTGCAAGGTAGGTGTGTTCATCCCTTTTTTGCATCCACTCTGGCAATGGTTTGTCCCAGTCAGCTGGTGGTGCATCTCGTTTTTTCCATGTATCATTTCTGTAATGGGCCCTGAGTCTTTCCATTCTTCGTGCTTTCTCACTTGCTATTAAGGCTTCCTGTAAATAAATAGAATAACATTTCAATATAAGTATTATTGTAACTGGGACAGTATGAGGAACTCCTAAACCTTAGGAGATAAGTGAATATTTTACTTAGTACTTGCTCATTTTTAACCGACTTCAAAAAAGGAGGAAGTTTGATGTTTGTCTGTAGGTATATATTTCTTTTTTTATGTATTTTTATCTACATTTTCATCAATTGTGGACTGATGTTGAAAATTCTTTTCTCTTCCCATATTTTTTTATATCTTTGATTGGGTAGTTTTTGAATTAGCTTCATTAATACATATTTTCCCCACATAATTGATGTAGATTATTTTATAATAACTTCCTGTCACTGTTATTTACATAGCAGGTAGTGGTATTTGAATTTGGGTAAGTGAAAAAAAAAACGACTAAGTGAAGAATTACTTTAATTTCTAGTATTTTTATGTATTTTCTTTTTGGAAGTCTGTTGTTTTGTATGAAAACCATTTAATTTATTCAATTTTTTTGGTCAAACATGAACATTCATTAAAAATCATTTTAAATGCAACCACTACAGGATCTCTAGTCAAACAGGAAAGGATCATACTTTAATTTTCCCAGACACTTGTTAACCTGTTACTAAAATTTTTGAATAGATTAATTTATACTTACAGCAGCCTTTATATCCCTCTTATCTTGCCATTTACAGCAGTTGTCATAGTCTTTCTTCCACTGGTTGCAGTCCAGAGTCTCACCATAGACAAAATACTGCTGGAACCGGCCTTTGAAGCTTGTGCAATCTTTATATTCATCCTTGTATAGATCACATTCTCTTATCTGAAATAAATTGTAGAAATAACACATAAGTTTAAAAAAATCACACCAAATTATGATTAATTAAAAATACATTGTAGCAAAGCTAGGACCTGACCACTTATCCAAATTCTTATTGCAGAAGACCACTCAAGTTCATTTTGCTGAGTCTTACTGAGTATGAGTTACTACTACTGTAGATACTGTAGTATACTGACCACCCATTTATCCTCCGGTTCTTGCGCTTCTTCATTCTTTATTGTTTCCTGAGTTTCCTTTCCACTATCAGGAGCGGTTTCTGTCATGTTTTTATTTAATATCCTAAGACCATACCGTGCAATTTAATTTATAACCTCAAATGCCCACTTACATAACCTCTAAACTTTGTACATGATTTTGATAAAATAGTTTTGTTTGTATAAAGTACTATAAATTATAATTTATCAGTAACTACATTATTCACAGTTAAAGGATAATGCTGTAATTAACAAGCTTTTCGATGTAATTGTAAACAATCAGATGACATTAATTGGCAGACCACAGTCCGCAATTGACATTATTTTGACAGTCACATTCACACACACTTCACAAGTTGACAGACAACGACAACAGCAGCTGATAGAATATTTATCAATTTACGTGGAAGCTAATAAAATCGACTAAAACATCCACACCTTGCCTAAACCCACTCTGTGATTTATGACTAGATGCTCCAAATCTTAAACGGGTGATAGACGTGCGAGCAAGTACGCGTACTTATGGCTCGGCGAGCACAGAACATTAATACTCAAGAGAAGAATAACAAGTTCATACAAAAAATATGAGAAAGGAATGACGCCATCTAGTGGTAGCCCACAAAAAACTTGACGATCCGAAATTAGGCGGGAATTTCGAATCTTGGAAGTAGTAATAGGTAACTTATATATACATATATTTATTTATAGGTATGGTACGGATTGCCGTACCATACCTATAAATAAATATATGTATATATAAGTTTAACTTATTTCAAACTCAAACTCAAATTCAAATCATTTATTTCAATAAAACCATTTACATGCATTTTTGAAAAATAATTTTCAAGGAGTCGTTCAGTCAGAAATATGAAGCTAGTTGCCCATCCAAAGCGTAGAGGTATTAAGGAGAAGAATGGGCAAGAAATTCCACGGAAACTCTTTTAAATAAAAAATTGATACAAAAATTGGTTACATCATTCATGTCGAAATTATACATATTGTGATAACAATGTAGAAAGGACGTTAAAAGCGTGCAAAATTATAACATAAAAAAGAAAAAACAATTCAAAAAGCATAGTAAGCACTCATACTTGTGCTATGCAATTAAATAATACAAAGGAGATTTAGTTTATACAATGCAAAGGTGGTCTTCAGCAGCTCCAACAGTATTTTCAAATGTTAATTAGTTTGTTAGTTTGTTTACCGACACATATAGCCTGTGAATTTGAAATGTTCTTGATAGCTAGGTCTGGATATTATCAATTTATCACTAAACAGAACCAGTTCAAATTTGCAGTCTAACTGTGTGGGACCAACGGCAGTACCAGTAATACTATATTTCAATAATTGATTATATTTAATATTAAATATAGAACTGGAGACTACCTTGTCCAATTTACTTTAAAAAAAATATTTCTTTTTGGCTTTTGAATTTCTTTAGGAGAAACCGTTTTCTGTGTCAATAAGAAAATATATGAATGGAAAGACGGTTTTATTACAAACACAACTGTCATTAGAAAATATGTTTTTTTTTTTATTACTAGTAAATCTTATTGCAAAATTTATTTTAATTTGTATTACTCATGAAGTCATGAGTGTCTACTGTCTTTACTGATTATTCTGTTACAAAAATAAATATCATAAACAGATTTTTTTTTATTCTGCCAGTTTACCATTATATTTCAATAATACCTTTTTACAGGTATAGTAAATCAATTTCTGTAACAGAATAATCAGTAAAGACAGTAGACACAGACACTCATGAGTAATCAAAATAAATACAACTTTTACAAAAAGATTTATCAGTAAATTGAAAAAACTAGAGAACTAGAGACTTCAACATGTTTTGTTGTGAATGTATCGCCAGTGCAAACGCACGGTAAGTCTGTTTAAAATCGGTAATTTTGTATGTAGATGGCACCTAACTGAGGTGCAATTTACATACAAAATTACCGATATCAAACAGACTTACTGTGCGTTAAAAGAATAGGATATTCTTCAAAACAAATAATTAAAACCACTGTTTTAATTATTTGTGTTGAAGAATATCCTTTTTTCTCTTTAGAGCAGCCATATTTGAATCTTGTGCGAGCTGTCGATTTTTTACTATACAAAATCTTTTTATGCAAATATGAAAGACACTATTTATTACATAAGCAATATTATCTTGTTTGTGTTCTTCACATTTATTGAGGAAATCCCATTTAGATTCTTTTAATAATTCTATAATAGATATTTTTAATTTCTTTTTATACGCCTCTTTTTCTAGGAATTTATTTATTATGGTAGCACTTTTTTCAACACATGTTATTAAATCTTTTGAAGCATATGTGAGGGAATTGTTTAATCCTTCACATGCTTTAAATTCCATAAAATTGTGGACTTCCTCTTGTATAAGTGTGAAAATTGTACTTCTGTACAATTTTCACAACTATTGTTTGGATTATTTTTTACAATAAATCCACAGACATACGCACAAGCCTGCATTTCGCCAGTAGTTTCTTCTATACTTTTCTCTATTTCATGTTCTGATATATTATATTCTACTGTGGCAGTATCAGGTGTGCCTACGTCTGTAACTGGAGTCAAAAGAGTTTTGAAATTTGTCAGGATGACGTCATTTTCGTCAACCTCACAATTTCCTGACCCAATGTGTGACAAATTACTCAGGACAGCAGTTTTTAACCCAGCTACAAACTGCCCAGTAGTAGGGTTTGTGTTAGCTCCACAGTTACTGCGAATGCAGCCAAAAAAATTTTCTAATGGGTCCTGCTGGATTCTCCTTGTGGATAAGCTTTTAATAGATTTGTGTTTTACTTTAAGGGTTATCCACAGTCTCTCCAGCCCATTCAAACTCCAGACCCAACCTTTCTTGGACGGGGGAGAACTTTTGCACCCCAAAAAAGTTAAATTTCTAAAAAATTGCTTAATTTCTTTAAAAAGCTTAATATGGTCTGTACTGTCCTTTAAATTTGTAGACATTCGTTTCCCCCTTCGAAGGTCTGGTGTATACGCATTAACATTATCAAATAATTCATCCATCTTTGTAATTACGTCTGCTGTAGTTCACATGATAATTCTCCTGAAAAAAAAAAAATACAATATCAATTTATCACAATCAGAATGCAAAGATGCATTGAAAGAGCCTTCATTGCTGACGACACAATTATAAACGATCGACCAGCATACATACCCTGGGCAGTCAGCCTCAGTACCAATCTACTGACTGGCAGACTGACTAATCTTTTTATTACGATCACGGCATGATCTGAATATGTCATCTTTACGACGTGATTGTATAATATAAAATGTCGATTTAACCATTTATTTTATTTAGTTGATCGTACCAACATGAGGAAACCAAAATAGCTTTAGAGGGATTATTATTATGTCAAAAAAATTCGTAATCATAATAGACCTTTTTCTGTAGCTGCTGATATTTGACTTAAGCCCAAAATGGATGATCAAAATAAAAGATCCTTACCTTGAGCTATTTTTGCATACATGCCTGCTGCTATTGAGTGGCTTAAAACTTGAGCAGCAAGCTTGACTTTCATTTTCTGTTTGGATTAAGGTGGTCTACTTTAAGAAGTGGTGCAAATACAAAATTGGGGTTACTGTTGTCCAGCTCATAAAATTCTTGAATGTAGCTCCATTGAGCAATAGCTGTAACACAAATTGAAGAGGTGGTGTTAGGATAGACTAAGGTAGTCAAATTCAGATTAATTTATTTGCTGAGCATCTGCCATAGTAACATGTATTTTTAGGAAATATTAGTATTTCAATTACCTACCTATTGCAGTTATAAAGATACAGCCTTGTGTTAGACAGACAGAATAAGTTAATTATAGGGTATATGCCACCCTCTTGGGTATAGTAGATAGAACCTAAAAAACCGGCCAAGTGCGAGTCGGACTCGCGCACGAAGGGTTCCGTACCATTATCTATAAACACGGCAAAAAAAAAACATGTCTGTTGTATGGGACCCCCTCTTAAATATTTGTTTTATTTTAATTTAATTATTTATTTTTAAAGTGAATATAACTAAATATTCTGTAAATATTTCAACCTGTTGCCGTTATCAATATCGAGCGAATACGAACAAAAAAATCACATTTGTTGTATGGGAGCCCCCTTAAATATTTATTATATTCTGTTTTTTAGTATTTTTTGTTATCGCGGCAACAGAAATACATCATCTGTGAAAATTTCAACTGTCTAACTATCACGGTTCATGAGATACAGCCTGGTGACAGACAGACAGACAGACAGCGGAGCCTTAGTAATAGGGTCCCGTTTTACCCTTTGGGTACGGAACCCTAAAAAGACTGATAATATATTATTATAATGATCATAAAATATTGCAAATAAAGTTATTTGACAGCTACTTACCAATTCCACATTTGTTGTCGGATGATATATTAGTTTGACATTTTATGTCATATTTTAGAAATAAATTTCTAAAACACTTAAGTAAATGTGGCGTGTCAAAAATGGTGACAATTTCATTATTGCCTAATTTAATATAAGGCTGCTCTACAGTAGCTCCCAAGATGGTTATAGCTCTCTTGTTCACCGAGTCCAGATCACATACGGTGGCAGCTATATTAAGCCTGGCATCAAAACAGCACTTCAAAACCTGAAATGATAGAACAAATTATAATTATAAACTGGGTGTAGAGAAATGTTATGAATAATTAGGAAATAAAATAATTTTTCATCTACTGTGACAACATCAGCTGTACAATTTATAACCAGACACCAGCCAGGTAGTGCAGCTGACTGTTTCATAGTGCACAGGATGATCATTTTAAATGTTAGGAATGAATTAAAGGAAACATATTATGCTCACCTGTTTCAGAAGAACTGTCAGTCGATCAGCAGTTACAGATCCACCAGAAAGATAATAGGCAACCGGCTGTTAACTGGTTTTCTGATACCAGCGACCATAAAAACAAGTGCATATGATGCCATTTCTGCCGATCTACCCTGAGAAGCATGATCTTGGTAACCTTCTATCAAATCCTCTTTTATATTGTACCATAAATTCTTTTTTATGGACATCTCATCGAACATCAACACATACTCTCTGTCAGATGGTATAAATCTTTTAACTGTTTTATTCAAAACATTAATAATATTTTTGTTGATGCCAACGCACAAGTAAAATTTATTTAAGAGGGACTTTAATGTGCTTGGGGCTGGTAAACAAATCATTCTTCTTAACAGCTTGTAACATGTTGGGGATCTTTTGTAGAGCCTTAGAGCTGTTATTTTTGCTTCTGTGTTCCATCTACGGGCTTTTCCTTTTCTTTTGAAGTTTTGTAATTCCCCTTGCAGTAATAGTGAAAAGGTTGATGACACTTTTGATTGCAAAATATCATTGACTGTGCTGTCTTTGCATAAAACATTGACAAATAATGACACATTTTTCAGGTGTTTAATAGTTTTTTTGAAGTCCACTGACTTTCTTCATATTTCTTATCATCCTTGTATACAATTTTCTTTCTTTTTCACTTTGGGGTTGCTTCAAAGACATTGCAGCTGGTTTTAATTGCCGTGCAGACTCATTAGTTGTGTTTAACACATTAATATTTTCAGCCAATGGTTGAATTATTCTTGATGGACCTGCTACTGGTACAAACACACTGCTTGGTTCCAAAGGAACAACAGGATTAAACTAAAAGTGAAAAAAAAAAAATTATTGTCAAACAGCATATTCACTAATATTATGTGTGGACAACTGTTGAGACATAACCGCATTCTAAGTTGACCGGCCTGACTAAAGTTTTCAGGGAGTAAATAACTAATACTAATACTAACGCTCAGCTAGATTTTAATTCAAATAAAGTATTTTCTTTGTACTTCATAATAAAAAAGAGAACTTACATCTGATGAGTTGATTAACTCAGATGATCTTGAGGTTCCAGGGATGTTGACTGTTTCCAGTTTCAGCAATGGTCATCTCTACTTGACAGCTGTTGTTCATGTGGTGGGAGAGTTCAGACAAAACTTTGCCCATGCTACCAACCTGATTTTTAAGGTTGAATTTTTTTATCAAAAACAGAATGATAATACTGATTGAAATTGGTACTATACTTTAGATTATATACATACCGCTGTACGTTGGAATGTCCTAGTTTTGGAAAACGATGTAAGACCAGTGCTGAAAATTGTGGTCTGATGCATTGTGCACATTTTTGGTATCCCGTACACGCAGTCTCGATGAAGGTGGAGGAGAATACTCAACTCGACGCACTTTGAACCGAAAATCACACGAAATACTGGGAAAACGACAAGAAAAAACAAATTAACACACCATTTGAAAAGAATTCACAACAAAAGCGTCAATTTCAGACAAGAGTCTTAATTTCGTAATTATTGAATTCTCAACACAAAAAGCGTTAATTTCGCACAGACCTAACAAACAAACCGGCAAAAAACACTTTTTATCAGCAGTTGAAAGCAGAAAATTAATAAAGTTTTAATAATAATAAAGTTGAAAAAATGTACTCCATTTTGAAATTTGAAGTGATAATTGTAAAAGTTGCCGTCACGTAAAAACTGATTTTAATCATATATTATTTTTCTAAATGAAGCTAATTAATATGAAATGAATGGAAAATCATTAAATTGCTATTTAAAAGCTACGTTAATGAAGAAAACGCTTTTATAGCACATCGATATTTCACTTTATTTTACATGGTAACATTAAAGTGCATGACATGTCTGTTAGAAAGAGTCGGCAACAAAATCACTCGCTGTCCTTGTCACTTTTTAGGCCCCTCGTTGAGTCCAAGGTCACCTATACATAGTTGACCGGGACCTCCGTGAATTTAGCCGAACGATTTCAATATTATGAAATTTTGTTAATGCTAATCGTTAGAGAATCGTTAGAGAGGGTTAGAGAGAAAAGAAAAATCGTTAGAGAGTAATTAGTTTTTATGTAAAAACAATTTTAATTTTTCGTGTGATGTTGGCCCCCCTTCTCACAAAAATGGACTTAAACGTAATTTTATTTTTTTAATCGTTTGCGAATCGTTAGAGAGAGATTGAGAGTTACACAAAATCGTTAGAGAGTTAATATTTTATTTGATATTAAATAATTTCTAAGAGCGTGACGCTAGCCCACCTCTGTGAATTTTGCCCCCGATATAATTATTCTCAACTTTTGTTAATGCTAATCGATAGAGAATCGTTAGAGAGAGTTAGAGAGAAAAGAAAAATCGTTAGAGAATCGTTAGAGAGAGTTAGAGAGAAAAGAAAAATCGTTAGAGAGTAATTAGTTTTATTTATCAACGATTTTAATTACTTTTGTGACATTCCCGCAAAAATGGACGTAGATGTAATTTTTTTATTTTTATAATTTGAGATTCGTTAGAGAGAGATAGAGAGTTAAAAAAAATCATTAGAAAGTTAATATTTTAATTGATATTAAATTATTTCTGAGAACGCGTTTTAGATTAAACAGGCTCGCTCTTATTATGGGCAACATATTCAGCCGAACGGTACTTTTACTGCTCTTAGAAGTTAGTGAAGATACCAGGCATTTCGTCATCACATGAGACAGCTTTGATCAGAGGACTCACACCACTATAGTTATAGAGTGTATTACATTATTGTCTGATGGGCATCAAAATTATATATCTCCACCTGCTCAGTTTTTCGACAGTATTTTAATAAGAAAACTAAAAAAAAAAGTTTTATACCATGCCCCCTCTAAAAAGCTTATTTTATTCACTGAAAACAGTGAATAAAAAGCACTTTTAATCACTGTTTTGGTGTTTGAATTTAGAACACCAATTTGTTCGAACTCCATCTCAATGGGGTCCATATTGGCTCAACTAAAGTTCTTTACTCGAAATTGTTCTTCCTAACGATTTGTAATCCGAATGATCACTCTTCCTAAAATTTTTCATCCTAAAGTTTTCATTCGTACTATTTGTAGTGCTACCGGCGATGTTCATAACACTCATGTTTCCGAAAATTGTAATTAATAATATCATTAATGTAAATATATTTAAACTCCTACTGTTTTTTATCATAACGCTTTTATCCCTAAACATAATTACCATAATATTTTCACTCATACTCAGAAAGAAACATTTACCAAGTGTTATAAAAAATATAAATGTGGGTAGAAGATTCAGAAGGACAGAGTGTCGTCTAGGACCGATTCGGTTCTGGCACTTCGCCGGCCGCTGCCGCGGCACGCTCGCTTCGCTCGCTCGGCTCGTGCGTAGTTGGTCACAGTTCTAACCTAACCTAACCTATGGTTCCCTTCCACAACGTTTTTACGACAAACGGTTAGTCGGAGACAAAAAACACCAAGACTCTTTTAGCCTTATATTTACGCAAAATTAATGTATATAATACTGATTATTATGAATAAAAGGAAATCTACACAAAAATATATGACTTTGAATAATAGTGTAAAAGATGGTTATGTTGAGAAAATATAGGAAAACAAATAAAAGTATAATAGATGTTTATTGCTACTGACATTATGAAATTGAATGCTTCGGAATTATGAACATTAGAGACAGAGTAGTTAGGAATTGTAATTGTTAGGATGAAAAATGTTAGGAAGAACATTTTCGGATTTCCAATTATCGGAGTTGTAAATTTAGGTGAACTTTGGCGCACCCACCTCAATGATATCCAAACTCCTATTCGATTTGATTTTCGAACAGGAGTTTAGCATTAGAATTAAAACTGTTTTGTGTTCTTTGCTGTCATTAGTAAATGGGCGCTATTTTAAATATTGTAAGTTGTACGAACAAAAAGTTTAGGGTTACTTAATAATAAATCGATTGAAAATGTTTTCAAGTGATGAAGATGTGTTAACACCTGAGTTTATGAAAGAGAGGGCGGCCGATATAGTAGAAAGCTTGCTAACCAACAAATCACGGCTGGTTTACATCAAAGCCTACGATGAGTTTGAGTGTGAGTTTGTTTGTTTGTTTGAGTAAATGGAAAAATGAAAATCAAGCTGACCAAATTTTCAGAGTCTGTTTTCCTATTTTAATGAGTTGTCGAAGAAAAAGAAGTCATCGACCTTATGGAGTAAGTATTCTATGCTACGGTGTAGGTACCTACTATAAAAACAAGGCATAAAATTGACATAACATACTCGAAGTTGCATGTTTTTTTTCTCGTAGTCATGGTATAAAGTATAGTATGCAACTCTTGAATAAAACGGATTTATATCGAGGGCCATGAATCGCTTGCGTCGTTCAGGATTCTAACACTTGAATCACGACCGATGAATCACTCCCTTCGGTCGTGATTCAGTCGTTAGAATCCTTCACTTGCTCGTGATTCACCTATGGCCTTCGCTTTAAATCCGTCCTTTATTCACTAATTGCATAATATACCATTATTTCATAAAAAATCTGTAACACTTGCATTCAAAGCATATTATTCAGTTTTTAAATATCATAATTGTCGAAAGGCTTTTCATCCACTTCCGATTTCGATTCTAAGTCATGAAACTGGAATTCTCCATCGTAATTAAAAAAAATGTTCTTGATCAGTAGGTAGGTACTATTGTCATTTTACTCCTGCTAAGCCTGTGGACTATGCTGAAACATGCACTTCTTGCACTTATAGATTCCTAGTAGCTAAAATCTAAAGAGAGGTCTAAAAGAATTACGCTACACATGTTTGACTGAAAATATCCCATTTCACCTTATTTCAGAATATGGTACATAAAGTAAATAACTTGATTAGAATGTTTGTTTGCATTGTCGTAGTCTTTACAACAAAATATTGATTGACTGTAATGACAGTACCTACCATGTGTCAATTTTGAAAAGTTTGTTATTTTCTGGGGTGTGTTCACTTTATTACCCTATAATCAGAAAAGTTTGTTCGTTTTAGGAGTAAATTAACACTAAATTAATAATTTCTTAAGAAATAAGCAGTACCTTTGTACTCATATTTTAACTATGTCGTATCTATTTTGTATTTTACTGTGTGTACATAAGATTAGAATAAATAAAAAAAATAAAAAACGATTTTTCTCAAAATTGCTAATCCTTAAAAATGCATGATACAGTTAGAGCTACTACTTTTTGGGATGTCTATTATCCAAATATATTTAACTTATCCTGGTTAGAATTATTGAATAATAAAAAAACAATTTTTGGACATGTCCTTTCGAATCGATGTGACCTATGGAAGATGCTCACTTCCATTCATCAACTTGAAAAGAGCTGATAATCTTCAAACGGCTGAACCGATTTTCTTGAATCATAGCTAAGAACACTCTATCAAGTCACCTTTCAAACAAAATAAAAAATATCAGAATCGGTTCAGCCGTTTGGCAGCTACGATGTCACATACAGACACACGTTAAACTTATAACACCCCTCTTTTTCCGTCGGTGGGTTTAAAACGACCCGACCAGCTCCCGACAAGCACCCACTTTTGTGTGTTTTGAGCATAAATGATGCACTATAAGTACCGAATCAAATTGAAACTACCAACAATATTTCGTATTCTTATCAAGTATTACTGTGAAATGATCGTTGATCAAATACACAACTTTACCACTCATAACTTTATCGTTCCTCTGCATCATGTCATGTATCAGTAGTACCTACTACTCACGGTACTACTCGCGCTCACGGTGCACAGTGAGAAATGTAAGTGTGGCCGCTTTATTCAATGCAATAATTCTCGCGGTAAATCTCTTTGATCTTCCTAAAATGCCGCCACCAGAGTTATCAATCACCCAACGTCAAACGCCAATGTAAATGACGTTGACAAATTCTCGAGGTAAGTCGTGGTGTAGTACACCAACGGTTAACGTCTATCGCGATAATCCGTTGGTGTGGCCAGCATATAAGAGATTTGTCATATTTAAAAATCATTTTAAAAAAACTTTGTATCTCCGGCAGGGGGGAGTGGGGGGATCTACTAACCCTTCCCCCCTCTCCTCCCTCCCCTATCCCCTATCGAGGCGGCACGTTTCAAAATTTTAACCTGCTCAGGTCCTAGGGTAAAACGCGTTCTCAGAAATAATTTAATTTTAATTAAAATATTAACACTCTAATGATTTTTTTTAACTCTCTATCTTTCTCTAACGAGACTCAAACTATAAAAAAAAAAAATTACGTCTACGTCCATTTTTGCGGGAATGGGGGCCAATGTCACAAAAGTAATTAAAATCGTTGATAAATACAACTAATTACTCTCTAACGATTTTTCTTTTCTCTCTAACTCTCTCTAACGATTCTCTATCGATTAGCATTAACAAAAGTTGAGAATAATTATATCGGGGGCAAAATTCACAGAGGTGGGCTAACGTCACGCTCTTAGAAATAATTTAATATCAAATAAAATATTAACTCTCTAACGATTTTGTGTAACTCTCAATCTCTCTCTAACGATTCGCAAACGATTAAAAAAATAAAATTACGTTTAAGTCCATTTTTGCGGGAAGAGGGGCCAACATCACACGAAAAATTAAAATTGTTTTTACATAAAAACTAATTACTCTCTAACGATTTTTCTTTTCTCTCTAACCCTCTCTAACGATTCTCTAACGATTAGCACTAACAAAAGTTCATAATAATGAAATCGTGCGGCTAACTTCACCGAGGTTTGACCGGGCCTGTCGGCGAGTCGGCGAGCTTACTCGCCCGTCTGTCATCGCCGAGAGCCGCGAGCCCACAGACTACTTAGAGAACTAACGTCGCGAGCCAATCAATGAAATTCTTGAGAAAGCTTCACGTATGTCACTGACGGCGAGTTGAGTAAGGTCGCGACCTTAAAGACCGCGTACTTAAAGTACGCGGTCTTTAAGGTTTATCACCCACTTTAAAGGGGTGATAGACGTGCGAGCAATACGCGTACTTATGACTCGGCGAGCTTACTCGCCCGTGTGTCATGCTAAGTAGGCGGACTTCAAAACCGCTGAGTATGTTCGTCGGCGATCCAACAGGTTTGAAATTTTGCTCGTAGCCCACCTTGCCTCGTCTTCTGTCATCGCCGCGAGCCGACAATTTAACTATGACATTTTGAGCAAGCTTCACGTGTCAGCCGAGTAAGGTCGCGAACCCAAAAACCACGTACTTTAAGTATGCACGTCTGTCACCGGCGGCGAGCCGAGTAAGGTGGCGAACTTAAAAACCACGTACTGTAAGTACGCACGTCTATTACCTACTTTACATACCGCACCCGTGATGAACTGATGGATGACAGCAGCTGATTCATCTATCTAATCTGTGGTGTGATTCATAGAGATATGCACAGACTAGATTGGAGCAGATAGAGTAAGAGTAATTATGTTCTGTGCATAGAGTAAAGTAATATATAGTTCTGTGGCAGTTATTAACCATGTCATGTGCATGTCACAGATTACTAATATGTAGCAAGCTAGTGCATGTCATGGTTGACGTTAATCCCAGGATCCTGTCAAGTTGAATTCTGATTATTTCTTACATTTTCTAATTTTTGTGAACTTTGCCCTTATTCGAAGATTACCATTACTAGTTTTGAAACTGTAGTTTTCCGACAAACATTCTGGACGAGACCAACTGTGTTGTTGAAGTTTTTTTAACTTCTCCAAGATGTCTCTGAATAAATTGGTTGGTGGGGACTGTGGAGGTAACAACTCCTTAGTTCAGCTATCAAATATAGTTCGTCGTGATGCTTCTATTTCACAGCCACTCTCACAAGCTGATAGATTCGTGAACGAATTCATGGCACAAAATTCACAAATACCACAAACTTTTAACATGAATGCTTTGCTCAACAACTTACCTAAGGAAAATGTAACGAAAAGTGGCGCCTCTACTTCGTCGTATGTACCAGATATTAGTACTCACATGAACAGATCATGGAATGCAGGTCCATCCACTTCATATATGTCACATGCTATGATGCCAAGTTTTCATATGATGCAGCAACCTATGTTTTACCCCATGTCACAGTCAAATGTTCCAATGCAATATGTCTATGAGGCAGATGTTGAAACTATGACAGATGATGATGTGAAAGGCAAAGCTCAAGAATATGTAAATACTGTGAAGGATGATGATGAGTTGGCCTATAGTCAATTTATGTCTTTCATGAAGAAAATAAGTGCTGGAGAGCTTAACTTAGGTGAATCTCCACAGAAAGACCAAAGAAAATTAAGCAGAGATGAAATATTAGATGAAATGGCAGAAAAATATAAGGAAGAGTGGGACAAACTCAGTAATGTTGATAATTATTGGGATACAGAAGCAGCAAATGGAATTTCTAAAGAATACTCATTCTCTGAAGGTAATGTTATGTTGGAGAACAAAAGTGCCCTTGAAATAGGAAAGGAAAAATTAAAGATGGGCGATATTCCTGGAGCTGTTCTGTGTTTTGAAGCTGCTGCACAACAACAGCCTGACTCAGCTGAGGCATGGTTCCTACTTGGAACTACACAAGCTGAAAATGAACAAGATCCTTTGGCAATAACAGCTTTGAAAAAATCGCTAGAAATTAATCCAACACAGTTGGAAGCATACATTACATTAGCAGCTGCATACACAAATGAAAATATGTCCAAGTACGCATATATTTCTTTACTGAACTGGTTAAAAGCCAGCCCTAAATATTCTGATATTTTTCCTCATGATGTGGACCCTAAAAACTTGGATGGCAAGGAGTTAGAAGCTCATGTAAAGTCATTATACCTCAAGGCAGTGCAGTTGAATCTGAATCAAATTGATCCAGACGTACAGAATGCTCTGGGAGTGGTTTTTAACATCTGTCTAGAATATGATAAAGCGGTAGATTGTTTCAAGACTGCTTTAATGGTGGAAAGTGATAATCCAAAACTGTGGAACAGACTGGGAGCTACTTTGGCTAATGGTGAGAAATCAGAGCAAGCTGTGGATGCTTACCACCAAGCCTTGAATTTGGAGCCTGGATTTATCAGAGCTAGGTATAATGTTGGTATCACATGCATGAATTTGGGAGCCCATAGACAGGCTGCGGAGCATTTCCTAGTGGCCCTGAACCAGCAACATAAAGCTATGAGCATGTTTCCAGAATCTTCTTCAACTGACACCAGTTCATCTACAATTTGGACAACATTAAGGATGGTATGCTCATTTATGGGAGAACATGATGTTGCAAAATTAGTAGACGACAGAAATTTGAGGGAACTTAATAAGTTTTTTGAGTTGGAGTAATTTTTTCAGTTCCAACTTTTGGTTAAGGGATAAGTTTCTATTTGTAAATATGTATATTATGATTAATTTTTTTACCAATTAGAATATAATATTATGAATATTATGATTTAATGAAATCTACTTTCCATGTTAATGTAATTTATCTGTATGGGAAATTTTGGGTCATAAGTGCCTCATTTTAATTTTGGGACTGAGTAATAATAAACAATTTTCTATTTTTATAAGCTTTTGTTTTATTTTATTTTTTGTTTAACTATTTTTACATGCAGAAAACTGCAATCTGTGTCACTTAGGGGGCAGCCTTGTGGATGCTTATTGTAAAACCAGCAAGGTTTCTGCTGTACCTTTATAATTTTTTGCTTTAGCTTTCTTTTTTTAGCATTGCTACCAACTTCATTAATTGTTTTTGGATACCTCAATCCCACTTTTCCAGATTGAACTTCAAAAATGTTATGATTATTCTTGAGAAGTGTTTGTATTCCTCCACATTCAGATTTCAATATATTTAGTTGTTCTTTAGGTATAAGTTGAACTAGTTCATTAAATTCTGCTATCCTTCCAATAGACCAACTGGAGTCTGACTCACTGCATCCCTCCAGCAAGTATCTGCTAATACAGTCAACAATAGAATCTATTACATTTTTATCTATTTGTGTACAATTTCTAACTTTTTCCACTGAATCCCGAGCTTTGAAATCATTTTCATTCTTTTTATCTTGTGATGAATCTTTTATTGTTAACTCATCTATTTTATTGCAGTACTCTTCATATTCCTTCTCCAGATATATTCTGCCACTACTAACTAAGCATATTCTCTTGGTGCTTGGGATCTTAAGTCTATCTGTGTCTATTTTAAAACCACAAGCTTCACATAACTGTGTTATGTAATCTAAATAATCATGGTATTGGCTTTTATATGAGTTTCTACGTTGATATTTGCTTCCATCAAAGTTGAAGGCACAACAAGGAAGTAGAAAGAAATTGCATTTATATGAACTCTTTGCTGTGATAACTGGTATCCATGGTGTTAGCTCATCAGAATGGTTTCCAATAATCCAATCCATATCAGGAAATATTGATGTATCAGATGGTGTAATAGTTTTCTCCTACAAGAAGAAATAACATTTTTAACTCTAATAAAGTTGTATTATCAAATTGAAATATTTTTCTTATGATAGGAAATATTCATATCAGATTATATTTTTTTTGTAAAACAAAGTTCTCAGGAGTTGTACTGAAATATATTATTATGATCATATTGTAAAGTGTTTTATTTTTACCTTTAATATAACATTAGAGGGATACATATCCCAAATATTTCTTTTTCGAACATCTAAACCTAGTCCAATGTGTCCTTCCTTGGTTAGTATGTACACCAGTAAACCATTTCCACATCCTAGATCAACAAATGATTTCTTTGTATTGGTTCCGTCTAGTTCCCAGAGGAGTAACAGATATGTTGCTATTGCCACATCTTCATACACAAATTTTGATGCATCTGTACATTCTGGCCAAATCTGTAAAATTTATAAACCATTAAAAAAGCCCAAAACACACACAGAGCGGGGGCGGGTCGGGCGCGGGAGTACGGCGGGTATAATAATTTGTAATTCAAGGAATTATATGGATGTCAACACACAGAACGCGGGTGCGGGTCGGGCGCGGAGCGGGACCCGCGCCCGCCACCCACCGACACAACAGCGCGGGGCGGGAGCGGGTCGGGCGCGGGAGTACGGCGGGTGTCATAAATTGTAATTCAAGAAATTATATGGATGTCAACACACAGAACGCGGGCGCGGAGCGGGAGCCGCGCCCGCTGACACAACAGCGCGGGACGGGAGCGGTTGTGCTATTCTGTAAAAATATCTCCGTGAAAACTAAGTGTAGTAAAATATCAAAGTGAGCTTGGAGTGAACTGTCACTGCCTTAGCATGAGTAGGTATCGGTGACAATGACTCACTTCACCTAAGTTTTCAAGGTAAGATGGATGTGGGTGTAGCGGCGTTACATTCGTTGCAATACACGTATCGATGATATTCTCCATATTGATGTTTTTTTTTATTAATGTCAAGAACCTACAACTTTTTCCATTTTCCGCGTTCTTCTCTTTAAAATAAGTAAAAAATAATAATTCTTCGTCCGTCTCAGAATCACCCAACATTTTCACACTGCAACCGCTGCGCTGTCGTCTGTCAAAGTACAACCGCGCCCGACCCGCTGTCGTCCCGCGCCCGACCCGCTGCCGCCCCGCGCCCGCGCTCTGTGTGAACACGATGAACCGCGCGACTCACGCGATGGAAACGACCCGACCCGCTCCCGCCCCGCACCCGCTCTGTGTGTGTTTTGGGCTTATAAAACATCTGAATATTTAAGTCTTGGCTGCTAAAACCCCACTGTTCAATTATTTAATCAGTACATATTATAAAACAAAGTCCTCCGCCGCGTCGGTCTGTCTGTTCATGATAAGCTCAAAAACTACTGCACCAATTTTCATGCTGTTTTCACCAATAAATATAGAGTGGTCCTCGAGGAAGGTCTTAGTATACAGACATCCACGTGGCATGAGCTAGTAATTTATAAAGTAGTCATTATTTGATTTACCTTGACCATCTCTTTTCCATATTTCAACTTTAAATCATTGTACTTTTCATAATACTTAGTTTGGGATACTAGTGACAAAGATTCACTGCATATCTTGGCCTTGCTGTTATGGTTTGTGGATTCTGAGCCCCACTTTATAAGTTGCGGTAACAGTATGTTGACAAGCCAGTTGTACGACTTAGAATTTTCATCTGAAATAAGAGAAATCTAAATCAAAAGCATCCCTTTTTGAGACAGTCCTTACCACTGTGATTGAGTAATAATAATCACAAACCATTTGTAGCATTTAACACAATGTGACTGTTATTTAGTTCAATTGTATATGAGAAATCAGGACATAACTTCTGTTCTCGGTTTACTGGTGTGACATCATAGAATGTGACTAAGCATGTATCTTTTTGTAAGCAGACAAGCTGGTATGCCTGATTATCTGTGTAGTTTTTTGGAAGGAGTTCCATCAGGAGGACTTCAATAGTTCCGTCAGCATCAGATGTGGCCTCAGAGGATTGATTTTCAACATTTAGTTCAAGAAGAATATTAGTTTTATGTTTTTCAATAGTGTCAGTAGTAACTAAGTCATGTAGCCGACCTATCGTTGCTGGCAGTTCACATGTAGGAGGTTTAGGTTTATAACAATATTTAAACCATAATTTATTGCCCCATAACCTCCTGTTGACAACATGAGGTTTAGTAACTAAAATATTGATAGATTCCCAGAATGAATCTGGAGTCAGCGTAGTGCGAATAGATTTAGAAGTCTCTTTCATTGCCTCTGGTAAGATAGCCAAGCTCGAAACGTAACACTGATTCTAGAAAAAAAGTAAAGTATTTTACGAGTTTGCTAGTCTTGCTTGTTGATAAACAGCCACAGAGCAGTTAAACACAGCCTACAATAGATATATGACTTTATAGTACTGGTATTGATGTGCCGATAGTTTCTTTAAACTTTAAAGAATTCTGGGAGTTCTAGGCATCCGCTGATAGTGACCAAAAATGTACTCTTTGATAGTGACGGACGACTTTAGTGAAAGGTATTTGTACATTTTGACAGGCAGACACGAGCTACGACTGACAGGACACAGCTGGGTCACACTCGTCGCGACGTTCCGCGTTCTTTTACATGTATTCGTTCTGCTTCTGCTTAGGGATGCAAGAAGTGTAAAAAAGTATCGATATATATCGTATCGATATTTAAAAAAAATATCAATATCGATTTCGATATATCGAAAAAAAAATATCGATATATCGGTGGAATTTTCAAAAAAAAAAATTACTTTATGTAGTTCAAGTTTTATAATCATTTAAATACCAAACTAGGAAAAAAAGTACTAATAATTTTTACGGCTCTGAATTCCAGCGGTTTTAGTCAGCGGCGACAATGGTGTTGCTATTGAAAAAAATATCGTTTTTGATACATTTTCGATACTTGATATTTTATATATCGAAATTTTAAATAATCGCCTGAAAATATCGACATATCGAACAAAAAATATCGATATATCGATATTTTTTCTACAAGCCTACTTCTGCTACAGTGTGCAGACGTTTTATATCCCGGGTTCTTCAAATATTCCTCGTTGCACAAACCAGGCTTCGAATTACTTTGTGCGATTTTGTATTTTACGACTAAGAAAATACAGTCGCTACACACTCTAAATGTTTGTAACTTTATGGTTATTGTAATTATCTGAAATCTCTTTATTTCTTTTTAAATATATATTCTTACATTTTTTAATATTTTTATGTAAAACAATAAAACAAAACATTTAAAAATATAAAAAATAGTAGCCCATCGGCATCAGGATCAGGGTCCAAGCTGCCGGTGGTCAGGGCTCTAGAGAGAGGAACCTCCTCACTATGCGTGCTGTGTCCAGGAGTACAGGGGGCCTACTACCACCGCTTACAGCAGTATTATTTTAATATTACTTCAGTGTAGGAAAGAGATGAAGCTCGACAAGACGTATAGCTCCATCTATTTCCCCCACTGAAGTAAGATTAAAATAATACTGCTGTAAGCGATGGTGGTAGGCCTCCCGCTTTCTGAATCAAGTCATTGCCCCAGCCGCGCAATTATTATTTATATTTAGAAAACGGTCATCGTTTCCTGCAACCGTTTTCGTCATCGGGTAAACGGTTGCGTTTCGTCCGTCAAAATTTCGACAACGACCCATCAATAGTGACACAGGGGCCCAGGGACCAACCAGTCTGGCATCAGGCTGTTAGCAGTTTCAGCCTCAGCTGGCCAAACATGACATGTATGAGTACGGTCGGCAACAACAACAGCTGGTTTCAGAAAAACGTGGCTGTTTGTTCCGCCTTCAGTTTTTAGGCCACTTGTGAGTCAAAAAATGTTGTAATATTTGCTGGTTTACCAAAATAAGGATAGCATTCTTGCTTGAATAAACAAATAATAAAGAGCTTATTTGTTAATTCGTGACCTATCAGAAAACCCAACGTGAAACAATAAAATTCGAACGTTGATTTTTTAGTCTTATTTTTAATCTTTTGCACTTTTGCATTTTAGAGCTGAAATCTCACGATGTGTCACATTCACATGTCACTTAACTTTTTTTGATTCTGTATCTTTATGATCTGTGCAGGGCATATTTTTGAAAATATTTTTACAATTTTGTTTTCCACTTTTTATTTAGTTTTAAAGATTTGGTATTGGTGTTTAGGAGCTGACTAATGATATTGATAAATTAAAAATTAAAAATAGGCAGGTGTATGTAGGTAATGTCATACACTGAGCTCGAACATGGCTATCAAGGGTTGCGGCAAGCTACTCAGCCTCAATTTTATGTTGGAGATGATGGAAATCTTGTACCGATAAGATCATCAGTAAGTTTGTATTTTCATGTAGATATTGTTGTTGTCAAGTCAAACAAAGACTACGTAGATACTTCAGAGCAATGACCTTTTGCACTGTAGTTTAAAATTGTGATAGTGTTATGTAAACTAAAACAGATATAAAATAACAATCCAAACATAAATAGTAGTAAGGTCACTTAAGTGAAACGAATCCAGATTAAATATTGGTTCAGCTAATATTATCTTTGTCCATTTCCCCACTAATGTAGCACTGATAACACTACTGAGCACATAACTGCTTGAATGTTGAGTGCAGGACGACTACACTTAATTATCCTATATTATATGGACACAATAGATTATTATATTTATAGCTGTACATGCTGACAATGACAAGTGAGGTAATGTAGTATGTTAATTTATGTCAAGTTTATCTTAGTTATCAAGTGTAAAGTAGTGTCAACCAATCGGTGGCAAGGTTGCCTGTGTGGCTTATCATATGCTGTGATAGGAGCCAAGTGTATCATAGATAGTGAGTGGTGATGGAGTGGCAGTGGCTTAAAGATTGGTGGCGACTCAAAAGATGGAGGAAGGACAAGAAGGGCCAGAGTGATGATGACATATGTTATTGTGATGACTGTCTGCCTGATGTAAGATGATGGTGGCTTTTGTTATGTCACTCATGATTAATTTATCATTTCATTAAAATAATTTATTCAAATGTTGAAATTTTCATTTGTGCAATTTAAATTTTAAATTTATGCTGTTGTGTGTAACAGGACAAAGTCATTATGATTTTTTACATGCAACTTGAATGGCTTCTTTAGCATACACATGCTAATATTCCATACTTAATGAATTTAGTAGTGTGTGTATCTCTCCTCCCCCACTCTTAAGGAGGATGCTTCATGTGAAACTAACTTCAGATTTGTTAGTGTTTTTATTTAATTGCCAACAGTACAGAAGCTTGTATTGTGGATTGACTGGTGCAGAGACTAAGTGATGCTTGAACTATATTACTTACTAAACATGTTTATATATTGAGTGCTATTTAAAAAAATAGGTGTGAAACTTGCTCAGAATATTTAACTTACAGAGATAGGGCAAGCAAAATACCCCTTGGTAAAGTACGGGCAAACTGAATCATTTTACTTTACCATTTTCTTGTATTTTCATATTTGAACACAAAACAAATTCAAAATACAAAAATGCATTGTCTGTGAAGCAGAAAAAAAACAATGTTTTTTTGTCTTCTTTTAGGTATCTCCATATCTTCAGATAAAGGGCATGTTCAAAGAAGTCCTGTCCAAGAATTACTTATTAATTATATTTAGTGCAATTTTAAAGGAAATGTTAGACGTGGGAGAAGCTCCGATGTTCACCAGAATGGTTAAGGACTACTTCCTGAACCATTCTGGCTTTATATCTATCACAAGGAGTAAATATACTTAATTCACAGTCTTTTAATTTTAACCAAGTGTTAGTCTATTGTCAAAAAAACTAAGTAAAACATTTGGGCTACCTGTCTTTTGTACAGTTAAATAGTATCCTACTATTCTGTAGCACACCCACAACTATTGTGCTCTTTTTGTGCAAACAAATGAGTTACCTTATAGCCAGTGCAGTGTTTACCTTTCTCTTTTGTTCTAGGCTTCTTTGAAAACATTTGAGGCTTCATTAGCCACTTCCTGGAGGTCTAGAAGAGTGTTGTTTCTCTCTCTTTCTAACATACAGGATAATTTTTTCTTCAAGCATGATAGTGGTGATGGCTATTATAGGGTCTACCCTATTCATAATAATATTTAGCCTCCATGTTTATCATTTATAAAATTAAGGATTTGGATATGAATTAAACTTTTATGTATACACATTGGTAAAATAGGGCGAGTTGGATCTGTGCGAGTCGCTGGACCCGCATAGCGATGGCGGGGGTAAAAAGGTGGTGGTCGGCGTCTGCGCCATGGCCAAGAAGTCGCAGTCGAAGCCCATGAAGGAGATCCTGACGCGGCTCGACGAGTTCGAGTACATCAAGATGCTGGTCTTCCCAGAGGAGGTTATCCTTAAGGTTCTCCACTTTGTCTAACACAACTAGTGGAACAAAATATTCTGTAAAGGGGATGGTTGAATGTCAACAATTGGCTGAGTATAAAGAGTTCAATTATTGTGCCGTCAGCAGTTTTGATATAATGCTTAAAGTTGTCTGCTGATGCTTAAGCCATAATAATGCCAGTGGTACTCATATACAAAGTTAGCCAGAACAATAGTTATCGGTATTGTATTAAAAGATTTACATTGAAACTGGTACAAAGTAGACATATTTTGTTTTACTATTTGTCACGCAATTTATTTTCATAATTAACATCTGTTAGAATTCTTCTTCATTCGTTTAATTAATCATTTATAACACACATACATACATGCGCACGATACTAACGTTTACACGTTGTAATGTTCTGTTTCCATTGAATGGCTTCATATACACTAGCTTTGTTTGTGTGGTTGGTGTCAAGTAGCGAATTAGTCAGTAATGGTGTATTCATAGTCTTTCAATGTTCGCGCATTCGTGCATTTGGTTGGGGAAAGCGTAAGACGTATCGTCTGAACTCTGAACTCGCCGTTATTGTGTTAATTCGCATTTTCTATCTACTTAATAATTAATAATATGTTATATTTTTGCAGAAACCAGTAGAAGAGTGGCCCACCTGCGACTGTCTTATTTCCTTTCACTCGAAGGGCTTCCCTTTAGACAAGGCCATTCAATACGAGAAGTTACGGAAGCCCTATGTTATAAACAATCTTCACATGCAGTATGATATTCAGGTACGTATAGGTAGTACTGCTTCAGAATGTAATTATGTTCATTTGACGTCAGGATTTGTTATTTGATACGTGCACGTATTACTTGCAGGATCGAAGAAAAGTATACGCGATATTAGAGGGTGAGGGTATAGAGATACCTAGATATGCAGTATTAGATAGAGATTCACCGGACCCTAAACGTAAGTATTTGTTTATTCTCATGTCTAGAAAGTTCCTCGAGTTACGCGCTGTTACGAGAATGTTCCAAGTGTTCGTGTTGCGACAAATACGTATGGATTTCTTAGAGTAAAATAATTAGGAACCACCCTTTTCTGAGTTACTTAATAATAATACGAATGATTTGGGTAAAGTATCGCTTTACATAGTAATATAGCCTTTGGACGTAGGATCCTCTCAGGTGTATAGGGAGCTGCCATTATCCTAACATTGACTACCTTCTTGCAACATAACCATGACTAATTTTTACAGCATTTCGTTGGGGAAGTCCATCTTCGAATATTGATGGTCGGTATGACGTATATTTCTAAGTTGGCTAGGAAGAAAGCTAGAAATCGTCAGACTCTGCGCACTACCTTATTTTACTTAGGATCAACGCTACTTATTTTTCTTTGTATTCTATCACCCGCCATCTCAGTGTCCCTTCGTCGCCATAGCTTTTGCTTAGAAAGCGGTGCCATCGTATAACGGCTGCAAATTGATGCCCGTCCGAGCGTTTATGACACCGTATTTCCGTAAAAGTGAAATCTATCATTATTTTCATGACAGCCTATATTGCGGTCGTTGTGTAGCGGCCACCGCTTTACCGCTTAGCAGTTAATATTGCCAATTTGTTAGAAGAGCCGCATATTTCCAGATCACGAGCTGGTGGAGTCGGAAGACCACGTGGAAGTGAACGGCGTGGTGTTCAACAAGCCGTTCGTGGAAAAGCCGGTGTCGGCTGAAGATCATAATATTTATATTTACTACCCCACCTCCGCCGGTGGAGGCAGCCAACGACTGTTCAGAAAGGTAGAACACACATGACCTAATACCATCATCTGATTGAGCGTTAACTTACCCTGTTTTAACCTGGATAAAATATACATGCTCCATTCTAAGACTTGTACACGAAAATCACCTAAAATATTATTTTCTATAGTATATGGGTACCTACCTATAACAATGGGCTGTTACTGTAATATCCTTATCCTTACATATTATAAAACAAAGTCCTCCGCCGCGTCTGTCTGTCCGCGATAAACTCAAAAACTACTGAACGGATTGTCAAACGGTTATTACCAATGGACGGAGTGATTCATGAGGAAAGTTTAGGTGTATAATAAATTAAGGTTTTGTGTAAATATGACGATTATTAATGAAGATGTCGGAAAAAATCATGCCATGAATTTACTGCCGTGTGCCGCGTAAACCGTAAGCTTTTCCTTAGCTGTTAGATATGGAATCCCCGTAGTACGTCGCCGTGGGATATTTTCTGACATCCACGCGGACGAATCCGCGGGCAAAAGCTGGTGTGGCACAATAAAAGTATAATATTAAAACATCACTGAACCATCAAATCAAACTAATTCAGGTAGAATCCAATTATTATATACCTTAAGGCTGATTTTAGAGTCACGCTGAGCGTCGCTGAGCGTCGGCGCTGACGGCCCAATATGTATGATTATCGCACGGCACGGCCGTCAGCGCTGAGCAGGATGATGATATATAATCATACATATTGGGCCGTCAGCGCCGACGCTCAGGAACGCTCAGCGTGACTCTAAAATCAGCCTAAACCTCTATTAAGGCTCTATTTTGTAAAATATGTATGTAAATCAATTAGTTCTATTAAAAAAATCAATTTCAAATTCTTGTTCCCTTACGTGTTTTGCAAACTTTTTAAACATTGATTTCCTCAATTACAGATAGGAAGTCGAAGTAGTATATACTCACCAGAATCAAGAGTGAGGAAAACAGGGTCGTTTATTTATGAAGACTTTATGCCCACTGATGGTGAGTTGTGATGAGTAGGCATTATTGACGTAAGTAATAATGCTATGTGGTTTTAGTTCCACTGATGATACGCCATCATTTATCGACTGTCACCCGGCTTCCTGCCGTGCTAAAGTAAATTTATTAGGTATATATAAATAGGGAAAGAACCAATTAAACCATTACCTTTCTTACAAAGTTTATTGTAATTATATAACACAGGTTTACAAAAATTGTGGCAAGCCACTAAAACAATAGAACTTTCCCAACCTTTAACCTGGTAAGGTATTAGCCTCTAACACACCCCGTCTCCGTAACAAGGTGTGTTAGGAGAAATACAAGCATGAGATTAATATCAACAAGCTCAAGGTCGCTTGTGAGGATCCGTGAGATGAACGCTTAACAACTTCTAGCTCAATCGAATAATAAGTGACCTTAAATATGGTTGTGCTCATAAGAGAAATTATAACATTAGGGGCAAAGCACCCTGAGACACAACCCAACACATGAAATTTAGAACAACTGGTTTATAACCTAGTTTGCTACACATAGGCCTAAATCACTTGGAAATGGTCACCTGGGTATCACTCACTCAAAGGGTCTACTACAAACTTGCAGGTGTTAACTGTCCCTCTGTTCACGACGGACTCTCAGCTGACGTCAGTTGACGGAATCAAGTCCCTTGGCATGGAACCACAGAGAAAACTCTGGGTTCCCACGTACACGCGGCCTACGGGATCCGTAATGAAAACGATGACGCTAATCGTTACCTGGAGCGGCGACACTTTCCTGGACGAGCTACCGGATGGTAAGGCCTTCCAATATACGGGGATGGCCACACTGCCAGCACTCGTAGGATCTAACCTCAAAACTGCCAAAGCCCGGGTCAACCCAGCACACTGCCCGCCACTAGTCGGGACTAACTGCTATTTCACCAGACCACAGGACGGCACCAGGGCGTCACGTCTTTCACGTTCGCATCAGTTCAGGCTAGCATAAAAAGCCAGACAGGTTCGGCTACTGAAACAACATCTCTGATATATTTCCAATAAGATTATTGGCCGAACACAGTCTAATCATCACAGAACTGGTGCCTCTCGAATAACATACCTGTTAAAACTCCATCATTGCGTAGCGTCACCAGGATCGGGAAGGAACACCCTTCTCGTCACACACGCAGGACCAAAGACCTGACTCCTCCTTATCGACCTTCGAGAAAGTTCTAACCACAGACTAAAAACCGAATTCTTTGACAGTGACAATCCACTTCCGAAATTCTATCATAAGAATTAAATTTAATTTATTGGACATTGCATGACTATAAAATTTGGGTGATTACATCTGAATGTTAATTAATTTTAATTCCTTAATTAACATCTAATTAATTATCGAAACCCAAAAACAACGCTCTGTCTCCAGTATTGAGAAACTCTGGAGCTACCTAGCTACACCGCTAGATGTCGCCTAAGATGTCAATTTGCAACGTCACAATGCCCCTCTTCCCACAAAAAAGGTTTTCGCTATGCGAAAAACCGCACACCGCCCTCGGTGTTAAAACACTAAAAATGAATCTACTAATTCTCAAAATAAACTAGAGCGGAAGAGTGCTAGCTAACCTACTTCTAAACTGTAAGGTTAGAAGCAAGAGGGGACTAAAAAAAAAATGTTAATATTTTTATATGTCCTATCATAAGCAAAAATCAATCCAAAATAAACCATACTGCCAGGAACCATATTCTACCTACGAACTTCCTACAAACCGGGCATAATCCCCCCCCAATCTGTCATACATCCCTAATCTTACCTCTCTTTCAATCAGTAGCAACCTGCATCCATATCGCAGGAAGTCACCTCTTACATAACTCCCGAATTCCGTCTGTGTACCAGTGGAACTCTGCATTGTTACCAAAAAACATAACGATCCTCCTGGAGAATATGTTCTGCGAGCAGATACATAATAAATTGGACAATAAATGTCCATACAACTCACCAGGCAGGACGTATTCAACCTTCCCAGAAGTAAACCTTCGGAAAACAATGGTGAATGGCTTATTTTATGAGTCACCGGCCGCTCAAAATGCGATAAGCAACTAGTGCTATCTAACTGAAGCTGGCTTCGAATCTGATAAACAACTTTGTGCTATCAAATATAAAAAAAAAACTCACCGATACCATAATGCTATCTCGGTGAAGACAAAACTAAGTAAAGGCTTATTTTAGGAGTTACAACCCGCTCCATTACAAATATCTTACCAATGCAAAAATATCGGTGAAGACAAAACTAAGTAAAGGCCTATTTAAGGAGTTACAACCCGCTCCATAACAAATATCTTACCAATGGGAAAATATCGGTGAAGACAAAACTAAGTAAAGGCCTATTTTAGGAGTTACAACCCGCTCCATAACAAATATCTTACCAATGCAAAAATATCGGTGAAGACAGAAATAAGTAAAGGCTTATTTTAGGAGTTACAACCCGCTCCATAACAAAATCTTACCGGCGATGCATCAATCTCGGTAAAGACAAAACTCAGTAAAGGCCTATTTTAGGAGTTACTAACCGCTCCATAACAAATATCTTACCGATGCTACTATCTCGGTAAAGACAGAAATAAGTAAAGGCCTATTTTAGGAGTTACTACCCGCTCCATAAAAAAATATATAGACAGAACTATTTGATCTATCCATTGTAAATTAATGCCAATAGACACTATCAAGACGACTGTGTGATAAAAAAAAATGGGCAACATTGGATTATTTTAGTAAATTTTAATATCCTTTATGTGCCAACTGCCTAATGGTTTACCATTTAACCCTACAAGCTCATAAACTAAGGGCGAGAGCACTTTACCTACAATGCACTGCTGATATTTAGGAGCCAACTTAGATGCCTTATACTTGTCCGCGTCACTTTGGATGTAAGTTTTACGCCAAACCAGCTGACCTTCGCGTAAAGTGACGTGGCGCCTACGCAAGTTGTAGTATTTCGCGTTAGTGGCATGAGCCTTTACTATATTAGAACGCACCTTTTCAAAAATATCCTTAAGGACTCCTAATTCACCTGCGTACTCTTCACGAGGCATAGCTACTTCATAATCGCAGTCGTCTGTGTCTTTATAAAACGTGCCATTTATAATGGGTTCACGGGCATGGACTAAAAAAAATGGAGTAAATCCTGTAGTTTCATTCACTGCACTATTTAAAGCAAACTGAATTTTGGTCAAATTTAGATCCCATGTCCTATGGTCTTCTTTTACATAAGCCGACACAGCTGTCATTACCGTTTTATTGTACCTTTCTACCATGTTAACTTGTGGAGCGTACCTAGGCCCATAATGCACTCGAGGTATGTTGTACTTCTTTAGTAGGCTACGAAATTCTGATCCCGTGAATTGAACCCCATTATCGGTAATTACGGTTTCAGGAATCCCGTGAGCGAGAAGAACATAATTCTCAAAGTTTTTTGCTACTAAAGCACTAGTCGCACGGCGTAGTGGAAACAATAACGTATATTTTGAAAAACAACAAGCTACTACCAGTAAATGAACGAATCCCGAGCGTGATTTTGGTAGAGGACCAACTAAATCTATAGATACAGCTTGAAATGGTCTATAACATTGCTTTGGCTGACCCATGAGACCTGGTGTTGGGGTAGTCTTATGTTTGTAAGCCGAACACTCACTACAACCCTTAATGAACTCAACTACGTCACGGTACATTCCTGGCCAAAAATACCTCAAACTTAACCTTCGGTGTGTCTTAAAAACCCCTTGGTGACCTGAAGTAGGAGGTACATGGTTTTCTGTCATGACCTGCGAACGCAGTGATTTGGGAACTACCTCCTTCCAGTCAAATTCTTGCGTCAGCGCATATTTGCCCTTACTGTACCTATACAGAACACCCCTGTCTATGCGATAGTTAGGGTAATTTTTCCCGCAAGTCGAACAACCGGTCATAATCTTATCATACCATTCATCACCAGTCGGTATGGGCGTAATGGTAGTATTTATAGCCTCAACCTTGATTAACCTTGATAAAGCGTCCGGTACGACATTGTCCTTACCCTTCCTATGCTCGATGGTATAATTATACTGGGATAACCGACAACCCCAGCGAGCTAAGCGACCAGTTGGGTTCTCCAAATTTTTAAACCATCTAAGTGAAGCATGGTCTGTGATAACTGTAAAATGCCTACTACCCAAATATGGTTCAAATTTTTCTACTGCATAAATTACAGCTAATGCTTCACGTTCCGTTGCACTATAATTACGCTCGGTTTTACTGAGGGATCTACTAATATAGGCAATAGGATGGTCATGCCCGTCTATATTCTGGGTTAACATACCACCTATGCCAAAACCAGATGCATCGCAGTGAACTGAAAACGGTTTTTCAAAGTCAGGGCAGGCTAAAACTGGAGCTGATACTAATATATTTTTTAAAGTATTAAATGCTTCGTCTGCTTCTGGGTTCCATTTAAATTTTATTTTGGTACTGGTAAGTGCATTCAAGGGCGCTGCGATAGAAGCAAAATTTCTAATAAATCTGCGGTACCAAGAACAAGTTCCTAAGAACATTTTTACCTCTTTCGAAGTCCCTGGTACTGGAAAGTCTAAAATAGCGCGCACCTTATCTGGATCAGTCCTCAATCCACACTCATCTACCACATAGCCCAAGTATTTTAAGGATTTCCTAAAGAATTTACTTTTTGCAAAATTTATCGTTAAATTGGCACTCTTAATTCGTTCTTGAAGCCTTTTTAACAGAAGAATATGAGTATCTAAGTCCTCTGATACTATGCAAATGTCATCAACGTAACAGAATATTAACCCTTTGGTAATATCGCTACAAAACGGATGACCAAACAACCTATCCATTAATCTTTGCTGTCGAGCAGGAGCTCCGCAAAGTCCAAAGGGCATAACTTTAAATTTAAAAAGTCCTCTACCAGGAACAGTGAAGCTGGTTTTCTCCTGTGAGGCTGCATCCAGCGGTATTTGCCAAAAACTAGATTTAAAATCTACAGAACTAATATATTTAGCGTTTTTGAGACTATCCAAGATTTGTGGTATATAAGGTATTGCATAAGCGTCCCCTTTTGTAACCGCATTTAACTTTCTACAGTCAAGACAGAACCGCAATGTACCATCTGACTTTGGAACCATAAGGACTGGATTATTCCATGGACTCTCACTAGGTACTACCACATCGAGCTTCAACATGTAGTCCAATTCCTTATGTAGTTCCTTTTGCTTTTCCGGTGACATTGGATAAGGTCTGCACTTAATGGGTAACGCATCATCTGTGTCTATTACATGTTTAACTAAATGTGTTCTACCCAAACCTTCAGTCTCAAAAGAGATATCATAAAATTGTTGAACTATTAATTCTGCGATTGTTTTCTGTTCTGGACTCAAATTATCAAATGACTCTATTGAATTTGCAAATGTTTTACTTGGATTACTATTGAACTGTATAAATTGTTTTGGTGTCTCAATATAACTAATATGTTTAAACATTTGAGGCATCAAACTGAAAGCTATCCAAAAATCCACACCGAATATAACATTGGATGTGATAGTAGGTATCACATAAAAATTAATAATCCTAGTTATACCATTAAAAGTAATTGGTAACCTTAAAATACCTATAGGACTACTTTCGGAACCATTTGCTACCAGTACCTTTTCCTTAAACTCACTTGAGGTGTCTAAAGAATAGCCCAAGTTAATAAACTTTTCATGAGCTCCATTACCTATAATTGAAATGTCTGCCCCTGAATCTAATAAACCGTATAATGCTACATCATATAAATTTACACTTAAATATGGCCGAATATCTTTTCCCCTGTCTGGCTTAAACAGTGCTGTCACTGATTTGTTATATTTGTAAAAATTAGAAACACATTCTAACCAAGATTTCCATTCACCTGGATCGACCGTTCCTGGTGGTTGGTGACAGACCGTTGGAACTAGTTTTTTGGAACATTTGGTACACTCTTGCAATCTGGACATGATTTATTAGTGAACCCTAACTTTCCACACTTGAAGCATTTTATTGCCTTTGGTTCGCTTCTACAACTTGGACAAGTCCTTTTAGTAAAGCCTAACTTTCCACATTTAAAACATTTAATCTCCTTCCCTGAGGATTGTGGATTTGGTTTGTCCTTTGGTTGTGGTTTCCTATAATCGTTTTTATTGACACGGTGATCTAAACTGGCTATTTTTGGTTTGTGTTCCGTGGTTTCCGATTTTGACTGGGATTTAGCAAAATTATTTGATTTAATATCTTCCGCCTCTAGTAGACGACAAATATCTTTTAGTTCCGCTACTGAGTCCGGCTTTACCAATACTAAACCTCTTGATATCGAAGGCTTGACGTTCCTTTTCAGGATTTTAATCTTTTCCTTTTCGGTTAGAGGTGTTTTTAAACGCGAAAATAATCCATTCATGACGGCAAAATACATGTGGATTGGTTCATCCGTACCCTGAATCCGTTTCTTGGCCTCTTCTAACAAATTATCCTCATAGTCAATGGCATGAAATTCGCTAAGGAGCAGATCTGCTAACTCCTTCCAAGTATTTGCCTGACATTTCGCACTCCTATACCAAATCAAAGCATCACCCTTAAAGAAAGCAAAAGCCGAATCGAACAACACAGAATCCCCTACTTTAAATGCGTTAGCACGCTCTGCGATTGAATCTAAAAACAAAAATGGGCATGACTTGCCATCAAAAGTGACATTCCATTTACAAATATTCTTACTAACAGCATACTGAGTATTATTATCTTCAACCTCAGGCTGTGACTTTTCAGTGTCTGACCGACCAAATAATTTGTCGAGTGTAGTCCCATAACCCTTCATGATGTTCCGAAGTTTCTCCTGTAAGACACATTCCCTCGCTTCAGTACAAAGAAGCCTTTGCAAGCGATGGTATAAATGGCAATACAAAGCCCTAGCACGAGCAAGACTATGGCTATCCCGAGTTTTCTCAGCATTTTCCACCTTGGTCTGCAACTCCTTAAGCTTATCCTGGATTGCAACTAATTCCTTTCCGGCGTCCAGCTCTTCATCCACAAATTCGGAGGGGCTGAAACCTAAGCTGAGTGTTTTGAGTTGTTTCCGAAGCTTCATTACTGTATCCGCTGGAGTTTCCGCACGAATTGCAACCTCATACACCAATTCGTCCCGTAGAAGGGAATGAAAATATACTTTTTCTAAATCCATTTTAATAATGTTCTAACTTCTAGAGAAATAAAGAATTTACTATTACTTCATGTGAGGCAATGTTTTCCTTCACTAAATGTCACTATTCTGATTCACGTTTCCGAACGTACCAAGACTTAACCTCAAACGTCACCGTGACAAAGTCAATGTGAATTAAAAGTTATTTCACAATGAATGAAAACAAATGTTGTTGTAGTATTCCAGTGACTGTAACACAACTCTAATAGTTATTTGGGAATCCTGATTTGATCTATTAAGACTATCTTTTAGGTAACCAACCAGTTGTCATAAATCTTTTATGCTTTCCAATAAAGTCACTAGTTACTATTTACTCATAAACTAAGTTATAGTTCCCTATAATGCACAACCAAAAAAAAAAATGATAGTTATTGATAATGTTATTGTGTCCTTGAATAACCTCACAAACCAATATGAGCTACAAAGTTGTATTTTCAAATGTGAATTTCAAACAAATAAGTTTTGCAATGTTTTACAAACAAGAATTAACTTATTATAAACAGTTCTTTTACCAAAAGTCCAATTATACTTATCATTAAACCAAGAGTGTATTCTAATAATTCACAAACTTCTATACTAGTTCAAAAGATGACTTAGTCATTAACCTTTATAACAACATTTGCAACATAGGTAATTAAATATTAAAATTTACCACAAACAACTTGTCCAGCCTCTGTGCTGATCAAATAAACAAAATAGGTTAATGACATAAATACACAACTACACCTTAACGGTTCAAACAATAGAAAATGTGTTCTGATTGTGGTGCGTTGACCACTTAAAACTTAAAACTTAAAAACTAGCCTTAAACTAATACGACATTCCGTCAACTGAACGTATTGAGTAAGTGAGTGATACCGTTATTAATTGTTCACCTTATATAATCATATAATTATATACCAATTGGGCGCCAACTGTCACCCGGCTTCCTGCCGTGCTAAAGTAAATTTATTAGGTATATATAAATAGGGAAAGAACCAATTAAACCATTACCTTTCTTACAAAGTTTATTGTAATTATATAACACAGGTTTACAAAAATTGTGGCAAGCCACTAAAACAATAGAACTTTCCCAACCTTTAACCTGGTAAGGTATTAGCCTCTAACACACCCCGTCTCCGTAACAAGGTGTGTTAGGAGAAATACAAGCATGAGATTAATATCAACAAGCTCAAGGTCGCTTGTGAGGATCCGTGAGATGAACGCTTAACAACTTCTAGCTCAATCGAATAATAAGTGACCTTAAATATGGTTGTGCTCATAAGAGAAATTATAACATTAGGGGCAAAGCACCCTGAGACACAACCCAACACATGAAATTTAGAACAACTGGTTTATAACCTAGTTTGCTACACATAGGCCTAAATCACTTGGAAATGGTCACCTGGGTATCACTCACTCAAAGGGTCTACTACAAACTTGCAGGTGTTAACTGTCCCTCTGTTCACGACGGACTCTCAGCTGACGTCAGTTGACGGAATCAAGTCCCTTGGCATGGAACCACAGAGAAAACTCTGGGTTCCCACGTACACGCGGCCTACGGGATCCGTAATGAAAACGATGACGCTAATCGTTACCTGGAGCGGCGACACTTTCCTGGACGAGCTACCGGATGGTAAGGCCTTCCAATATACGGGGATGGCCACACTGCCAGCACTCGTAGGATCTAACCTCAAAACTGCCAAAGCCCGGGTCAACCCAGCACACTGCCCGCCACTAGTCGGGACTAACTGCTATTTCACCAGACCACAGGACGGCACCAGGGCGTCACGTCTTTCACGTTCGCATCAGTTCAGGCTAGCATAAAAAGCCAGACAGGTTCGGCTACTGAAACAACATCTCTGATATATTTCCAATAAGATTATTGGCCGAACACAGTCTAATCATCACAGAACTGGTGCCTCTCGAATAACATACCTGTTAAAACTCCATCATTGCGTAGCGTCACCAGGATCGGGAAGGAACACCCTTCTCGTCACACACGCAGGACCAAAGACCTGACTCCTCCTTATCGACCTTCGAGAAAGTTCTAACCACAGACTAAAAACCGAATTCTTTGACAGTGACAATCCACTTCCGAAATTCTATCATAAGAATTAAATTTAATTTATTGGACATTGCATGACTATAAAATTTGGGTGATTACATCTGAATGTTAATTAATTTTAATTCCTTAATTAACATCTAATTAATTATCGAAACCCAAAAACAACGCTCTGTCTCCAGTATTGAGAAACTCTGGAGCTACCTAGCTACACCGCTAGATGTCGCCTAAGATGTCAATTTGCAACGTCACACGACGGCACGGTAAGAAGCGAGTATTAAGATTAGTGGGAGGATGGACAAATGCTACGCACATAACATCATACTGCGAACATCTGGATTTCCAGGAGTTGCGGAGATCACATGCCAGCCTTTCCCCGTTAAACCAGAACATCATATGCACGAAGATCCGCGCAACATGCGCTCGCAGAACCTAGAACCTGCTGCTATCAAAGCTATCCCTGGAAAAAGTTAAGATTACGAAGAGGAAGGGCCTCCGATAAGTTACTACGCGTATTTCGCATGCGCCGTACTGATGCGCGGGAGCGTCAAATTACATTCACAGTGCGGCGAGACTACGTGACTGAAACGCCTTCAAGGTGTTACTTATTGAATGACGAAACTCCACAGATAATTCATAGAAATCGAATCCTTATTTTGTTCAAAATAAATTCCATATTCCATTGCTGCACGCTTCGTAAGGGTTGCCCGGCGTGCGAAGAACGCGTGGCTTACCGGATGCCCTGAAGAGGTTTATTTGCGACATTTATATACAAATCCGAATGTTTCTAGGTACCGACGTAAAAGTATACACTGTGGGTCCCGACTACGCGCATGCAGAGGCCCGCAAATCTCCGGCTTTAGACGGCAAAGTTGAGAGGGACTCGGAAGGCAAAGAGATCAGATATCCTGTCATATTGTCCAATCAGGAGAAGCTTATATCCAGGAAAGTTTGTCTCGCCTTCAAACAAACTGTTTGCGGGTTTGATTTACTTAGGTAAGTAGCTTAGATAGCTCAAATCTATATCATATGATTAAAAGAAAACATTCTCGATTATTTGCAGTTAAAATAAATATCTTGAAGGTGTGTCAGTAAATAGGCTGCCGTATCTAAATAATTAATCGTCTCGATGCGGGATCGATACGGCCAGCCATAAAGGTTGCGGAGTGACGTCATTTAGGTCGAGAATTCATTAATTAACCTTGTAACCAAATCGTTATGGCTGTTTGAAGCGCCATCGGTACTGAATAATAAACTAACTTAAGGCCCTACCCTACCTCAAATTGCTTTGCATGATCCTCCGTTATGGCGAAAATACTGTAGCATTAATTTTGACATAAATATATGTTAAAGTTGAGGATTGATGCTAGGTCTTATGTTTTGCGAAAAGACGATTACATAAAATTTTCTCGATAAAAAAAAACCAAAACCTCTAAACCGAATTATAAATCGCTGGTATTCAAAAAAATACTTCAAATTAGATCATGAAGCTTTGCATATTAACTGAACTAACTATAAAGCAGGTCATATGTTTTTTTTTAATTACCATTTTTTTCACCGTAAAAAGCAATTAAGTACCTAAACTATTCGAGGCTTGAGTAGTATGGTGCCAGCGAGATAAAATCTGAGGTAGGGTTCGGCCTTAAGTAGTAATAATAAAGTAAGGACTTTTTATTCGTGAAAAACCCGTGAGACATAAATAACACACAAGTACTTTCCCTTTTTTAATACCACAACGTTTCGGAAAGACGTTCATTGTGCGTACGGGGCGTACCGATAAGGCGTGCAACTTCCTTCGGAGTTTGTGTTTCTTGATAGCTATAATTTGGGTTTAAACTTGAAGTCTCGAGTGAATAAGTTACTTCTAGGCAAGCGTGCACCATCATCAACCGCATCATTGCTTGCCATCAGGTGAAATAGTGGTCAAACTCTGCGTTTGACTCTGCGTCCAGCGCTCGGTGTGGTAACACGTCGCGTTCTGGTTTGCAATTGGTCAATCGTCATCCTGAAGATGCCTCGTTGAGAGGTGAAACACGTGTCGATTTCTTACAGGGTTTTTATGACTCTTGAAGAATAGTCAAGCGGAATAGGTTACTAAATATATCAGCGTCTATTGTATTTTAGTGGTCAAACAAAAACCTATCTATAAAAAAATCCTTTTTCGCCCAATATTTAGTGTAGAACTCATTTATTGCGCGATCCTCCTCCATATATTTTTTCCCATTTCTTATTTTATGTATTTTCTTTCTGAGTTTACCTTGGACATTATTGATATTAGTGAAGGAAAAACATCGTAAGGAAACCTGAACTTACAGTTATATAATTATACTAGCTGATGCCATACGGCTTCACCCGCATGGATGTCGGTTATTTATTATACAGGATGTAAGGGTAAACACTCTTGTCATTCAAACCATGGGTAGTTGACTTAAATATAAATATAAATGACCGAACACAACAAAAAAAAAACGTTATGTTCATTAAAAGATTTTAAAAAGTTTCTATCAGACACCGTGCTTGCTAGCGAAACAGCTGACTGACTAAGGGAGGGATCGCGCTCGCTGCCGGTCAGGTCACATCCCGTACGCCCCGCCCGTGTTGAGATGCAAGTTCGTTGCCCTAGCGCATAGGGCAACGAACTTGCGTCTCTTGTGGTAAAATTTAGATCTAAAAAAATTAAAAAAAATGTTGTAATTTTCCATTGATTTTACGTTCTATAAATGAAACCAAACCACTGGTTGCAAGGATAACGGTGTTTACCCTAACACCCTGTATACTATACCTTCCTCGAGAACCACTCTATCCATTGGTGAAAACAGCATGAGAGAATCGGTGCAGTAGTTTTTGTGTTTATCGCGAACAGGACGACAGACAGACGCGGCGGAGGACTTTTATAATATGTAAGCAAGTGTCTTGAGCAATCAAGTGTGGAGATCAATGCTCGTGCCTTCTCTATGTGAGACAAATAGGCTGGTGGCCTATGCCCTGCAGTGGGGCATAGGCTGGTATTATATTCCTTCATTCACTAAAACAAAAGCTATTTTCTCCCCATACTGAATGAAGTTAAAACTTTCAGAGCGAACGGGAAATCCTTTGTCTGTGACGTCAACGGCTTTTCATTCGTGAAGAACTCAAACAAATACTACGATGACTGCGCGAAGATCTTGGGAAATATGATCTTGAGGGAGCTAGCGCCCACGCTGCACATACCGTGGTCGGTACCCTTCCAACTGGACGATCCGCCTATAGTGCCTACGACCTTCGGCAAGATGATGGAACTGCGGTGTGTTGTGGCCGTCATCAGGCATGGGGACCGCACTCCTAAACAGAAGATGAAGGTTGAGGTCCGGCACCAGAGGTATGTTATACTTTCTAAGTTTTGTAAGTGATTTTATTTTTTTAAAGAATATTCGGGTTTATTTATGGGATCTTTTAGGGTATTTCTGGACTTGTTTCAATTTATTTTCTGTTTTATACATTTACATTTTTAAATATTTTTATAAAATTAAAATTAATGCCTCAGGCATTAAGTCCGCTTTTGTACAGTAGTTTTTTTACTTGTGCATAAAGTTTTAATAAATAAATAAAATCATCGTGATTATTATTATTATAGATATTATAGCAAAACAAAAATATCTTCCATTTATAGTGGCAAATAAAACAAACCCAATTCTTTCCAGATTCTTCGAAATATTCGAGAAATACGACGGCTTCAAACGCGGTCACGTGAAGCTAAAGAAGCCGAAACAACTGCAAGAGATCCTGGACATAGCGCGCGCGCTGCTGTCCGACATACAGACAAGACACGCCGACCCTGAGATTGAGGAGAAGCAGGGCAAACTTGAACAACTCAAGAGTGTTCTAGAAATGTAAGTTTTTTACAGCGCAATATGGAAAGCAATCAATCGACTGCGGACCCAAGTAGACCGCTGTAAGCACAATCTAGCAAAATGGGGGATAATAGAACAGATACCAAACCACGTCCCATATGCTGGAGTGTCCAATGTGTCCACACACTTGCACTTCTGAGAACCTAAAAATTTTCACTATGGCTACCTACTGGGCCCAACTCGTTTAACATAATACGTTTATTTATTTATTAAAACTTTATGCACAAGTAAAAAATACTGTACAAAGGTGGACTTAATGCCTGAGGCATTTTCTACCAGTCAACCTTAGGGTGATACATGTTTTACCATCGACTCGAAAAGAAGAAGAAGCACACTAAATGCCATTTCTATGGTTCTCAACACCGATATGGGAGAAAACTCATCAGACTTGCTAGTCCAAAGGTAGTTATTAGCAGCATCACGATCACGGACTAGATTGCTGTAGTGCGTTTCAATGATCAATTCACTCGCCAAGGAATGATCCTTGGCGAGTGCGTGTTCTTCACGTGCGTTCCTCTTCGGGAGAAGCGATCTTCTATTTTGATAAGTTACTGTGAATTTTTAGATCTATACGAAAAACATTTTTGTGGCGTTGTAAAGACTATATCCATTCAGCAACGCTGTCACAAACGACGAGCAAACTTTTAATTCTAAACTGTAATTGAATCATCCCATTACTTTATCACCGAATGTATGTCGTATCCGCCCCCAGGTACGGCCACTTCTCGGGCATCAACCGCAAGGTGCAGATGAAGTACCAGCCCCGCGGGCGCCCGCGCGGCTCCAGTTCGGACGACGGTAACGCGCCGACGCACCACGGTCCGCTTCACGCACTTTACACCGCTTTACTGTAACATGCATTGGGATCACTTTCAGTCTAAAATCTTTAAATCTATCTACTCTAATTATTTACAGTCACACACAACATCTGTCCATAAATAGATTTTAGTTTCTTTAACATAAGCTCAAGCTTGTAAGGGTTGGGTTTAGAAACGTGCCGCCTCGCTAGAAAGAATGTGAGACTATTTGGGGGTTCTAGAGGGTCTTTTGAACCTTCCATATATTTTGTTTTTAATAAACGTTATTATTATTTAGGTGTTGACTCCACCCCTACATGCGACATAAAAATAACTGGCGAAATATGGGTGTACTATACGTACCTCTGCCTAACCCTTCGAGAAATGCAGGCGTGATGTTATATTACTAAAATACTAATCTGCCAAAATACGGCTTTATATTGGCATTTTCAATATCAACATAGCGAAGTGCAATCAATCAACTCAGCCTTTCCAAGAGCACTGCTGGACATACACTGCTGGCTCTCCTAAATCTCGCTACAACCGCCCGATTTTCAGCCTTATGCATCAAATCAAATCAAATATATTTATTTGCCAGAATATGGTACAATAGATATTACAGTAATTTTGGTTTCTTTCAGCATACCCTGCTATAATGACGTCAGTGACACAGTCATTATGATTACCCAATGTGCTTATGCTGTGTGTAAAATACAGATGTGACGTGACAACGTTAATTTATTTTTTGGTTTTCTTACAATTTTTAGATCACAATGCATAGTACAGAATTATTTTTAAGTTACCAGCTTAAGTACCAATAACACCGCCTGTAAAAGGTTTGATTTGAAGTGCTGTCCCATTGTCGAGTTTTGCATTGAGCATTGCATATACTTAAGCTAGTTAAAACTATAAAAATGCGAAGCTAGAAGCTACTGCAGTATAGCTTAGCTATCTTTGTAGGTAAAAGATTTTTATGTAGAATTTGAGGTTGATTTACTACTGAGCTCTCAGAGTAAAAGTAGGTATAAGAGTAAACCCGCACTGCAAAATATCGCCGCACGATTTTTTCTGGCGTTTAGAATCAAAATATGTACAGTCGAACAAGTTGTTTGGTATACAGGCAAAATATATTCACTTTCCGCTACACTGCCTAAATTCGTATTCATTGTGTGTGTAATTTAACTTTTTGAACATAAGGCTTAGGAGAGTGACGTAATAGTATTGTTGACTACTGAAAACACTCACAAAATTGTGTAAAGTAGTAGCAAGTTATCTGCCTGTATAGCATATTGCTTGTTCGACTGTACAAATACGTATGCTGTAAATAGATTTTGTTAATAAAATATGCGTAGTTTTTTTTGGCAGCTCGGGTTAGCTCTGGGTTACAGTTTAGGCAGAAGTACTGTAAAAGTTGTAAAGTAGAATATTAATAACGCTACACCAACGAGTCATTTAAATTAATGTAGGTAAGAAAACAAGCATTTTAATCCAACTACATTTTCGTCGGTTTACAGACGAAACACTTTTTATAGATTTGACACACTCGTGTTTGACCGCACCAACTGGTAAGTGATGTACACTGTACACTACGTATTACCGTTTGCTGATTATGTTTGTTTGTAGTCACTGTACATAATGCCGTCATTCAGTTCTCACACGGTTTTGATTTAAAGCTGGCACTGTACTTGGCATATTTGTGAAAATGTTTGCGTTATTTCGCTAATACAAAATAAACTTTACCTGTATGGAAATATGGTTCATTTTGTGTTAGTTAACTAACGCTAATATTTTGATGGTTAAGCCAGTGTCAGCTCAGTAATAAATAAGCTATAATTTTTGCAATAATACACGTGTGACCGTAACCTTGTTGATAACTATGATAATAAGATTTACCGAAACCTATTGGCTTGGTTGTGTTTGCTCAAACCTCTGTATGCGAGGCAGTTAGCATGGCTTTGGAGTGCATACTCATAAACAAGACACAAATATTTGGTTTGAAGTTGCAGAAGTAATTCAGTATGCTTTGAGTAGATTTAGTAGGAGTGTGATATTTGTAAAGTATTTAATAATTATTGTATAATCATGAATGTATCAAGAAAATTGTGAATTGAAGATATCAGCTAAGTTCACGGGATAGGTTCAGGAGATAGTCGCGGCATTTGGAGGATTATTGTAACAAGCAGGACTCATCTCCAGTGTAATACCGCTCACCCATGTTGATAATAAATTCTCAAGATCATACATAATACATAAACTCACGCCTTGTTCCCATGGGGGTAGACAGAAACTAGATTCTATTGCATTTGCATTGCGGCTTTGTCCGCGTGGATGTGGGTTATTATATGCTAAAACCTTCCTCGAGAACCACTCTATCCATTGGTGAAAACAGCATGAAAATCGGTGCAGTAGTTTTTGAGTTTATCGCGAACAGACAGACAGACGCGAGAGCTGACAAACTCACTTTTGCATTTATAATATTAGTTAGGACTAGCTGTGCCCCGCGGTTTCACCCGCGTAAGTCTCGATCCCGTGGGAATATCGGGATAAAAAGTATCCTATGTGTTAATCCAGGTTACAAACTATCTGTTTGCCAAATTACATCCAAATCCATTCAGCCGTTTTTGCGTGATTGAGTAACAAACATCCAAACACACAAACTTTCAAATTTATAATATTAGTAGGATAGTAGGATTCTGTTGAAAACTAGGATATTTTAGCCTGCTGGCGGAAAAAAATAGATTATTTAATTTGTAAATTGTACTCACTAACATACCATACTCGTGCAGTAGGAGGCGGTGGCGAGCCTTCCTTGGTGCTCATCCTCAAGTGGGGCGGCGAGCTGACGCCGGCCGGCCGCATACAGGCCGAGGAGCTCGGCCGCATGTTCCGCTGCATGTACCCCGGCGGGCAGGGCCGCCACATACCCGGTATGTAGCGCGAGCATCGTCGTCTTAAGTGGTTCTTATAAGAGCGATCTTAAAGTGTTCATTGGCTCCATGGTCTATTGGTCTCAAGCGCTACTGCTGCGGATGGTCCTGGGTTCGATTTCCAGGTCGGGCTTAGTGCTATTGAATGTTTCCATCAGGAATTTCTCAGGAATTGAATTTGTGCCCGGTTGGTGGCAATAGACTTGCCCCCTGTTATATGGGACTTAAACATCTCTGGCTATATGTGGGTGTAGTAAGGTAACTTATTTTATGATAGAAAAAAAATCAGTCCAACAGTAGGTACAACAGCAGATTTTTTTTTTGCGATTTCAGTTTTGGTTCCATCGTAAAAGTTATTCAGTTCGATGGTCTAAAGCACCTCTTAAAGTTTGTAAAGATATTTTTTAACACCTTATGTATTTAAAAAACATTCATAACGCCCTTAAAATTCCAGGCGAGGGAGGTACCCAGGGCCTCGGCCTCCTCCGCCTCCACTCCACGTTCCGCCACGACCTGAAGATCTACGCCTCAGACGAAGGTCGCGTGCAGATGACCGCGGCTGCCTTCGCAAAGGGACTACTGGCTTTGGAGGGAGAACTGACCCCTATACTTGTGCAGATGGTGAAGTCTGCCAACACGAATGGACTGCTGGATAATGATTGTGATTCGTCTAAGGTTCAGAATATGTGAGTAATTAAAATTAAAAATTGATCACACGAAAAGTAAATTGATGACTATGGTCACCTCAAGCAAGTGTCACCAGGCTAAGTAATGAATAAGTCTAAATTCCTTCACTTTACCTGCATCTTAGTCTCTGCAGTAAGCTTTTAGATTGTGGATTATTTACCGCATCAGTTGACCAAAGAAATCCCTTTGTTGGAAGATGCGCCCAGTTATGGACTATAGTTCGACCGAAACCGCTGTACCGCGCCCTAAGAATGTGTTCGGCGGAACGGGAGGCAATGCAGGCCCCTCATTCGTCAACGCTCACGCCGTCCCGCCGCTCATTCTTCAACGCTCACGCCGTCTCGCCGCTCATTCGTCAACGCTCACGCCTTCTCGCCGCTCATTCGTCAACGCTCACGCCGTCCCGCCGCTTATTCGTTAACGCTGCCCATCGCTTCGCCACGAATTTCTAAGCCAAACAGCAAACAACGGTCTCGGTCAAACTATGCTTCAAACTATTTTTCATTGCTTGTGAATTTTCACAACATGCGACTCCAAGGCAAACATACATCATCTTCGACCATGCTTCAAATAAATCTACTTCTTCTGACCTTTTCAAATAATAATTACGTTCTGTTCTCTTCACCCCAGGGCCAAGGCTCGTCTCCACGAGGCGATGCAGGTAGACCGCGACTTCACCGACGAAGACCGCGCGCGCATCAACCCGTGCGACTCCGTGAGCATCAACACGGCCATGGACTTCGTGAAGAACCCCGTGCGGTGCTGTGCGCACGTGCACACGCTCATACAGCACCTCATGCACATTGTGGTTATTAAGAAAGATGATCCGAAGACTAAAGGTGAGTTTTTTTTAATATTTGTATAACCTTTTTGAGACACATTCACGTTTAGCCCGAAATTAAAAGACACAGATCGGGAATCTTGGCCTTTGATTGGTTACGGACACTGAATCAAATAATAATTCATTCTAAATTCTGATTTTTAATTTGACTAGACTAAAATGACATTTGGTGTCGACATAAAAATAACCTAGTAAATAATCTAGTTACTGACTCTCACCAAGGACCACTGAATCATTCTCTGTAGGAAAACCTTCACTATTATAGTGTTGTCTCTGTAATATTAATTATTTATCGTGTTATTTAAAAAAGAAGGTCGATGCGATCCGAGCGACCGTTTGTGGTCTGGACCTGTCGATTTTTCTACCAAATTAAAAATTAGAGTTTAGCATAATAGTCTCTCTCACTCAGTTCATGAGATGTGTCTGTGCTTTTTAAATAAATAATTAAATACTTTCACCAGACACGATACTCTACCACGGCGAGACATGGGAGCTAATGGGTCGCAGATGGGGTAAGATCGAGAAGGACTTCTGCACTAAAAACAAGTCGTACGACATATCCAAGATACCGGATATCTACGACTGCATCAAATACGATCTGCAACACAACCAACATACGCTGCAGTTTGATCTGGCAGAGGAACTGTATATTTACGCCAAGTATTTGGCTGATATTGTTATACCTCAGGTAAGTGATAATAGTACTTTAAATCTACACAACCTCAAATTGCTTAGCATGATCCTCCGTTAAGCCGAAACTACTGCAGTATTCATTTTTAAATAAATATATGTTAAAGTTGAGGATTGATGCTAGGTCCTATGTTTGACGAAAATCATCTCATCTGCCTAGCCTTTTCCCAACTATGTTGGGGTCGGCTTCCAGTCTAACCGGATGCAGCTGAATACCAGTATTTTACATGGAGCGACTGCCTATCTGACCTCCACAACCCAGTAACTGGGTAATACGATACCCCTTGGTTAGACTGGTTGTCAGACTTTCGTGCTTCTGACGACTCGTAACGACTGTCAAAGATCCACAAATGACAGCCGGGACCAACGGCTTAACGTGCTTTCCGAGGCACGGAGGAATCTCGATATGTGAAAATGGTCACCCATCCACGGACCAACCCCGGCAAGCGTAGCTTAACCTGATTGATCGACCCGAGCGGCTGTTATTACTTAGCCACGAGCTCCTCCTATGTTTGACGAAAACACGATCACAAAAAAAATTCTCTCCAAAGTTACCTCTAAACCGAACTATAAACTGAAACTTTGCATAATAACTGACCTAAATATGCAGGAGGTCTTATGTTTTTATTTTCACCGTAAAAAGCAATTACCTAAACTATTCGAGGCTTGCAGCCGCCAGCACCCCACTCCATCTCGCTCTCAGGCCGCGTGTAGTATGGTGCGAGCCAGATAAAAAGTGAATTTGAGCTGAGGAGCCCTTAAGAATCTAAAATTTTAGACCTAGGGATTGTTAGAATATAGGGGACACACCACTTCTGTTCTGGCCAGAATACCCAGAAACAGAAAAGTACAGCAGTAGGTGTCCCCTATAATCTTCCAAGAATATAATCTTTTAAGGATGATCAACTCCAAAAATATAGCATTGAATTTACAGCTGTTATTGAAAGCTGCTATTGGTTCAAATAATCTTCTTCTTGATCGGGCCTGCCATACTTCTGTAAACTCACTATTTAAGATCTTACACAAGTTGGAGTTTAGTAGTTTCGTCTTTGAAACTTTCTTTTCAAAACTTAAGTTTTTTTTGTGATACAGGAATACGGACTGACGATGCAGGAAAAACTAACTATAGGTCAAGGTATTTGTACGCCGCTGCTCAAGAAAATAAGAGCAGACCTTCAGAGGAATATTGAGGAGTCTGGAGAGGAGACTGTCAATAGGTTGAACCCCAGGTACGATATTTTTACCTCTATTCAATTGTCTAATTTGGATTAAAAAAAAACCAGTCAATGTCGACGGCATGTTCGCCGCAAAAACTGAGTTATTTGCTCCGCTACGGGTCGATTCGATTGCCACACGAAATAAATATTGGAATAGGTCTTTACATATGTGAGATTTATACATGTAAACGTGCCCAAACTATCTGAGATTTATATGCATAGGTTTATATGCTTGAATTTAGAATCTGAGATAATTAACATTCATTGCCACTCAACTACCTACTTTAATGTCATGTTGTCTAAGTTGATATCTAAGCGATAATGAAAGGTATTTTTTGTTGGAATGGAGTTTCAACTTTGTCAAGCGTGTTTTAGGTTTGTTTTCAATATATAATATCTGCGATTCTAAATTCAAGTTTAGGAGAACTTCTAAATTGGAGCAACGCAACGGGAGTTTTCACAGAACATCGAAGTCATGTTTTCTGTATGTATCCCAGGTACAGTCACGGCGTATCATCTCCGGGCCGTCACGTGCGCACGCGCCTGTACTTCACTAGCGAGAGCCACGTGCACTCTCTTCTCACTGTGCTTAGATTCGGCGGTCTACTAGATGTGAGTACTTTCGATTATACACAATCTCTAGCCTACCGATACTAACAAGTTGTTCTACAATTTAAATATTTCATGTCTCGGCTGTCTTATGTATCGCGATAGGGTTTTTGTATTGTTTATTTAGACCTATACTTACTCCTTTTAAAGGTGAACGCATACTTATGCAAGCCGAAAGAAACGAATTTTTGAATTCTTTATATGGAATTCTATGAAACTACCTGCCCGCATCGAATCGTCCGAAGAGCGTTCCTAGTGTTATCGTTGATTTCGATTTGTTCGACGCGTTCGACTCAAATAAGTGTGCGTTCACCTTAACGTGGAACTACTCCCAGCAATTTTTTGTCTTTAACAGTCATCTATGGTATTTGTACGTATAGGACAAAAGTTAATTCAATGTATTGCAGTACTGCAAAAAAAAATTTTTTTTTGACTGAAACTATAAAAACTGTCTATATTGATTTTAGACTCTGTATTATCAATAATAAGCACGAAATTGCCTTACATTTGAAATAACTGTGACAAAATCTGGAATGTTCAATTTGCAGGTATTAAAAGACGAGCAATGGCGTCGTGCGATGGAATACGTGTCAACTGTGTCGGAACTCAACTATATGTCGCAAATTGTCGTCATGCTCTACGAGGATCCTACCAAAGATCCGTACTCAGAGGAGAGGTGAGATGAGGCTTATGTTTGTAGAGATTCATCTAGTAAAACCTTATGATCCTTCAGGATTCTTTTGGATCAGAAGTTTACTCCCTTTCCTAGAGGGTAAGTAGTCCGACATAATAGAGCTCTTGTTTTCTGAAGAAATCACGCTCCGTAAATGAAAGTTGACTCGGAATCTCACAGGCGTTTTCTACGAAATAAAGGCTTAATAAGATTAATTATAAAATGCAATAACTAATATCGTGAGTATAGTTGCAATCGGATTTTGGTTTAAAGTTGTAAAAATCCGTAAAAACCGTTTTATTCAAATTTAAAACGGTTTTAAAACCACGTGTTTTGGTTTAAAACTGTTTATTTACAACTATAATCGTGACACGAATGCGACGATTGCGTATTCGCGCGATGATCTAATCCTAATAGGACGCGGCAGTCTCTACAAGCCTGAAGTTCAGTCACCTGCCTGACCAATAACTTGACACATTATGTTTGTATCAGGTTCCACGTGGAGCTCCACTTCAGCCCTGGCGTGAACTGCTGCGTGCAGAAGAACTTACCCCCCGGGCCTGGCTTCAGGCCGCACAGTCGGAACCACTCCACTACTAATAACTCGGTACGTTGTACTTGCTTGTCGAGGAAGCAAATCATACTTGTATGAAACTTGAGTAGATATGATAATAACTGATCGAAACGAACAAACATTACTTGTTGGAATTTATTTCTAATAATTGTCTACAGCAGAGTTCGTCCGATGAAGTGAAATGTATCGAAGAAGAAGGTGAAGACGACAATATGGCCAGTCAAGAAACGCTGCAACCGGTAAGAAGCGTTTGTAGAAATTACACTCCATTTGAAATAAGTTTAGACATGTGAGATAAACCTTTTTTACAGTCCGTTCAACCGATTTTGATTGTTCTATACCGTAGGCATGGATGGCATTAAAACCAAAAAGTGGTTACAATACCAACTCTTTACTGCAGCTGCCATTTTTCATGTTACCAATGCAATAGAAGTCAAAATCGTTTGAAGGGACTGTAAAAAACGTATATTCAAATGTCGAATCTTGTTTCAAATGCGAGTATAGTAACGGATAATGAAAGAATAATTATTTTAATTTTATTTAAATATCTATAATCATTTTCATGATATATTTCAGGATGCTGACGAACTGGATAACACATTCTCGCCAAAAAAATTGTCGAAGTCAAAAATAAGGCCTTCGGATCCTATACCTATTTGGTAAGTATTATTTGATTAAATCTTGATTCACATTGATAGTCCTCCTCCTTACTCAAGGTACTCTCACGAAAATCTATTTAAAGCTTTAGTTTTTTTTTTAATTTGTGCTTTCCCACATCATTTTTATGAGAGTCCTACTAAAGTGATATTCTCATTCAATCATATCATACTACCTTAGAATGCTACAAGAATCTTTTGGTGCCTGAATGATATTGTCAGGGGGTAAACATTTCCTGCCAGGGTTGCGGGTTATGATATTGTCAGGGGGTAAACATTTCCTGCCAGGGTTGCGGGTTGCGGGCGGTTAGTCAGTAAAAGTCTGACACGCCCTTCCGCTCCATCCAGAGTGGAAGAAGTCATTGGATGATTTCCTACAATCAAAAAAAAAAAAAAAAAGGCTGTAAACATTGTTGAAATTGTCACAGAAATCGACAGACAAAACAAGATGTTCTTTTTTTCCGTTCCGATTTTGGCCATGCACTAAAGAAAACTTGTAGCGTTGTTGGTCATAATTATTTCTATATTTTTATAAGTATTTTGAACTATTCTTGGAGATATAAATGTGCGTGTGATGTGTAGCGACAATTACAGCAGCCTGCACTACACCGTGAGCGGGCACGAGGCGTCCACGCTGGCCGCGCGCCTCAACGCCGAGCTGCGCGCGCGCAGCCACGCCGATACCGATACGGAAACGCATGCACAGGTTAGCTATCGCAGAATGGAGCCCTATAAACTTTCGTCCATGGAGAGATATAGAATTTTAATATAACTGCCCAATAAACTTGATGATCTAAAATCAGTACAATGAAGTTTTCATAATGTCCGTTGGTTACTTGACAGCCCGAAGTGCATATTTCTGTCACCAAACTGATCTAACTGACTGACTGAAGATCTCGCACTTTAACTGACCATTATGAAAGGGTCTATTATTTCATTAGGGAAACAAGCATTAGAATATTAAGCAAAAATAGAAATGTCTTAACATGTAACTTAACAAATATACTACCCAGTACCTTCCTTAGTCGGTCATTAAAAACATCTTCGAATCATTGTGCCCCATTCTCCACATACTCCAAGACTAATACTTATCATATACCTTTAAGGGCGACGAAAAAGAACCAAAAGATGTGGAAGAAGCGCCGCCTCGCGCTCGCTCCTACGACCAACACAAGCAGAGTCACGACAGTGGTAAGTATTGGGGCGTACCACGGCATGGCTGCACTAATACCGACCCACTAATTACAACAATCATATTCAAACTTGTTTATGGACTTCGAACTCGGAGCAAACGCATTATAGGATACGACAAAGTTCATGGCAGCTGCAGTCTTAAAATGTGGAAGCGAGATGACACGAGAAACAGTCACTACAGACCGTTTAGTATAACTTTTCTATTGCCGTCATGTTGGCATCATTGCTTGTCAAGCCATTTTGAACTCTATTAGTATTGAAACTAAGCTTGACAAGCAATGGTACCAACATAACGGCAAGGGTTTATAGTGAACGTTCACTACTCGCACGTTTTATGACCGCGATTGTCAACGAACCTTTGCTTTGCGTTTAGTAAACGTAAAACAAAAGAGTAGTATTTTGGTTTTGAATAAAGAATGCGTCAAGTTAGGAACGAGTTCCGGAAACAAGTGAACGTGTCTTTGCATCTGACGCTTGTCCAGAGTAGGCGTTCGTCGAACTACGTAGCGTCTACGCGGATTTATCGATCCAACGTAGAAGTTGACGTCAGGATGACGCCGCGTAGACGCGACGTAGAAATTTGACGACCGCCTACGCTGTACTTACGCTCGATCCGTAGACAAAATAAGAATATGGATGTTAGTCCCCCGAGTGCCGTGTACCCGTACACCTGACTACTATACATATGATGTACTGTGTATATTATGTTGTGACGTCGTGGATTAAAAGACATCCCCACCTTTCACCGTTGTAACCTATGGGTCAGGATCTACAAAGGTGAATAAACAAGCTATGACGCTTGTCGTGTACAAAGAAGTTGTGTTAGAAAGAGAGAAGATGGTCGACATTGTAAAATTATGTTATATTGAAGTCTTATTGGATCTACAATTTGGTCACTGAGAACTAAGCCAATGGGGTATTCAAACGAATATTTATCTCTAGAAATACTCTGATTTCTGAGCTACGATTGGTCGGTGACTTATGTTGGTACTATTATTAATTAATAGCACATTTGAATATTCGTGCAAATGAACTTTTATCGCTTGCGCTTGAGCACTCCATTTGCTTACTTTTCTGTGGTGACTACGAAAATCTAGTCCATTAGAATTTCCATTAACGTCCCTATAAGAAAATATTTATCGTTGGCTATGAAGTGTAATAATAATCGAATGGTTTTAAAACGGACATTTAGTGGGGACAGTGGGGTGTTCCATAAAGTATCGTTATTCTAATTTCTATTTATCTGAGCCTATGTAGTATGTCCGCTCTGATTTCTGAATAGACTATTATTGAAATAGATACAGATACTTGTATTTATTATTATGTAGATTTATTTTGAAGCCGTAGATAACTTTGCATATTATATTTGAGTTAGCTTCGTACACGGATTGCAGTGAAATAGTATATCTTAAGCCTTTAGTTTTGCGTTTTTTACTAGCAGGCACCAGGTACAAGTGGCACAAAGTTTTAAAACCTGAAAATGATCGAAACGCCTGATATTGACGCTTCCAAAGAAATTACGAAAACCCTGATTTAGTCTGCTAATGGTCACATTCCAAAATATACTGAACTAGCTGCGCCCCGCGGTTTCACCCGCGTAAGTCTCGATCCCGTAGGAATATCGGCATAAAAGTATCCTCTGTCCTATTTCGGTCCTATTTGGTCTATGTGCCAAATTTCATCTAAATCCGTTCAGCCGTTTTAGCGTGAAAACGTAACAAACAAACTCACTTTTGCATTTATAATATTACTAGTTAGGACTAGTTAGGATTGCACATTATTATCATTATGAATACAATTGGGGTCTTCAGTTTAATTGGAATATTTATCTTAACTTGAACCTTGATTATCAAATCTAAAAGTAACCATCGTCTCGGTTGCTTTTCCCAACTATATTGGGGTCGACTTCCAGTCCTACTGTCTACTTTATAATAAAGTGTCTGACCTGCTATCTGACCTCCAAGTCGGGCCATACAGATATTCTAAGGTTACACAAGTCAACATTTTTTTTGGTCTTCTAAAAGGGCGGCGTAATGTATTTAATTAATTCAACCCCTGCAAATGATTCCCATTTTGATTTCTTAAAAATAATATTATTATAAATTATATACGTATATCTTATAAATTATTTAAGGCTCACAAAAAGAAGCACATTTATTATATTAGAGTGTCCATACTCTAATATAATAAATGTGCTTCTTTTTGTGAGCCTTAAATAATTTTCATTTTGGTGTCCTAAAATACTAAATAGCCAAATAACTGCGGCCAACTTTGAGAAAAGGCCAGAAAGCTAATTAATGCTTCTTCAAAACAGATTATTAAAAAAAAAAAAATTCGTGATTAGTTCAATAATGTTTAAGAAGGTCAATGAAATATTTCCCTCCTAAAAAGTATGTAATATTTGACTGCAATCTGTGTCGTGAGTCTTGGCGGGTATGTGACATGTGTGTCGCGACAGAGTCGGAGGCGGCGCTGGCCGGCGCCGTGGGCGCGCGCTACCAGAGCCTGCAGTCCGTGCCGCAGACAGGTCAGTGCACACGCCAGGGGAGGGACTTACCATTCACATGTGGTGCTATGTGACAGGCTGTGCTATTGAGGGTAGAAGGCTGAGGAAATGTTGTACGGCTCAGTTCATATGGCAATTTGACACTATTTATACACTTAAATAAAAAAAATCATATGATTGAATTTTGGATATTATCCCAACAGATTTTTATTGTCAATGAATAATCAATAATCACATTGATCACTGACAGACAACGCACAGCCTAAACCGCTGGGACTAGGAGTATGAAATTCCGCACAAGAATTCCTTATAGCAAAAATGACCATTAAGGAAGGGGTTAAATATGCAAGTTTGATATTTTTCTCAATGGGATATATCTAATTCTAGTGACAACAAATTAGAACATCAATACATTGAACATTCTGCAATACAAAAAACTGAAAATTACACAATAGACCTATTTAAATCCTTGTTTCCAATATTGATGTTATTTCCACTTAAACAGAAATAAACTTTATGGAAGTATAAATAAAGTTGATTTTAGACTGGCTAGTACCATTGAAAAAGTCATTAAAAAAAATTAAGTTGTAGCGCAAACTGAACCTTATGTGTAGGCACTACAGTTGTTTTTCCTAAAACTCGTGTTTGTTTATATGTTTGGCAGGTAAATTGCGAACGCAGAATAGATAGCTCTTCAATGAGAGGTCGTCTACCATATACGGATAATACATATATGTAGATGTTTTCATGGCGGCTTCTGTGAAGTAATGAAACTTTACTAATGCTTGGGCTGCATGTCAACTCACATCGGGAACTGATATTGTAGGGATGTAATTTCTGCTGTAACTGCTACAAATATAAACATAATATAACGCCTGTATTCCCCGCAGGGTTAGGCAGAGGTGTACTTATAGTAGGTATAATCATTCGTAAAGTATCCAAAATTATGTAACGTATGTGACAATTGCCATAAACTGGCACCTAGACAACATTTTTTCAACTTTTTATCTGACATAGTACAAATGAGCTCTCTGTTTACGATGCTAATGCTATTTCAGTATGGTGTCTATTGGTGAATAAATTCCAAATGTCGGTGGTTTGGCCCCAACTCCTGAACATGTAATATGTGTGCGCGTCCTACTATCATCGGTATAGGTTCTCAATTAGTGTTTTATTATAGCTGTAGCAAATCTGTTTCGTCACAAAAGTGCTCATCTAGAACCTCTACAAAGTATAATTTGGGTGACAGGTCTTCACAGGTAAGCAAGCATGCTCGCATGTCCGACTAATAGATAAAATCTGTTAGTGCTGTAGTATAAAAGAAATAGATAATATTCTCATTAGTATATAATTATAATTCATCAGTAATGTGGTTCGTTTAGCATTAAAGTGTATAAGGTTGTATGGCACGCTCGTTTGTCGTGTCTGTGTGGTTTACTACTTGTTACTGAGTTGTAGAGCGCCGCGCGCCGCTCGCCGCAGTAGCTCACTCTGGCCGGCGATCTTGTGTGTGTTTGCGTTGCATCCTCGCTCCCCGCGTGTGTTGTTGTGCGCACGTTTGACTATTGTTTGGCACCTGCATGCTGTTGATGTTGATACTGATCTTAACTAACACGTTTTTACGATGTTCAATGTTATTATACAATGATTCAAATCAATGTTATGCAAACGTAACTTTCTGGTGTGCGTCTCCTCCCCCGATCATATCGGCATGTGAGCGCGGCAGGAGGCGCGCGACGTGGAGCGTTGCGTGTCCTGGCGCTGACAGACGATCGTCAAACTACTGCGCGGGTTGGGGTCCCTTCTGTGTAGTGTGATGGCGATCTCCGTATTGCAAATCTGTCGCTATTACGAGCACGCTTTGATCAGTATCTATATATTTATTTATTCTATCTTTATTAATAACTAATTTATTTTTCTCTCTGTCACCGCCCTGTCTACTAACGACGTTCGCCTTCCACATAATGTCACCCCCACTGTTCGTGTAACCCCCACTAACGCGCACCATCCGGGGCAGCCGCGCGGCCGCACCCTCCCATACTAACCGTGACGCCGTCCGGCTCCGTGTCGGGCCCGAGCCCGACCGACGAGCCCGTAACCCCCCTCATTAACATGGACGGCGTCGAGTCCTCAACTAACGAGCTCCCGCTATCCGCCATCACGTTCCGCGCGTCGTGGCCGCACTTGGCGGCCGGCCACGCGGCCGCCGGCCATAGCCAAGAGTGTAGCACCCCGCGGGACGCAGGGCGGCGCCAGCGGCACAGCATCGCCGGCCAGATGAGCTACCTCAAGATGCTGGGGCTGGGCGCGCGCGGCAAGCTTTCGGCCGCGGGCCTGTTCAGCACGGCCGTCATCTCCGGCTCCAGCTCCGCGCCCAACCTGCGCGTCATGATCCCCACGACGGCGTCCAGCAACGGTGAGTGACGTCACGCCCGTCCCCTCGCGCCCCCCTGCGCTCGCCTGACGCTAGTTCTGTCGCAGCGGCCGTGGAGGGCTTCGGCGGCGTGCCGGCCATCCGGCCACTGGAGACGCTGCACAACGCGCTGTCGCTGCGCCAGCTGGACGCCTTCCTGGAGCGCGTCACGGCGGCGCCCGTGCTGCTGGGCACGCCGCCCGCGCCAGCACCGCTCAAGCAGCCCTCGCCCACCAACAGTGAGTACTCTTCGTCGCCCACCAACAGTGAGTACACTCCGTCGCCGCCCACTGATCCGTGCACTAATTCCGCCCACCCCCAGGTGTAGGCTGGAGCGGCCCCTCGTCGTTGATGTCGTCGTCGGGCGAGCTGCCCAGCGGCCTGTCGTCCGCCGGGCCCTCGTCGCCCAACTCGAACTACGCCTCCAACTCTGAACATAAGACTACGTCCACCGAGAGGTATACAAACTCAAATTACTAAATACTTATAGAAAATGTTAACCAGCTTGAATGCGTTTTCCGAACATTAGAGTCGATGCCACTCTTCTGTACATTTTGTTTTGGTTTTTATTTGTCTAACGTGTTCTGGAAGATGTCTTCGATTTCTGTTGGTTACAGCGCTATCACTTGACTAGATCTGTATTATAAACACTTCATAACTGCTAATGTTGCTTGATGTTAGTTTTACTGTTCTGTTTTCTGTTTCTTGTTAAATGTCATCTAAAGGACTATCGTTAATCTCATTTGAGAGTGAGACTTATGAACTGAACCTTAACTGGACCTTTTACCATTCAGTCTGCAAGTAAACAAAATGTTTAAAACGTTTCGTCCACTTGCGGAGTCTATTCGGAATCATCTTGTTTTTACGCGGCGTCAGTTCACGGTAACTCATACCATACATCATATTGTTGGTGCTTATATCACTCATTGTCGGGAGTTGTTGAGAGCGAGGCGCAGCCGAACACAGGCTGGTAACTAAACATTATGGATTCCAGTAGCAATTGGAGTAAAAATGTGCCGAGCAAGCTCCCTCAGTGGGAGGGCGAGGCGGCGACGTTGTGCGCGTTGGACGCGACCCTGCACCCATTCATGCCGCACTCCAACGTAGCAGGTACCTCACGCTAACTCATATAGCTCAACTCAGAACAATGACCGCCCAAACGCGCGCTATTGTTACACATTATTCACTTTTAAAAAGATATTGAAAGTCATTTGTATAACGTGTAACAACCTCCCGCGCGGTTTTAGTTGTTGTTCAAATAAATTGTATAAAAAGTTGTAAAAGCGGAGCTGACCGGTGGATATATTGATACCCAAATATATTATAAACGTTGCACAATTTCGTCGCTTGTTAAAAAATACTCCATTAAATAAAGAGTAAAACTATTTTATTAATACCATCTGTTAATTTATGTTCCATTGTTGCATGATTATGAAATGCATGCGCTGCACTCTCTGCTGATCACTTCAACTTCAAAGCGAATCTTTTCTTGAGAATGATCAAATAGCTTAGAAACATTAAAAGCGAAAAAACAATGACTAACAATGAAAAGGAGTTTGCATGACAAATTAATATCTACTTATGTATTTATTTATTAATACAATATTCCTATATTTAAGTAAGTATGTATGTATATTTTTTCATGCAAACCATAATATTAACCACTCTGTCACATTGCAGTATCTACCGACAGCAATAAAAAAATATTTAAAAAAACAGTAACAACTTTCTCGAAAATAATAAAAGGGGTTTTACAAATCCATTTCGGTCATGCAATACATACATCTGTTAAATTCAGATTATAATAAAATCTTAGCCAAAAAAAGGTTTAATTTAAGACTAAAGTTTGATAGTAGAAAATAAATTCAGTTGTAAAAATATAATTATGTAAGTATAGAGAGGTGTCGCTACATTGATCAAGCTTGATAAAATTTTAACTTTACTCCGATATAACAGACAGCGGTAAAAAGGGCAGTACTAGGCTTAGTACTGCGCTTTTTCCCGCTGTCGTGTTAGGTCAGAGAATTCTCCAATCAGACCACAGATTTAGACACCAATGAAAAAAGAAAGTAACTTTCACACTGGCCACATGTAAATACGTATAAAGTCTCAAAATGGGGAAGTTACCAGTTGAAATAAATAAGGCTGTATATCAGTATTGAAGCCTTGTGTTCTGAGCTCTGTTGATATAACAAATGGTTTTTTCGGCGTAATGTTCCAGGTTCATCTATTAGCGGCGACGTGACGCCGGTGTCCATAGCCTCCGAGCTGGACTTCAACAGCAACGAGGCTACTGCCGGATCTATCACTGACCACGACCTACTGGTACGTAATGACTAGTATACATGGTGTCATCGACGCGTAAACTAGCCAAGAATTCAGCACATGGTTCAAGACCCCCCAAGCTAGAAAACATGCGTCCGTTATAAAAAAAATGTTGGAGTTTCATACAAATCTAAAAATGTGTTTGTTTGTAAGTTTGTATGTGGGAAACCGGAACTACCCGTGGGATTCTTTTTGCATTGAATAGCACAATTCTTGAGGAAGGCAATAAGCTATGTAACATCACGCTACGTATCTTGGGAGCCGAGCAAAAATAAAAAAAAAAAACAGAAAGAACGCTAAGCCAAAACGAAGTAATAGCGCGGGCGGACGATGCGATGAGATGCGGTGGGTCGGGGGCCGAAACTGCACGCGGATAAAGTTACGGGCAGAAGTGTGCAATATTTCTACGTTTAATCATGTAGTGAATTAATGGTAACAGTTTGCGCGTCTATGTCACTTATCCTGTATTATTATATATAATGAGGTGTGATGTACATGAAGATGAGGAGCTCGTGGCGAAGTAATAACAGCCGCACGGGTCCATCCATCAGGTTAAGCTACGCTTGCCGGGATTGGTTCGTGGATGGATGATCATCTTCACATACCGAGACTCCTCCGTGCCTCGGAAAGCACGTTAGCCGTTGGTCCCGGCTGTCATTTGTGGATCTTTGACAGTCGTTATGGGTCGTCAGAAGCCCGAAAGTCTGACAACCAGTCTTACCAAGGAGTACCGTATTACCCAGTTACTGGGTTGTGGAGGTCAGACAGGCAGTCGCTCCATGTAAAATACTGCTATTCAGCTGCATCCGGTTAGGCTGGAAGCTGACCCCAAGATAGTTGGGAAAAGGTTAGGCAGATGTTGATGATGTTCACGAAGAGGAATACCTATAGGATTGCTGACATTGAATAATAGTTATTATAATCAGTGTTTAAACGAGACTTGCCCGAGGAGCCGTTTGATCATCAGCTTTTCTTTTATGGCACTGACAATAAAGTGTATTTTTCAATGTCATCAGAAAATTCTTTGCTCTGAGAGATACCATCCTGCTGAATAAATTCATGACGACATACCATATGAGTTGATTATGAGAGAATCATGCTGTAACATTCTGCATCACAATATAAATGTAAGAATTTTGACCCTCGCGACATCCCCACTAAAATTCACCTGATTTTTATTGACCTCCCAGGCGTGTTATTCGCATTTAATCGATTAATAATAGCGAGCTTGCTTTGGTGTTACTTTATACTTGATTGTATTTTATAGGATGAAAATTGTAAGTATATGTTTGAAGAAAAGTATTTAATACGTATTTTACATTATCCTGTACCTTTTACAGAGTGCTGAAGGTGAAGACGATGAAGAAACCCTGTCAGTTGACCCGTGCGGCTCACCGGTGAAAATGATCAAGAACGATCTGAGCCCACAAACTTACGCTGCGGTCAACTCCCTAAGACTGGACAACAGTCAACCGTCCACTAGTAAATGCTCTACGGAGTTCTTCGGGCTAAGCTTACAACAAACGAAAGAATGTTTCCATAAAGACATGCCATCAAGTAGTAAAAATTATAATTTAGATAACGACCTTAAACAAAAGGTTTCTAAGGAAAATACACAGTGTATGTCCAATATTGATTCGCTTAATTTGCAAAGCAAAGATGGCAAAAGGAAAGTAAAAAAGAATGAAATTCTAAATAATGGAAGTAGGAGGTATAGCGACAGTAGTGCACAAAAAAGTAATGTTAGCTCCCAAGCGACTGTGTCTGGCAGTAGATTCAAGACGACTCTAGTGACAGACGATCAGTTAAGGCCAAGCACTTCCACAGACAGTGCCAATAATGTGACAAACGACCCGGGCACACCGCTCGTGACGAAAGCTAAAAGTACTACCGTTAAACCAGGCTTTACTATATCCGAGTAGTTTTAGTAGTCATTAGCTCCTCCATACAGTCGTTCGTCGCGTTTGAGATTCTATGTCAGCGGTCTATTTCATTCAGAACGTCCCATTTCGTTCGCTACCTTCAATGTATTGCCCCAACTTAGGACGTGAGCCGTGCATGCCCCAAAAACGGCTCTGAAAAATGCTAGCATGAATCGTCTGCATAGAGTTGAGACATCTAGATAGACGTGTTTTAGTTCCAGTAGTATTAAATGCATTCAGTGTAGTTTTATCATAACAATCTCATATGAGCAGCACAGAATAGTACCTAACTACTGTTTTTATTAGCCTTTTTGATATTTAAACTGTGCTTGCAACTTATTTATTGATGAATCTTTTATTTTTACACTTATTGCTGTGATTATTCTAATGATTTTTCCTATTCTCATATTGTTTACGCTTTGTATATTCAGTGTAATAAAGTTATTAATAAAAACATTTTATACATAGGTTTTACAAATTGTGCTAACTGTCATATTACTAAGTTATTTGTATATGCTGAGGTTTCAATAAAATGTATTTTTTATCAATGTTTCGTGTTCATAGATGTAGCTTGATTGAATCAGAGGCAATATAGTGAATCAATAGTTTAATATTCTGTTAAATAGTGCTCTCCGTTTTGCCTTACCGGTTCGCTAGAATGTGCGCAAAAAAACAATTTTCAAAAAATTATGAGATATTGATATATTGAATGTATTAGTTAAGAATTTACATCAAAATAAAATAATTGATAAAATATAAGTACCCAAAGTTTTTTTAAATTAAATGCAAGCCCATAGCTAATTACGCTAAACAAGACTACGACTACGAAAGTTATTGCGATAGTTTCATACACCCCCTTTTTTTTTTTTTTTTTTTTTTTTTTTTTTTTTTTTTTTTTTTGAGGGTGAAAACCCACCCGTGTTCCTTCAGTTGCCTGTTGCCAAGGTCCCGGTATCCCTTTCGGACTAACCCGCAACCCTGGCAGGCATCGGTCCTAGCGGACCCCGCCAATTGTGCTGACATCTCTTTGAGGCGCGCGTGGAACACGACGCGCCATCGACCCGGGCCTGGTCCTGATCGGACGGCAAGCTACCCATTGCTCGCCGTCCGCAAGCCCGCGCCTATGGTGGCCGGGAATCCGCCTGGGATTCCCGACGCCCAGGGCGTCTCCAGCGGCGGCGGCGGTTAGGGGCGTGAGGGCGCAAATTTTGCCTCTCCCTCACGCGTTCCGCCTCCTCCTTCGCGAGCATTACTGCTTCGCAGAAGGAGGTGACTGCTTCCCATGCCCTCTCGCTCCGTACCATGGCCTGGACCAGAGCCGGCGAGCGAGAGGTCACCGCCGCCAATCGCCTCCAAGAGGACACGGCGGGGCTCCGCCCAAGCGGGGCAGACCTCCACCGTGTCCTCCGGGCGATCCACACAGTGGTGACACCCGGGCGTTTCCTCCCGCCTTATACGAAACAGGAACCTCCCGAAGCAACCGTGTCCGGTGAGGACCTGCGTCAGGCGGAAGGTGAGGACGCCGTGGCGCCTCTCTAGCCACTCCTCAAAGAGGGGACTTATCGCCGCAATTGTGGCGTGCCCAGCACTGGGTTGCGACAATCGCACTCTCCATGCCGCCATGAGATCCTGCCGGAGCTCTGTCCGCTGAGCCGCGATTTCTCGCGGCAGCGGAGTTACGCCCCGGCGTTCATACACCCCCCTGACGTCAGAATAGCGAAAAGGAAATTATTGCAATAATTTCCTTTCCCACGAGGTAGGTACTTATTTTATATAACACAACGAGACCGGCCCTGCTTCGCGCGGCTTTTACGACTTGACAAAACATCGAGATAGCAGACGGCGCGGAGCGGTCCACCCGGTCCCGGGAATCTCGCGAGAAATACTTAAAAAAAAAAACAACAGGTTTTTCTTGGAGATCAGTTGCTTTTTTCTAAAAAGTTTTTTTAGGATGTAGATTGTCACTACAACTTGCTCATTTTACTTACCTACTCCATTTGAAATAAGATTAGACATTTAATCAAAATCGATTGAACGAACTGTAAAAAAGGTGTCTAATCTTATTTCAAATGGAGTTTAATGGCCGATTCCTATAAATAACGGACCGGTATTGGTTAAAATTAAGACTCTTGTATCTTTACCAATAATGAAGTAAAAACCTCATAGCTTTGCATAGTAGACCCTCCCATATGGAAGTACATATCACAGGTAAAATTAGTTTATGAATTTATTTATTTGCCCAGTTTGGCAATAAAAAATGCTACCATTGGTAAGCAAAACGATTCGTTTTTGTTTATAGAAACCGAGCATAAGTGGTTTCCTACATAGGTACTTTAAAATTGCCTACTTCTAATGCTATCTAGTGAATACTCAAGTGCCTAGTGCCTACGTGAATATAAGAATGGGGTAATAATCTTTTTTTTAATAAAAATGTAGTGCTCTTCGTTGGTAAAGCGCAGCACTGTAAAACGCCTGGACCGATTTGGCAAATTTTCGTCTTAGAAAATTCGTAATAATCAGAATTAAGTTCTTATGGGAATTTTGAATGAGAGATTGAAATTCGGGCAGGGATAATCCTGTCGGGTCAGCTAGTATAGAATAATAAAACTAAATGTCAGGCTTTGGCTCTTTAATTAATATCATAAAGTATATCACACATACTGTAATTTAAAGCTCACAATAAGCTAAGCTTAACTTAAAACTTATGACCAGACCAATCACATATTATTATTAAAAGCTACACATACAACTAAAGTAGGTACTGGTTTTATTCAGATTTAACAGATTTAGGTGCCATGTTGACCATAGCTAGGAGAGTGTTGAAGATGCCCCTGTGTTGGACACCTGGCATGAGCAACATCATGGTAGACAGGATGTACATCAACAATGTATTGTTGATGGAAGATGCCACCCATGCTAATGTCACCAACAAACTGAGGGACAGTATATAGTACTGAAACAAAAGAAATGAGGGTGTTAGAATCAATTACATTCACAACCTATTGCAAAAGGGTGCAAAGTTTACAACCGTATCAGTGGTTATGAATTTAGTTTTGTCTACCATGTTCAATTATATTATATTATTATTAGGAAATATTTTAGAGTAAAGTATGAACACCTGATAAGAACTGGGTGTGTTCACATTAAGTGTTTTTCACTGATAAGTTACTACAATAGTTGATACCAATCAAATGGATTTTAATCAATATAGAACAGCTTTTTCTACATAGTTATTGAATAATTATAAGTTACACAGTGATTGTATAATTTTCACTACAAAATCGACTTACCATACAAGGGCTGGTTTCCCTCAAAGAATAGAATTGGCGAATATTATGCAAGCTTTTATTGTAATTGGTTACAATACTTTTGCAAACTTCTTCAAATATTTTTTCATGTTGTCCTGTCCATGAAGAAGGTCCATAAAGAGAATTACAGATAACGGGTACAATAAAGTCCACGAAATTCAGGAATAGGCCAATAACAGCGAATGTTGCGAGAGAATTGAGATCCAGTAGCCAAATCAGAAAATATATAAAAGAGACTGAGCCAACTATAGCACATGGATGCCACTGTTGTTCCCACAAGATGACGGACTTCAGCGGAAGAACAGCCATGCGCCAACCTTCCAGGAACCTCTTCAGCTTCTTCACCTGCTGCTCCTGTGGAAAAAAATAATTTTATATGCTAGTTTTACTTGATTTAGTAGGTACCTGCATTTTATTTTGTTGCGTCAATTTAGTTTTTTCTCATTAACCGAACATTGCTGAAGTATTAGTTTATTTTCTTGTTTTCAGTCATGAAGACGCGAATCGCGATCAATTTTTTATTCTAAAATAATGGCACAATAATTGCGCTTAGGTACCTGATTTTGGCAAACTGTGTATTCAGCCATTTCGATAATTACTAGTTCTAGTTATTATAACTGCTGGGAATGTAAGTGATCTGCAAAAATGAAAACCGCACAACGCACTTTCAAAACAATAAAATCAAATCAATCGAAACCGCATGAAAAATGAAGACTGTGAGTGTGATGGTGCTATTTTCTGATGGCTCTTTCAAAAAACCGCTAACAGTTCTTGCGTTGTTGTTGCTGCAGGACAGAAAAAGAAGGAAAAACAATACCGAAACATTTTAAATTAGTCGGATTCTAATTCTAATATGTCAAAATAGCATTGAAAATGATACTATTCACGCCAGATGGCAGCACTGCAATACTTTGTCTTGTCTGTCGATTTTTTTCGTGTTTGGACCTACACGATTTTGCCACACTGAATTTTCAAATAAATGATTTTCATTTAATTTTTTTATAGTCGATATATTTAGATAAAAATCGATAATGTGCAGAGAACTATAAGATACAATCTTATTAATACCGAAATATAGGACTACCTACTTAAAATCACTTACTTATTTTAGTACATACGTTTCAGCTCTTTGTTTGTTGGCTGATGGCCATGGTCCGCTGGTAGTGATAGTTGAATTTTAATTTGTATAACTATTTACGATTTAATACCTACGACCTTGAATATCGCTAGCAAATTAGCAATAACTTAGGGCCTCATCGTCGTAAGAACGAAGTAAAAAAAAACATACTTTGATTATTTTATATATTTATTTAATAAAATAAAGCGTATAAAAGTATAAAGCAAAAATATTATCAGTTCCCTTGTAGCATTTACCAATTATATTGATATACCATAATATTTTTCACATAGTAAGAACAAAATAATTTCATTATTTCGTTTCAAAGTTTCATAATCTATTGGACCCTGCGGAAGTAGCGTTTTGCAGGTGTTCTGGCTTTCTCGTGGGTCAGGGTCTGGAATATTAATAAATAATATTACTAATTATAACTTACAAGGAAAAGTTGATAAGTATGAAAAACTACAGCTACAGTATACCTAACTAAGTCTACAAATATTTGCACTATAAACTACAATTATTCTTGATGGTATTTGCACAAAAATAATGGTTGCGAATCTGTTTTCAATCTATCTATGGAGCCTGAAGAGGATAAAATAAAACTGTTTATAAAAATACTAGCGACCCGCTCCTGCTACGCACGGGTTTTACGACTTGTAACTTATTTTACATATTAACCTTCTGGAATAAATTCTGTAAACGGTGGTGAAAACCTTATCAAAATCTGTTGCGTGGTTTAGAAGAACAACGCGGCCATGCAGACAAACACGAAAAGCGACTTTAATTTATAATATGTACAGAATAAAGATAATCTTTAAAATAATATAATTATGGCAATCATTTATTAAATTATAATGCTTCTTTATGTGTTTTATAATAAAACAAATGGACAAATCTCTACTTCTAGAAATAGTACCACTGTACCTATACTTTTGTCTAAAAAACACTCATTCAAACCAATTTAAATTTTATAGCATTACTTACAACAATGCACTCATTTTCAGTAAAGTCATACTGGCGACCACAGTTAGCACCCGTATCTTCTACTACTGACTTGGTTTCAATCTGCTTGTCATTGATCAGGGTTGTAACACTCTGAAAACAAGTTATATTAAAAGATCAAATAGAATGCTTAACCACATAAACCACAGTATTCCAAGAACACACTAGTTGGTACAGCCAGATGCAAACTTTGTCTGCTCTGAATTCGAGACCAATTGCTGCGCAGTAACAAATTCATGTCAGTGGGGTTGGTGCTGCGCAGTGAGTAACACACTTCAGAGCCACCATTAAGTTTGCATCCGTGTACTTATGATGAACAGTTGGTTTATGACATGTCACACTAACCTTGATTTTGGCATTAGGCATATTTTCCACATACTCTTCCCCTAATTTAAACTTGTTTTCAACTGTCCGCAACAAAGATGAGTTCTTGATAGTCATAAGGTCACCATCCACTGATATTTCCATCAGGGGTGATGACATTGACATCATTTTACGTCCCATGTAAGGTACACCTGTAACAATAGTAAATTCTCAGTATTTGTTTTAGCTAAATTTACTTTTTAAACTTTATCAAAATATATTGTAAAGCTTGGTGCAATTTTATAATTAAGTATTAGAATTTTACTTAACAAAATAGTTGCCAAATTAATAGTTGGCTCAGAAATACATATCTAGGTACTCACCTACAGCACTGAAATAGTCATCAATGTCCTCATTCTTGTAGTGTTGGTATTTTCCAGCAATCGAAGTCATTTTTCTGTTTGTAACTTCTCTACCAATTATGTACTGCCTGAGATCTGGTTCTACAAAAGTTTGAGAAAAATAAAAAATAATTAAGTTATCTTATCACCCTAATTTATCAATCACGTACGTTAAAAAGTTTGATAATGCATAGAATTTAAGATAAGTAATAGGTACTGATGCAAATCCTGAGATCTGAATCTGAAACAATGAGACTAACCACAATAACCGCTAACTATGGTAAAATGATATAATGACCACACACTGTACCTGTATGTACACAGCCCTAACGAAGAATATAGAATAAAATAGAATTGTCTGTAATGCGTAAAAATTGTGTTTGAAAATATCTTTTGTCCGCTTTTGCTGCTGTCAGATAAAAAAAACTTAACATCATGACCAATCATGAATCAGGAAATACAGATAGTGATGCGTACGTGATACATATCGATAACACCGTGACCTCAAAAAGACGTCGCGTCGTGTGGTTGTTAGTTTGTTAGGTCAAAATTATACAAATAATAATTATTATTAAAATTTTGTAATAACATTTATACATATTTTGATAAAGCTTATCTAATGTTTTTCTAGAAATAACCTAACAGGCAATTTGTTACTTTACAATAGTGGTGGTTTACGATAGGTACCGATAGCGGTAGCACGATAATTATGGTGAATATTGTCAGGAACTGGCTAGAATTTTACGAAACTATTTAAGCTTTCAGTAATTGTACAAGGACTGTACAAGCACTGCCAGCCATGACCTTTAACATATTTTTTTACTAAACCGAGCTTTATCAACATTTATATTGGAAAGATAATTAGGTAGTTGGACCACAAACAGTTAGTTGTAGTAATAGATCCAGGGCAAGCCCAAAAAAGCATCTGAGTCTATCAGTCTACCCCTGACTAACAAATCTCAAACTAAGCACAAAAGTTTGAGAGTTAGAAGGATATTGAATTCAAGAGCGAGCAAAGGGAGCTCGAAAGTTTTCATCCTCAGTCTCCAATTCTAAGTTGCTTCTTACTGAATAAAGTTTGACCGTGTTTGGGATATCATTAAAAATTAATTCTTAAGATTTGGGGTGCCGCCAGGGCCGGGGGCTCGGGATGGTTTGGTTTGACACTATTCTGGGGTATTTAATTTCTAAGTCTAGTTGCTAGCTTCAGATAAACCTACATGGACACTTATGAAACATCAGAAGCTAGGAGCACGGTTCCATCTGGTCGCTTCCTTTGGAGAAGAGCCGGCAGAAAACTCCACGGTACATCATCAAATTATAATAACAGCGCATAGTCTTATTACGCGTGTCGTTCGCACATGTGCTACAAACACATACGAGGCAACGTCGTCTTACGTCATAAAAAGTGTTCAAAGTACTCTCACTGGACTCTCTGACTCTGTAACGACCGCTCTGTGAGAAGCCGAGAACCGAACGAAATGTAGGCACATCACCCTTACAACCACGAAGAAGGGCTTTACGCGACCAAGAAGACGAGTTCGTGAAAACGGCACTATGTACACACGGCTACACATCAAGCTTACATTTCCAGCATTTTACGGAAATCCTATACAATGCGAGATCAGCTTAAACTGGAAATGTATATATAGCTTGATGTGTAACCGTGTGTACAGGGATAAAGTCTTGTTTTTTTTTTAATTTCGCGCGGATTTTCAGGCTCATCTTTCGTTGGCCAGACTCTATCATCTAGAGCACTGGTTCTCAAACTTTTTTGCCCATGGAATGGAACCCTTTTGGAAATGGAAATATTTGACGGAGCTCTAAAATAATAAAAAATCATGCGTTTCATGGAATTCCACTTTGCTCCACCAATATGTCCCACCAGTGGAACAAACTGGATTTGTTTGCAGTTTGGTCGTCCACTGTGTCCCACTAATTGATTTTGGTGGGGAAATAACACTCGCAAAACTCTGACTTCACTTTTTCCCAGTGGGGCTGGCCACAGAACATACTTACTCTAGAGGGCTGGCACTATTGGATTAAGGCGAAAATAAAAACAGTTTTAATAATAAAATACATGTCGAATTGATAACCTCCTTTTTTTTTAAGAAGTCGGTTAGGTACTTACATATAGAAATTATTCGCACGAGATTAGGTGATTCTGAAGCAGCTAAAATACCACAAAGTAATGTCGTCTACAGTTGGACATAATATGCCTTTCGCGGAACCCGCACAGAGGCTTTGCGGATCTTCAGGGCTCCGCGGAGCACACTTTGAGTAGTTATGGCTGATCTAGAGCATTTGCTCTGCACTGTATCCGATCCGAATCCGTAGTCCGGACAATAACTTTCCAGACAACACTAGTAACGTCAAATGCTCAGGAACTAGATAGTCGATAAAAGTTTGTTCTGAAACTACGCAGTTAAATTCTTAGCTATAGGCTTATAACGTAAGTTTTCCTTATATCGTAGAAAAAATAGAATCAGCAAAAAATTTAACAAGGTCCTATTTTTTTTAAACATTTGTAGCAAAACACAATATTTTGAATTGAATCTATTTAGTTTTTTAATTTCACATGTTTCGAATTTCATCGGGTGTGGATTTTTTTTGGTGGGACAGATAATTAATTGTAAATGGGATGTGACAACAAGAGGGGAGAAGTATGAGCGAGATGTGATTTTTATGTTTTGATCACAAATACAATTGAGATTAGTGCAAATATAAATATAAGTGATTACAATAATGTGGTAACATATTATGTTGTAGTGAAAGAATGCTTTAAATTGACTAAATAATTATATTTCATAGGAGGACTCCGACTTTTGCTCCAGTTTAGCTTGTAATCATTTACAAGTGTTGATCGATTATTGACACAATATTATTCAGTTACCTTATTAACTCGAACGAACAATAAAAAATGGGTGAAAAAGAGGATTATTTGACATCGTACCGAGTGTTTTTTGAAAACTTTGCCGCTACTGTTAACCCTGAGGACCAGTTACCCGTGCACATAGCAGGGTACACCATCACCGAGTCGGAGCTGGCCGGTGAGGTTCTCTACTGGACGACTCAGTATTTGAGTGAAAAGTAAGTGCTTATTGATACCATTGTTCAAACTAAGGATGGACCAGTGTCTGTGCAGTCTTTCAGCTTAATAGAAACACCTTTTAGAGATAAGACTATCACAATCTTAACTGCAATGTTGAATCATTGTGATAACGAGTTATAGAGAAAGAAATAATTGTTTTTTTTTTGTTGATGTTTTTGTTATGCAACTACTTAATAGAATGCCAGTTTCCTTACCTGCTTATCCTTACATATTATTAAACAAAGTCCTCCGCCGCGTCTGTCTGTCGTCGTGTTCGCGATAAACTCAAAAACGACAGCACCAATTTACATGCTGGTTTCACCAATGTATAGAATGGTTCTTGAGGAAGGTTTTAGTATATAATAACCGACATCCACGCGGTCAAAGCCGTGGGCATCACCTAGTTTATATTTAAAATTAAGTATTCATTACAGTTTTCATACATAATATTGTCAATGAGTCTCCTGTTTGATATGGATAAGTACACCAATTCTTAGTTTATTGCTACATAACTTGCCATATTAATGTATAAACCCTGAACCATTAAAATATGGAACTCTCCTTCCTAGCAAAGAAGTTGTAGAGGTTTCCAGACAAAGCCAGTAGCAAAATATGACACTAATCATTTGTTCTGTTTAATTCTCAAAAAATTCTCACACATTGTTTTGCCGCATTTCCCACACATAAGTAGTTGATATTCCTTGCATCAAATCATCTTTTGCTTGTGTTTCGAAATCCGAGCATTCAATATTGTATCTTGTAGGAATGACCGATAGCTTCAGTCCCAAATCATAATAATTAGTACATAGTTACAAATTCAGGTACATGGTAAAAAAAAAGTTAAGAATTTATTATTGAAACCAAACACTACACAGCTACACTACACGATTTCACCCTCTAAACAACTTTATTCCTTTACTAAGAAAATTGAACTTGATATAAAATGTGGCACAATTGCATTGGATCTCCAAGCCGTGGGAAAGAGGCCCATGTTCATCAGTGGTTTTTATAAAAGCAATATCTGAACTTTGAGAGAGGTTAAAGAAAGAAAGCACACAATAAACAATCAAAAAAAAAGAACAAAGATATATCCCCATATTCATGGTAAACAAAAGCTGTGTTACATTATTTTGTGTTGCCGGGAACATGTTACACACACAAACTCTATGCCTATTGCTAACTGACTTATTCTTTTGCCTCAGACAGGCCATCAGCACTCATTTGCACAAATATATATTTGAAGGAGAGTCATCTAATGATTTTCGAACAGGAGTTTAGCATTAGAATAAAAACTATTTTGTGTTCTTTGCTGTCATTAGTAAATTGGCGCTATTTTAAATATTGTAAGTTGTACAAACAAAAAGTTTAGTGTTAGGTACTTAATAAATCGATTGAAAATGTATTCCAGTGATGAAGATGTGTTAACACCTGAGTTTACGAATGAGAGGGCGGCCGATATAGTAGAAAGCTTGCTACCCAACAAATCACGGCTGGTTTACATCAAAGCCTACAATGAGTTTTGTAAATGGAAAAATGAAAATCAAGCTGAGCACATTTTCAGAGTCTGTTTTCCTAACTTATTTTAATGAGTTGTCGAAGAAAAAGAAGTCATCTACATTATGGAGTATGTATTCTATGCTTCGGTGTAGTTACTATAAAAACAAGGTATAACATTGACATAACAACATACTCGAAGTTGCATGTTCTTTTTCTTGTAGTCATGGTATAAAGTATAGTATGCAACTCTTGAATAAAACGGATTTATATCGAGGGCCATGAATCTCTCGCGTCGTTCAGGATTCTAACACTTGAATCACTCCCTACGGTCTTGATTCAGTAGTTAGAATCCTTCACTTGCTCGTGATTCACCTATGGCCCTCGCTTTAAATCCGTCCTTTATTCACTAATTGCATAATATACTATCAACAAATTAAATCTGTTGCAACACATAAAAAGAATGATAGGTAATTTCCCTATTTTATTTTATGTCAGGCATTTATAAATTTTTGTAAACACACACTTAGGTCTTTCATACCTCATTATCCTATAACAAACTAATGCAAAAGTAAGTAAGTAGTATATTCTATTCATTCATGTAACAATGAACTTGTCAATAGGCCATTAACCTTAAAAGAGTTCCAAGGGCCTGTGCCACCTTTTGTTCCTGACACATTAACTAAACATTTGATCAGGTGTTTATTTTGTTGGTTGTGCCTCTTGTTTACATAACAATGAACAGTCAACACCGAATATTTTCACGATATCAGATGAATAGTAATGCGCTTGACGTGGTCATAATTGCATACAATTATGGAGGTAGGTTTAAAAAATAATTCCTGCTTGCGTAACAGCTTTATGGTTGACGGGTCATATGGGACGCGTTACTCATCCCGGCCGCTTGGTTCTGATCACACACTAACCGCAAGCAAGCTGAGTACCTGCTTACGCACCTTACCACTTTGTAATGCGGAAAACTACGATGTGTCATAGTCATATCGCTTCAGCAGTAGTCAGTCAGATTTGATAGAAATTATTTGAGACATGCCTATTTGTACAGCTGTACATGCTCATGTTTGTGTAGAACAGATAAGTATTTGCAGCCCTTAAAAAACTCCCCAATACCCTAAACACCTGTTCAGCCCGTTGTTGTATGTTTTCATGCATCTCACACGAAATACTTACCCAATATCTAAATTACCTGTCGTTTAACAGGTCAGAAAGTAAACAATATTTCGTGCTCATATTGCAAAACCAAAGTGCAAAACGTATATTACGTGAATATGATGTGTTAATTTTTCCCTCATCTACAAGTGAACTAGAGTAGAAAGATTTTACAATCGTTGTTATAACAAGTTCGTATGCACTATTTTACATATAGCCTGTATTAAACATTATTAAACAATCACGCGGAAATTAGGAAGCGAGGTCTTATCATTCAGGAGTCCGGTTATCTGCCAGATTAAATTAGTTAAGCCAAGTTAGTTTCAAAACCCGAATCAATGATTCATTCCCTCCGTGCCCCTTTACTTGAGGTTGAGGCTAACACCTGACGCCTTTTCTTATAGTTAACATGTAATTCGCTAGACGCTCCATTTAACCCGTATGCTGTAACGCGGCGTAAATTGTGTGTTACCGTGCCGCTGACCATTTAGTCTTGCATAATATCTCACACACCGATACAGACAACGTACAATTATATTTTTTTAATTAAGCTTTGTTTTACTGCTGTAATTCCGCCGCATCAATATTTTTTTAACTGCTAAAAGTCATGAAATAATAAAGTTTTAGTCAGTCGTAACGATTTTTATTTGTTTTATATTAGTTTGTATAGATCAAAGTTGTATAAGCCTAGAAACCTTGAGACTGAAGAATTTTTAAGGGCTTATAATAACTCAAGCAGCTGCTCAGACTTTTAATGACCCGAGCCCTTAGATTGTTCCACTGCAGACCTTACGGTCTGCTGGAAGGAAGGTTTTATGATCTTGCCTTCCTTCCCGTAATTCACAGTTCGCAATTTTGCGGTCTGTTACCAATGTATGACTTATGTTCTAATAATCCATTCAAAACGAAATAACATAAAGAACTAGACTCTCCGTTGACTACAAAGGAATTTAACACCGCAGGAGACGGTAAACTCGTGAGAAATTCATTTGAATGTCATATCAATAAAGCGTCAGCAGCATTATAATCCTCGTTCGTTAGGCTTTATTTGAAACTTTAAACTCGTGAGACGACTACATTTACAACAATGATTTAACTGACACCTGCCCTGTCTGCTAACCATAAATATAGCTTTATAAAACTAGCTTTATATCGATTGGCCCAATATGTCTAGAACGAAGCAAGCTTAAAATAGATTTGCGAAACTTGGCACTCTGTGAAGACTGAGGTCATCAAATTCGAGTCATCTGTCCATGATTGCATGGCCGCAGAAAATGTTATGATTGCATCTTTCATTCGTGTCACCTTGGTTCGTTACTTTCTCTTGAGGAAGATACCGATTGTTACAGACCGTATTTAATTTCTCTAGGGCCTGTGGGTTGAGGTCGTAGGATTGGTACCCTCGATGCATAAATTGGCGCGCGAGACCGCGTGGGCTGATGCGGATGTTCGTGATAGTAACGCGAACCCGTGTCAACGCTCTGCGTACTGTTTATTCCTCAAATATTCACAGTTAATTGCCGAAAGGAATTTGGCCAAATTGTTTGTTTACCAAACAAACAAACCCTGCTTCAGACCGAACACGAGCGGCTTACATCTGATCGAGAAACGCGGCCGCGTGTCAAGCCAAGTTCAAGAAAAGAACTGGCGACGCAGGAGCCATGTGTTATATTACACGAACCATTTGGAGCTACTTTTCACCCCTCAATAACTCAAAATCTATTTAACATACACACATGAAACTTGGTTTATTTATTAATACCCCCTAGATTAACTAGAACCCCAAATTTCATGAATACAGCTCAAACGGTTGTTGAGATATCAACGTCTGAAAATCGTCATTTTTATCACTGACTGACTGACCTATAGATCAAAAACCTAACCCACTTCCAGATGACCTAGAAAGTTGAGATTTGGCGTCCAGCTTGGTAATTGTGTGGTTGGGCGCTATTTTCTTTTATATTCGACGAATTCGCAGTTTTGACCGTCTATTTAGGCATATTTATATCTATGCCATTTCTTTATTGTAAGGCTAACATATCTTACTCCTCTCAGATGTTGGCTTGCTGATAAAAACTAGCCAAGTAAAATTTTCAGCTTGAATTCATCCTAAGTGCTTTGTGTAAATAATTCGACTATTCAATGAAGTTATATTTTTAAATAGTAAACATCAACATAACAGAAAAAACAAGAAATTTTGTTTTAAATTTATTTGAGAACTAGCTGTGCCCGCGACTTCGTTCGCATGGATGTCGGAAAACAATAATATGTCGCTTAGAAAAGTTGTACCTTCATTTAAAAAGGGAGAATCTTTCGACCAGGCCTGGTGATTTTTCCTAGTAAGAAACTGCCAAAAAACTTGTGTTTTTATTTAAGAAAATGCTTCTCTTTATAAAATATTAGCGGTGGAACCACCTGGAGCGTACACAAAAAAGTTGCTAGGGTTGCTCACACGCGAAAGAGCTACATAAAGTTGGCCGTGGGAAAAGCAACCAATACTAAGATCCACCCCCGCAACGGATAATGTCTGGCCCTGAGCTTTGTTAATGGTCATGGCGTAACACAGGCTGACGGGGAATTGCACACGCTTAAAACTAAACGGGAAATTATTGGGAATGAGAGGAATTCTTGGAATAAAAACAACATCACCGGCGCCGCAACCTGTTAAGATTTCGGCTTCGATGACGTTTTGTTGGTGATTGGTGACTATGAGCCGAGTGCCGTTGCAAAGTTTGGGAGGACTTAAATTTCTGAGAAGAATTATTGGCACTCCGACTTTTAAACAAATTTTGTGTGCTGAAAGACCGGGTGTGTTAAGGGATTCTAAGAACTCTACTGGATAGTGTGTGGCATCTTCTTCTTCGGGAACCGTATTTATCGATGTATATTGTTGACTTTCCCCAGAAACATGTGCCAATATTTGTGTATTTATTGCTGTCCGATAGTCGAACAAATCGAATCAACCATAAGGCCTCTGCCTCGAACCTTGCGGGCAGCGGGGCGGCGGCGGCGGCGGCGGTGGCGGCGCGGGCGCAGCAGGTTCTTATGCGTAAAATCAAATGGACCGGTTCTCGAAAACAGCGGCGCGGCAGCGGCGAGGCGGCGGGCAGCGAGCGGTGCACTCCATTCAAGCGGTGACCGCCCGCGCGTCTGCATTGCAGTGTTGTTGCCCACAATAAATTGAGCGTTAGGAATAAATTTGAATCAAAAAGATGTTGCCGCCATTGTTCAGCCATTTCTTTCGCGAATAAAAAAAAATATCTCGACGACAAAATCGTGAACACAACACTACGCGGCTATAGTGACGCGCGATCTGCCCGCTAGTTTCGAGAACGGGTCTTTGATGCCCGCGCACCCGCGCCCCCGCCGCCGCCGCCCCGCTGCCCCCAAGATTCGAGGCCGAGGCCTTACACATTTATTTATTTATTTATTTAAACATGCCAACAACGATCGAATCGAATGAGCGATGGTCACGAATCATACGAACAAATTACGAAGTATAATACAGTTCGATTCAAACTTAATGGCGGCTCGGAACATGAGGCGAGTCGCTGCGCAGTAACAATTTCATGTGACAGCGGGGGTGAGGGGTGGGGTACTGCGCAGCTAAAAGTTAACTTCCGAGCCGCCATCCGCCCCGCTGCCCGCAAGATTCAAGGCCGAGGCCTTACACACGCCAACAACGATCGAATCGAATGAGCGGCGGTCACGAATCATACGAAAAAATTACGAAGTATAGTACAGTTCGATTCAAACTTAATGGCGGCTCGGAACATGAGGCGAGTCGCTGCGCAGTAACAATTTCATGTGACAGCGGGGGTGAGGGGTGGGGTACTGCGCAGCTAAAAGCTAACTTCCGAGCCGCCATTAAGTTTGAATCGATCTGTAACGACTCGTTTCTTGACTTCTTAATTTGAACCTAATGAACGAAACCAACCAAAATACCAAATCAAAACCAATCAGATCAATTAGGAGTGAGGCGTATTTATCATCACAGATAGAAATCACAGATATTATAAAATAGCAGATAGCAATTGCTCCTAACCAGAGGCGGCTCGTCATAAAGAGCGCTGGTGCAGTGCACTCCCACGAAAATAGCATAATCTATATTTCTTTATTATAATCCTATACATACATTCTTTCTACTATGCCCATGTATACAATAGCAGTTTACTAGAAAACCATTTCCTACGCGTACATTGGGCGTCAAGTTGTAACGTGTGGAGCGCCAGCGATTGCGCTCCTATGAAACAAAGTTCAGTACGATTTCTAGCACTGTATTCAATGAGTGCGAAAGAGAAATATCGACACAGTCCGACGCGTGAAACAAAAGATTTTGTATGAGAAATTAGCCTAATTTGGAGCGCCGCTCACGCGCGACGTTGCCAAACGGCGCAAGGCGGCCGCGCACGGGAATGCGATCTATGCCTTTGCGCTGTTGCCGATCTTATGTAAACAAACGGTCGGCTCAACTCGGCTGTCAGTAGATTCGCAGTGTTTATTCTAAATAATTATTAAAAATAGTTTGTGCGCGACATTTGTGTTAAAAATGGAACAATACAGTGTATCTTGTTGTATGATAAGCATTGAAAAACGCTTAATTAATTCCATAACTGATTTTCACAAGAAAGTGATAGATGTCTTCGCTCGCCAAAAAGATCGCCGAATGGATTTTCTTTACAAATAAAATAAATGGTAAGCTCTAGTTCTACGTTTCTTTTTTTAGTGAACCCCCACAAATAAATATCACGAGCCGCCTCTGCTCCTAACGATAAAAAATATCTGTTACTTAAAATCACAGATCCTCAAGACTGTTACTGTTAAAACTTCGGATACGATTTACGACTTGAACGAAAAGAAATAAAGAAGATATTCAATTGAGTCAATACGTATTTGTCGTCTGTACAAAAATCACAGGCTGTGATTTTATAACAGATAGATACGATTTTCGACTTTAAATCAAAAGAAATAAAGATGATATTCGATTGAGATACGTATTTATCAAAAATCACAGGCTGTGATTTAATAACAGATATTTGGATCTGTTATTTTTTGTCACAGTCACAGTGATCACAGATATCGTGTTTCACCTGTTACAACCCATCTCTAATCAATACTTTCAACGAATGACAACCCAACCCAACCAACAATTTATTATTTATTTATTATATTATTATATTATCGACACTAAAGAAGTCAAAAACAAAGATACCTATACTAAAAATTATTTGGTATATCTGGGCGAAAGTCATTCTTCGACGGAGAGTCTTAACACCGCGATTCAGAAAATGACATTAAACGAACAACGCCATCTATCGAGCACGAAATGATACTGTCAAAATATATGGGAAAACGTTCGAACACTCTGTAAGCTAAATAAACTATGTATAAAAGTGAAAAATTAAAGAATAAATACCTATATTTTTTAAGAAATTAACATTTGTCACTATTCTTTCATGATTATCAAGATTTGAAAGATAGGTAGCGCCACCTATCGCACTAATACTAAACTAATAAATAAACAACGCATCTGGAAAATTTTAATTAATCTAACTTTAGAGTTATATTCTATACACAAATACACAATGTATCGCGTTAAGTTTCCGCGCAAAGAAAATGACGGTCATATAACAACACACGATCTCACAAACCTAGTAATTAAGAAGTAAGTATCATTTCGCGTCAATAGATGTCGTTACGTGGACGTACATTACGTAATGAAAATTCCTTCTTGAACACTTTAAATTCATATATCTTTTGATATTATGAAGCGATTGCGATGAAACAAAAACTAATTGAAACATCGAGTTACACACAATATTTGAGTATAAAAGTTAACCATATTGATTTCGTACTTTTTACGTGATAGTGGAACAATCAAACAAAACAACATACAAACAGACAGACAGACAAACAGACAAAAAATCCAAAAATGGTAGAAATGGAATCTGTTGGTTATTCTTGGACAACCAACCAATTTTTTTTTTTTTTTTTCATTGTACAGAAACGCCTCGTCTACAGATTTATTATATGTATAGATAGATAGATGTTGTATGGTCTTTATAAACAGGATTATCTATAGAACTTGGCACCCATTTAGATCTCAATTCTTTTGCCGGCGAAGTCGATAACCGCACTTTGAATTTTGCTCCCATTTCACATTTATGTTTTTGGTTGGATTAATTATTCTGGCAATAAATTAACTGAAGAACTCGTTCTTATTTTTGAATAAGTATTTAGGTACTTACAAGCCTTTGGAAACCTTAAAATGTTTGTAAAGATTCTTACGCAAATATGAAAAGACAGACATCGGTTCATATTTTTTCTTATCTTGGCGGAATCTCAGACCAACAAATGTTGGTTCGAGAGCGAAATACTAAGGAATCACCAGCACGAGTCGCGCTTTGTCCATCTGAATAAACATAAACATAATCTACGGTATTTAGTATACGACAGTTATGTCTGAAATATTGTGTCAACTCTGAGAGAATGTATGTACGTACATGCATTCGTTTTAAGAACGGGGTCAGCAACCTCTTTATGTATTGTACAGACAGACGTAAACGTCCGCATTTTATTTTATAACTACAACGGCAACCAAACCGAGGGAACCAACATATGTTCCAGCGATGTGAATGCCCGCTGGTTTGTTTACCAACTGTTTTCATTGATCCGATATTCTACTATGTTGTCTACTGTACTATGTATATCTTCTGGCTGTAACATATCGGTTGTTGCTAGTCTGTTTTTCATCTCTAGCGCTATCAAGTTGTAGAATGTTGTCTTCTAATATTCACTCAAGCGTGTTTTCAGGGAGGGGATTTTTATCCAATGCAGCACCTCATTCACTTAATTGTATATATAATGCATTATTTTACCGACTGAACATTCACATCCCACTTTTTCCCGGCCAGATTCGATATTTTAATCAGGCGAACTATTGTTGCTATATGGCCCGACGGCCGTCTATACTCCGCAATCTTCAAGAAAAACAGGTTTTCGCAAAGTTAAGAAGGATGCTGCTTCGGCCTCCGATGTCTACCTGAATTCCTAAGTCGCCTTGGCGTCTCTTGCGCCACCCACGGAAGAGAAGATTCGTTGCTCTATTCTTAGCAAGTAGTCAAGTACCACACGGCACTACATGCAATGACTTAAATACTATTTTAAACTAGAAGTCTTGCGAGAAAACCTATTGTGAGAAAGCATGGTGGAGGTTGAAATAATACATAATAAGCAGTTGAGGGTTGCCCACTGATTGCCAGCGGGTACTGACCGTTTAGAAAACATTTTTATCTTATCAACATCATTCAATTGTAAACTAGGCATGTACTTACACTCATGTATTATGTACTTTACTATCAGGTTCACCTGTTTTATAAATATTGATTTAGTATTCGAGATAAAATACATAGATTGCAATATAACTGTGTTTTTCAAGTAGAATATATAGCTATTGAGGTGCATGAGTAATAAATGAATGCGTTGTCTCGCCTAAAAGTGGAAGAGTGGGCTGCACTGCAAATGATAGTTTCTGCATATAGAATTCAAAACACCTTTCGAAATGAAATCAAAACGCTATAGAAATTCGGACAGTTTGAAAAATCCGTTCGAATATCTGCAACACAAACTGTAATATCCAATAACCAGGCTATATTTTACACCGACGTAAAGTTTTTAGTTTTCGAGTCAGTATCCTTAAAATATCTTTATTGTATTCCTTGGTCTTAAAAAAAACATGCAGGGCAGTCTTTGGGCACTGCCGATAGAAGTGAAAACTAAGTAGCATTTATTCATTTCTTCAAGCGTGACGATGACGCGAGTTCCATGATTTTTGGTCACTCAAAAAGTGCTCAACGCGCGTAATAACTTCAAAAAAACTCTTGCTTGCACCGTAAATTGAACAATGTAGCCTTAGAATAATTATATTCCACAAGCTTGCTCCTTGTGGAAGTGCTGCAGCCGCTGCACTGCACACCTATCTCAAATGTTTACGCAGATTTCAGTTGCCTTGGGTTGCCTTGTATTCTCAACTAAGTAGTCGTTGCAGTTTTACATGAGAAAAACGAATTTATCAATCAAATGGAGCCTCCATTTGATTGATAATTCGTTTTTCTCATTATATAGGTAATAAAAACAAAGAACCAATTTTGCCTAACACCGGCAAAGATGACCGATAAAAAAAAAGTTAATTGTATTGTCGATCTTGGAAAGATTAAAAAGTTGTACCATATAAACCAAATCTTTGGAAAGCTTTGAAATAGCAACAGAGATGTAGACGTGATAATTATGCTCTGAGGAGTGTTACGCATTTAGCGGCTGTTTTTTTACCTCTCACAGCTGTTAGCACTTTCGGCCATTGTTGGCTTCCCGGATATTCATGCAGCTGAATAAAAAGCCTATTGTACCTATACCACAAACTTTTTTGCTGCAGTTTAAGAAGTAATTTGCTGAATAAAAACAAGTTTTTCTTTTATCGTATGAAATGATAGCGGTATCAGTTTGTCGCATTCGATGTTATTGTTTGATAGATTTTTCATTCATAGTATCTTGAGATTACCCAATGTTTTTCTGCGAAGCCTGACCAACCTTTGTTTGTTTTTTCTATGCACTGTGCAGGTACTGCGTCCATAACGAAGTTAAAGAAATCCTGTTGTAGAGCCCATTTTCATCACTGTTCTAAAAATTTATTTTCTCGCAGACTTAGCTTCTGCACTTTTACGCTTTATATCAGCTTGCCACGTCCATTGATGTCCTTCATCTGCTAGTGTTGGACCCCGGTGATGATGTGATCGCAGTTTGTTGTCCTCAGGCCTTTATTACAAGGTGGCATTTTACTGATCAGCCTGAATATTCAGAACTTTTTACCATTAAATCCTAGTTCATAAGCCATAGCTGGTGTATGTGTACCTAATAATGATTATCATGAATTTTCTCGGATGGAAAATACCTGTACTCATTCAGGTAACTCATTTACAACCAAGCCAAAAAAGAACCTTTGAAAACGTATCACGTTCTCAGTACAGATCGATTTTCGTGGTGTATTGTGAAAATATTTTAAGCCTATACCTACTCATACCAGTCTTTCGTAGAATGATCCGAGCTGTGTATGATATGTTTTTCACAATATTTGTATATGTCACTAAATATTGTTATAATTTGTTTCCAGACAATGTCCGCTGACACTGATGACTCCGCTGCGGCGGATCATACTTGACGAGGTGCAAGTAGCATCGAAGAAACAACCCAATGAATTTGGGTACAAATCTGACGATTCAGGTATGTTGTACATCTTTCTAGCTTCACCCTCCATTCATAGAACACCTGTTATGGAAGTATTGATAATAAACCTTTCCCACATAATCAAAATTAACATTTCTGTACAATTTGGAAACTAGAACTTTCGCATCGCACCCATATCTAAAGATTTTTACTGTTTTGGTGGATTTTAGTTACAACCTGCTATAAAGTCTCATCCTTTGCCGTCGAAGGCAACGTTTACATCTTCGCTCCATTTCCAAAGAACAATATAATTCCCTTCAGTTTAATAGTTCTTGAAAACATCCGCCACAGACAGATATAAACGCGTCCCATATTTTATTCCGTGTAGGATACGCTCTCTTCTTTATTTATGGAAGCTTCATGCGTTACTCCGTTCGATTGAATCCGCTGCGAAGTAATGGATAGACATCCTACATGATATCGATCTTTCACTTGTCCTACTTCAGGAGATTCCGTTTAGCTCATGAGTGGTTATTTTCTACTACTACTACTACTATTTTATGTAATTGAGAAACGACTATAAGGGAATCAATATTGTGATAGGTAGCTTTGATAGTATGATTCTTCTTCGAATATATACCGCTATCACAAATCCAGCTTCAATACATGTAGTTTATGCCAATGATGCTCGAAAAGAAGTTTCTGAAACCGCCTCATATACAGTAGCCATTTATGTTCTATTATGGTTATGTTACGATCCATCAAATGTTTAGATGCTTCGACGTAATAACCATAATTGTGTCGATTGACGAACAAAACCACTTGGCAAGAATCTTATTTGTACTTACGTAATCTGCTACAAGAGAAGTGACCATCTTACAGAGAGACGCGTTTGTGTACTGTTAGTATTGTTTAGGGCACCTAGTTGAGGACTGTATATATAATGATATCATACAGTCTCGTGTTTATTGTGTTACGTCATTTACATCGCCGTCTCCGGTCCACTCAACTCTAGTCTAAATATAATCTAATCGAAATTCGCCCGATTAATTTTAAATGCACTTCAGCTCTATAGTGTATCAGTCATAGTCTTGAAGAAAGAGGTCACATGAATGTACAGGAAGATGCTATAGCAGGAAAAGGCACGAAGACATGAATGTAATCTTGACTCATTGTTTATCCTGACTCTTACATTCATTGTTGTCCTGTTTTAATTAGCCTCATTTGTAAAGCTTCGACGTATGTCAGTAGTTGAAAAGGGTCCTTGGGTGAATATCAATACGTGTTTGAATGAACGTTTTAGCGCTGGATTAGAATATAGTAAAGTATATCCATGACGGGACGGCACGCGACTCACGGATACCTTTTAATCAATGGAAATATAATTGTGAATAGGTAATTATAGTTTTAGAAGCCGCAGACATTTAAGACAAACACATGGCTCGAGGAAAAGAATACTATTTCCTTGTAAGACGTCACTAGAACTATACGCAGTGTTATGTAAGTAAGTGTTGGTTCATCTCGTGACTACAATAGGTAGTCTCAGATCCACATCTTAAAGCTGTTTAAAAGCCACGGAGAAAACATGTCGAAAAGACTATGTAAATTAAATGCCTCAAAAAGCCTTGATTTAAGTACCTACTAAATCAAGGATAATAGTTTGTTATTATGACTAATGAAAATTGTATAATATCGCAATAGTAGACAGAATGGCAATGAGATAGCGTTGCTTTGCCCTCGCTAAGCCACACTTCGGGCATCTCTAACCAGTTTGACCACTTTCTTTGGTCGAAATTCGCACAGGATTATATTCAATCCTGATAAATCGATTGTATATTTTCCTGCACGAAACGTTATCCTGGATTCGTTTATAAATATAATTTAATTGTATTTTCCTATATTTAGTGAGCGAAATTAGAATTGTTAACCTTGTTTTCATATGGCTCCATGTACACCAAAGTACTTTGTACTTTCTTCAAACAACATCTGAGAGTTACACGAAAGAAAACACAGGTCATAGGCGTCTAGACATTTTCCTCTCTTTGCTGGAAATATCTTAGCATAGGTTGTTGTATCCAGGCATTGCCTTCAACAACTTAGATACTCACATGGATATTAATTATTACCTCAGGGAGTGACGGAGCTACGTAATAATAGCCGCACGGGTCTATCCATCAGGTTAAGCTACGCTTGCCGGGGTTGGGCCGTGGATGGGTGACCATCTTTACATATCGAGACTCCTCCGTGCCTCGGAAAGCACGTTAAGCCGTTGGTCCCGGCTGTCATTTGTGGATCTTTGACAGGTGTTACGGGTCTTCAGAAGCCCGAAAGTCTGACAACCAGTCTTACTTCTCTAAGGGGTATCGTATTACCCAGACAGTTACTGGGTTGTGGAGGTCAGATAGGCAGTCGCTCCATGTAAAACACTGGTATTCAGCTGCATCCGGTTAGACCGGTAGCCGACCCCAACATGGTTGGGAAAAGGCTAGGCAGATGATGACCTCGGGGAGTGACGGATTGACATGCCCTCCAGCAGGCGTAGCATGGCGCTTTCTATCTCTACGAAGAATAGACATAGCTTTTTCTATATAAAATGACAGTTCGTTTCTTCATTTTTGACATCCACCGTAGAAATCGTTCTACAATCTGCCATTTTGTCTTTCATTTCAAACGATATTTGTCTAGGTCTTTTTATATGTAGACTATTTCGGAAGAAAGTTTTCTATCCTTACTGTCAAAATCAAACTGACAACCGATAAATCCTATGATAAAACAAAGAATTCTGAGTCGAATTATGTAAAAGAGTGAATTTCGTAAAAAGTGCAGTTGACTCTTTCTATTTTGCTGCCGTCTCGTTCTATCTACTGTCTATAGGAAACGTCATTTTTGTCTACTCTTCCGTCGACAAAACGGTGCTCATGCTACGCCTGCTGAGGCGTACATACGTCTGAACTGAATTGAATATTTATGTTTTGAGTTTCGTGATGTTAATTACTTAGAATAACGTTTAGAATCAAGTTTTTATAACTGAACAGACAGCTATGCTGCTAGGGAGTTTGTTGCACCACTTCTTCCCAGCTAAAGCACTAGGATGGTGGTTAAGAGCGGGCTTTTTAGGGGATTCTCTCATGTAATTTTGACGTTCAAAAAGTACTGATTCTCGCCTAGTTTGAATAAATGACTTTTGATTTTGAAAGAGTAAAAACTCTTTAATATATATAGACTAGTAACACTGCAATCTGAGCCGTAGCCCGGTTGTTGTCCAAATCGACAACTCTTTTGACACAACTCTTCACAACTATTTAACTGTTCTCCACCTTCATAAAAACAAACACACACCTAAAAACAAATACCTCACTGGCGAAGGGTTAATAATAATATTGTTATAACAATATTATTAGGTTATTCATACATCTATCTACACATTATTTGAAGATTTCGCATGCCGTAAGGAAAAATATACCAGGCCTATTAACAAAAATTCTATCGTAACTGTATACCTACCTACATTATAAGCAAACAAATGATTTGTATTTCAGTGTACATAGCCCTGCGGCTAATGCAAGCAGTGACAGCTCGCGTCAACGATGTCTGCCTCCGATACCTGGACAACTCCAAGTTGGACACCCTGCCACCCCCACCGCCCCTCGACCAACGCGATCTCAAGACTGTCTCATGTGCCACCAAGAACTCACGACGCGTCATGGAAGACCGACATGTGGAAATCGGGAATTTAGAAGCGCTTTTTGGAATTGATGTAAGTTATGGTTTTTATCCTGCAGATGTCGAAACTGCCTTGGAATTTTGTTCGGGTGATGATAAAACGAAAAAAAAATATTGGAGTCCATTGGATCACCTCTTCCCAGCTAATGAAATACTGTTGAAGGGTGCTCGATTTCTGGGACTGCCTAGCTCTTATTACTTTTTAAAAGTGCTCATACACAGGTTCATTAAATTAGAAACTCAAATTAGGCTGTACATTGTACAGCGTATTTTGTATTTCACTTTGATGAAAATTTGCATCTTGCAGCGAAACCGCTTACATAACAAGCAGTCACAATAGCGCAAAGATAATCCCAGGATATCATATAGTACGTATTTTCATAGGTAATAGGTAATAGGTAATACGGGCTGGTATTACCTATTACCTATGAAAATACGTACTACTACGTATTTTCATATTGGGCACTGGAATGCGCCTTGCATAGGTTTATGATTTCCTAGTACTTATGAATGGCGCATGTTATGATTTTATATTTATAGGGCAAAGTACCGTACGGTATTGTGGACGGCGTTGGTATGGATTGTTACTTCCTTTATTATAATGGAAACATTCCTTCTCTTGCTAACACTTTTATTCCACACAACTGTACTATTTCACAAACAAACGACGACTGCCTCTGCACTAAATTTTTTCCCATTTAAAATGACTTTTACCCCACCCAGAAATAACTATAGTATCATAACCGTCATTTCCAAGTGTTGCCAAAGTAAAATAATACATTGAGTTGCCATAATGAAAAAAATTTAAAGGTTGCCAAAGTGGATATTATAATTCGGTATTAAAATAATACATTTTTAACATTAAAATTAAATCAAAGAAATCACGACACTATTTTATTGATTAGAAAATAGTGGGGTAATGTTACGGTACCTTACTTTTATACTGTAGGTAGATAGTAGATGGTGGGTCCGCTGCATTCAGCCACACATCATCTCATCTCATTCATGCCCAGTTTAGCACCCTCGTTGCTTTTTAAACAATGTCGCATTTAGGCTTCGTATACCGAATTTAGCAGACATTCCATCCTTCCATATCATAAGCACTTTCTAATGTTAAGGGGATGTTTCACATTGTCTGGATAAGCACAGGTTTAAAAGAGCTTATCCAGAAGGGATGAAACAGGCCATTAGCATAGCATTATTATCCTTAAGTATATGTCTTTATTTATAAAAGTTTATAGCAGTCTTATACTTAGACCCACAAAATAGTTTTCACGGTTTGTCTGTGGGAATAGACCGTACAAAAATAAAGCGAAAACGTAAGGTCAAATTGTGTCGTTGTTGTCGTCATGTACTCGTTAAAGACTCAATTTATACTACTATTTGTAGTACTGTGGGACGGGCTGGTGTCCGCAACACCATGTCCGAGTACTTATTTTGCGTACGGGTCGGAAAATAGATCATTAGATCCGCCCCAGCTCATGAAGGAAGGCCAGCAACTCCTTTTTGTATTGACAATCTCACGTAGGGTAACTGGGTTTCCGAAGTACTTAGTCTTGTATGTGGCATCCACCGGGCAGTTTTAAAGCATAATACTAATAAAATAACTGATCCTTTCAGACGACAGAATCGACAAGTTTCTACGCGGTGTACGATGGTCACGCCGGCTCGGCGGCGGCGACGTACTGCGCGGCCCATCTACACCAGTACGTGGTGGAAAGTCCGCACTTCAGCACCGACCTGCGACGAGCCATGAGAGACGCCTTCCTGAGGACCGATGCCGAGTTCATACGCAAGAGCAATCAGGAGGTAACCACTGGTTTATGCAACTAACTGGTTCAGAAAACTAGTTAAGGATAAACTAAAATTCATTCAGATTTTTGGTTAAATAATGTGATAGAAGTGGACTACTAATGTCAGTTCCAACAGTAACTGATGAAAGTGTAAACAAACCCCGTTCAGGTTCAATTACCCATTAGAGTGATTCAATGATATTCATCTGTATTTAGAACTTTTCAATTTCCAAAAATAAATAAATTGTAATTGAAAAATTATTGACAAAATTGACATTGATTTAAAATTCGAATTTTGATTTAAGTAGTTAAATAATCAAGTCAAAGGACTCAATTTGTACCCTACTAATTGGCATCCACAGGTTCGCTTTCTGATCAATTTTTTTACATTTTCATCAGATCTGTCCAAAAGTGACAGACAATACCAGCCATTGCTTCCAGCGACTGCATATAAAACACAAGAAAATCAGTAGTCTTTTAATCTATACTCGTTCATACGTATGACGTAAAGAACATGACAGTTTGTGGTTTTGCAAGGGTCTTGAAAGACTTTAACTGTTTACGCGACGCGGACGTTCAATTCATAGTACAGAAGTTAGGTATCGTCGACCTCTTAAATGCCAGACTGGGTTAAATGTCACTTGCACGTAGGGTTGCCAACTTTTTATATCAAATATAGTATTTTCGAAGCCATTGCCTGAAAAATTTAGTAGAGAGCGGAAACAAAATTGTTGTTATGTATCAGAAGTGGCGACTACGACTATACATTAATTTTAAACGCTTGAAAATGAAACCCTGAATATTTCGGTGATTTGTGTCTACCATTAAAACCGGGTACAGTCTCTGCTGAAATGCAACCTTAGAAAAAACTTGCATAAAATTGATTAAGACGTCTTGTCTTCGTAGTTCTCAGAAATCAGTGAGTTTCTTAAGCTGCATTTGCACGAGCACTACGAGCAGGTAAAATATAATTCTCGGCAATTTCGACGCTATGACGTCTCGCATCATCGAACAATTTACTGCAATGACAAGATTGGTAACGGAAGAAATATAATGTCGGAGGATTTTATTGGCTTATGTAAGCGTACATTTAGCTTCGACTTTTTATTGTGTTATTCTATGCTCGGTTTATTGTTGAATACATTATAGCGTTCCATAAGATTATCGCAGTCACGTAGGGACGCGGAAATGTACCTGATAAATATTGTTGTGGATGTCTGTTGTCATTAAGTCAGATATTCTAGAAATGTAGACAAAGCGCTTCTTGAAAAGCTATTAAAGTACTTACTTTTTACTACGTCACGAGTATTTAGATACCTTTTTGAACAGTAGGTTATGTTTTAAAAGTTATCTAAATAATCTCGAGTAAGTTTTTAAAATTACTAAATCATTCCCGTTCGTCCCACTGAGAAAGTCAGTGGGACGAGCGGGAATAAATTTAATATAATTTATTAAATTCACTGGCGTCGTCCCACTGGTGGGACGAATGGGAATACACGAATATTATGGCAAAATGTGTTATTTGCATTATTTTGTACCCCACGTTTAGAGAAAAAAAAAAATAGTTTATTTCTTTAACGTTTTTACAATATTATTCAGTGGCTAGAACCACCCAGGAAGCATGTAGTAATGCTTGTATTAGGTGGTTCCGCTCCTCCCTAGGATCAATTTACAAAGTTTTTAGGAAACTAGATTACTAAACTATTTTAAATAATTAATTTTAACTTTTTAATGATTTTAACTTTTTTTGTTATTCGGCAAAACAATTTTCTAACATTTTCTTTCCTCGCAGCGTGCATGCGGCGGCAGTACAGCAGTAGCGGTTGCAGTGCGCGGGCGCCGACTGCTAGCAGCATGGGCGGGAGATTCGCTGGCACTGCTCGCCAAGCGCATGCGCCTCATGCAGCTCGTGCGACCGCACAAGCCCGGCCGACAGGTACGCAGTTCATGCCATCCAATGATCAATCAATCTGCCCAGCATTTTCCCAACTATATTAGGGTCGGCTTCCAGTCTAACCGGATGCAGCTGAATACCAGTATTTTACATGGAGCGACTGCCTATCTGATCTCCACAACCCAGTAACTGGGATACGATTCCCTTTCGGTCTTCCTGCTAGAGAAACTCACTTACAGTAGGTTATAAAATTTAAAAACGTACCGAATAATAATAAGCAGTGATAGCCCATAAGTGTAGTGGTGTAACCGTCGCGCGTCGGACTGCTAAGTCATAGGTCTCGAGTTCGAACCCAAGCCACGCACCTCGTGACTTTTCGGATTCATGTACGTATTGTATAATTATCACTTGCTTTAAAAATGGTGAAGGAAAACATGAGGAAACCGGCCATGTCAGAGAGATATTTCTCGACGGCATGTGAAGCCAAGTCAGAGGCCCTTGGGCGGGTTTAAAACTCTGTCGTCACCAGGTTAGTCACTAACCACACGAAAAGAAGAAGACAGAATAATAATAATTATTCACAAGTATTTTATTTTAAAAGCGGCTAATAATACTTCCGCATCGCTCTCAACACGTAAAGTGCCCAAAACCCAAAAGACTGGCAGCATTGCGGTGTTGTATGGCAATGCTAATCAGCATTGCCATACAACACCCTTTGGCCAAAATATAGGCCAGCCCTCTGGTCACATGAAGAGTGAAGACGAATATTATAATATTCCGACAAAAGTAATAAATTAAGTTTATGTGCAGACAACACTGAAAATAAAAACGGGATTTGACGATAAAAAAAGTATGCTACACTTGAGCCGCCATGACCGACCGTGCGTATGTAAAAATTTGTTCTCTTACCTCCTTACTAATAAACGTTGAATAGCGTCTGTATAGTTACACAACGTTTTATCTTCTTCTTTCGAAAGTCAAATTACTAAAGACTGAAAAATATAAATCGATGTGTAACTATTCACCTCATATAATACGTTTATTAGTAAAGAAGTTAGTGTTAATATTTCGCGGAAATATTCATAATATTTGAGGAAAATAACCACAACACTACTAATCGGTTTCTCAAAAACTGTCAACGGTCAATCATAGTTGCAATTTGTTTGTTATTACAAGCACAGTTCTCTCTATTATTACCTTGAGTGAATCTAAAAGACTCCCATTTCAACAGTAATTTTGTTTGATTTTATGTTCCATTTAATTATAAATGTCATAGGAATTTGTAGTTATAGGCGAACTTTAATGACCGTCGGAAGTTCGAAATAGTTTACCGCCGAGGTGTGAATAACTCATAATTGCAATTGGAAGTTAGTCCATCGACACTAAAATAAATACTAAAATGGAAGAGAAAGAAACTGGCAATAAATAGTTCCTAATAAGACGGTATTAAACTGAAATGGAACAGGCGGGTAATTGCGTAACACACATAAATTGACAATTGATCGCAATGGGTTTCATTTTGACAGTTCAAGTACGTTGGTTGGTTGAACGGACTGTAAAAAAGGTTTATTTAAATGTCTAATCTTATTTTAAATGCTCACATCTAAAGAAAAGAAAGAAAGAAAATAAATTTATTTGACCCAGGTAAGGCACACAATATTTATAGAAAAAAAAACAAAGAACATAAAAAAAGTATTGTGCGCCTCACGGCTGCGCCAAACAGGCCCAGTTCAGCATGAATGCCAGACAACTAGTGCCTGACGCTGGTTTTCAACTGGACCTTATGTTACGAGGACGTCTTACAGATGTAAATCAGTTTTATAGTGTGTGTAGATATTTAAATAAAAAACAAAAATAAAAAAAAGGGATATGTGTAGCAAATAATAATAATAACTCGATTAGATATTTTATAAAAATAATTATAGATAGGTAGATGGATATTTAAGAAAAGAAGCAGAGTGATATTATGGTTGCACATCTGACCTATGACTGAGGATGAAATACACCGTGGGCACGCCCCGACACTTCATATTAGCGAACTAATTTAATCTGTCAATTGGTGAAAAATTTGATAAAAATTATTCTATTGTTACGTGTCTCCCGGGAATCTCACATCCACATAAATATTGTTGTCAAAATCTGTTTTTATCTACTTTCCTATCGCAGGTTTGCTGGAAGAGAATGATTTAGAAATAAGCTACGTATTTTTAACCGACTTCTTCAAAAAGGAGGAGGTGCTCAATTCGTCTGTATGTTTTTTCGGTGGCAAAAAACGAAAATTGAAAAGCAAAGACACCGACTTCCGAAATTAAAGTTAATTTTCACTTTTTTTTTGTGTTTTTTTGGAAGTCGGTTGTTTTTTTTTGTTCCTTTCTTCATGTCTGTATTATATGTGTGTGCATAAATGGTTAAATAAGGAAATATGAAGTACCTACTACTACTAACAAAGCACCAGCTTTTACGTTTAGATGATAATCTTCTGGGCTGAGTTAAGCCAATCACGGCACGTCATTCTACGAACAAAATACGTATTTATTAACCGTGTTCTAGGTTTGTTGATAATGCTACTAGACGAACTGCTAGGCGTCGTTAAAGTGTGACTGACTGACAACAAGAGATAAAGCCTCTTTGCCCTGCATTGGTACACTAAAAGCTAATAATAAAAGGCCTCTTTACAACCGAACCTCTGTTGTAAGACGAATATTACAATAAGTCTATGTTTGCAGGACGAGAGAGACAGAATAGAGTCATCTGGCGGCACAGTCATGTACTGGGGAACTTGGCGGGTTAACGGACAACTGGCTGTCTCCAGAGCTATCGGTAAGTGGAAATATCTTAAAACTAGATGTGGCCAGCGACTTCGGCCGCGATCCAGGATAAAAAGTAGCTTTATGTCCTTTTCCTGGTCATGTTCTACCCATGTGCCAAATTTCATCTACATCCGTTCAGCCGTTTTAGCGTGTAAACAAACAAACTCACTTTCGCATTTATAATACTAGTTAGGATTAAGGTTATTTGATATGTACGCGTAAGATGCATATAACATCAGCAAGTTCAGACTCCTGGGTCCTTATTATGAAGTATTAATGCTACTATGATTCCGTTGTGAAAAGGGATGGTGCTATAGGTCATGTATAGCTCCGTCTCTCTCTGACACTGGAAAATCTGTCAAAAAGGGCACAGGTCTGGTGACTGCTTAATTAAGTAGCACGAACCGCGAACAGCCGCTTTTTACCCAGCTGCGCAACAGCAAAGACAGGGTTATGATTTTCACGCGTATCTATGTATTTAATAGATACATAACAGGTTAAAAAAAAAACACTTTTCAAGCAGTCTGATGCAGTTGTTGGCGTCAAATTTGGAACTAAAATAACTGCCAGAAACTGCATCAGACTGCTCGAAAAGCGTTGTCGTTGGGATTCGATTTTTATTTATTAAAAATTAAATTTTTAACTTCTTGTTCCTAAAGTTTTTCTAAAATCTTTTTCTGCCCAGCTTTGACTTATTCATCTGTGTATTAATTTTAACTCTACTTTGTAAAATTATGTTTAAACTATGTATTCGGCAAGCATACTCCATCTTACCAAAAAACTATGCACTAGTGACCAGGCGCTCATTTGGTCAACTGTAAACCATATCGCAAATTAAAAAGATTACTCCTATCTACTCTCACACTTCCTAAATCCTGCAATCCACTCACACGTTAAACAAGCGAACAGAATGCGTATTTTTACGTCGTAATACGTTGTAAAAGTCCGCGTTACGTTCCGAACGACAGTTTCACGAGAGCGCGGCGCGTATTTAACGTTTATAGTCAACATAAACTTTTACTATGGCCGTATTCCCGTCCATGTTTTCATCGTCCTTTTAAAAAGAACTCGGATCAACACGATGGTCCTACCGCTGTCGCAAATTACCTACAGTACAATTATCAAGCCGGCTTAATTGGCAGACTTTTCATAATTTTTTAATCATGTGATTTTTCTCATGCGGCTCTGCGGTAAAGCAAATTTATTTGCAAGAGATGTGTATCATTTCGCACTAGTTGTTAGGGACGATTTTGCGGAATGGTAGTTAAATATCTAGGTATGTAGATATGAAATGGATGGTTCGTGGGAGTTTTCGCTTGGCTGTTAACCTGTATGAACGTATTATGTAGAATTAAACTTAATAGATAGAGGATAGCTAATGGTGCCGATTCTCTTGTACACCGAACTAAACTAAATAAACTAACTAAACTATCACTAAAATTCCTTACTTTTTACTATGACAATCTTAGAGCTATTCTGCCAAAAAAAATCTCTAAATTTAAAAATTATTTTGACAGAACTAAAATCGAATTTGACAATCGCGACTCCACTTGGTACCTACTTGTTTGCCTACCACGTGATTTTTTTTGAGCCGGAGAGGCGCACAATGTGGCCGTCTCGACGTATTTTTATATGGAATTTTTCACTTTTTGGAAGAAAACAAAAAATTAAATCACCAAAATGTAGAGTATTACGGGTTTGCGGGTTTCAAAGGGGGTCAAAATTTTCATTATTTTTGCGATAGGACACACCGTTTTCGAGATATAAGCAAAAGAAAATAAAAAAAAGATACAGTACCGAAAAATCAATTCAAACCGACACGTCGGTTTGAATTTTAGTTCATGACATCTAATTTTATTCCACACATTTTTAATCGTGATTAAAAATAGTCGGAGTTAGTTAGAGGATTTTAAATATTGAACAAAAATTTTGGTTAAAACGTCAAATTCAGAATAGCATTTTGACTAAATTAAAACTCAGTGCCATCTTAGTGCTGTCAAACTAAATTATAGTTAAGTTGTGTCAGTTTAGTCTATTTTCAGAATAGGAAATCGTCGTTTGACAGGAATAAACTAAATTTTAGTGATTTTTAGTTTAGTTTAGAGAATTTGTGACAAGAGAATCGGCACCAATGTTTGTTATTTGCCATGCCAGTTTTATTTTCAACTAAGTGACCCGACAGATTTCCTGCCCAAATTTCAATAATTCATACAAAAATTCTATTTTCCATTTTCCCGAATTTGATCATTTTATGGGAAAACTTTTAAATTTTATATTTTTCTTTCCGTAAAAACCTTATTCGGACTATAATGATACAATAAACTGCTAAGGTCAAGGCCTAAAAAGCACCTTTCAAAAAATGATGCTATGGAAAATGGATTGACATCTTATCCCTACCAAAGGAATAGATAAGTACAAATTGCTACACACAAGTAAGGCTGGCGGCATCTCTAAAAATTCAACAAAGAAAGATTACAGTGACATTATCAGCAAATATCCAAAACATCAATACGAAAACAAACATGATACACATTGAAAAGGGTTTCAGCTCCCTTGTAGGCGTAAAAGTGGAAAGTTAATAGGTCGTTTTATTGTTATCGGCGGGCGGGTGCGAGCCATTTCTCACGCGGGATGCGAGCGGCGGCGGCGTGTGCCGATCATTAAGCTGTTAATACGAACCCCGCAGATGGGACGTGCCTTTATTCGGTAAAACAACGCTAATGATGCTACCAATTGCGATGAATAGACGGATTCGTGTTAATTTTTGGCGGTTTTGTTTTACAATGAAGTTGCACGGGGTGGCCCGAGATGTCCCTAATATCGTGCACCCACAAGGCTCTATTAAATCTCAATTTAGAGGGTGATATTTTACTAAGTATGACATTACACACACACGTGTATTCCTGTTCGCATTTGTCGATGACTGTCCTGAAGTCCTGTAGATATTGGGGGGCTAGCCTCCTGCTGTTTATTTTCTTCATTATTCATTTGAAACAACTTTTGGCTTAGTGGTCTGGCATGTGATTTCGATCATCTATTGTGATTTCGGAAACTAGAAATAGAGTAGTGTTTATTAGTAGTTTAGAAGTGTTGATTTATAATTATTGCTAGGGTAGTAGCGAATAATAAATCAAAGCTAAAACTAAACTGATTTATAAAGCGTAGTATATTTCTATTTTATTGTCATTCTATCTCGATTGATCTAGGTCGAACAATATTTTAGATAGAAGGTAGGCACTCGGACAATGACTAATTATTATGATGTCAAGTAAAATAAATATAATCAGATAGCAACCTCTACAGTGCTTGCAATAAAATCATGATTTTAGTGGCTATATCGAAAGCTATGACCTTAAGTGTTGACCATGAATATGCAGAGAAATAAACGAACAATAAAAAGTGATCTAAACAAGCACTGAAAGGAACAATACCTAATAAATATTATGATTCATCAAAATAATATCAATGTCACGCATGTCATATTTGAATATAATTGTCAGGACACCATTCATGACGAGTGTGGTAAGAATACTTATTCAAAGTTGCGATGGTCAACATGGTGAACAAAAGGTCGAACGAAAAGAGCATTATTATATCAAATAAACGTTTGGCTCCCGTTTACTTTAAAAAACCGGCCAAGTGCGAGTTGAACTCGCGCACGAAGGGTTCCGTACCTTTATCTATAAAAAAGGCAAAAAAAAACACGTCTGTTGTGTGGGAGCCCCCTTAAATATTTATTTTATTCTGTTTTTTAGTATTTGTTGTTATAGCGGCAACAGAAATACATCATCTGTGAAAATTTCAACTGTATAACTATCACGGTTCATGAGATACAGCCTGGTGACAGACGGACGGACAGCGGAGTCTTAGTAATAGGGTCCCGTTTTACCCTTTGGGTACGGAACCCTAAAAACGAGCTACTCCTGACTGTACACAAGCTCTATTCGAAGTGTAGTTACCTAACTCTAGTACTCTTTAGGACTCTAACTTACTAAAAATTACTTTAGATTCATTTTGAAATTATTTTCTATTCTTTTTATTTCTATAAGGACCTCTATTTCATATACATAGCTTACTTAACTATTACTTCATTTAATTTTCCTACATTTTTCCAACTTGAGATATGGGATTGATTTTTTAAGTCTGTTGACTTTGCTTTTTACCTCCGCCTTTTTTTATAACAATAGTATGAATGTCTGAGCGGTGTTGGCGCCGCGGTGTCGCCAGTCGGGACCCACCCTCGCGTGAGGCACTCCCTTCGGAACAACCCCAGACCCCACTGCACTACACCGCTATATCGATCACCTCGGACACGCACTGTTTAGGGATGCACGGGAGTGCAAGGAGGTGCAGTGTCGAGTGTCGATAAAAAAGTTTTAATTATATATTTTTTTTTAATTCTTTTAACATTTTTTTCTGTTTTAAGTACTTATTGTATTTGTAAGTGGAGGTTAGGACAGCGTTTAGCAAATGTTTCGTACCTGGTAGTGCAATATTTCTGTTAATTATAATATAAGATGCCATAATCATTAAATTATTCAGCTGCTAATCAGCTGAATAATTTAATGATTATGATTCTCGGCTTTAATTGGCAAATTAGGTAGTGATTACCTATAAGTTTTAATACCGAGCGAGCGGCTATTATTTTATAAGTTTTATTGATTAAAACTTATAAATATTATGTCTATTACCTACATTCATAATAATTATCGACGAATATCAATAAACCCATTCCCATCCCTATCAAGGACACTAAAGGGCGACGACGGCATAGTAACATAATAATGTTGACATTTTCTTCACAGCTCTGGCCGGAGCCCTATATCCCCACGTATCGGGATGAAACTCATCGATTTCGCGTTCCTTCGCAGATTAAGCCCCGAGACGTTTACTCTATCCCCCTTCTCACCGAGAAGTTATCCTCAGATTTTCATGCAAGATTAGTCTGGTTCGGATTGACTTGTATCGGATGCTCATATTGCTGCCACATTGTCGTTTTCACGTTTATGCTATACATATCTATACTTCTATACTAATATTATAAAGAGGTAAGCGAGTGTGTATGTAGCAGGTGGTAATCTTTGGAAGTACTGATTCGATTAAAAAAATTCTTTCACTAATGGGAAGCTATCGTATTGCAGAGTTGTCAAAGGACATATTTTATTTTAAAACAAGAAACTTCACGCGGACGAAGTCGCGGGCTAAAGCTATTAAACTTATAAAGTACCTTTTATGGTTCGAGTTGCGGTAATTTAATGTTTGATTACAACATACATATTTTCATAATTAGCTTCATGAATATTCATTTGTTTACCAAATGCAGCCCTTGAACATTTTCGTGTAACCAGGGCACGTCCCTTTTTGATGTCGATATTTCACATCAGTTTTCTTTTCTATTATTATAGCCATTAGCGATTAATAGACAATTTATCCGCGGAAAATTGGGAATCTTATGGAAATCTAGCGTGTACGCGGACAAAATGCCGGAATTTCCATACGATTCCAAATTGCCCGCGGACAAATTGTCCATCGTCTGCTCAGGGCCTTAGTTAAGTACCATCGGCCGTTAAAACTTGGCAGGTCTGAACATAGGCGCATATAACTTTCGCGCATGTTCTCTCACTCACACTCGCCTCATGTCACCATTTGGTTCCTAAAAAGTGTTACTGCGCAGCTCTCTGCCCGAAGTTCGGAACTGCCAAGTTATATAGGCCGTACTGTAGTGTCGTTACACTTTGACTGTACTTACTCATGAGGTTGTTTACTATACAAGTATACTTAAAGTGGTTAATGAAACCATTATTGCGGTGCACGAAGGCGATAAACTAATAGCAAGGTGTTGTTGTTGCTTAAACCACTAACTTGGTTACATTTGGCTCTAACCCTAAATAAGCTCATTTTTAACCGACTTCTTCATAAAGGAGGAGGTTCTCAATTCGTCTGTATGTTTTTTTTGTGTGCTTGTTACACGATTACTCCTCCAATTATGCATTGATTTTGATGATTCTTTTTTTGTTTGGTAGGTCATGCTTCAGAGGTGGTCCCATATATATAAATTTTATTAACTTTGCTTGCGTAATTTTTGAGTTAGTACGTATTTTTCCCACTTAGTATACAGTATGCAAGGGTAAACACCGTTGTCACTCAAACCATGGATAGTTGACTTAAATATAAAAATAAATGACCGAGTAACAACAAATAAAAAAACTTATTTTCATTAAAAGATTTTAAAAAGTAAATATCCGTCACTGTCCCGATACTCATGGATACGCGTTCGTGAGAGCCGCGAAACAGCTGACGGCCGGTCATGTAACGTCCCGCGCGCCCCGCCCGCCCCCGGCAACCGTCGGCCGCCTTGTTGAGACGCAAGTTCGTTGCCCTTGCGTGTAGGGTGAAATATTCTTGTGGAAAAATGTAGATTGTCTTTAAAAAAAAAAGTTGTATTTTTCCATTGATTTCACGTTCTATAAATGAAACTAAACCATTGGTTTCAAGGATAACGGTGTTTACACTAACACCCTGTGTATGGATGATGTTTTAAGTTACTCCGTCACTGTATTTACGTAGCAGGTAGTGGTATTCGAATTTGTGTGGGGTAGGTCTATACCTAACCCACACAAATTTCTTCTTGTTTTTTTTTTGTAAAAAGTTTTTATTTTTCAATTTTTAGTTGTGGTACCTATGTACCACAACTAAAAATTGAAAAATAAAAACGTTTTACAAACAAAAACAACCGACTTAAAAAAACAACACGAAAACGTGAAAAATAACTTTAATTTCACAAACACCGACTTCCGAAATTAAAGTTATTGTCACGTTTAATGTTTTTTTTGGAAGTCGGTTGTTTTTTTTTTAGAGCTCTTTACCCGGTGCCTAATAGAACACTATTACTAAACTTCCACTGTCGGTCATCCGTCCATCCGTCAGTCTGTCTGTCAGCGGATTGTATTTCATGAACCGTAATAGGTAGACAGGTGAAATTTTCACAGATTGTCTATTTCTATTGCCGTTGTAACAACTACTACAAATAATTCCATCATATAAAAATTAAAGTAATTAATCTTTTTGTGCAGGTGACGCACAATACAAGCCATACGTGACGGCGCGGCCTGAGATCGCGACAGTGGAGTTGGATGGTGACGAAGACTTCGTGGTGGTGGCTTGTGATGGCCTGTGGGACTTCGTCAGTGAGGACGACGTGGCGCTGTCAGTGTACAGGCAGCTGGCGGCTGATCCTGGTAAGTGGTAGTGACTGGGTGAAAGGTTTCATTTGCAATTTGGGATCGGAAAAGACGGTCGATTAGGTGCATTATGTCGGTTATATTCTGAGTCAATGTTAATCACCCTATTTGGAACATAAGCAAAGAATAATGTCTTAGTTTGTGCAATATGCCCGAGTAACGACACCATTTATTTACATGCTGCACAGATTTTTATCTTTACTCCAATTTTACGTTTGCTAACGCCAGGTGCAATTTTGCAAGCGTTCTGTGAATGCATTTACGTGTGCAGTATTCATTACGGCTGAAACAGGTCCGTTTACGTTTATGCGTTGTTTGCTATCTATCAATCGCGCCGCCGACCTTGAGCCTCGTGCTTACACAATAAAGTGACTCACCGCGACTCACTAGACAGGATAAAATGACAATTAGCCGTCAAAACAAGCAACCTGCACGTTTTCAAGTGAATTATGAATACTTTTTCGTAGGCATCCATCCGATTCGCTTCAGCTATTTACAGAATCGCCGCAAAACAATGAGTAGTTGAAAAACACCTAATGTATTGTATTGATGTTCAATTTTTGTCGCATAATGACAACAGATCAGGTAACAAATGGCTTGGCTGACGGCATCAGTTGGCACGAATCAAGTGTGATTATGTTGTCAAGGGTCACATGATTATGACGCGTGCGCTCGTGAACCGAGTGCCCTCGTTGGAACATTCAGCGGAGATCTTTGACACATATTATCCCCCCGTGTTCCTCGGTTCTCCCGCTCGATGAAGCCCGTAGTCAGGGCTCGTCGGGGAGGGTCTAAGTATTATGGTTAGAACAATAACTTTGGCGCCCTCAAATCTCTGTGAAGTGTCTTTAACGCGACGCTCACGGCGATAAGAGCTTTCTCGTTGTTCAAAAGAATTTTCCTTTTGTTTTGTAAATATGAAAGTTTGTATTGTGCCTCTGTTGAACGAAATAGGGTTTGTGTGAGATTTCTTTTTAATAATTGTAACGGAGGGGAAAAGGTGTGTTTTCAGTTCAAATTTCCGATTAGATTCTTCACTCTTTCAGTATTTAAATTACTTATACTTACTGGCGTTGTTTGCAGTTTTATTATGGCCGATTCCTATAATTAACGGACCGTTATTGGTTAAAATTAAAACTCTTGTATCTTTACCAATAATAAAGCAAAAATCTCATAGCTTTGCATAGTGGACCCTCCCATATGGAAGTCGAGATCACAGGTAAAATTAGTTTACGAATTTATTTATTTGCCCAGTTTGGCAATAAAAAATGCTACCATTGGTAAGCAAAACGATTCGTTTTTGTTTATAGGAACCGAGCATTAACCTGTACTACAGGGATAGACTTTTACCAGGGTTGCTTAAAAAGGGCCATCTAAGATCGTTTACAGTTTTTTGTAAACTGTCAATATTCCATTTCTGATGTCTTGTTCTTTGCATGTTTCTAAAATTGTCGTAATGTACCTACTTACCTGAACGAAAATTGACAGTATTGTAAGTTGAATGTTGCTGTCAGCTTTGTGGAAAAATAGGGTGCAGTAATGCTTCATAATGTAACAATCCGACCTGTTAGCGCATTATGTTATCATCGCATTTAATTTCGGAGGGATCCCTTCAACCAACTGCCACTCTATTGGCTTTGTACTCGACCAATATCTTAATTAATCCAATATTCTAGTTAACAAGATATTTAATTTAACAAAACAGTTATTTTGGACGTTAAATCCTCTTAGAATCGTTTTATGGGAGAATGAGGTAACAGCTTGGATAACAACCATACTTCACTGTCAAAAAAGGAGACTTGAGAAAGTCCCTGAGAAATGTCTCGTTGGTTACTTTTGTAAATACTTAAGAGCTTACAGTTTATTGTTTTAAAACGTTTCTTCTTCCTTTTTCGCTGTCAAATTATGAAGATTAATGTTTAGTCATTACGGTTCAGGTGTATTCAAACGGAAAGCCAACACCTGTAAACCCGGTACTTAGGTACTCACAGGTTTCTTTGTTTGAATAGGTCTTGCGAAAAAACCTCTCGAACAATAAGAGTGTATTTTATGTTCCGTAACGAGATTGCTGCGGTGCCTAGATTTCAGTCGGGCTGCGGTCAGACCGCGCCGCCACAGCCCCACAATATTGTGTCGTAATTGCATCGGAAGTGGGGAAGTGGAGAAATTGGATACTTTGTTTTGCCCCCTGTTGCAGCCCTGCCCTGCCGCGCCCCCGCCTGCCCCCGACACCGATACGAAGCCTTTCTAATTATTACTTTTCTAAATTCATGTAAATGCAGTAGTTTCCAATTGCTTTAAAATTATAAGAGAACAGGAAATAGTTCACGATAATATGCAATCTATTCTCGTTGTAATTAACTTTCCAGTGCAGAAATCGATGATCTCATTCCTGCAAATTCTAATTCTCTGGCATTACCATTGATTTGTACGCTTGTTTCAAAACTCAAATCCGTTCGTGTCCTTTCAGTTTTACGTTTCGATGGGCAGCAGACCCGTCTCATTGGATTAAGCGATTTAAATGTTTAAACTGTCGCGAGCGGCGTATTCAAATAGGGGAGGCCAGTCGTCACTAATACACCCCGGGGCTTTGGATTAAGACCCTCGGTATTATGGTCATTTTAATATAGATCTTATTCCGAAACATCAAGACTTACATTTGACCCTTATGTCCATTGAAGTAGGCTTTTTGTGTCATTGGTCAGATGTAAGTCCTCTCATAACACTTTCTCCACTTGCAATACTATTCGCATGGAAACATAATAGTCGCCTGTCATGTAAGAGAATTTATGTTGACATTAGCTATTAGCGGGGCTGTCTGAAGTTATGAGCTTATCATATGACACTTATGTGTTGTCAAATTGTTGTTTGAATAGCTGTGTTGACAATGCATCTTAAATTGGGTGCAAATCGTGTGTAGTTGTGTTGTCGGCCAGCGGTCTGGTCGTCGCGATGCCTCCGCGATAACATTGTGTGTAGATGTTGATAGAGCGATAAACGATTGATACGCTGGGTGGACAAGCACGCACCAGTGCGCTCCTAGCTTTAGTTTTGCTGTAAACTAATTGAATAACTTAGAAAATTGTTGAAATGTTATCACGTTTTGTGTTGCTAATGGTTTCAATTAGTTTAGCTGGGTACAACACTATTCTTGTCTCATAATTTAGTGCACTTTGTAGAGTCAGGTTGTTTATCAACCATCTTTTATTTTAGAAGACTATTCCTTGAAGGCATTACGGATAAAATATGACCAAGAACACTTCTCTTGCTGTTTCATTATTTACTTTCATTCACTCACAACCCAACCGCGACTCGAAGAATGTTGAAAATGTGTTGAATTTCTAAACTAAACAAAGTTATTTGTTCTTATAAATCACGATTGCGTGGACGCAGTGTTTTGTGTATTAGTTGGCAGCACGGTCCAACACGCGGTGACCTTGACACTGTGGGACAAATCTTCGTTATCTGCCAACTTTCATTCATTATCTTGTTAGGAATATGATACGATACGGATGTATTTTTTTAATAAGACTATATGTAAGTACGGGTACAGGGTGTTTTAGTGCTGCACTGAAACTTAAATGTTGGGTTGGTTTTGGATTGAAGGATTTGATTCACACATATCAGTGCAGCCACAGTGCAAAATATTCTTTCATACATTCTCTATGAACGCATCCCCACTTGTTAGTGTCAGTGCCGATACCGGCATGAGAATGTATGAAATAATATTTTGCACTGTGCCGGTACTGTGTCGGAACTGTGCCTTCACTGATATGTGTGAATTGAGTTTTTTGGTTAGCTCTATTCCTAAATCTTTGTTTATTACTAGCTAACCTTTCGGTCGCGTAAGACACGGACTCAAAAACCATACAAACGATCAGCTTTCGTTTAGCACAAAAGTCATGTTAAAAGTCTGCTTTGACAGCACCAGAATTTCAGAAAAAGGCAGATGAAATGTGCTGCTAATCATCTCATGCGGACACGATTGACGCGAATGGCAATTTTATAGTAGCAGATCGAGGGAAGGGGTCGCTTTGTAAATATGCCAGAGGCAATCTGTCACTCAGCTGATTGTATCAGAATTCATACTGGAGGGTCCAGTATGCTGATACAATGGTGGTATCTCGTACACAAATAGGTTTAAATTGGTACTTAGTCTAGCTAACAATAGATCTGTTTTACACTTCAAAGAGGAAAGTGTGATTTTATTTACGCCAAATGCCTAAAGCAAAACACGAAATGTTTTTATATTCGATAACGTGTATTCATTCTCTCCCATCATCAATTATCTCCACTCTACCAAACGCTAAAGCTTTCCCGTTTTACCACCATTAGGTACGTACCGTTTTACGGTTCAAGTCGTTGATGTGTCATTCACACGTACTTACTTACATGTTATATTATAAGAGACGATGTATCGTTAAGGTTATTACAGGAACTGCCGGCCTAAATACACTTAATAAAGATAATTGTGCTCTTGGACAATTACTGTACCTCTCTGACATACTAGCGGATAAAATTGTTCGGAATTACCAAAAGTAAATGCTAACTAAACGTAGCGTTTAAATAAAAGAGAATGTGTTGACAGTGCGCCCAAGTTGCTAAACAAGCCGTTGACTATAGCGAGCTCATTAGCATTTACGCCTAGAGATTGTAGACAAGAATGGCCCTTTTCTATATCCTCGGTAGAATGCACCGTAAAATGGTACACTTTCTTAAATATTTTGCTACAAAAGCTTCCACTGAGAATTCTCATTCGCAAAAGATCAAGCAACTTATTTTAAGCTTTGCGCAATCTCGAAGTGATAAAGTCTATGAATTACATAAATGAAAAAAAACAAAACATGTCATATGAATACTATGAATAGTAGAAAGCCCTTCAGTTAATTACTTAATTAAACGCACTTAATTATACTTTCTTAGTGCCAGTCGAAAGTGTATATGATTTGTTCGTTTGTTCCCTACGAAAGTATAGTGGGTAGTTTCGCTCCACATGACATGTCGGCCGATTGGATGCGTTGCGCGAGCGAGGTGCGCAGGCGACGCTCGATGATTTGCATTGTAAACACGACGGACGGTGACCGGCGCATGCCTCGCTTCACTAATGGCCTGCTCATCATCACACCTACCACTCGATTATTTTTAGTATTCGAATCTAAAAATAGATAAGAGTAACACTGGATAAACTCAATCTGGCACTGATAGTTCATAGAAAGTAGTTTGGGCAGGCGTGGTTCTAGAAGTCATAATATGTTTGTAGAAAGCAATGCCTAAAACTAAACAAATACAGAATTTTAATAATTTGTTAGGCTTGTCTCAAAGTATGATTTCATTAGCTTTTCTGACTCACAATGGTTTTCAGCAAAAGATTCGGAGTTGCTGACAGCGTGACGTAATTCATGCAAGATTACATGGTTTTCAACTCCTAAAATAAATGAGACCTGACGCAATTCATCACCATATTAAAACAAAATTTTAATAATTCAGTGCACTTGCCACAATATTGTCGAAGGGATCCTTTATCTGTAATGATTATGTATTTCGCAGTCGAGTGGTCTCGCTGTGCGAGGGGTGCGTCCGCAATAAAAGTGCAGAGTTTGTTCACGAGGAGGGCTCGCTCGTTACACCCGCCCGTCTCTTTGACATCCGCACTTTTATTGTGCAACCCCTAGTCCTCACTGCGACGCTGTACACTACACTTGCGAACTTAGAATTACAAATGTATTTAGAAAACATTAAGAGACTCTTGATAAAGTTTTAATACTATGCTTTTGTATCTATTACATAAAGCGCGGAAAGTTGAGGCGAGTTGTTAGCTTCTCTATTTGTATTTTAAGTACTTATGTATGCATTGGAAAAGTGACAATAGAAAACTTTATCAATACAAATCCGATGATCATAAATATTTTTCCTTCTCTAGTTATTTTTATTTGATATAAGTTTTCCTGTTAAAATTACCATTACAAACGCTTTATGCTCTTTTGCGATCCCATTGTAAGTATAATAGTGCTGACCTATTAATCCGACAGCAATTAAAAATAGCACAGCTCCAGTTAAAATTAAACATTCATTCCTTGTGAAAGGAGGCGAGGACTGACTTCCTCAATTTGTCTCTTTTTGTCAGTACAACCGGTCCCCTTCCGAGGGCTGATAAAGAACACCGTAATCCTTTCAATCGAATAACGGGGTATTACAGAGGCGCAATTTATGCGGGCTATGAGAATCCGCCAGCTTAAGTCGTATTCAGAATTTAAATAAAAGTGTTTAATCATCACGATGACTACAAGTACATAGTCGTCGATGACGCGTTATATGGAAACATTGCACATTTTAATTTTACTTCGTCGTAAATTGTCTGTTGGATCTTGGATCGCGGCCAAATGTACAGCGTCTCATTCCGGAGTTCCGGGCCACGTGGGTGGCATAGTCGCTCGCTGTTTCATATCACTAACGATATCAGTGACAACAAGATTGCACATTATGATAGGCGTTTGTGATCATATGTTACAACCACTTTATGCGCGACGTGTCAGCCGTTGACCTTACCAACGTTGTGTCAACATTCATACATGTGGAGTTTGTTTTGAGGTTTATTTATAAATAGTAGAGCTATTTCAGTTTTAGTTTCCGTTCTGCTATAATTTTTCTGAATCTCAGACAAAATGAAAAACCAAGACAGCGCTGTCAACTATAACGTGAGGCCGGTTTCGAAACCATGTGTGCGCTTAGTGAGGTGTAGTTTGATTGTGAATGGTTGTAAATAGGTGCGTGTGAGCGTGTGTGCACATAGCGGAGGTGTAGTTTTGGCATACTTCACTGTATTGTTCGCAGCGCTATGTCTTGGTTTTGTATTTGGTCTGAGGTCTGAATTTCTATTTTAATTTTATTGCAAGTCCTTTAGCAGTTCCTGGAGCAAGGATAGCTCATGAATGATTCTGAGATATACCGTTTTGTCGGGAACAGATTTTGATATGAAAACAGAGTACTTGTGGTAACGTATACATTTACTGTTGGACAAGAGAACACCGAATCAATCCATAAATTATGTAATGGAATTGCGGATCAGATACGGGCCGGGCCACGACCTGTCTACTCCGGTTATACGATCGTTTTATCCGACCGAGTCCCTTCGGGCTTGCCTGCACTGGGTGTCAGGTGGGTTGACCCTAATGCCGCGTGATCTCCTTTCATATCCTTTATTTATTGTTGAATTTTCATTATCACAGCCTTGTAGAACCATCGTCAGTTATTATTATGGCAGTCGTTGAGTGATTTTGTGATAATGACGACAATGTTTTTCTAGCGTCTGTTGTGTCAGTCGTAGGATAAAACATCAGACAAATATTCTACAATATTACAAATGGAAACCACTATATCGTAGGAGCTAACATTATATTTTATGGTGCCTAACGAAGACTACCTATTTATTATCGGCAGTATACATGCAGCTCTGTGAAGTGTTGATTAGCACTCAGTTGATGTTTTAAGTAGAGGTACGTTAGTAATGTAAACACTGATTTGTATAGAGGTTAACGACATGTAATGTGTTGAAACGTAATGTAAGCTCAGTTTACATGTTGCAAGGGAGAAAGTGGGCGTGGTTACGTAGGCGTCTGCGCAGCCCGGCTTACCAGTCTCCACCGTAGTATCACGAGGTTTCTTCTCCGCCTATTAGTACTAATATCGTCGTGGTCGGCATGTAAGTCTGTCACGAAGAGCGAAACTATCTAATTGAGTTCACACATGAACAATGCTGCAGAATGCATCGCGCCCACTCCCAGCATAGCTCGGCTGCATTCGTTCACTTACGTCATTTTACTGGGCTTAATTATTTTCAATTAATTTATATGCTGTAGTAATTAAGTAAATTGGGTAACGGAAAAATATAAATATTTGAACTCAATGTGTCTTCATATTATTGGTAAAACAAATCATTTTGCATTAAAAATTCAACTAGGGTTGCCTTGAGTATCCTTCCTTGATCTATGCTATGTAGATATCAACCTGTAAGGAGACTCATTCAATTTTTTTTTATAATAATTTCAGTCAGATGTGATGTGAGGCACTTTACGGACCAACTCGTTGCGTTCTGCTGCGGCTGCAGCCACACTGGTTACTAGTTACCTAATGTCAACCTGCATCATCCCACTGCTGGGCAAAAGCCTATCCCCATGACTTCCAGCTCTTACGATACAGCAGCTACACATAACGTGGAAAAAATTGTCCCGTTGAGCACCTTTATTACTATAGATTATGCGCTCAGACGTTTTAGTGGCCAGCCATCCTTTTATAGGGGCCAAAAACAATTTGTATTACCCCACATGTGTTCAATTTGCATGTTGATTACTAAAATGCGTTTATTCTCTCAGCGAAATCTGTCAAGCAGAACACACATCATGCCTCCCGTGGCTAAACGTCAAAAGTAAACACAAAAATGATTATATACTGCAAGTCATGCGCCTTAAATTGTCGCTCCATTCACAGGATAAGCTGCTATATATTAAAATCTGCCGCCATATATGGTTGGGTTTTTTAATTTTCGAAATCGCAAAGCAGGTTTTTTGTCGAATAAAAATTTGCATGGAATGGTACTAGTTTGCTAAACAGTCTGTGTTTGTCGAGCTCTGTTCGGTTTGATCCATGTTTGCTCTTCGCCATTGTGCTGCCATGCCAGACAACCGATCCACCGGTGAAAGCCATTTGCGGTTTGTTGAATTTGGAACGAAATCCTCCTGAATTTCACAGGATGGGATCTCTGGAAAATACGGTCAGTGCGGTCAAGCTGAGAAATGTTTACCTGAGCATAAAACGTTTAATTTCTATTTGAGTTCATTTTTGGCCAGTTTTAACCATGTGTGCGCTGGCCACCACGATACGGTTCGTGCGACGCACTTCCACAATAGACTGTTGTTTTTGCAAACGCCAGTTGAATGACCGAACAATTTTTGTACGATCGGCCTCCAAATTATTGCAGATGTAAAAGTCATCGTTCAGGAGACTGATGGCCTATGGAACTTATAATAATAGTTAAAACTAACTTGTCGTATGCTGTCGCTGTTCGTTAATACTTACACTTATTAATAAATAACACACGCATGTGTAATGTCCCATAATTGGCGACAGGGGCTATCGCCACTAAATAAAGACGCCGCCGTGACATCCGCCCAACTAACTGTACAGAAATGTTATCATATACACAAGTACTATTGATTGAATAGCTTTCAGTCCAATTTCATATTTTACTTCATATTAATTGACAATAACTCATTGATTTAGAAGCATGTTTCCTGGGATGGCTGTGCGCAGTGCATTCAAAGCTCTGGAAGAAACTAAGTTGCTCTACGATTCTGTCGATGGATTGTGCAAAATATTGTTTGATTGAAGCAAGCATGACTCATGTCGACTTTATAATAGCTCCAACTAGACATTTATGAGGCGTGGAGCCGACTGCGCCGCGAGCATCGCCGCCTCATTCGGAATTCAGCACGACCCGATGTGGACCAAACTTCACCTTATCCGGCCAGCTCGTAATGTCTCCATTGTTTACCAGATTGGTTAATCCACGAATACTTAATACCCACCATCGTTCAATAACCGACCGTCAAATGGACATGGATCGTTTTTCGCACGCTCCAAGACTTTAATTGATTTGATATCAAAGTCCTACTTACGTCTAATCATCCATATCAAAACGAAATTTTATGCTTGTGCAAGAAACTGCTTACATTTATATTTTTGGATTTGGCGAAAGCAAGGCTTTAGAAAGGCTAATTGTTCCATGAGAGTAGACTGCGAGGTAATTTAATGCAAGTTATACACGGCACTTGTTCATTCGCAACTATTTTGTAGTTAGATGTTAATCAAGATTGGCATGTCGAGCTACGGATGCAGGAAAAGTTTGAATTGATTTCGAATTCCTCACTTTCTGCTGCGATGACAAATTATGATATATATTTTGCACCAACAGTTTCGTTAAAAGTTTTTCTTTGAGGGATAGGCAGTTTGGCAAGGTCTGGAAGTAGTGGCGTCCGTTAAGTTTCTTAATTGCGCAGTATTTGTGGAACTATCAAAAGTATGTTCTGGGCTCAGAAAATATAAATATAAAATACTTACATGATGTGTATTACTGTTCTCATTCGAATTTTATCTATATGGTTGGTTAGGTTAGAGTTTTTGCTGAAAGAGCTAGGAAAATAGACTCGCTGCACGCTGCAATTTATATTTTTTAAATGTCATGGATAAATTGCTGTATTCATAAGAACTGTTACTAAGTGTAACTGAACGGGTATTGTATTGCTCCATTTGGATCTAAATAGATTTGACTACGATATTGGTAAATCACTCTAGTTATTTGTTTTAGATCTACTCTACCTAGATTCAATTGCTAATCAAAATGCAACAGAGTTTCAGTATTTCTGTTTGTACAATTGTCTCTAGTAGAGTGAAGTGACTGACGACTGTAGTTACGTCAGTTTTGCGGTAATTTCACGGCTTGCGCCTTTGAACTGTTCCTTGTAGAAAAGTGAAGTGCGAAGTTTCGGCGAGCCGGCGGTGTAAGACGCGGCGGAGCGTGGCCGCCGGGGTCGTCGGCTGATGGTCGCCATCTTCCAGCGCCGATGTAGCTATACTATCAGCGTCGCGCAACTTATGAGACTTGAGATATACTCATGGTTGAGTATAAAATGTATGTCCAAGGAATGTTGAATCGTATACCTTGGAGAGCGATTGTTTTAACCGAAAATATCTGTTCATTTTTGTCAAATTCTTGGGGTTTTCCCAAACAATCGTGATTTTTTTGACAATCTAGCACTCCAGAAATGGGATTTGCAAGAAGTGGATTCTGGAGGTTTCTGTGAACGGTGACAGGCGGTAGCATCTGGAGGGCGCATAGCGCGGGCGTCGGGGGGGCGGCGGGGTGCGCTGGGGCGCTGCACCGGGCTCGCGCGGCACCACTCGCCAGTCCCCGAGACACCGGCCGCGCGAACGGCCACCGCGATACCGCACGCTTTGCGAGCCCCCGTGACGTTCAGTTTAGTGACTCCGCCCGCCCAGGACCAGCGGCGCTCGCACCCCTGTGCTGACACATGTGAGTCTAGCCACTAGACAGCGACCTCACCCGCGCGCCCCGCCCGCCTCCCGCACCGCCGCCGGTATCTAGCGCCGCCGGCCGGCCGGCTTTTCACATAACCTCTTTGTGGTGCTTTTTTTCAACTAACATTTTCAGTGATTGGTGGTGTTGATTTTAGCAATTATTTGCAGTGTTAGGGTTAACCCTTAGTATTTTTGGCGGACTAAAAATTTAAGATGTTAAGTATAGACAACAGGTATTCAGCTTTTGAAATTAATTAAGTAACACCTATTATACTATCTTCATACAAGTTTTTTATGGTCATGGAGAGAATAAGATGTAGTGGTGAGAATGTATGATGAGACAACTGTGAAAACAACTTTTTTCAGATTCGAAGACAAAAGACAGCTACATCTCATTTTATATGCGTGCGCGCCTTCACTTATGTATGAAAAATTCAATTAAAATCACGAATGGTCAAGCATCGAGTGGGTGGTTAAAGCTTTGCGTGACAGAGTGTAGTCATAGCGGCACGAGTGGCATGACTAATTAATTAAACTAATCCCTAAGAGCAAGATGGTAGACAGCGGTGCCATAACAATCGGTCCAGTGAATGGTTAGTTTTCGATTAGATTAATTAATGCAATTCCCGTTGGGCGGAGGCGCGAGCACGCAAGCGCCAAGTGGGCAAGTAGCACGGACATGACGGCCGGCCGTCCGGGCCGCGCCGGCCGCAGCAGCGCCGCCTGTGCCGGACGCCGCCGCACGCGGAGGTCTACGAACCTACCGTGGAAATGGGATTATTGCACGACGGACTTAATGCTATTTCGCGCTCGTTCAGCGTGGTTCTGCTCCGCAATGAATAGCTGATTCTAATTTCGTATCTACAATTTTACATTATTTTGTCCAAATCCTAACTGCTAACCCTGTTACTCACCAAGTTCCCAGTATAGTAATAAAGATACAAGAATAGTTTTCTGTGAACGTACAGAAACCTTATAAAAGAGAGCCGCTTATACCGAGCGGCTTGCGAATCGCGTGCTTAATTATGTTTGTGTACTTAATAATAAAATGTCGCGCGACAAAAATCGCGTCATCTGGAATTCTGCTTCAGTTTTTGCATAGTAAAAGTTTCTAATTATAAAGTCGTGTAATGTCGCGCGACAAAAATCGCGTCATCTGGAATTCTGCTTCAGTTTTTGCATAGTAAAAGTTTCTAATTATAAAGTCGTGTCGTAAACATGCATAGCCGGCTAGCGGAAGGATTGGAGCCGTTACGATCATCAACAATTCACCAACACGTAACAACTTTGCACATGCAACCTGAATCTGAAGTACATTATGTATTGTATGTAACTTAGATTACATACTGTAAACGAAATACCAATTAAAATAATGTATCTAAATGCTTCACTGGTGTATCATCTCATGACATTCGCTCCATAATCGTCTGCCACATACCTATCACCTCTGAGAGAACATTTATTTACTACATGCCGTATGATTCATTAGATTCATTAATAAAAGTAACCCCGACCCAGTGTTATCTATTAGTATAGTGCCAATTCAGATAAGTAGTAATTGATGAAAAAGAATGTTATCTTCAAGGTAGGGCAAATGCCAAGATAGTTCCATGACAGTTGACGCTATAGATAGAAAACAATATCGTCTTTGCATCTTTTTAGAATCTAAGTACACCTCAGGAAAAAATTAAAAAGCCAATACATAAAATTGTATTCTTATGTTGCAATGAGTTGGTTGCCATTTCTGGTGACATGTGGCTTTCTAGCGATATATCGGTGTGAGTGCAATCGGCCCCATTGCGGCCGGCCAGACTGCACGAGACAGATGTATGTCCTATTGAGCTGTCGTAACGCAGACCACCTGATCGATCGGCGCTAATGCCTCCCGGTGCACTCCGAAACATGTCTATGCACGTAGCGCTACTTCAATCATCCGGTATGCGCCATGGCAATCTCTATAGTCTACTTAAAACTTTGGCCGAAACTACACAAAATCCATCAATACTTTTCGAATTATCCAAACAAACCCAAATAAATTGCATATAGATAAAGAAAATCAATTTCACTGTGATGTATTTAAATGCAAAATAAAATGATACAACCTGAATCTGTCAGATGAGAGTTATTATTCCTTTTGTGTATTATTTTTTGTGGGGCACAGCCGCGCAATATGGTATTCAAGATGGCTCATCGTTCACAGTAGGTATTCGGCGCTATTACAAAAACAGCAGCCATGAATCATATGCAGTGGCGATAACTGAGCTGATTCAAATCTTTAATAGGGACCTCTGGGAAACTACAGTGCGATCATGTGAACGATTCACCGAGTGAGAGGGTTTTTGCAATATCCAAACATTGTTCAGTACCATTAGCATACTAGTGCTGTTAGCCTGTACCGTCATTGTTTAGGCTATCTGTTCGTTATAATCTAGTATCTGCATGTTAAATACTTTGTTTGTGGGCCGGATTCCCAGACTATTACCGTTCGTATTCGTACCGTCATTAGATACAGTTGCACGTGAAATATTCTCTATTCGAGAGCACAATTCGGTGTTACCGGGCGCGGGTGAGACGGCTCTCGCCAGTTATGATGAGAAATCACGGCAATCCCGCTAGGCACCGCTACGGTACTTTCTATGGCTGTTGATCTCCATTTAATGCGTTTCGTCTTGCCAATGCGGTCAATTAATCACTTACACAGTCTTTAAGTATTGTACTGCGTTTTACTTTGGTTAATTTATGACACTGAAACATAAAGTTGTACAAAGCTAGGTGGTTGAAATTATATTCGTAAGTTTACAGTTGCAATAAAATAAACCTATTGTGTAGGAGGAGGTACTCTACTACTTACTGTCAAAAACATGTAGTGGTCTAATCGAAGTGCCAAAACCACTGTCGGTAACTACCTATTTGTTTCATCAGCTGCCGAAATTGAGTCTAACAAAGTTCTCATCGAGACACAAGTGTTCGTTTACGTCATGTGACTAAGTAACCACACGATATCGAATTTTAATATCATACACGAGGACATGTGGTAACCACATTGTTAGCCGATGCGAGATTGAATCATAAGTTTAGGGACTAGAACACGCTTTGGTTTGTTGTGACTGCGCGCAGGGCGGTGAGGTGACGTCATAGACAGCTGTAGGGCGGGTGACGTCACGTCTCGCCGCGGCCGTTGACCCGCTTCAACCCTCGAGCGCGCCGTGCACCGCGCCTACACAGTACATAGTGTACTTCACTAGCCACAATCATGAATAACTTATTGCATTATACAACCTGGACGCAGTGCCGACCTGGGGCAACCTGCACTGAAAATATTCTCAATTTTATTTTAGTCTGGCTTTATAAAAACTTTTGAAAATTTTCGCTTTGCAAGCTCGCCTCTTTATTCGCCGAGGTACAGCAGCGAGTATCTTTGTATTTCACATCATGTCACCGGTTTTTCAAAGTACCGGTTCATGTTTATTTTTATGAACATTAAAGGTTGTACTTTGTACACAAACTAAATGACACCAGACTTGCAATTTTAAACATATTATGGCAGTGCGATTATTTCCACTATGCCATGAATTTACTTGGCAGACTATGACATGGCTTTTACTGTCTGAAACTTCAGACACAACTCTTGCCATAAAAATATCCGACAGTATGACTTCAACTTTCATAGCGAATTAATTTCAGCAATGACTCTTACCGTTATCAAGCAATTGCCTACGATATCATTATCAAACACCTCATTGCAACTGATACCTGTAATACGGGGAACAGTTATCACCGCTATCGATTTTTACTGCAGTTTATGGAATTACTTAGAATACACGTTTTTGTAATGGCGGTGTAATATCGCACGACCCCTGCGTTTTGCCACCCCACCTGAATCCGGGAATTTCTCGTGGGAGTTCTATTGTCGTTAATAAATGCGAAAATGCTATTCCTTCTTCCCTTGCTCAGCGAAAGAATTGCAATGAATACTTTTAACACCTCCCTGAGTGTTTTTTTAAAGTTATTATTATTATTATCTGGGTAAAACTGACTAGAAAGCCACATCACATCACTACGCTGAGACTTCTTGCTCTTTTCTTGCTCAGCTTTTAATATCCATTATGCTGGGGTTGTTAATTAAAAACACCAGAGTTAATTATAATTGATTGGATATTTCGATGTATTGTTTAATAGCATCTAACTATCGCGCTGATCTTAATTTCTCATTCACGTGCGTTAGTTAACATCCAGGTTGGTACAACTGTTTATAATGAACAACTGTACAGTAATTTAGTCTTTATGTAAATATGATATAAACTGCAATATGGCGCGCACTTTTGCCGCATTTACAATGTTCTGTATCAAGCGTCACGCAAAGTGATCTCCACCCATCATACTAATTTCTACCACCTTTATGCATACTCTTTAAGATTATACATAATAGAGAGTATGTAGTATAATTAGATGCTTTCGTTTTTGTCATTTCACCGTACATAGTTCTTCGTAACTAACTTTCTCGTATGTTACTCAGAAACTGCTATGAAAATGATAAGATCTCTCCGAATGTCTTTGAAAATCATCAAGTGGCCGCTGATTGAGGTTGTATCACATGTTATCAAACCTCAGCTTCAGCAGCTTTATTATAATTGGGTTTCGATGGAAGAGTATAAAAACAAAAATGTTACCAAAAGTAATCGTTACTTACATGTCCTTGAAAATCATTGTTTGCTTCATTGCGTAGGCGGAATGTTGTATTTAAGTACGTCAGTTGTTGCAAAGCTTTGCCAGAAATAGCTTTTATTTTTCCTCACAATGTGACCACAGTGTTTTGTTTATTTAGAGCCAATATTACTTATCGAATTTATTACGTCATAGAATTTAGTAGACTGAACATGGGACATGGGTGCATATTGTAGATTGCATGCACGTACCCACTGTTCCCTGAATTAAGGCTGGCAATAGACTGGCTACGTGAGGAAATGTCCTCCGGCGCGAACTACTATTTATATCGATTATGAGCTCCATGTAGAGCTGCACAGGCTGCACTTAATTCGACTCTAGTCACAGAAACACAAATAAGATAATAAACTGCGGCTACTGAAGTGTTTGTCAAACAAATAGTTTGTGCGCTGTGGAAATATTCTTATATTCAAGAGGATCATCTTACTCGAGTCAACAGCACACGTCGGAGTGGGCTGGCACGCGAGTGCGGCTTTCCTCTGTCTTAGTCATCGATAAACAATAAACAAAATGACAAACTTTCTAGCGTCTATTCGTAAAAGTAAGTGGAAAGCAACTGGCGGTGCTAACGTTTACATTAATTGGCGTTATAGCTAACAAACGGAGCCGAGTCAGCTTCGACATCGCGAGGGGAGGCTGACTGGGCTGCTCATTAGTGTACTGAAGTGGATCACAGCTTTAATTGCTGCCAACAACTACCTGCATAACTACTACTATTATGTACTTAGACTAACTCAAAGAGACTAGTGTAATTGCGGCATTTGCACTCAAAATTCGTTTAGACGGATGATGGAATAAACAATTTTTCCGAAGTAATTATGTGACTTTTATTTATACACACTGCACTTTGATTTTCTGCTTTCAATGGGTAGAGTTTATCTTTATTTTATTAATTCGTTTTCTAATAACTCTCGGCGATGTTATTTATATTCTATAGAGTAGTTTTCTTTAACCCGGTCGCAATCGGACTGTATACTCGTGTGAGTAATGGTGTCTGGTATAGCCGTATAGGCGAGTCGTGACTGCGACTCCAGACTAACACGATATAAGTTAACTCTATTTGTACATTCTTTTTTTGCGGGTTTACTACACATGGACATACTAAAACGTGATCTTGTAATTAAGAATAATTATATGCAAATTACCAAAATTTTATACCATACAATCATACCAGACGTGCTCAGCGGTTTAAACATCATGAAATGAAATGAAATGCTTGTATTTGCGTTATTGAAATGATGGAAAAGAAATAAACATCGAGTAAGGTTAGGTTTTCCTTCGCACGACAATCATTACAGGACTTAAATCAACAAACATGAAAGACATTACAATAAAAAATCCAGAACTGCCATTAACTGCTATCAAAACACCATATTTTAAGAACGCCATTAACGTCGCACTTGTTTTTTTTTCACGGAGCTTACAGTAGAGTCAACACAAAAGCGTGTCTCGGGAAAGTAAAACTGTTTCCGATTTAAGGCGTGTAATCTATAGTTATAAAAAAGTGTTAAATTCCTTAAAAATAGTCGTGCGTTCCACACGTGGCTCGTGGCATGCTACAACTCACCGCCCTTCTATGCCACGCTTTATTTATCCGTAGTCCGTACTGTTCCGTAATAATTATGTAAGTCGTACATGTGAAGAACACGTTACTTCGAATCCGAAAGAAATGGAAGCTAAGCTATAGATAAAACAATGTTGCAATTATTGTTATAACATAAAATCTTAATAGCTTCGTTTGAAACAGTTTTCCGCTATATGTAAATTATGTAAAGACATGCTGAAAAGATTACCTCGTAGCCCGGGGCTATTTTTGAAACTCGTTATCTGGTGTGCGATGTCCTGTCCAGTGGACATCGTGTAAGAACACTTGCACAAAATAATGTAGCTATAAACAGAGCGCACCTGGCTATTCTTCACGAATTCCGTTATGATCTTGTACTTGATTTTTGCCCTAATGGCAAGATACGTGACGGCAAAATTGTGAATATTAATATTCATGTGTCAGGTTTATTAACGCGATCCGAGGTGTTGTTGCATGTGGGGCGTGCTCGCTCATACCCATATTTACATTTCGTGCACGGGAGCGGCTTGATTTACTGGCCCTCCGCCGGTCGGGGACTTAAATTAGTGCGCTGTCATATGTCACGCGATATTTTATTTTGTTTCTCTCGCACTGTACGCCTGCCGGCTTATTTCGCTCAAAATCTCCATTCTGGTGCTCGTCACGAACTATTTATAAACGCGCCATATTTAGAGGAGTTCCTTCACGCCCTGTTTTTATCGCCGCTTTGCACCTCTCATAGGAAATGTCAGTATGTACAAGAAGTTTAAGGAAACGTAAAGGTCCTGTCAGTAGTTAGAAGTAAACATCGCTTTCTAATAAACGTTTTCCCCGTAACAGTTCAGCAGCTTGATTTCATTTTGTCTGTCACTCTAGATGTTATTGGAAAGAGGAGAAGTGACAAGATTGATAGTAGCTACGTTGGTCAATAACGATTCGGGCGTGGGGCGCACTTCAAAAGAGTCGAGGGTGATTGATGCCTCAGTATCCCCTTGACGGAACACAGAACGCCCACAAAGTCTACGTGTCTCTACTAAAGCCAATTTGTGGCGTAGGACCGAGATTGGCACTTGTTGACAAATTGCTAAGTATCGAAATGTGTGTGTTACTCATATATATTTCTATGGAGTTCCTCTATCTCAAGTTTACTGTCAAAAGGCGTTGTTGTTCCGTTGTCTTTTTAATTGGCCGAATGTTTACCTATTTTTACCACAGTCTTCACTTCACTATCACGCTTGGGAGTTGAAACGGCAGCTCTCGAGAGCTTTTCTACCCTCTTTAGAAAGCTAAATAGAGAATGTGCTTTTTAAGCTTTTGGGACTGTGAAGAACGGTTTTCCATCAAACGCTGTTCCATTCATCGAAAACTGAAATTGCATCAAAATAATAAATTACACATCCACGCGTCTCTGCACTGAAAGCGTCGAAGCGCGCGGCGCCGAGCGTCGCGACGACTGGTCGCCGTTTGTTCTCAGCCTTCTTTTTGCTAACGTTATTTATGCAGAACATGCTTGTGTGCTTCCACCAGCAAAACATAATACAACAAGAAGCCAGACACCTGACCTCCAATTAATTGATCTGAACAGTTTGTTCACACCTGTTACTCAGCAAAAAAAATTTGGACTTACAATAAAAGTGAGTAATAAAATTGTCTTTTATGGAACAATATAGTATAGCACTACTTATTTAGGTATACCTCATAGATAGACAATAGAGTAACGAGCGGGTCACGTAGCAAGATGATGTAAGCGGCGATTTCCTGCGAGCTGCGCAAAGCACTGCTGGATGAGCGTGTGGCGTGCGCTTGCCTGCTAATTAGTCGCGCTGACGTCATCCGTGGGGAGCGTGGCTTCGGCTCGCCATTACCGGAGGCCTTCGCGCGGAAACGACAACGACCGACGCTTTCTCTGCGGCTGCAGCAACTCTGCACACTGCCCACTGGCCCGCTATCAACCACCTGTCAAGGTCAAAACTGACTAACCCGAGACAAGTTTGTTGTAAGACAAGACCCTAAAAACACATTACCAACAAAGCACCAATTTATAATCTCTTTCAAATCTAATGAATAGCCATTACACGTTACAAAGAACAGTGAAAGAAGTGTGCAGAGAGGCGTCGATCTAACGATCGCGTTTGATAAAATAGGCGGAGCTCAGGCGCGTCGCTAAGCGTGACTCATCTTAATGGCTGCAATTACGACAGCTTGCGGAGCGACCAGCATCGCGCCGTCTACCAAGAGTCGTTACGTGCCAATCGTCACTTACTAAAGGCAACATTATCAAATTAATGCGTTGAAAACTTAATTTTTCTTTACCAGGCTATAAGTCGGACCGGCCTCTACTTCTGTCGCAACGTCCTTTCGTATTGTGTCTGTGACAGTCTGGATCGTTCGACCCGGAATTTCCACCGGCAGCCGGCGACGCGCCGGTGCCGGTGACACTACGGATGATTATCCAAATCTATTGGCAACAATTGAAGGTCAATCCCCGACTGTCGTTTCGATGCAGTGTTGCACGTCTACATCAAGTATCAACCGATAAAGGAAAACCTTTTTCTATCAACTAATGAGGTCGGTTAGTATTGTAAGAAGTAATATAAAAAGTTTAGTATCGGTACGACTGACTAACCGCTAATTCCGTGAAAACTCTAGCTTTGCTGTTTTTCTTATTAGAGATAATGATTGCTTGGTATACAAGGCTAAATAAGAATAAATTAAATCAATTCCAGTAATTTTTCTTTTGTGAATGTGATCCATATTAATGTATGTGGAACTTACGCGAAAATTCGCAACCGAATTTTCGTAAACGATGACACAATACCATTACTTTCCTATTTATCTGGACATGTCCTCTACCATGGTCATCGAGTTAGAAATCAGGCTGAAGAAACAAGTGGATGCTTACAAAGCCTAGCCTAGTCTCAAAAGCTAAATGGCAACGTAGGTATTCAAAGTTCTGAGAGACGAAATCGTGAATCATGTCACGGGTAACTTTAAATGTCACGCGCCACTTTGTGAAAGGACCTACACTCGCTGCAGTAAATGCCGTCACGATCTCGTTTTGGAGTGTTGTAAAAACTGGTACCCTTATGCTCTTACATTCAGTTGACTTTGAGTAGGTATCGTCCAATTTTATTGACCCGTACATAATACAATAGCATGTCTCCGTGCGTTTGGAAATTCTACAAGCATTGGATGAATCAGCCGAGTGACGTCAGGTTTGTTTGCGATTTGCCCTCTCGCCCCATTTCCTACTTTCTACTACGTGGTCGCAGAACGCATCACCACACCGCAGTTTCAATTGCAATGAAACCCACGTAAAAATTATACACATTTGCAACAAATCTTACTTTTCTGCTCTATGCGCCAACTCTGGGTCCGAGTAGAAACGTGATGCATTAAAGATTGCAATACCTCAATTACCTACACCTACAGCTTTCTACAACCACTCTAGAAGTCGATGTATTTTGTTGATTAACAACATGTGTGTAAACAGTCGTTTGACCTACGTTTTCCTTTCATTCAGTATATTGTATCTGTAACATGTTATTGTAATAAGATGCGAAACACTTGCATCCGATTTCATCGAAGTCGTTGACCGGAGTGGATGTGCGCCGGAATGTGTAACGCATTTGGAACTTAGTTTAATAATGTGTTGGTATTTACACGTCGTAAGATGCGCCCTGAATACCAATCCTAGAAATGTTAACTTCTCTACATGTATGATTCAACATTATATTCGTTATTGGTTATCTGTGGTGTGGTAGCACACCACACTACAGATAACTTACGTACTTGTCCCCATTTCAAGGTCTAGCTTACTCGTATCTGCTCTTATATTCTTACGAGATTAGTCGAGCTGTTAATGGTATTAACGTAAGTCGTAGATATCAAATTGCTAACTAAACGCCAGAAACCCCGGTTTCTGTTGAATTAATTGACATATTAACTCTTGCCGAAGATATCTAAATCAATGTTTTGTCTGCATGTTTTATATCATAGCTCGTTGACTGCATTACTTCGCGTCGTCGCGCTTGGTACAAGTTTCACAGAATTTAAATTAATTACATTAAGCTGGCATCGATGCAATGTAATCAGAAACTTGTATCTCACTTAATTGCTATTTCGACACAGAACAATGAAGCTTTTTCGAAAAACAATGGACTACTAAATAACGCTCTCTGCTTAAAGAAACGGAACTTGATTTCAGTATGAATTTTGAACTCCTACATGCAGCCCACGATCAGTGTAGTTATTCAACTCGAACATTTTTGACAGTCTACAGAATGGCATTCATTAAGAACTTTAATAAAGAAGGCGGGGTTTTAAGTAGTAGTTTAACTTTAATTTGTATATGTTTAAGGAGTGGTATAGGCAGTGTTATCGTGGGGCTAGTTACTGCGAGTCTGCAGGATAACTCACACTGTCCTCCCACGCGACACTCGCGGGATAAAACCGGCGTGTAGGCTGCCTGAATATCTTACTGCACTCCACTTTGAAAGCTCGCCGTTAATTATTATCCGATCTTTGGCGAGCTTGTTGCTGTGAATGGGTGATAACTCGTCGGTGATATGTGTCGAACAAGAAAATGTTGTTGCTAATTATGTGTGGACGATTTACCTCTAGTTCGGGCTCTTAATCATTTTCTAACTACCTCTGTATGTGTTAGGATAATCTCTATATGTAAGCTATATGCTTGAGGACATGATTGATGGCATCACTCACCACTCACTACATTACGTTAGTTTGTATTACATGCACGAAGTAATCTACCAGGCAATATTGATATGAAGCTTCGCTAATCATTGAATGATTTCTTATCCTTCAAGGAAATTGCACGATGATACATTATTTATTAAGCTTTATAGACAACGCGAACGCGGTAACGTGTAATTTTCCAATTACTATTTATCGTTTAATATCCTCTTATCTGTTCCTGTTATCTAATTTAATATAACGGTAACGTCTATAATAATTGTTGGTGGTATGCCCGCTTTATTAGCGTTTGACGTGTGATTTGTTTTTATTATCAGAGAAAAAGGAATGTTTAAGGACATATAAATAGCCGAAGGCCACCACCCGGTCTCGGTTTATACATTTATGCCTGCATTTAGTCGATTGCAGAAAAGCTCGGGGATTTATATAGAAACGCATGAGTTGCATGACCCAAACAGGTTCTGTTACAAGTTACCTCCACGCCCACATATTCGCCATCCTCCTGACCCGACACGTAACCCTCGCTGAGTCATTTTCAGTATTCACAATACTTTCCATTCGGATCTTCAAAGTATGTTAATTCAGTGGGTATACTATATACCAGCCATATATTCCTTCTATCTTTAGATATGTTGGTTTCTTTATACTGTGTACTTCTACTTATTCGGTGAATCAAATTCAACGCTGACCATTTCTTGGGGTGCTAAAAATAACGCATGTGTTATTATCCTCAATAATTTAGCGAGAACAATGCATCATTCAGTTGGGCTGAGTTAACAAATAGAGTCGCGTGCTTTAGTGATTCATTCGTAACTTTAGGTCAGCTAATAAATTGGATGTGTTTTTTTCAAGGAAATAAATACTTAAGCAAGACGAATTTGGACTGACGAATGTTTTATTTGCAATTTTAGTAACAAATGTTGACTTAAATATATACTGAAGATTCGGCCTTCCGTGTTTATGTTTAAGGAAGTCGAAGCTTTTATTGGTCATTAAATCTGAAGTACATTAGATCAATCATTATAATCACTATGATATGATTCACAATATATACCATATTGTGAATCATATCATACACATGTTCATTTCAAACATATTGTTACAGTTTTTACTCCAACACGTCATTGCTCCATGGTTATAAACAACAGCACCGACTTCTTACAGGAAAAGTTGCCCGTTAATGTTTAGACACGTACTTTTCTAAGAAATGTTCAGTTATTATGAAATAATACTTAGGGAAAAATACATATTATAGCAGAATTAGGTTCTGAAACCGAGCTGGCCTCATTTTGGGAAGTTTCCAAGCCTACACAGTTCCAGTGCGAGAAATGGATCCTTATGTATATTTTATACGTCCTATATTGCTTCTGATCGCCCTAGAAACAGTTTTATTTCATAGTTTTGTCTCATAAGCTTTTAAAACACTAAAGAATTACGACGAGACTATTATTATGAAACATTTGATAAACTGAGCTTCAAGCAACAATTTGGCAACCTAGCCTTTACACCTGATTTATTTACTCTGCTTCAGTTATTTCATTAACTTTTATTCAGTAAGTATAAAAGACATAAAGAACGGTATGTCCTAAAATTCTCACTATGTTAAAGCCAGCTCTGGTCTGTCCATGAAGGCGACCAACCGGTGGTTTGCAATTAACGTGCGCTACATTTTTACATGTTGAGGCGAGCCCTCTCGGGTGTCGCTGTCACATTATAAAATTCCTTTAATTAATCCATGACATCACCACGCGCTTTAACTACACCGTATTTAATTGTGGGAAGGGCTTCAGTACTGTTAATGGAACAAAAATAAATATAATTACTCCAAAGATACGTTCAGAGTTCAAATCAGCCAAATGAAATGCCAAATGTGAATGCATACTTGTGTATGAGCGAATTCAAATTTAGTTTTGTTCTGGTATCTGCATAGAACAGGCGTCGTCATCAGAGCGGCGACGCATTCTTCCGTGATTCTTGTGGTCTTTTTGCATTCCACGTGTTTATATGCGAGTGGAAGCGAGCATCGAGGCACGCTCCATTTGCGTCGCCCTCCTCCTTACGTTACACGAGTATATAAATATTACCTACATGCTTGCTACCGTTCGTATATTTCAATTGTACCCAATACTTTCTCGAGAGAATGTTCCCAAGAAGTACTTGTATGTCTCTCGGTTCCCTAGAAGGACATGATTTCTCAGATTGAACAGTACCAGTTGGTCGGCTTTGGGCAGAAAGTTTTTGTTGGCACAGCGTTGCGTGCAGGTTTCGTAATGTACTTACCACCAGTGCAGTACAGCCTGCCAGTCTGTCGTAATTGCAATAACTTGTCCTTGATTTATGTGACGATAAAGACGAAATAATCGGTGATGCAAATCTTTACTTTTGGCGAAGAGTTTTAAGACCGGTTTGTGCAAGATATACCGGTGTTACTATAAAAAGCCTCTTGCTTGAAAAAAGTAGCCTGTTTACTTTCCTTATGCATTCTCAATTTCTTGTAAATCGCAGGATGTCGGGTAATTTTTTGATAAAAGGACAAAAAGCAATAGCTTGCCATCAAATGTTTATGGCTTCTATTTAGAAACGTTCAAAGTAAGCAGTTAAACTGCGCTTTGAAGTGCTCAACACTGGTGAATGTCATTTTGTATTTTAAGTGCGGCTGTTTTTATTTGTTTTTGTCATGTGCAAGGAAACTTGAAATTACTTTGGATTTTCAACGAAAATCGGATGTTTTTTACAATATATCTAACGTGTCCAAAGGTGTTAATCCCAACCGTTGCTTAGGATCCATTTGGAGAGCGTTGCCCGTTGTCCGCAGCATAACCGATGTTTCACAAGTTATGCCGGCCGTAATATCTTGGATGTTAACGACAGTTCTCGCGAAATGTACAGAAATAACCGCCTCCCCACACTGCGAACGCTTCGATAATTCTGTCAGTGCTTTACCAATGCACTTCGCTGCTGGAGACTACGCCACAATTTTATTTAAAACCGGCTTTCAATATTGAACGCATCCAATCTTGCAACTAGATTATTTCTATCTGTATGAGGTGTGACGAGAGACTTTCTTTTGTAATTTAATCGTTACGACCCGTGTCCGCTTACACTTTTGCTTCCATTTCTATGTAACTTTCAATCACATTTTATTAAGCCGTATCATGCAATTCCCTGTTGTAAAACATTTTAACAAAGAGATATTAATGTATCGTTTTCCCAATACCACCTAAATATTTATTACTAGGTGGGACTGGTCAGAAATTCCGAATATTTTAACTTCAATGTAGTCCAAATATATAAATGCCTTTAATTCAGACACGAAATTATACTTTTACATTGAACCAATAAATCAAGTGCTGCTTAATGAATGTCCATTTTGTGTTTTCCTACGTACTTTAGCCCCAATTAGGTGTATACCGAGATAAGCGTCAATCGAAAATCCATTGCCGGAGCTTTTAGCCTTAGCTAGATTACTTGGCTTAGTAAATCTTGATGCGAGTATATTTTTATTCACTTAGAAACTGGATCTGCAGGCTCGCTAAAGTACCAACTCGCTAGATAATAGCTACGCTGACAACTTAGTAACTTCTAATCAAAATGGACGTGTCTGGTAACTGAACCATTAATTATTGCTTTTTCAGAGGGTCAGAACTAGCACGGTCGATGTTATTGCGAACGGCTTGTAGAGTATTTACTGTGTGAGTGTACGTTCTTTCTATACGATGAACGAATAACTTTCAACTGATTATGCTGCTTCAGATTTATGCTGTCATGCTGTTGTTGAACAAGCTTTGAATTCTAAAGAATTAACTATTTGTTTCTGAAGAATTATGTAATTTGGTTTTACGAACTCGAGTCGTTGTTTCTTAACGAAGTCCAATTAATTTGACAACGGTTTATCTTCTTGACTTTCGTCTGATCTTCGTGGGTCACAAAGTCATAATTGAATTATATATTAGAAACTTTTGTCTTTTGACCTTGTAGTTGTAGGACGATTGGAAAAGGTACTTGCAACTAAAATACGTTCACTAGGTGAACGGTTACGTTCCACTTCGTACGCTATTGTTTTATTTGCGGTAAACATTGAATTCCCGTGTCCAGTAGACTGTTGCGATTCGTAGAATTACAAATAAATTTTTTTGAGGAAATGAGTAATCGAACTTTTTTAATCAAGTATCAAAACCATTAAGTCGTCAATCATTTTTTTTTTCTGGCTGTTGTAATTTTAGATATTGATTTGTATTGGAGATGTACTCAATAATTGTTAAGTCTTGTAAAATATATGTAAAAATACATGGGTATTTTTAATATTTTGCATTTTATCTGACCCCAATGGACCATTGTGATGTTAGAGCCGATTTCTCTCGGCCTCGGCCTTCTGCACGCAGTTGTGTGGATGCGTTCGTGTATCACGCAAAAATACGTATCTGCAGACTTTGTAAGATGAACACAATCCGTATTTGGCTAGGGTCAAATCTGAGCGGTTAAAACGCAGCGGCTCACCATCATAGCAGTTTTCGCATAATACTTTAAAAAAGCCATGTACCTACCTATTGGCGGAAAACGCGCGTCTGGGACGATGCTACGATCAGCAGAATAACGCGGGCGAATTTTTCTATTAATTCCTTTTTTTTGTTCGTTTTTCCACTCCGATTTGTCGCTTGCCTTAGTTCTAACTCTCAAGTTCCGAGTACGCTCCGCGCGGTCAATGTTATCAAAACATTCCATGAATTCCCACGGTTGGTTTCGATCATTGTGCTATGTAGACTATTATTACATCACGCTTCGTAATTACGTTATTGGATACAAGTATGGGTTAACGACTTAATTACAATATATGGCGATGTAATACTGATGCTCTTAAAAGGCCGTCGTTGAATTCTTACTATGTTTGTAAGTAATTGGCTGAATCTTTAGGAACTCCTCGTTTGTTTTGATTAGGAGTTCTCTATTCCAGTAATTTCTTCATTTATTTCTGTTTCTAGCGTTAATATTTCATCAGGAATTACGTGCCATTACAAGATTTTAATACCACTATAGCCCCGTTTGCATGAATCCAAAGCTATAAAAGTGTTTCTTTGCACTAATAAAAAACCATATGCGTTAGAAAATACTAGCTAAGCTACATGATGAATAAGCTTTTGTAGGGCCTCTCAAACGGATACCATCAACAATCCACCAAGTGATTATGACTATATCCCTTCGCAAAACCATTATTTGTAACGGTGTGTGAAGGAACCCTATGTTCAGAACTTGTTTATGAGCTGTTTACTTGATTGATTAAACTGAACATCAACAGTTTTCAACATTCTAACCGTTCATATAGTGCTTATTGTGAAACCGGGAACATTTTTCATAATGCTCATTAGAAATGATTTGATTTATTAACTGTAATTACAGGAATCAACGCTTCTATTACACCAGTAATTTAAGATTAGTACTAATTAGAAGTAACTATTGTGTTGTAAAAAACAGTTAAATGGATTACATAAGTGAGAGGAGGAAGCTATGTATATCGAACTTTCAAAGACATATAATGAACATTTGACAAATCGCTAACAAATAACTTGAAACGTTTATGATATAATGCTCAAATCAACTATTTAACACCATACCACCCGACAGGGTCTACAACGGCTCCTAGCTCTAAGTTAACATCTTGTTTTACCTTGTGGAACGCAAATAAATGAATATGAATAGATAGTCAAATTCACAGAGCGTATATGAAAACGGTAACTTTTCACGAAAACGTATATAACATGAAAGATCAAAGAGTATTTACGTACGATATAAAGCCCCATAATAAATGTTTATTTTTAGCATAATCATCGCGGCTGCGGTTGTGGTATAGCATGTATAATGTTGTTTCATACAATTTGCGAGTGTACGTGTCCCGACACACAGGATACTGGCGACAACACCTTGGCCGGCTTGCAGTTTCCGTTGCTTACTTTACAATCAACCATTTTATTTTGCAACATCTAAAATATGATTGCGACTTTAATACTCTTTTTGTTGAACATTTCATCAGCTATGTTTAGTTTAGCCACATCAACAAATAGAAAAACTACTCCGTAATTTACTTCTACATTCTTGTTGCAATAACTTTTATTCCTCCTCTGAGGTTCTGAAACAAACATATAATCAATCAGGACGGATATTTCTAAATTGAATAGTAGAATTAATTGTCCGAAACGATAACTTATTGTTATCGAACCTCGTTTTTGTGTATAGCAATTACGGCTTGGCGGTGAATCACCACCGGGCTGCGTAATATTTCTTTAGCAAAAGCGTTTTGTTGAGTAAGTTACTCAACAACTTACATTACCTTTATGTGTGAATATGTGGATACCTAATTCCGTTGCGGCTCATTTAATGTACTTACAAGCTACAAGCGTGCTTCACTGGGCCGTGAAGTAGTTGTATGTGGTTTAGATTGAGACATTGGTTTAGATAAACACATTCCTCCTTCTTCTATCTCTTTAAAGCATTTGTAAAGGACTTGGTTGGGTCGGACCATGCCCACTTTATTTCCAAATTGTTTATTTTTCAAACCGTATGAAATTCAAGCGTGAAAAATTGTCTATGTATTTTGAAACAATAAAATTGTAGTCTGAAATAAATTTTACGAAACATGTGTTTCTTTTGACACCAACATACCTATATGTTTCGTAAATAAAAATACATTTCACAAACACAGTTTCTGTTATTGGTGGCAGTACTGAGATATCGAAATTCACAATTTAAATCTTGCCTGTCATTCGTCTGATCGTAAACTCTCGCGCGGATTTCGCAGTGGCTTTCGCCAATTAATGTATCAAATCCCTCACGGAGCGACTTTTGAGTGTGTTATTAATCTTATTGAGTGTAAACAAGCCCGTATGCGTCGCGGCGCCGCTGTGAGTCAGACAATCGCGATGTGGGCTGCCATAGGGCATTGTGCCGCGCCAGGCTGTGGGGCGCTTGCATTGTATGATTGTATGTAAAGGAGGCGCAGGCGAGCGCCCACCGACGCACTCCGTCTACGAGAAAGCGCCGCTTGCTTGTCATTGTCAACCATTTGAAACCTACACCCAGTGAACTCATTGACAGATTTTCAATCCGTGCCACTGCCAACACATTCTCTACCCAAAACTAATCCCATTGTTTCGAAAACGTTCATTTCTCTAATCGATCGCTTCACTTTCATTCAGTAAACACGGTGCAGTCGCTGTTGTTTGTTTATCTGGTGGCTCGAGTCTTTCTCTCACGATTTGTGTCGTGATGAAGAGTCTTGCAGATCCACGAAATGATAACTTTCCTTCATTCGTGAGTAGATCTTAACATTTAAACTCCCGGATAAGAATTAATGTTTATGTGTAATTATTTTTTTTTACTTACCGCTCATCTTCACGCTCTTCTTACCTTATAGGACGAGCAGATAGAACTAAATACTGTCACTAGGTATATCAGAAGACACTAATGCGGCCTCATACAAATAATTTCTTGTAGGTATGTATGTAGAGAGCATAGGTGCCATCTTTAAACCGCAGCATCTCCTCAGCCTCTCCCTACCCTGACATACCCTGGCTTTGGCTTATTTCAAGGCCAGCAACCAGTAACGTAACGATTAACGATTCAAATCCCAAGAGTTTTTAGATCGTCATTCATATGATAAATTGAGGAAATTGTTATAATACCTTTATAGTCAGGGTGTAAGTGTATTTAAAGAGCTGATGCAATTTTCCAACATCAGGAAAACAAAAAATATAAAATTGATTTCGTTTTCTTGGACTGGACCTAAGAAAAACCCATCATGTGTCAAAAGATGAAGTTTACTTCTTACAGACCTAAAACCCGTGACTTTAATGACCGCCGCGAAGCGGGTAAGAAGTTATGAAGCATGCAGCATAAAATAGCGTAATACCCTTGACCCGGCGTGGGAGGGAGACGCGGGTATTTTTAACCGAACAGGTCAACAACCGGCGGCCGGTGTTCCTCCTGCAAGGTTGCAAGATTGCAATTTGAAGACGGTAATTATAAATTATCGCTATCATCATCAGTAATATAAGCTGTTTCAGCTCAGTATTTTGATAAATACATCTGCGTTGTACATACCCTACTCAAAATATTTTTAGTACACAATGCAAACGTGTCATATTATTTACGCAGCTGTCGTCGGTGCTACTTGGATTTGTGTGCTAATCCGTCGTAGGCGCTACCTAGGATTGGCCAATCTTGTTACGAATACATAATCACACCGTATTAGGTAATAAATCCTAATAAACTGTCGTAGTAAAATGTAACAGGTACAACAATTCGCAGTCATCGATCGTGATTCCTACACGATGCGTATCCGTTTATTTCTAGGCGATGTTTGTTTATGTCTTACGAGTGTTCTTTGTACATGATCAAAGTGATTTCGATAGAAAACCATCTCAGGCGCACTTTGTTTTTTTTTGGTATAATATTAATAACTTTGTTTGGTACTGATATTTTTGTACACAATTTGTTAGGTTGAAACAGGCTTACTAGTAATTAATTTTGAGATGCGATATAATCTAAATGACAGTCAATAGATCGATTCTGATAAACCACCCGTGGTGTTCAATATGGGTGCACTATACTCTTTCCAATTCGACGTTTCTATTTATCTTTATAGGATCTTTAATTGTAATCAGGGTTGGGGAGTAGCCTGCAATTTGGTCGAGATAATTCGATAACCGGAGTGTATGTAGGATTCGGAAATTGCAATGATTGCGTCGAAGCTAGGCCGATGAGATGAAGAGACGCGCAGTGCGCCGCCCGCCCGGCGCATGTTGCCGATATTGGCAATGCAATTACCGATAGGGCTGTCATTTTGACACGTCGCTGCACATCTGCATTTGCTATTGGAAACAGTCCATATTTCCTGGAAGGGTTGAAGTAGCTATAGGACGTCATAATTCGCACAATTCTAGCAACGCTCAGGTATAAACATACACCTACCTGCTAACAAAACGGCAAATCCTATGCTTATTTATAAGCTTACCTTCAAAATATTTCCGAATGTTGGCTAAATATTTGCGGATTTATGAGGAGAGTGAAATATCGTGTAGCGACGAAAATAGTCCACGTCACGATTGAATTGTCAACTCTGTCGGTCCCCGCCTCGCCTCGTCCACACCTCATCCCTGCTGGTTTGCTACGCCCTCACAAATATTTGCCGCGCTACAAGAATTTTGCATTAGCACCTACCGGACTGACCGCTCGTAGCGTTTATTGAACTGTACGTACTTTATCAATATACGTAATACCTATGTACGTATCCGATAAATGGGCCGCATACCCACTGTAGCGTTCACCTGTTGGAAAAATCAATCAGCTTGAATGGAAAGAATATGACTTTCGCTAAAGGTACATCGATAGAATCGCATATTAAAACGGGCCTAAACAACAGATAGCTGAATATGAGTTATCGCGTTCACATGGATGAATCATACTTCACAAACAGAGATGACCTCGGTGGCAAACCGTCCAAACAAATTATCTCCTCATACAACTAAGCATTCATTTAAGATTGCTTGTGCACATTGTGGAGATAAATTCTTTATACCAACATAAGTTTTCGTTTCACAAAAACAGAAAACAGATGAATTAAATCTCCTACATATTCCTTTTCCGTATTTTGATAAAGGAATTAATTAAAGTAAACACGGAGAGTAGCAGCTGTCTTCTTGCCACCTGTCACCTCACTCGCACATTTAGGGCTTATAAGGGCAGGAATGAACTGATTGATAACATCGGTTGGTGAAAGTTTATGGACTGCAAACCTAATTTTGAAGAGATTGAGATTGAGTTAATAAAACTCATTGTTTTCCGTAAAAGGAGATAAGTACTTCAATTATCAAAACAAAAAGGTGCAGCAACATGTCATTTAATGCTATATCTTGATTCTGACTTATCAACATCCGATAAGTTAGTTTTTGATATAGCTAAATGCGTTAAAAATAATATTCACGAAAGAATTACATTCTGACTTATATTTGGAATTTCTTGAGATTCACTCTTCGTCATAGCTAATTGACTTATTTTTATTAATAATAATAACGGTAACTAAGCACATGCACCATTATATTGCCAAAAAATATTGTGCGCAAAAAAAGTACATTTACAAAAAAAAAATATCTTTACAATATAAAGATTTTCAGGAACTCCGAAAGGTCAGTGGCCGACATCGACTCGTGATTAGACATTCGTGCACTTTCCACTAATCCGAGCTAGTGCGTGAGCACTACAAATCTCAGTACTGTTATCTGGTTCACTAAAACTTGGGGGAAACGGGGACTTGTGGCAAAAATGCTATTAAATATATGCAGTTCTGCAAAGTTTATTCGTTCTTCCTCCTGCGGTTGTGTCTTAGATGGGTGGTTCTCCGAGATCCATTCTAAGGGGGCCTCGATGAGCATTGAAATCAGGCCGTTATTGGTCAGAAATTGTCAGAGTTCCGAGAATCAAACTGCTAAAATAGACTAAAACCTTGTTTTGTACCTCTCTGTCATTTCGATACGAGCGTCAAAATACTCGCTCCCTCCTAAGAAATTGCCTTTCATCTTATTATATCCAGCCGCACCTGGTTGACAAGAAGTCAACCCCAACATGATATTATAAAGAAGTTACAAAAAGCCATTACAAGGCGGTGACATTATATCAAACAATTTCTGTACAGGTGGATGTAAAATTGTTTTAAACTACATAGTACCTATACAAAATGCCCGAGTATGTCCGAAGCGAGTGCATTGACACTTGGCGAGTTGAACGTGGACGATGTAGAGCTGCTATTATTTTATCTGGTTATTAACCTGTAATGGGAATAAAGATGCAGAGACAGCGTTATCAGATAACGACAATGCTCGTTTAATTACATGAAACTAATTAGTTAGGTAGTTACGCCTCTTTCGCTATAGCACTGCCGCAAATTTTTACCGCCACACATGGTCAAAATTAAATTTCCACTGGTGATTCAAAACAACTGATAAATTGCTCATTTTCCCTTGAATTTTTCCGATAAATTTTACCTGGTTATCGCTATTTATGTTTTGATTAACCACATTTCCTGGAATATCTCATACCCATGATATGTAATCTACATAAATACCTGCAGTGACTAATTAAATGAGCAGGCGTTTGAATAGGACTGCATCGGAGAATATCGAGGGCGACAAGTGGTACTTGTTGCGTGGGATCGAAACTTTTGCATATAAATGCGATATGCAGGCGTGATTTGTCGCTCCACAGCCTGGACCAGTCGCCTGCGCTAAATGCTAAACTGTGTAATAACTCGGAACAGCCCATAACAATACTTGTCCCGGAATAATACACGATCAATAATGCTGTACGTTTTACACAAGTAGGTACCAACGTAACCATAATGTAGGATTTATTCCAGTTCCCGTATTACGAACGTGCGTCATTTTTGCAGTTTGTAGTCCTAACAATGTAACCAGCTTCCCGGAACATTACATTCAGCAAATTCAGCAATTGACACGATTCTCATCTTTCACTGCAAGTAGGGACTTTACATGCACCGCACTGGTTTCATATTTAGGTCGCTTTGTGTTTAACGCAGCCCTCTGATCCACATTTCCTCTGTGCACGATTAGTAAAATTATGCCACATGTGGCCAGGATGCCTGGAAGTGCTTGCAAATGTTACATCCTTGCATCGTTATATGTTCAGTTGTCTTCTTGTTACATATTTAGCTTTGAATTTGAACTGCCTCCACAAATAGAATCGTATGTCCTTTTCCAAGGAAGATGAAAAGGTAATGTTAATGAATACCAAATATTATGTCTCAGACCAAATAAAAAATCTTATTTGGTCTGAGCTATTATGTATATTTGTTTCAACCATGCAAAGTTACAATATTTGTCTGTATATCAATCTCATCCAGCTAACCTCACTAACTGCATAATACGTGCTAATGTTATTTTAATGGGATATTCTTTCTCCTTTCATCGTCGTTTCAAAGGGTTCTCAGAATCCGGTGGAAATAACGGAGAGAACTTTCGGAAGAGTTGTGATCATTATTCTATGATAACATTGTAGTTGTAAAGTTAGCCTATTTAAATAAGAATCAGATTTAGATTCAATTTAGTTAACAAACGTCTTGGAAAACCTTTAAGTGGTAAACGCGACGGGAGATTACATGAAAGTGGCGAGTAGTGGCGAGAGAGTGGCGACATGGACAGCCCAGCAGCCTTCCAATTACGAGAGCATTCGAATCGGGTGCTGCGAGCGTTAATTAGAAGGATCCCCGGTGGCACGGCCACGTATAACTCCATATAACTCTTTGCGAAGCATGCCTGTAAACCAATTACCGGCCAACTGATGAACGTTGAGCGTGCACGAAAGTTCCCAGTCAATTTCATTACGCTTGGCTGTGCGCACTAACAATTAGAGAGGTTTCTATAATCGCGATAAATTCATTGATTAGCAAATAGGTGGCTTTAATTATGTATGCATAAATCATTGCATATTAATTATTACGTATAGTCTAGGAATGTTTAGGTAAAAATCGTGAAAGAAGAGGAGGTGTTTATTTTGTGCTCGAGAACAAATGGCTGGTTCTCATAATATATCGTTAATTGTATCGATGCTCTATCAAAAGCTTTTAGCGGCGATAGACGTCAGATGTTTGTCGTATGTCGCGCCGTCTCATCGGAGCCGATTATACAGACTGTGTATTTCCATTCCCAAAGTCGTTCGTCTCTAAGTAGTCCTGTCAAGTTTGTTTGCCTACCATCATGCTTGTGTAAATAACAGCCAGCATCCTCCCCTCGCTGCTTTAACACTCGACAAGCTTATTTACGTATACGTTTAATTAACACTTCAGCGGGAGTGGATCCAACGCTGCGTATGGAGTAAGCGGGCTATGAGTAGCGTAGTTGCTGAAATCTTTGCAGGAATTATCTGAAGTAGTTTGCAATGTATAGCAGGGTTGTTGCGGATCCAGATTTATAGCATCCGCGGATGCAGAAATTTGGTGGCTCAAGTTTTTTAAAGGAATAATTGTCAAGGTGTCATGGCGAAATTCAAAATTTCATAAGATTTTTTGTAAATTGCAGCGCCGCCGCCGTTTCGGTGTATGTTGATCATAATTCAATTCACGGGAATTATAATAAAATAATGACTAAATTATAATCATTTAAAAATCTATATAGCAGCACTGTTTCGTGAAAATGTGACGATTTAGAGCTGGGTTTATTGATGATTTAAATGATTATAATTTCCATCTTGTTGATTATGATTTTACTTATATGTATTCACTTTTCGAACCACATCTGCATCTGCATGAGCTCCACAGATCCGGATGTGGATGTGGAGGTCTACATAAATGCGGAAGCTCCGCAATTGCGGATGCTGATGTGAATATCCGCAACATCCCTGATGTATAACATTACAATAGTTGTGATATAACACGTATCTACTGTACAGTTAGACCGCAGACGCCAGGGTTTGATTCCTGCTCCTACATTGCACAATGCACTGTCATTCCGGCGCTGCTCGTATTCTTCATACCACAGAATGATCTATTCGATTTCTATACCTTCTTGGAATCAGCTCTGTAGTAAGAAATCTTTGTGCCCTATGTCCAACCGCAATGTATCATTCTTTAAATCGATATCTTTCTCAGAATAATGAATGTCATTATGATGTGTTTTATTCATTGAACACTAATCGATTTTTATTAAACGCATCATTGTTGTATTGAAACATGTGATAAACCGCTTTCTGATAAAGAGCATACTTACAAAAGTAATTACATTTTGTATCTATAGATAGTTGAATGCAGATTATTTTCTAAAGCCCCGTCGTAAAATGCTGAATAAAATTGAAAGCTGGTATAGATTTTGTGCAGTCTACCTCCCCATGAAAGGGAGGCTACCGGAGTTTTTTTTGTTGAGGTTTGCCTGTGAAACCTGTATAAGTACATAGTTCAGCCGCTATATTAAAATGCGGGCGAAGCTTTTAGTGCATCATAGAATAAAAAATACTACGTTGCTGAATTTTATTTTATGTTCAGCAAAGTGTATAAATCTTTCAGGTTTTCAATTTGAATATTGGTGACTTTTATTCTCGTTTTATATAGTGTCACAATTTCTGTTTTGGCTTAGTTGCAGATTATGCCGACTTGTTTGTTGTGAGCTGAATGCAAACATAACCTATTTTATTTATTTCTGTTCCAAAAACGATACGTTGCCAAAATATTTAATGTTGTTTTGCTTGTATTGAAGTATTGCGGCAGCCAGCCGGGCCATTAAGGTATTCCATAAATATTTAGATATGCAATCCGGAACCTGGAATGGTAATTTAGTTTTCAATGAGTACCAATAATAACTGTTTTTAACTGGGTCGTAATCATAATAGAGGCTACATTTATTGTGTAGCCAGCGGACATGGAAATAATCTTTGCCGTCTGCCGTCTGCCGGCCGGCTTTGCACGCTGCACCGAGCTTTGCTGGAAAATTGCACTTGGTCCCTCCCCCCGACCCACCCACCGGGCGTCTGCTCTCTCTGTTCTCTACTCTACATTTGATTTCCGACCTACTACAAATTATCTATCTACATCGTGATACCATTAATATTCATGAGAATCCAGCTCTGCAAATACTCTCCGGCTACAGACAATACATTGCAGATTTGAATTTAAATTAAGTCCAAATCCCACAAACCAGCTTGCAGTTACATTATCAATAACGGCTGCAACAATTATAGAAATTCCTTCATAACGTCAGCGGCAGGTGGTTCGCGGTCGCGGGGCTTAGTATGCGCCGATGGGCCGTGATCGGTTTTTGCTTCGAGTTGTAGTGTAGGGAACAATGGCCGACGACGTGCATTCCATCCGCACCACCGTTAGCCGGCGGCAGTAATCGCCGCAATGATCACCTCGACCGCTGTGAGCTACTTGCGCCACGATCGACATGATACACCTAACTAATAAACATTTACCGCTTCCGCGCACCGTAAGAAAAACTCATTCCTCAAACATTACACAGTACAATACGGCCGATATAACTTGGCAGGTCTGAACATAGGCGCATATACATATAACTTTCGCGCATGTTCTCTCGCATCATGTCACCAGTTGGTTCTTAAAAAGCGTTACTGCGAAGCCCACTGCGCGAAGTTCGGAACTGCCAAGTTATATCGGCCGTATTGTACCTACTTTTTACAACTTGGGACGAGGAAATTTACTTTATGATTACGACCATGCGAAGCTCTAAAACGCATCCGATACGAAACTACCTAAATAGTCCAAAGAGTTTTTATAAGCTTAAAAAGCTCTTAAAGCATATTTTGGATCTATAAATCAAATTAACAACTTTCTACGGACTTAGATCGAAATAAGAGTAGACGGGGCGCGGTTGGCTTCGAGCCAGACCAAACAGGGTAAAAAGCAAGGGCGGCGGCGACGACCGCGCCCCGAAATAGCGAGCAAAGTCAAGGCGTGCGCTTTGACGACGAACTAACGGGCGCTTGAAGCACATCATTGCACGAACTGCTGGTACATGTTTTTAAATTCCAGTTAGACACGCCCTGCGGCAGGGCGCGCCTACTGGTCGAGTTACCTTCCACAGAAAAAATAAACAACCCGTGTAAACTAATTAAATTATGGGTGCCTATCATGATACCAACACTTCAATAACTATTATAAAACATAACGACCTAAATGTAGCAAAAAACAAGGTGGAGCCCGTAATATATTCGCAGACATAGCGCAATGTCTGGCTGTTCTAAAATGACCTACAAAAATGTTTTTTATTAACTGTGTTGAAGCCACGGTGACAATGTTCTCCTGAGAATAAAACATAATGTACACAATTTACCACTCGTATTTTCATGAAAGTAATAAGGGTTGACAGAATACATAACTCGGTTGAATCAAGGTCATTGTAATTATTCTACAGTATGTCTCAATGCAAAATACCTAAAAGGAATGGCGCGGCGGCTTTCATATCAACGAAGGCCTATCACGTACTGGTGTTATGGGGCACAATAGCGGTGCAGTGGCCAGTGAGGCAGTGACTCACGCGCAACAGGCTTGAGACAGAACAAGGACATCCTCACATACAGCCAGCGCTGTGGCAAATCGAAACATAAACATGGTTACTCCATATCCGTCGGCGCTATTCACCATTGTGCCGCAACAAATTGCAGACATAATAGACTTCGCAACACTTTAAGCTTTGTGCTAGATGACACATAGATATTTTAAGGATAATAACACTATTAAGAAATTCCATCGTTAGTTAATGTGTTCTTTGTGGGGGAAACTATGCCTAATAAGATTTTAATTGGTCGTTGTTTTTCTTTCAAGATGATGATACTTTATTGTAGATAGGTACTTACACCAAAATTATAACTGAGGCCATATAGTGTCTTGAAGATATGTTTTCTTTTGTGCAGATGACTTGAAGGCGGTGACGAAGCGTCTGATCGTGCAGGCCAAGCGGCAGGGCTCCGCCGACAATATCTCCATAATCGTGGTGTTCCTGAAGGACCCGCGTGACATTGCCGCAGACAACCGCCCGCCCATGGATCTTGGGTGAGCCTCATTGTTATAATACTTTTTGGTCTCAGTTACGAATGTATAGTATTGGTCTCCTTCTGTTTCGTCGATATCTGATTCTGAAGATCCTCTTGGTCACTGGGTCGTCCGTCATAGATATAAGATCATTAAGATCTTCAGCACATCAGTCGACAAGAAAATCAGTAGGATTTACCTCTGTTCTTAAAACAGTATCCGTGTATCTCATATCCTCTCATTTAGCTACTACATGTCTGATTTTAATACTTAAAAATATTCCAAAAATTTTCATTCTCATTTCTTTTTATATGACTAGAAAGAATTTTGTTAGCATTGACTCTGAAAGAATTTCATCAGGGTCATATTTTGATGTAATAATAGAACGCACAAGTATTGCTTCGAAAGTGTTCACATCTCATATCCATAGCCCGTAACTATTTTAGTTGCCTACTCGTAGTTCGAAAGACATAAACGATATGACTGATTGAGGACAATAGGTACCTGTTTTTAGTACTTTTGTAACTTGTTGCTAATGGCATTACCATACCACATGTCACGGGCGGTTTTAGTCCACGCTATCATTTTATGATGTCATATTAAGTTGGGTGCAGGCATCTACAGTGTCAACAAATTAGCTAATAACGTCTACATTGGAAGTCCCATGTCTAAATATTTCGTCAAAAATACCAGTTCCAGCGATATCTGCCGTTAACCGGTTACAGGTAATTCGTACATATGGAGCTCGTATAAAAATGTAGACGTACGAATGACATTATCTTGAACCAGACGACCTTGGATGTTGCCAGCCTATGTGTTATATACGAGTCTTGAAAATGAAAGTTTAATAAGTCACTTTCTTCGAATAATAAGCGGGATATTATTTTGTTTTCCAGGCGTTATTTGAATGATTTCAGGTAATTTCCATAATCAGTGAAATATGTTTGTGTGAAGGATTATTAATGGATAAGCCTGATTATTAGACTCTGGGAACGAGGGGCTTTAGTATTTCGTAGATCTTAAGTTAAGCAGCGGCCCTATCATCCAAAGCAGATTATTGAGACACAATTGTATTTATAATGTTGTTTGGTGCTTCAATGTGATCCACTTTTGGTTTACCTGTTATAATATTCCTTAGCAAAACTCTTTTTTAATTGACCCAATTAAACGTAGGCTGGACAACGCGATGATGAACGCTCCGCCGTTCACCATCGAGACGGAGGCGTGCCGGCGGCAGGTGGACGCTGCCGCGGCCGCGGCCGCCGCCGACGCCGAGGCCGAAGAGTGCGCGGAGGCTGAAGCCGAGGCAGAGGGCGCAGACAACGGCGTGGACAACTCTGATAGCGACAGTGAGGACCTCGGCCCCGAGACCGCCGTCGATATTGACGCAGATGACGTAGACGCGGAAGCGAGGAATCAAGAACCACAACCGCCTACCCCACCTGCCCATGCTGGTGAGTAATTCATCCCTATTTTTAGTGCTGCGCTATTTCTGTCTAACGTCATATAAAAGAAATACATCTAAATTCATCATGCTGAAAAGAGTTGAAATCTGTCACATTCTTGAATCCTCATTTATCCTCATTGTTGTCAAGTTTTTTGTCGACAGAAGTAGCTTTTTCGTAAGTACCGTTTGTTTTAATAAGAAATCTGGTTCTGGCATCACAGGCTAGGCTAGGGTAATGTTTCATTCTTCTATACACAACACTGTTGGTGCAGTAGCCGAGCGATTAGCTTCTGTGCCGAAAATCGCGGGTTCGATTTCTACGCAGAACATTGTCCTGGTTTTATATGCACGTGAAATTTGTGTCTCTTACGGAACCACGCAGAACACAGCAGAAAGTGTAAACAATTACGAACTCCCCAATTCGGCGAATATCACTGTAGTAACATCGGCCCCTATCTCATCTGACCTAATTCCGGGACGGTCACGGGCGAACTGTCGACCTTCCTGCCAAACCCTTTAGCCATTACCAAATGTTTCCCCGAATTTGCAGCCGCGTCGATAGCGATAAAAGTTCTGGCATGATTCGTAGCTGGAACGCGTCGGGTTAGATCATGACTCGTTACTCTGAACGAGTGACTAGCCGCCTAGCCGGATAGCCCGCGTTTCATAATACCCCAGTTCCTTATGCATGACACGACTGAGTCATAGTATGCAAGATTTTGCGGGATGTTGACAGTTTGTTAGTACCTTTTTCCCTAACATACGGGAATATTTTTCAATGTACATGTGAGTGAACATAAATCAATCAATTAATTTTTGATTAATGAACAAAGTATAGTCCAAGAATTTTGTCATCACAGCTATAATTAGAATAACGTTGTTTGTGATAGACGATAGTTCTAAAACCTGTTAATATTTTAAACTTCAACTAGAAATAAAATATCGCTGTCGGTTACAAGAATATTGAATACGACACACACACGTAGCATTTCATATCAACTTTTGATATGAAATGCGGTAGGAAGCTAATCTCAAGTATTCTCAAACCTCGCACTCATGAGCTACATTTCAATAAGAGCAAAAGAAAAAGTAAGGAATCGTGTGTGTCACGCTTTATTGATTGTTACACACATTCACCTACATCCATGCCGCGCTGCGTCCGTCCGTAAGTAGCCAGTGTACAATGTACATCGGGTACATTTTCTAGATACGATTGTATGCAGATGAATCGATCGATTCAGATTAGATTGAGAACTTGGAAGTTGGGAATGAGTGCTTTCGCCCGAACGAGCTATGACGAGGGACGAAAACATTTTTTTTTGTGGTTTCTTGGCGAATGGGAGACATTTTCCTTTATGTTTTTTTTAACTGATGATAAATATCGTGAAATGCCGACTTTCATAATAAAATAATGAGTACGAAAATGTTATAGATTTTCTATGTGATAATGATTATTACGAATATGTACATAAGGTTTTTTACCTAGGAACCCACTTGCAAGTGTTTACACATCATAAAATAAACACTTGGTATTAGATATGCGTAACATGCTTATTATGCCCAAGATACCTCATCTTTGGCATAATAAACATGTTACGCATTTCACCATAATTCCTCGCTAAATACCTACAATGAAGTTTTATATAAGTTACCTACATCATTGCCTACCTTCAAAACCTAGATAAAAAACAAGGTTGTTTTTTAACCCTTTGGAAACTTCGTTGAATAATAACACGTCCACTGCTGGACATCGGCCTGCCCTTAGCACCGTAGGTGGATATTATTGGTTCTCAATAGTTGTGTAAAAATATTATACTTAAATCCCAAGTAATTAATTGTGGGTTTCAAAAAAAGCCTGCAAGGGAATTTTTAAGACCACGAGTTGTGATGGATGTTATTGTTTACGTTCTTATTACAATTATTATTATTGGCACTAGTTTCTTACAAATAATAGTCATCTCATTAATTAAAGAACTGACTATGATAACGTCTATTGTTTTAATATTTATAAAACTAAGGCTAGGTTAATAATTATTATGTCAAAGAGGATAATAATAAAATGGGAATTATTAAATGACACGGCATCCCTATCGGGTGCAAGCGGGCGCCCCGCGCGCCGCAGCCCCTTCGCCCTCGCGCCGCTGCCGTCCCGCTCGCTCGCCTCGTCCCTCTCGCAGTCGCTCATTGAACGTCCAACGGATCTGTGCTACTCTCGAAAGTTGCTGCTATTGTAATCGGGGCTTTGTCTATATTTTTACGGCTCGTATATTACACCGCCAGTGAAGATAATAATCTGTGCAGTGAAATTACCGTTCACGGTATGTGGTTTTTAGCGAATGTTGTTGATTATTTTCACATACCGAACGGTTTGTGAAAGGTTATTTCTGTGTTGATTCATGCGGAGCGGTGTTCTGGAAATAGATCGGTTCGCCCGAAGGCGCATCCCTCGGTGATCGGTGAGCGCAGGATTCCCGGAGGTTCACTCACATGTTCTCTACACTGTCCAAGTTCGATCTCGGGCGTGTCTCCGGTGGCCGTTCTCGTTCTCGAAATGGCGTCCGCGAATGTCTCGCGAGTTTGAAATCGCGACGACCGGTAAAATAACGTTGCTAGCACGCCGCTCGTAAACAACACCGGCGTTCATGATTTATTGCGGCTAGCTCAAAAGCTGATGTTTTTGTCTCGAATCGAACGAATGAGTTTTTTTCTGTCAAGGGTGTGTCACCTGTTGATATCGTGAATTGCGAGAGGAGGGGTGCATGTTGCGTGCTCGCCAGGTGTTCAGCGAATTCCTATTGTAGTGTTGTAAATATCATAAATACAGTGTGTTCTTGGTGTTGTGTGCAGTGGAGGAGGGCCACGTTGACGGTTCTGTGGCGGATAATGTAGCTGAGAGTGGCGAAGACTCCGAAGACGAGTGGAACTACTTCAAGGGCGAGGGCGAGCGTGAGGAGCACCCCAGCGAGGAGCCCGACGAGCAGCCGCGCTCCGAAACACCCTGCCAGGATAATGTGAGCTCATTTATGTATTACGACACTATCTAATCCAGATAAGCATGTTTTTACGACCATGATGTGTGTATTTACAGTGAAAGAACAAACATCTGCATTCCGAAACATGAAACATTGACAGTGTGTGTGTAAGAAAATAAAGTTCCTAACAATAACTTTCTACAAGTAGTTTGTAGACTAAACTTGTAATTGTAGAGTATTTTCATACATTTTAATCCAATGACTTCAATAGCTTTGGTAAAGAGATCATTATTCATGTTGACCTTCAAATCATGATTCAATCTGTATTACAGTTTGTGACTAAATTAGCAAGGAGAAATCATATTGTAGGTTATGTAGGGGGAATATTCTGTACTAATTGATGTGTTTGTATCATGTTTCAGTCGGCTTGGGAAAGCAGCTCAGTAGACATGAACAGTTCACCACTGAACCCCGACGCCCCAGTGTTCATCCCTGGGAGCGTGACTGGTTCCGACGTCCTGCTCGCAGAGTCGCCTCGCAAGCCATTGCCGATGGATGACATAGAGCTCCCGGATGAGGCACAGTTCGACACAGGAGCTGAAGTAAGGCCAGCAGAATTATTAGACTTGGATAACTGTGATCACCTTAATGGTCATCATGTGAGTATTCTTTGTTAATTATTTATATTTGGTAAAGCTCATTAGGAGCAGGGGTGGTCCAGTGGTAATGGCTGCAACGTAAGAGTAGTCAAGGTCATGGGTTTGAACCCAGAAAGGCACCTTACTTTGTGTAAATTATTTCATCACCACTGCTCTCAAAATGGTGAAGTAAAAAATTGTGACGAAACCAGTATGTCCTAAAACAAAAAATTCTAAGTCTTCCACCAACCCGAACAGGGCCTGGAAGGAGGATTACATCCCACTCCCTCCCACAGAAAGAGGAGGCCTGTGTCCCAGCAGTAGGAAACATAGGCTGATTATAAGTTCTAGGACAATACTCACCATGTGTAGGTAAAGTAATTGTTAATAAAAAATGTTATGTGACTGTTTAATTAACATTACAAAAGAGAAAGTTTTATAAACACTTATATGCCGATTCAAGTGAGAGTGTGAGAAAAATGGCTTGTCTAATTTATTTGTGAAATAACTGTCTGTGTGTGATTAACTATTACAGGGTTAATTTATAAACGTTGCTTAAAGTTAGTGACCATTCAAACGTCAAAAATGTATGGTTAAACAGTTGCTAATCATTACTTAAATTTAAGCAATATTTATAAATAAACACCTACTTTACTAACATAGTTATAGCAGCACAGAGGCTATGCCCCATGTCCTATACCTAAAACAGGTACTCTCAGGGCCACAACTTACCTCTTTCATGAACACAAACTAGAATTTTCTATTGTTATAATGACTTGCTTTAGTTAAAGTTTATGTATTTCTTATCAGCTGCTGTATTATCACATTTATGCGGAATTGTGGGCTATTAGTAACAATAGATTATTTGAAAGGAGTATAAACTTTAGTGGAAACAAACTAATGTACAGTTATCAAGAAATGTCACCCAAGTTGAAGGATTGCAAGGAAAATGGCCGAAACTGTGTTTAATTAGCAGTTTTTGCTGAGAAGTGAGAATTCATGGTCTTTGTTTACATGAATTCAATTAATGTTCAGATAAAATGTGGACTCAATTGTAGTCATTAGTACCGAAACATGAGTGTCATGAGAACCATTGCAGTATATTTCACAGAATTCCTATAGATGAGCTTAGTGTTAAATGTAAGTTTTTCCTCAAAATGTTCAAACAAGTTATATATTTAAGTAGGTGGTAACATAGTGGTGACAAATTAAGACAATTTATGTTGTAAAGTGTATTAATTTGAGATTTTGTGAAATTGTATGGTAATTCTAATTAGGTATGAAAGTTGATATTTATAGATATAGTTTACAACAGCAGGTGTCTGTCCTATAGAATACAGTACTTTATCAATGTTGTCAGAATGTATAGAATTATTATGTCGGTAATTAGGTGGTAATTTTTACTTGATTTCATAATGTTATGCAATAACAGACAGATGAATGGCTTAGGTAACCCAAACAATAACAGGCATCTGTGCATACAATAAATATTCTAAAAACAGTATAATGTAGCAAGTTTCTTACGTATCCAGTTTAGTTATAACAATCATGCTAACCGATGAAGTGATGACTCATAAAATATTTTTCTTTTCAGAATGTATCACTAGACGAAGCCGTTAAAGAACACTTGAATGGAAATGATATGTGTAACATGGACAGTTTGGGCTTTGGATTCAATGTTGGCATTGAACCTGATAAAGTCAAGGATAGTGGTCTCATACAAGACTTTGAGAGAATACAGAAAGATACTACTGACTTTTGCAATATTCAGGTTTGTTTTTATTTCTTTCTTTTATTGTCATTGTAGCCTAAATCTAGCACGAGACAGATGTTCGTCGTAAAAGGCGAGTGAGACTTTTTTGTGGTTTTATTTGCATTTTTAACCACCGGCGGAAAAGGTGTTATAAGTTTATAAAAGTATCAATTTCTTTTGCAAGCACAGTAAACTATCACAACCCATGCTGGCAATGTTCAAAGACAATCTCAGAAATTACTTTTAATTTTTCATTTTTACCCAAATAATTCTTTTATTTAATGTATTTTAAAGTTTCTGTTTAATTCTTGTTCAGATTAGTCAGAGAAGTAGGAATATAAGTGTCTATCTATAAGTCGCCCGTGTCTCGCTCGTCTGCGATCCAGCATGAAAGGTAGCTTATGTACTTCTCCAGGTCATGGTCTACCCCTGTGCCAAATTTAATCCGGATTTGGATTAAATTTGGCACAGGGGTAGCCATTTTAGCGTGAAAGCGTAAAAAACAAACAAACTCACTTTTGCATTCATAATATTAAGTTAGGATTATGATTGGGATAGAATAAACATGCATTTCAGTTACTATTTTTTTTTAATTTTCAGGTATTCCAGACACACACAGAAACTAATCCTTTTGCCGTTGAAGGCAATGAGGAACTATTTGAAAGGCTGAAAAATAAAGAAAGAGATCCAATGAGTATGAGTTTCTACCAAGAAAAAGATGATGACACTTGTGAGAGGCACTCTAAAAATGAATCACATCATGTTGATCTCAATGCTGTCCAACCCTTACCTGACAGTGATGATGAAGATATCCAGCCAAACGGTATCTATGAAAATGATAAAGAAAACATCTCTCCAGATCAACACACAGATTTGTCAGAATTACAGAGGGATATTCTAGAACCAAACAATGACATCATCAGGTTTGAAGACAGGCCTGGCCTCCCACAAAATATCGGTAACTTCGATCAAGGAAATAATTTCGCAGATTATGTAACTAGCTCTAACAATATTGAAAGTTATTCAAATATTGAATTTGAATCAAGCAACATCAATCAAGATACTGTGTTGCAAACAGACACCCCCGAATCTCACAAGTTACTCTTTGAACAAATACCTGAAATACCTGATGGCAAGAGTTCAGAATTAGGATTTACAAATGATGAGACACAAGACCCCTCAGAGAGTGAGAAAGACGTCAGACCTTTCACACCTCAAGATGAAACATCACAAGACATTGAAATGGAAAGCAAACTTGAAGATTCACCTTGTGTTGAAACAGCACCACAGTTAAACCTAGATGACATAAAGGATGATGATCAAGTAGAATCTCACCATTTGCTCGAGTCCGAGCAAGTGGCCTCTCCTGTACCTACAGACATCCAACACGCACATTCTACTGAACAGCTTCCAGTATCTCCTGCACCACTCGAGGAATCAAAACCTGAAGAATCAAAATCACCAGAACCTGTTACAGATATTGATGAAATTGTTGCAGTGGAACGTGTAGATATTGAACAAATTGCAGAATCAGCATGTGAACAAGTGATAGTTTCTGTTGAAGTTGAAACAGCTACCAAAGTCAGTGAGGAAACCGAAAATGTTGAACAAATCATTTCTGAGATAGAAACAGCACTTGAAACACCTGAAATTAAGCTCGACACTGACCACCTAACATCAGAAGTTTCACACGCTGTTAATGACGAACTGGCAGCAGAGTCTCCTCTGCCGTCCAAGTCACCTCTTCCAGCTGAAACTCTTCTTCCCAGTGAGTCTCCTTTGCCGACGGAGTCCCCTCTTCCAATTGAGTCTCCGATTCCGAACGAGTCGCATTTACAAGCGGAGGAGTCGCTACCACGTGAGTCCCCTCTGCCTGCGGAGCTGTCCCTGCCAACAGAGTCACCTCTACCAGAGGATACGTTGCTGCAGGCCGAGACTGTGCAAGTTAGCGAGTCTCCACTGCCAGGAGAATCTCCATCTCCATTACCAAGCGAAATCATTCCACCAAAGGAGTCTCCAGTACCGATCGAGTCCGAAGCTCCCAGAGAATCTCCGTTCCCCGTCGAGAGCCTGCAGCCGACTGAGTCCCTGCTGCCTGCACACTCACCATTGCCTACAGAGTCTGATTTGTTGCGAGAATCACCACTACCGAGTAAATCCCCTCTACCAAGTGAGCCCTTGATATTAAGTGAATCCTTGCTGCCGAGCGAGTCTGTGCTACCGAGTGAATCTCCACTGCCGAGGGAATCTCCTCTACCGAGCGAGTCACCGATGCCGATTGAATTTCCTCTGCCGAGCGCCGTGGAGCCGCCGCAGCCGATCGACACCGAAGCGTTCGAAACCATCGCCGACGCCTCGCCCGCGCCCTCCTCGCCCGCGCCCTCCCCGCGGCCGGCCGACGTGCCGCTGCCGCGCGAGTCTCCGCTGCCCGTGGAGTCCCCCGTGCCAGTGGAGACCCCGGTCCGCGTGGAGTCTCCCGCGTCTGTGGGAGCCTCCGTGCCCGCACAGTCCCCCGCGCCCCTGGAGCCCGTGCCCGCCGAGCGCGCCACCCCGCCGTGCGCGTCCCCGCCGCCCTGCGCCGAGACGCGCCTGGCCTCCGCCGCGCCAGCCGCGCGCGCGCCCTCCCCGCCCGCGCCCTCCGCGCCCGCGCCCGACCTGTTGCCCGACGAGCCCGCGCCGCACTCGCGCCTTGAACTCGTCACCGACGTCGACATCGGTATTCCTGAGTCCAGAGCTCAGGAAATCTGCGTGCCCGTCACTAGCGAGATCCAACTAGAAGAGGCCGTCCAGCCGCCGGCCGCGGCCACCCCGCCGCCCACGCCCGCAGTGGAGCCGGCCGCGCTCGACGCCGCGCCGCTCAGCGACACGCCGATGGCCGCCGACACCACTCCGCACGGTGCCGACGTCGCGGTCGCGGCCGCCGCCGTCGCCGCGGTAGGTGCGGCCGCCGCTGCAGGTGTGGCAGCGGTCAAGGCTAAGTCGACCGCTACAAAAAAGTCACCCACGACCCCGACCGCCAAATCAGACTCGCGTACGCCGAGGTCCGCTCCCAAATCTGCGACACCCGCGCGCACACCGACGACTACCACTCCGGCGCCAATCAAGAGGCCCGGCACCACGCCCACCGCCCGCACGCCCGGCAAGGCGCCCGCGTCCGCGACCAAGGTGCCCTCGGCGACCAAGACCACGCTCGGGGCCAAGCCTGCCACTCCGGCCAGCAAGCCCGCCACGCCGAGCGTTCGCACCAACACGACGGCCGCGCGGCCCGCCCCGCCGGCCGCTAAGGCGCCGACGCCCGCGAAGGCGCCCGCTCCCGCGCGCTCTTCGCTCACTAAGCCCGCGGCTGCCAAGCCGGCGCCCCTGGCCGCGCGCACGGCCAGCACGACGACACGCGCGGCCCCCGCGGCCCGGCCGGCGCCCAAGCCCGCGACGACGGCCGCGCGGCCCACCTCTCTGAAGGCCGACGCGGCCGCCAAGCCCGCCGCGCCGCGAGCCACAGCCCCGCGCTCCGCGCTCTCCGCGGCCAGGCCACAGCCCAGACCTACCGACAGGAAGCCGATCCCGAACGGTGACGCTAAGGAAGTGAAACCAGCTGCGAAGCCCGCGCCCCGCCCTGCGCCCATCACGCGGCCCGCGCCGCGCCCCACGCCCCGCGCGCCCGCCGCCACGGCCGCGCCCCCTGCCAGGTCAGTCCCTCAAGCAATTATTTAGTGCGATCCACTGATGTGAGTGATGTGGCAAGACTAAATACCAAGATTTCTAATGTAGCACATATTTATTTATTAGAGATGCTTAAAACCGCAGCAAAATCCGTTGCATAGTTTAGTTAGAAGAACAGCGCGGTCACACAGATAGACTCGAAAAACGACTTCAATTTATTATATTATGTGTAAACATTGAGAGGGTAACCGTGTGTAATGTTACTTAGGCCAAGCGCACCGAAGCCGGCGCCGCGCGCTCCACTGGACAAGCAGAGTAAGGATCTCGCCAACAAACGCATCACAGCCAAGGCTGCGCCGCCCAGGACCGCGCTCCCGAAGGTGAGCCTACTACACTCTTTTAATTAATTATGGCTATGTAAAATAACATTTCAACCTTATGTTTTGTCTATTTGTTTTCCCTCTGATCCTCCAGCTCCACCACGCCTTCTGAACATTTCAGGCATATGATGTGTGAACTTCTTTCTCTGTGAAGTGTTGTATATCAAAACTTGCGTGTAACTCCTACCTTACATGAATCTTTGTTCATTTCAGTCGGGCAACACCGGCCAGAAGAAGGCCGTAACAAAGAGAACAACAGACGCAGTGAAGAAGGAGGTGGTGTCGAACGGCCTGACCAACGGCTCCGCGCCCAGCAAGCCGCCGCCCAGCCCGCCGGCCGCCGACAACGCGCTGCTGCCTGACGTCATCGCGTAGGCACGACACAACAAAAACGATTCCTATTATTTCCGCTTGAATTTTGTGATTTTCTATAAGTGTATGATAGTTTTAACGTCGTTCGAGGCGGCGAGTCGTTAGGTGCGGGAGTTTGCTCCCAATTTTATATTATAGAGTCGCTTTTTATAGACGTGTACGTTGCCGATTCGTTGTACGCGGAGCGGAGCGAGCGGTCGGACGAACGCGACCGCTCGCCCCGCTCCGGCTTTAAACGGTTATTATCCATTATAATGATTATAAGTCTGTTTTAGAATTTTATATTACCAACGAATGATTGATTAAATCTGGCTTTTAATTTATTTTCTTTGTATAACCGTATTATTTAATTAAAATGTGAGGAAGGACTGAGACATTGTTTTATTTATGAGTAAATTTTTATTACCGGACACAGTGAATGATATTGAAACATAATTGGAATAAATAGCATTGTTTACTTATTGCTAGTGCTTTTTCAATATCCATGTATACCTACTTAAAATATGGTGTTACAAAGAAAACTGGAACATAGTATATTACTGAAATAAATGTTTATCACCCTTTTATGTTCTTTTCTTTCTAAGCTAGTATTTTAATTTAAAGTTTCATGTGTGGGAAGCGCAGGTCTGTATCTCGCAGGTTGTCCTCTATCCATCGGTCAGCTTGCTGAGTCATTTCCTCATCGAAGTGGTCGCGCCATCCTCCCGCTTTACCTACAGAAAGAAACAAAATCTTCAACATCAAAGTAATTTGATGATTCTAACGAACACTGAACACCTATTATCAACAACACGATAGATGATACACTGGACACTAGTTTCAAAAGTTTATCGGTAAGTACCTATCTATTTTACAAGGAGTTGATGGAGCCATTTGACCTTCACAGAGTACTTAATTAAAAATATGTTGACCTCCACTGACAGATTGTCAGACCTTCGGGCTTCTGACGAACCGAAAGGAATGTCAAAGATCCACGAATGGCAGCCGGGATCAACGGCTTGAAGCTTAATTTTATCGCTAAAGCGAAAGTCAAGGTCCGACTTCATAGAGTACCTTTTCTGATAAAACTCTGTTCGCCGGGTATCAGAATCCCGAGCACCTTCATAACGTCATAGTTGACAGACTTGTTGTTCTTGAAGTTGTCGATACTAAGGTGGTCGCACAGGCGATCTATCTGTTCATCTGTGTACTCTTTGTCGAAGAACTTGGCTACACGGCGAACGGATGTCGGCAGGTCCTGATAAAGAAATATCACATCTTTATTAATAACTAAACATCACGGATTATATATATTATATACTAGCTGCCGCCAGCGGCTTCGCCCGCGTGTAATATTTATAAATTATAGCCTATGTTACTCAGGGTGAATGTAGCTTTCTAATGGTGAAAGAATTTTTGAAATCGGCGCAGTAATTTTTGAGTTTATTCATTACAAACATACACACAAAAATACAAATCTTTCTTCTTTATAATGTAGAAGATATATTACAATCCAGGAAAGTTCAGTTAAAGCTGTACAAGGATCTTTTGGCGCGTGACCTAAAACGGAACTAACGACGCTATCTTGTTCAATACATTTCACAAAAATATGAGTGTCACCCTGTCAACGTCATTCGAGTACCAAATAATCTTTGTAACTGTACAACAAACTTGTTGTACGTATGTACATACGTACAACAAGTTTGTGTAACAACGCCAACTACACATGTAATAATTATGTAGTTGGTGAGCCGGACCCAAGCCTCAGACAGCCTTTTGCTTCTGGGAAAACCCACTGCCTGTCTCGGGAACTTAGGGCCACGCGTTAGTTTAGCAGCAGTGATTTCGTTTGTAGTCAACATGTTCATTAAAATGATATTCTTCTGAAAAAAAAAATGTACCTAATCAAACTTACCTTTGAAAGTTCTTCGTAGAATAAGAACATCATATTAGGGTGGTCTCGCTTCTCCCAGGCTTCTTTTAGATGTTCAAAGAATGGTGTCCAGTGGTCTAAAGCAGAAAGAACGCTTAGATTTAATAACACATAGTTTAAAAAAAAAATCCAAACAAAGAAATAAATAAAATTGATGATAGGAATTGGTCCCTTTGTACTGCAAAGGGGCCATGACTAAATATTAGGTACATAACCCTTAGGTATTTTGCATGCCAATAAAAATCATATTTAAGATTGTACAAGAAGACTGTGACCCCCTATAATAGACATAATATGCCTATATCTTGGGGGTCGATAAACGATTATAGGGCTCCCATTTCGACACCGCACACTTCCAATCCAGTTCACAGGATAATATTATTATGATGTCAGAAAGTTTTTCACACCATCATAAACTTGGAAGAATCTAACTCAGCACCGTCGCGTTCTGCAGCTACGGCGTAGTGACCGCATAGTAATTTGTTTTAATTACGGATATGATATGATCGATACTTATTTTACTACGATGTAGTGATTAACTATTTCCTTGTAGCAGTAAATTATACCATCTCGTTTAATAAACATTAGGAACAATAACAAAGCACGAACTCACGCAAGTCCTGTATAAAGAAATTCCAATAAGTTTTGAAGTCTCCGGTGTACCCTTGAGTCCTCATCAGCCTATTGAGATGATAGAACGACACAACGACATCCCTGGGGTCTCGGGCTACGTACACCATTTTCGCCTCATCGAGTAATGTAGGAGGCAGCAGTGACAAAGGCATGTGAGACTTGATGAACCTCGGCGATGGCGTTGCAGCGAGCTGTTCGGTGCCTGGTTGGCAGACCGCTTCCAGTAACTCCAGGTTCTCTTTACTGTGACTGTTTTCTTCAATGAACTTTGTTTTGTTTTCGGGATGCACGCATATTGAAAACCTGGAAGAGTTAAATAACGGTTATAATTTTTATGACACGTTTTAATCGCCAAAACAGTTAGACCAAATATTAGCCGTACAATAAGAGAAAGCGTCAATGTTGTCCGTCCGTAAACATTTGGCTAGTTACCTACATATCATCTGATAGGTAGGTAGGTATACTTTCCGAAGTTAGAGGCAAAACCAAAAAGACAAAAAATTGTCTTGGTCAAGTAGGTATACTTAATTTTTCTCTTTTTTTCTTGTTTTTATTGCAATCGATTGTAAACCCTTAGCAGATTTTTATGCGGATGTTGACTGCTAAGGTCCATTCTTCCAGCGAAGTTTATGCTATAGTCAGTAAAGTCCCTTATGTGGTCGCGTTGGAGCCTTTTCATAGTTATTGGTTCACTTAGCCATAGGGTAGGGCTAAGGTGTTAGCATGTGACGTAATTCGAAGTTTGTAAGAATTTATCCTGTGTGCTATTTCCTCTTTTAAAGTTCTGATTTGTAGATGCGCATGCATGTAATTATGAGGTCTTCATAAACCAAGGAGCGTTTGATTTCAGAATTTGATTTTCAAATCGCTGGAGAATTTCCACATTTGAGTTCCTTGCAGGGGGCTCAGATCGATTCCGTATGTCCACGCAGGCTTACTGCTTTGTAGACGAGTAGTCCTACTTTGTTTTCTAGTGCTATATAGGTACGTGTGATGTGTGTGTAACTTTTTGCAACTCTTCCAACGAGCATAATAAATCGTCTAATGGACATGCTTGAATGATAGTTTAGTAATCATATCTACTTGTTGTTACTTACTCTAAAAAGGGGTAACGTTCAGTCAGTGGCGTGGCGTTGGATCTTTCGTAATCCAAATCATTTGCTACCATCCAAACCAACTCTTGCGTCCATGTTGTTCCTAAAACAAAATGGGATCGATTAAATCTTTCTTAAAAATGTAATCTAACTTCTAATCTAACTAATATTATAAACGCGAAAGTTTGTAAGTATGGATGGATGGATGAATGGATGTTTGTTACTCTTTCACGTAAAAACTACTACACGGATTTGGATGAAATTTGGCAAACAGATAGTTTATACTTTTTATCCCGATATTCCTACGGGATCGAGACTTCGCGGGTGAAACCGCGGGGCGCAGCTAGTGAATAATAATTTAATGCAGCATGCATTGCAACTTTGTCTCTGGGGTGGCATCGCACCTACGGACGGTGCCTGTGCGAAGTAGGTATTGCAGAGGTCCATACACGACGGTGATGGACTGCTGCCTGCTTGTTTACCATCAAAAAACTTAAAAAGAAACTAGAATATTTATGAGAAGTAATTTTAAACAGTAAATACCTGATCGTGGATAACTAGTGACGAAAACATCGCTTTGTCTTAGCGGCATGTTGTAGATTTTCGCAGCCTCTTGCTTGTATTTTTGTGGGAAGAAGTATTTCTTTGGGCCGACGCGGACGAACCCTGTCATCTCACCTGGATTTAGGAAAATAACAACCGTTTAGCTGCACACATCGGAAAAGATTATTTTGAAATGATACTTACAAGCCTTGTCCTAAGTAACTACTCGTAGTAACGACCGCAGCATAAGTACCTATTATATCACCTAACATTATAATGTATTCTATTTCTAAAGTAATTAAAACTTAATTGATTCTGTATTTATCGAATAGAGCTTAAAAGATAAAATTGACTAATTGCCATAATTTGTTCTATAGGACCTTGATACCTGCAATCACCGTGAATGAAAATATTACGTCCGGGGAAACCAATTTAGTAGACCTTGCAGTCAGTTTCCGCAATTTCGACGTGGTTCATTAATTGATTCAATAAATTGCATTTATCTACCTACATATTGCGTCTGTTATTCATTCTATTATTAAATCAACAAGATATTTCTCAATAGTTTCTGTCATCAGTTTTAGATTCCAACATTTTGTAACAATAATTATTTTGATTTAAAAAGGTTAGTTTCTTGCTCTTTCTTCTCCATAGGAACCTACTACGCTTTGGAATGGTTTCATCTTTCTGACTGACCGACTCCTTGACAATTCAAAAGTGCTACATAACCTAGATATTTTTTCTCAGTAACTTTCTGTCATAACTTTCTTCTGTGTGAAATTATTCATTCATAACGACGAATAGGACGATGCTATGATATGGTTATTGTTCTATTGTCCCACTTTACGAATTGTAATAAAGTTCAATGAACTGATAAAATACTTGTTAGATTACGTTACGGCTATGGTTAGAGCTTTACATATTCGGTTATTTATAAAGTAACCAGTGGCAATATGTCTGTAGGTATGGTAAAAGTTTCAGTTCCATAAGTGGGGCGAAAACTGATCAAGCATTTTCCAAACAAACAAATAAAGACATAACTGAAAGGGGCCAAGGATAACTCCCTGTGGAACCCATTTTTTTACCAAGTTCATTTACGGTTCATTCAACTAGAACCCTACAGCTTCTCAACTCGGGTCTAATTAAAATTAAACGGCGACGCGTACACTCGGTCATTACACTTTAGGTGGGTAATTTATGTAAGTATAATGCGTGTTGATAAACAATAACTAATTCAAAGCCCTAACTAAGAAAATAAATCAGTGTAATAAACGTTATGATAACATAATAAGCAGAGATACAAGCTAGGTCGGTGTTGTAAACCTTAACTTTATACCATCTTAATAAATTATTGTGTTTATTTATAGAAAATAAATAACAAAGCGTTTCTGAGTAGCTATCGTAATAAACGTGACGAGTTTTAAGCAGCTAGGTACCTACTTAATAAAACTAGTTAATGTAAATTAAACTAACTGTATGTAGGTAACTAAACCATGGTCTCATTTGTAAACGCAAAAGAAATTCTTCCATGTAAATTAGCTTACCTGTAAAACATTCCAACAATTTTTTCGTCAGTCCTGGCTCCACATCTTCTATTTCCAAAGGAAACTGGTTTTCTGAACCCATTTTAACACTTTCTACTGATCAGATAAGTATCGATGTCTATTTAATAAATAACAAGAAAATATTTTTTTACGCGTGTCAAAATAATTATTCCTTTCGAATGATACACAGTGCACACAAGCAGCGCCTGAGACTGTGGGCGTAGTACTGCGAGATTCGAATCAATGCAACTTGCTTAAGGTCGAAATAACTTGGTAAAGCAGTTCCACGCTGTTTGCCCTTAAGAATTTGTTTGCTTGTGTAGTTGTGTATCTACAACTGGCCCTGCGGTGCAGCCGGTTACATTTTAATATGCATCTCAAGGTGCTAGATCGGCGCACGCGTTATTTTAGATTGTATTGGAAGGAGCTACTAACTTCCTTGAGTAGTGGCCCTCAGTCCTTTCCACTTCTGATTTCAGGCAAACTTTAGTTGATCTATCGTTGCATTTATTGCTTTTGTTCATGCTTGCAGTTCGTAACAAAAGTTATTGTTTTATTTACAAAACACATTATGACAAAAATTGTTCATAACATTGTTTTAAAAGACTTTTTCAAAAATGTAATTTTTAAGCTATGTTAAATAATTTATTGAACTATGAATTAATGTAAGAAATGTGGGTATATGTCATGATGTCTTGATCTTTCTTATCATTATCGTTCTCCTGCCCTTATCCCAATTCATTTGTGGTCAGCGTAACATGTTTTTTTCCTCCATACTTCGCTATTAGTCGTGATCTCAGTAGTCACTCGCTTTCTAGCTAGATCATCTTTCTAATTATTACACTGAATTACTGAAAATGCATTTGTAAGATCATAAGATGTAAAGTAAGCATGAAATAAAAGGTTTTTTTATTTATTATATTTAGCTACATGGGTTAATGACTTTACCTAATTAAGTGTGTCTCGAGTGAAGATTTTTACGATGTCGAACAGATGACGCACACACAATCACAACAAGTAGGTAGTCACACAAGTTTGTCTACCGACATTAGCATGTCGTCAATATTTACTTATGTTCTGAGTAATTTATGAATTATTTTCATAAATAGTGACCCAAGTTACGAATCGCATTCAGATTCCTACTACCTACTGGTACCATCCAAAAAGCACATTTTTCCTAGCTAAGTACCTACACTACCAGAAAATGTCATTTACCGGTTAAAAGTAGGTAGACTTTACCGCTTTATTGATTGGAATTATCTTTCTGATCCTGTGACTTTTGCTTGAGTTCCATAGAGACTATAATATCTGTGATAGAGATATAATTTAGTATCTCTAAATTGAGTTCCTTCCAACTCGGTATAAGATTCATCAGCAGTCCAGCAGAGGCTATAGGATGGTGAAGGTACGTACGCCCCTACCCGATAGGTACTGTGGTGCCGATTCTCTTGTCACAAATTCTCTAAACTAAACTAAAAATCACTAAAATTTAGTTTATTCCTGTCAAACGACGATTTCCCATTCTGAAAATAGACTAAACTGACACAACTTAACTATAATTTAGTTTGACAGCACTAAGATGGCACTGAGTTTTAATTTAGTGAAAATGCTATTCTGAATTTGACGTTTTAACCAAAATTTTTGTTCTATATCTAAAATCCTCTAACTAACTCTGACTATTTTTAATCACGATTAAAAATGTGTGGAATAAAATTAGATGTCATGAACTAAAATTCAAACCAGCACCTCGAATTCAGGTGCAAAACGGTACTGTACCTATCTTTTTTTTATTTTCTTTTGCTCATATCTCGAAAATGGTGTGTCATATCGCAAAAATAATGAAAATTTGGACCCCCCCTTTGCAACCCGCATACCCGTAATACTCAACATGTTGGTAATGTTTTTTTTTTGTTTTCTTCCAAAAAGTGAAAAATTCCATAGAAAAATACGTCGAGAGGGCAACATTGCGCGCCTCTCCGGCTCAAAAAAAATCACGTGGTAGGCAAACAAGTAGGTACCAAGTGGAGTCGCGATTGTCAAATTCGATTTTAGTTGTGCCAAAATAATTTTTAAATTTAGAGATTTTTCTTGGCAGAATAGCTCTAAGATTTTCATAGTAAAAAGTAAGGAATTTTAGTGATAGTTTACTTAGTTTAGTTCGGTGTACAAGAGAATCGGCACCACTACCTAGTTTAAAAAAAAAGGTTGCCATTGTGATAAAGGCCTTTGGAAAAACCGGGATTAGACCATTGCTGTGCCCCACATATCAATCGTATATAGTAAACTAAGTACTAGAGGTGTGCCTTTCTTACCGGCGGCATCGCCGTTACGGCGTATTTGGCGTGGATGGTTAAAAATGCAAGATTAGGGCGGCTCTCGAGTAATTTAAGAACGTGATAACGGAATTGCAACAAAGCGCTGTAAAGCGGGTGGGGCACTAATCCTGAGAGAACTTGCGAGTCTCTTCAATTCCTTCATCCAAGAAGGTAAAACTTGTAGTCTCTGAACCCTGTAGTCAAACTAAAACCTGTAGTCTGAAGTCTGGATTTGTTCCCGGTTGATGGTTTTGAGGTATGGGGAACAGGCTGGGTGTAAAGTTCACTCATCCTCTATAGAAAAGCGAGGATCCTCCGACCAGACGGGTGTTGTGTCTGGTGGGCTACACCCGACGATTGATATTAGGAGTGAGGCGTATTTATCGTCACAGATAGAAATCACAGATATTAAAAAATAGCAGATAGCAATTGCTCCTAACGATAAAAAATATCTGTTACTTATAATCACAGATCCTCAAGACTGTTACCGCGGCTGTTACTGTTAAAACTTCGGATACGATTTTCGACTTTAATAAAAAGAAATAAAGAAGATATTCAATTGAGTTAATACGTATTTATCATCCGTACAAAAATAACACGCTGTTATTTTATAACAAATAGATACGATGTTCGACTTTAAATCAAAAGACATAAAGATGATATTCGATTGAGATACGTATTTATCGTCCGTACAAAAATCACAGGCTGTGATTTAATAACAGATATTTGGATCCGTTATTTTTTTGGCACAGTCACAGTGATCACAGATATCGTGTTTCACCCGTTACAACAACCCATCTCTAATTGATATCGAGTTGTATATTGCTAGTCGCGCGGTAAAATCTGCTTGCTCGAGGCAGGATGGCGGAGAGAGGAATGGCGATGTAGATACCGCCACAATGGCAATAGGTTCTATTACATGGCCATGGGACTTATTAAACGTAAATCTTCTGACGTTTCATAAGTGGCCCATGTAGGTTTATGTGAAATAAAATATTTTGATTTTGATTTTGAAACATAACTGGCGAAATGTGGGTGTACACACGGCAACTCATCAAGCTATACTTTTCCAGTTTATGCTGATCTTGCATTGTATAGAATTTCCTTACAATGCGAAGTCAGCTTATGCTGGAAATGTATAGCTTGATGTGTAGCCGTGTGTACTATAGGTACACTTCTACTTAACCCTTCGGGGAATATAGGCGTGATTGTTATGTTTATAATGTACGTATAATGTTTATTTATTTACACAGTTTGTATAGTATTTACAATTTTTGTAGGTAGGTAGACCAAAAGCATGAAGGCTCTTTGCTGAGATTAAAACAAAAACGCACTTTGGCCAGCAATTTCCTCACGACTGCGGGAATGCGAAGATAAAAGTACGCGTGTTAAATAGACTACATTAAAAAAAACAAAATGCACTACGTATCATTGTGCAACTAAAAGCGTTGCTTGTCAAGGCAATTTTCGAGCAATTGTGTTGAAAAATAATTTATGGTTCTGTCTGCGTGAAAGAGAATCGGCAGTAGCGGCCTTCGGGCCAGATTGACTGTTGCCAATTCACTTCGCGTTTCGTAAAAATAAGGAATAAAAAAACTGTGCAAAATGATTTCCTGTAAGACGCAGTGTTAGTGGAAAACGTTACTAGGAAATTAAATAATGTATTAATTTTAAAGGTGCCTAATAAAATAAAACAATTCCTTTTGTTAATAAAATCTTTTAATGTTTCATGTGTGGGAAGCGCAGGTCAGTATCTAGCAGGTCGTCTTCGATCCAGCGATCAGCTTGTTGTGTCATCTCCTCGTCGAAATATGCACGCCACCCTCCGGTTTTACCTGAAAAAAAAAAGGTAATTCTACGATCAACTTACGACTGATAATAAAGCTAGGTACCTGATGCATAAAGTTCGTTTTGCCTCGTTCCCCTAGTTGTCGCAAGCACTATTTCTGAGCATGAGGTCCTGAGGTCGATTCCCAGGTCGGGCAGATTGATATTGGGTTTTTCCGTTTTTTCAGTAGCAGCCTAGAATTTGGATTTGTACCTGGTTTATGGCAATAACCGCCCACTATTACATGGGACTACAAATAACGGATGAAATGTGGGAGTAGGTACTATACTATAGGTACACTCTGCCTAATCCTTCTGGGAATAGGTACCTACAGTCAAAAAAGTTATAACCATAAGCTGTATAGGTACTTCGGTATACACTAATTTATACCATCCTATTATTGTCCCCTTGTAGGTCAAAGGCCTCTTATCATAGAGAGAAGGCACGAGGATTGATCACCATTGGTAGCATTATGCTACCACCATTGGTAGCATTATGCTACCTCCATTGGTAGCATTATCCATAGCATAATGCTGATCAATCCTCGTGCGTGAAAATTTCTCAGTAGTAGATAATGAAAGCAAAACGACTTACCTTTCCTTATAAAAGTTTCGTCCTTTGCGAGGACTCCCATTTCCCTCATATCTTCATAGTTCACCGATATATTATTCTTAAAGTTTTCGATACTCAGGTGTTCGCAGAGGCGATTCATTTGTTCCTCGTTCAGCTGCTTGCCGAAGAAGTCTGCTACTCGGCGAATGGATGCAGGCAGGTCCTAAAACATAATTTAAAGTGGTTTTTTATGGCTTTCTATTTTTTTAAATATGGATTAGAAATGGTAACAGTTAGGCCGGCCATGATCAGTTGAATCCCGGTTCGCAAACCCTACCCGAGGACTATTAGGGACTTGTTGCCACGGACATGACTCAGACCTACCTTTCACTGGTTTGGTGAATTTAGCCTTAAACAGCGTATGCGTCTGTTTTAAATCTAATTGCGTATTACCATGGAAGATGTGCAAGGAAAAATATTTTACTTGCCAAAATCAATGATCTTACGCCACCGATTGATTTTCAAAAAGCGTGGATTTATGCATTAATCTTGTTGCCACACTACACAATAGTTATGTACAAACAATTATTGTGCATTTCTGTTTGTTAACAACTATTGATATTATACTTAACGCACCCGACGCATGACCGTGATAATGTTATCAAAGATCTAATCATCTTATAGTTCTGCTTAACTCAGAAAGCCATAAATCTTTATTACCTTTGATAGATCTTCATAGAACAAGAACAGCATGTTCGGATCATCTCTCTTTTCCCAAGCTTCTTTGACGTGTTCGAAATATGGCATCAGTGTAACTGTGAATGAAGAGGAGTTTCACGTTATAACAAAATCTTTATTATGATTCCTTCTTAGTAAGATTGGGGGTTCAAAAATCTATATTATAACTAAACCAACGCAAAACCTAACCCACTGAAGTTGGGAACGTGAAAGTATGTTATCAAATTAAGTTAAATGATCTCCTACCACAGGGCAAGGTCGTCACTATGACTACTTTACCAATTAATCGAGCTTATTGTGCCGTCTCCGTCAAAGGGTCCGCATTTTCGTATGCCATGTAGAGGCCCACGGGAACAAGCCTAAGACGTAATAGGTCATTAGACCCATCGGTCACTGTAATGACAGGACGTCATTATGAGAAGCAATTGCACACTATTCGTTTTCTCTACTTACATAGGTCCCTACGGAATAAGTTCCAGAAGTCTTTGAAGCCTCCCTGGCAGCCGGACATTTTAAACAATTTGGCGTGATGGTAGCAAGATACGGCTACGTCTCTAGGGTCCCGGGCCACATACACCATCTTCGCAGTCCCAGGAGTTTGGGGGGCAGCAGGGACATAGGTAAGTGTGTCTTGATGAAGCGAGTAGCCGTCAATGGAGCCGCAGCCAATAATGGACTCACTGGCTTAGCCAAGAAGGTCACCAATTCTGAAAACTTCTCTCTGTCAAAGTTTTCTTCTGATTTCGCGATTGTGTCTATGTATTCTTCTTTTGTGTCTTCGTCAAAGAACATGAAGCCGCTGCAATCAATTATTTTAAGTTTCAAGTCTAACAATACATAACTTACGTCTTCAGTAAATATATGTAAGCGGGCACGCCCTTTGTGCCTAGAGGCTTTTATTTAGTTAATTTATGTTTATGTTTATATTAACTACTTATTTCTGCTTGAGTAGGTACATATAGTTCTCGTTTTTTTTTTTATATTATTCTTTTTTCTTTTTTTTTTGGTTGGTTTATTGGCGTCTGCTAGCTGACATATGGCTAATTAGATTTATGTTTTATGTTGCGTAATAATGTAAATGATTTTGCAAACTTTTGTATAGAATCAAATTTTTCTAACTGAACAGACAGCTGTGCTGCTGGGGAGTTTGTTGCGCCACTTCTTCTTCCCAGCTAAAAGTATTTTGAAGCATGTAACAAAAACCCTGTCCGATCCGAAACGTACTACAATAACATTCCCAAAATAAATAAAATAAAATTAAAAAAAATTGTTTTGTGAATATAAAAAATTTATCGCTATATAAAATTCACGTCTTTAGTACCAAAATTACCCCAATATCATTACAAATTATTAGGGGTCATAAGCTATGACTTGTAGACACTCGCTAAACGTCGACGCCCAAAGTAATAAACCGGTAAAATTCCCCATTGAAAAAAAATGCGGCATTTTTTTTCTTTTTCAAGAATATTACCGCATAAACAGACTCTCAGTATGATTCTTCACAACAGCCTCACGGATCGGACAGTGTTTCTGTTAAACGCTGTATTCCTACATATATTTTTTCTTTCCTGTTTTTTATCCCTATATAAAAATAAAATAAAATAATTAATAAAATATTTAGAAGAAAGAAAGATTTTTTTTATTTGGCACAGTGCCGTATCATATAGGTATGTATAGGAATAAAACTTTAATTTGTGCACTCACTCCAAGAAAGGATATCGGTGAGTAAGGGGTATCTCTGCCGCTTTTTCGTAATTCAAATTATTTGCAATCAACCAAACTAGTTCTTGGGTCCATGTAGTTCCTGAAAAGTAATAAATGAGTTATGAGTAGCATTTTAAGGTAAGAGGGAAATATTGTTATTGAGTAGGAATACGAATGGAGATTCGAGTAGTTCATAATTTTTCAGGAAAAAACTCGGAAACTCGGAAATGGAACTTTTCAAGAAAAAACTAGATCAACTCGGTAACTGTATTAGTTACCTACCTGAACGCTGATAACTGGCGACAAACACGTCACTAGGTCTCAGGGGCATGTTGTAGATGTTCACGGCATCTTTCTTGTAAGGTTTGAACACCAAGTAACCTTTGGGACCCAGACGGATGTAGGTTGCAGGCATGTCTGAAACACAGAACAATCATTGTAATATATATGTAAGTACATCATTGCCAGCTATTCTAGATATAAAATCGGTGATGTCTTTGATGACAAAAAATACCTATCTTTATCATTGTCAGTTATTTTCCGTAAGCATAATAAGCCTCATTTTGTATCTTATCTGGTCAAATTGTGTCCTTGGACCGTGAGATCGAATCCTTGAATCGTGGATCTTATGTCTCCAACAACCACAGTCGGTACTCCTGACATGGCCTTCAAACTGAACAGTTTCACTTCACCAACCTTTATTTATGGCAAAAGAGGGTATGGGAAGAGACCAGACGGAATTACCATAATGCCTTAGAAGGTAGGTAGGCGTTTGGTGTGGGATGCAACTTGTGTCGACACCCTTGCGCCATCCCATCCTCCTAGCACGGTGGGCTGTGCTGGAGCGGCTGCTGCAGGTGCAGAAAACCTCAAACGGCGCAAATACTCCAATCTTATCGGGACTTAACTTATCTTGTTCGAGCCGTTTGGGGTTGAAATCCTAGGGCCATGGGGTCCGAGTGCCCACTTGGTTTTTCAAGACATTGTGCTTTTTTATGTTGTCTTTTGTGTTCACCAAATAAACGTTTTCTATCTATCTATCTATCTACATCGCCAAGCGCTTGGTCGACTCTTCACGTGACCAGAGGGCTGACCTATTTTTTGGCCAAAGAATCAGCATTGCCATACAACGTGGCAATGCTGCCTTTTGGGCACTTTTCCACAGCGATGCAGACGAATTTTTTGATGCCCTTTGATAATTTTCCCTTGTACATAATAATTATTATAAATATTATAAGTCTTTAAGTTAAATAAATATTGTATATAAAAAAGAGGGTTGTCCATCTATTTGTTTTCAGCACCTGGGATTCTAGGACCGTGAATTTAGTGCCTATAAGAAACACGTGAAAATACAAATAACTCACAGCCCAAAGTTGTTTTAATTAATTCTTCTTCTTCAGGCTTCAGCTCCTCGTATTCATATGGAAACGGTAACTCATTCTGTTCTCCCATTGTAAAAGGACACAACACAACTGCAAGATATGAAATAAATGTAGAGACTGTTACAATATTTGGATCCTCAAAATATTTGTAACTTATCTTTGCGATGTACTTACCACCCGCAAATATCTGTAGATATCGAAGTAGCAATCTATATTATGATCTCAATTTTATGATAACAAATTAACAACAAAGGCTTGCTGGCTGCTTCAAGTGCGTACGGGCAGAAGCAACCTAAAGAGGGCGCTATGGAGATCCTTTTCTGAGCTTCTGAGCCATAGAATAGTTTTTTTATTGTTGGAACATAGTCTTTATCTATTTGACATAGCAAAAACTGAAATCGCTTTTCGTGTCTGTGTGTCGACATCGTTCTTCTAAATTACGCAACGGATTTTCATGTGAAAACCACATAAAAATCCGTCCATTACCTTATCATTAATCCACCATTTTGATTTCTTCTGGAAAGTTTATGTATCTAATCTTATTATTGTTTTTATTCGCTCTGTTATCGGTAGACGTGTATGGCAACAGCTGGAGGATTTGATTAGATAGATAGCCACTGGAAAGGTATAGATTGGTGGGTTTTATTTGCTGCCATAGCAGGCTTAAAGGCTGTAAGTGCGGCAGTGAAAGAGTGTCGGGTTGAATGATATGAGATAATAATTATGAAGTGTACCTACACAAAAAATATTGAACAGTGGAATTTTATAGAGGCTAAAAATGTTTTACAAAAAAAAATCAACCGAGTTCCAAAAAAAAACACTAAAAATGTGACAAATAACTTTAATTTCGGAGTCGGTGGTTTCGGAATTTTTGTTTTTTGCCACCAAGTTCCGAAATTAAGTAAACTGCTTTTATAGTTGAAATCGTTTATTAGATGATCAAAGTTATAAAAATGTGTTTTAGCCAAACGTGTGCTTCGTGCATCCGCATAAGTTCCGACAAGATGGCAGGCCGAATCCCCGGCATGATTTTTTTTAGAGTTAAGTTTTTGGTAGTTTAAAACTACTATTTATTTATTTATTATGACAATCTCGCTAGTTCTTTTTTCTCTTCCCCATTTCAGTAATAACACGTGTTTATCCCAGTCTGATAAAGCAACCAATCTTACTTGATTTTTAAATGCACTCTAATACCAACCGTGCTATATTTAGTCGATACAACAATATTGTTTGAGGTCGTCAGATAAAAATAATATATTATTTAAAACATTGGGATTTTCTGAACCCGCGCTATGACTTTATACCGGCGGTACCAACTTCCAATAGGAAGTTACTGGATGCACAGACTAAGTAGTAATTGGATGTATTGTTGAAGACTCAGGCTGTCTCAATATGATATATACATACGGCTCATGTAGCATGCATTCAGCCGTATGTAAGAAAATTAGAATGTCGCGGGCTACGCTGACGCAACACGCCTCGCCTGAACACAGCTCGAAAACCATATTCATGGCTACCATTGGTCCTGTTCCTAATATAAATTAAGTATATAAGTGTACACATATAAATAAGTGTGTTTGTCGTCAATTATAGTCACCAGGGTCAGAATGGGGCAGACGCCCTATTATCGCGTAGTAAAGGCTTTTTGCTGAGATTAAAACAAAAACGCGGCAGCTGTCAGCAAATACCGCACGAGTGCGCGCGTTAAATACATTTTTTTTTTTTAATTCAAAAGGAACAACGAATGCATTGTGCTTTTAAAAGCGGTGCTTGTTAAAGGCAATTTTCGAGCAAGTGCTTTGAAAAAGAATTTATAGGTCTGTCTGCGTGAAATAGTGGCCTTCGGGCAGTAGCGGCCTTCGGCCAGATTGACTGTTGTCCGCATTCACTTCGTATTTCGTAAAAGTAAGGAATAAAAAAGCTATGCAAAACGATTTCCTGTAACACGCAGTGTTAGAGAAAAACGTTATTAAGAAATAAAATAATGTATTAATTTGAATAGGTACCTAATGAAATAAAACAATTTCCTTTTGTTAATAAAATCTTTTAATGTTTCATGTGTGGGAAGCGCAGGTCAGTATCTAGCAGGTTGTCTTCGATCCAGCGATCAGCTTGTTGTGTCATCTCCTCGTCGAAATATGCACGCCAACCTCCGGTTTTACCTGAAAAAAAAAAAGGTAAGTCTACGAACAACACATGACCAATAACCTTATAACAAGGTTACAGTTCGTTCTGCCTCGTTCAGTAGTCGCAAGCGCTATTTCTGAGCATGAGTTCCTGGGTTAGATTCCCAGGTCGAGCAAAGGGATATTGGGTTATTCCATTACGAATTTCTCAGTATCAGCCTGGAATTTGGATTTGTGCCCGGTTGATCGCATTATCGCCCACTATTACATGGGACTACAACATAACAGGCGAAATGTGGGATTAAGTACTTGTACATAATCCTTCGGGGAATATCTTCAGTCGTATAATCCTATGCTGTTAACAATTAATAAGATTTTTCAGTAGTAATGAAAGCAAAACGACTTACCTTTCCTTATAAAAGTTTCTTCCTTTGCGAGGAGTCCTATTTCCCGCATATCTTCATAGTTCACCGATATATTATTCTTAAAGTTTTCGATGCTCAGGTGTTCGCAGAGGCGATTCATTTGTTCCTCGTTCAGCTGCTTGCCGAAGAAGTCTGCTACTCGGCGAATGGATGCAGGCAGGTCCTAAAACATAATTTAAAGTTTTATGGCGTTCTATTTTTTTAAATGAGGTTTTGAGATGATCACAGTAAGGCCCACCACGATGAGTTGAGTCCCGGTTCGCAAACCGGTAGGGAAGACTGGTAGGCACTCGTTGCCACGAACATGTGACAGTCCTACATTTCTCTGGTTTGGTGCATTGGCCATAAATAGCGTATGCGTCTGTTTTAAATTTATTACCATCATCGAATATGTGCAGGGTAAAACATTTAGTGGCAAACAAAATCAAGAATTTTACGACGGCGATTGAGTTACACACTACACAACACTACACAATAATTACATACAAATAATGATTGTGCATTTCTGTGTGTTAACAACTGACCCATGATAATGTTATCAAAGATCTAATCATCTTATCTCATCTCATCTCATCTCATCTCAAGCTCTGCTTAACTCGAAAAGCCATAAAACTTAAGTATTACCTTTGATAGATCTTCATAGAACAAGAACAGCATGTTCGGATCATCTCTCTTCTCCCAAGCTTCTTTGACGTGTTCGAAATATGGCAGCAGTGAAACTGTGAATGAAGAGGAGTTTCACGTTATCACAAAATCCTTATTATGTTTTCTTCTAAGTAAGATTTGCGGGTTCCAAAATCTATACTATAACTAAACCGATGCATCAACGCAGAACCATGAATCGGTTAGCCCACTGAAGTTGGGAATGTGAAAGTATGTTATTATGTTATGTACCTATGTTATTAAATTATGCTAAATGATTCCCTACCACAGGGCAAGGTCGTCACTACGACTACTTTACAAATTAGTCGAGCTCATTGTGTCATCTCTGTCAAAGGCTCCGCATTTTCGTATGCCATTTAAAGGCCCACGGGAACAAGCCTAAGACCTAATAGGTCCCATTAGATCCATTGGTAATTGTAATGACAGGACGTCATTACGAGAAACAATTGCACACTATTAGTTTTCTCTACTTACATAGGTCCCTACGGAATAAGTTCCAGAAGTCTTTGAAGTGTCCCTGGCAGCCGGACATTTTAAACAATTTGGCGTGATGGTAGCAAGATACGGCTACGTCTCTAGGGTCCCGGGCCACATACACCATCTTCGCAGTACCCAGGAGTTTGGGGGGCAGCAGGGACATAGGTAAGTGTGTCTTGATGAAACGAGTTGCCGTCACTGGAGCCGCAGCCAATAATGGGCTATCTGGCTTAGCCAAGAAGGTCACCATTGCTGAAAATTTCTCTCTGTCAAAGTTTTCTTCTGTTTTCGCGATTTTGTCTATGTATTCTTCTTTTGTGTCTTCGTCAAAGAACATGAAGCCGCTGCAAATAATTATTTTAAGATTCAAGTTTAGCAATACATAACTTACGTCTTCAGTAAATATATTTAAAGTAATTTTGAAGCATGTATCAAAAACTCTGTCCGGTTCGAAATGGGGCGCGTAGGTACCGCAATAACATTCCCAAAAAGTTTTTTTTTTCTTTGTGAATGTAAAAAAGTTATCGCCTCATAAAATTCACGTTTTAGAACCAAAATTACCCCAATTTCATTACAAATTATAAGGGGTCATCAGCTATGACTGATGACTGTAGACACTCGCTGAACGTCGACGCCCAAAGTAGTAAACCGTTTTAATTGCCCATTGAAGAAAATGCTGCATTTTTTTTTCTTTTTTCCATAATATTACCACATAAATAGAATTTCATTATAAATTATTAGAGGTCTAAGTTATGACTTGTAGACACTCCGCCCGCGCCTAAAGTAATAAACCGGTAAAATTCACCATTGAAAAAAAATGCGGCATTTTTTTTTTCTTTTTTCCAGAGACTCAGTATGATTATGATTCTTAACAACGCCCTCACGGATCGGACAGGGTTTTTGTTACACGCTGTATATATTTAAAAGAAAGAAAGAAAAATGTTTATTTGGCACAGTACCGTACGGCACTTAGGTATACGTCTGAATAACATTTTAATTTGTGCACTCACTCCAAGAAAGGATATCGGTGGGTAAGGGGTATCTCAGCCGCTTTTTCGTAATTCAAATTATTTGCAATCAACCAAACTAGTTCTTGGGTCCATGTAGTTCCTGAAAAGTAATAAATGAGTTATGAGTAGCATTTTAAGGTAAGAGGGAGATATTGTTATTGAGTAGGAATACGAATGGAGATTCGAGTAGTTCATAATTTTTCAGGAAAAAACCCTTTTATTTGATACTAGATCAACTCGGTAACTGTATTAGTTACCTACCTGACCGCTGATAACTGGCGACAAACACGTCACTAGGTCTCAGGGGCATGTTGTAGATGTTCACGGCATCTTTCTTGTAAGGTTTGAACACCAAGTAACCTTTGGGACCCAGACGGATGTAGGTTGCAGACATGCCTGAAACATAGAACAATTATTGTAGTACATCATTGCCAGCTATTTTAGATATAAAATCGGTGATGTCTTTTATGACAAAAAACCTATCTTTATCATTTTTAGTTATTTTCCTTTCACAGCCTAAGCATATAGCCTCATTTTGCCGCAAAACAGATATGAGCCGCTATGCGTATCTTATCTGGTCAAATTGTGTCCTTGGACCGTGAGATCGAATCCTTGAATCGTGGATCTTATGTCTCCAACAACCACAGTCGGTACTCCTGACATGGCCTTCAAACTGACCAGTGTCACTTCACCAACCTTTATTTATGGCAAAAGAGGGTATGGGAAGAGACCAGACGGAATTACCATAATGCCTTGGAAGGTAGGTAGGCCTTTGGTGTGGGATGCAACGTGTGTCGACACCCTTGCGCCATCCCATCTTCCTAGCACGGCGGGCTGTGCAGGAGCGGCTGCTGCAGGTGTAGAAAACCTCAAACGGCGCAAATACTCCCTCCATCTTATCGGGACGTATATGTTCGAGCCGTTTGGGGTTGAAACCCTAGGGCCATGGGGTCCGAGTGCCCACTTGGTTTTTCAAGATATCGCCAAGCGCTTGGTCGATTCGTCACGTGCCCAGAGGGCTGGCCTATTTTTTGGCCAAAGAATCAGCATTGCCATACAACGTGGTATTGCTGCCAGCCTTTTGGGCATTTTTCCTGTTAACAGCGATGCAGACGAATTATTTGATGCCCTTTGATAATTTTCCCATGTACATAATTATTATTATAGATATTATAAGTCTTTAATTTAAATAAATGTTGTATATAAAAAAAGAGGGTTGTCTATCTATTTATTTGATTTCAGCACCTGGGATTCTAGGACCGTGAATTTAATCCCTACAAGAAACACGTGAAAATACAAATAACTCACTGCCCAAAGTTGTTTTAATTAATTCTTCTTCTTCAGGCTTCAGCTCCTCGTATTCATATGGAAACGGTAACTCATTCTGTTCTCCCATTGTAAAAGGACACAACACAACTGCAAGATATGAAATAAATGTAGAGACTGTTACAATATCTGGATCCTCAAAATATTTGTACCTTATCTTTGCGATGTACTTAACACCCGCAAATATCTGTAGATATCGAAGTAGCAATCTATATTATTATCGCAATTTTATGATAACAAATTAACAACAAAGGCTTGCTGGCTGCTTCAAGTGCGCACGGGCAGAAGCAACTTAAAGAGGGCGCTATGGAGATCCTTTTCTGAGCTTCTGAGCCATAGAATAGTTTTTTATTGTTGGAGCATAGTCTTTATCTATTTGAAATAGCAAAAACTCAAATCGCTTTTCGTGTCTGTCTGTCGACATCATTCTTCTAAATTACGCAACGGATTTTCATGTGAAAACCACATCAAAATCCGTCCATTACCTTATCATTAATCCACCATTTTGATTTCTTCTGGAAAGTTTATGTATCTAATCTTATTATTGTTTTTATTCGCTCTGTTATCGGTAGACGTGTATGGCAACAGCTGGAGGATTTTACACAAAAAATATTGAACAGTGGAATTTTATAGAGGCTAAAAATTTTTTACAAAAAAAAATCAACCGAGTTCCAAAAAAACACTAAAAATGTGACAAATAACTTTAATTTCGGAGTCGGTGGTTTCGGAATTTTCGTTTTTTGCCACCAACTTCCTAAATTAAGTAAACTGCTTTTATAGTTGAAATCGTTTATTTAGATGATCAAAGTTATAAAAATGTGTTTTAGCCAAACGTGTGCTTCGTGCATCCGCATAAGTTCCGACAAGATGGCAGGCCGAATCCCCGGCATGATTTTTTAGGCAATTGTTCCGAGTTAAGTTATTGGTAGTTTCAAAACTACTATTATTATGACAATCTCGCTAGTTCTTTTTTCTCTTCAGGCTTCAGCTCTTCAAATTCGTAAGGAAACCCTGAAACGCCATTTTGATTTTCCCATTTCATTACTTAGTAACACGTGTTTATCCCAGTCTAATAAATCAACCAATCTTAATTGATTTTTAAATGCACTCTAACACCAACCGTACTATATTTAGTCGATACAACAATATTGTTTGAGGTCGTCAGATAAAAATAATATATTATTTAAAACATTGGGATTTTCTGAACCCGCGCTATGACTTTATACCGGCGGTACCAACTTCCAATAGGAAGTTACTGGATGCACAGACTAAGTGGTAATTGGATGTAATGTTGAAGACACAGGCTGTCTCAATATGATATAAACATACGGCTCATGTAGCATGCATTCAGCCATATGTAAGAAAATTAGAATGTCGCGGGCTACGCTGACGCAACACGCCTCGCCTGAACACAGCTCGAAAACCATATATTCATGGCTACCATTGGTCCTGTTCCTAATATAAATTAAGTATATAAGTGTACACATATAAATAAGTGTGTTTGTCGTCAATTATAGTCACCAGGGTCAGAATGGGGCAGACGCCCTATTATCGCGTAGTAAAGGCTTTTTGCTGAGATTAAAACAAAAACGCACTTTGGCTAATAAGCAAATTCCGGCAGCTGTCAGCAAATACCGCACGAGTGCGCGCGTTAAATACATTTTTTTTTTTTAATTCAAAAGGAACAACGAATGCATTGTGCTTTTAAAAGCGGTGCTTGTTAAAGGCAATTTTCGAGCAAGTGCTTTGAAAAAGAATTTATAGGTCTGTCTGCGTGAAAGAGTAGTGGCCTTCGGGCAGTAGCGGCCTTCGGCCAGATTGACTGTTGTCCGCATTCACTTCGTATTTCGTAAAAGTAAGGAATAAAAAAGCTGTGCAAAACGATTTCCTGTAAAACGCAGTGTTAGAGAAAAACGTTATTAAGAAATAAAATAATGTATTAATTTGAATAGGTACCTAATGAAATAAAACAATTTCCTTTTGTTAATAAAATCTTTTAATGTTTCATGTGTGGGAAGCGCAGGTCAGTATCTAGCAGGTTGTCTTCGATCCAGCGATCAGCTTGTTGTGTCATCTCCTCGTCGAAATATGCACGACAACCTCCGGTTTCACCTGAAAAAAAAAAAGGTAAGTCTACGATCAACACATGACCAAAACCTTATAACAAGGTTACAGTTCGTTCTGCCTCGTTCAGTAGTCGCAAGCGCTATTTCTGAGCATGAGTTCCTGGGTTCGATTTCCAGGTCGAGCAAAGTGATATTGGGTTATTCCATTACGAATTTCTCAGTAGCAGCTTGGAATTTTGATTTGTGCCCGGTTGTGATGGCAATACTTGCCGCTTGTGTCCTTAGACCGTGAGATCGAATCCTTGAATCGTGGATCTTGTCCCCAACAACCACAGTCGGTACTCCTAACATGGCCTACAAATTGACCAGTGTCACCTGAGTCACTTCACTAAATTCTCTGTCTATGTTCACCAACCTTTCCTTGAATTACAAATTATTATACCCGCCGTACTCCCGCGCCCGACCCGCTCCCGCCTCGCACCCGCTCTGTGTGTGTTTTGGGCTTTATTTATGACAAGAAGAGGGTTGTCTATCTATTTATTTGTTTTCAGCACCTTGGATTATAGGACGGTGATTTTTTCAATGCCTACAAGAAACACATATAAATACAAATAACTCACTGCCCAAAGTTGCTTTAATTAATTCTTCTTCTTCAGGCTTCAGCTCCTCGTATTCATAAGGAAACTGTAACTCTTTCTGTTCTCCCATTGTAAAAGGACACAACACAAGTGCAAGATATGAAATAAATGTATGGACTTTTATAATATCTGGATAGGTACTCAAAATATGTATAACTTATCTTTGCAAATATCTGTAGATATCGAAGTAGCAATCTATATGATCTCAATTTTATGATAAAAATATTAACAACAAAGAACCGGTTTTTTAATGTTATTGCTGGAGGCTTCAAGTGTATTACCTACTTTTTCTTACGGGCGCACGGGCAGAAGCACCCTAAGTGGCTTTATCGAGAACCTTCTGAGCTTCTGAGCGTTTTTTTCATAGATGGAGCATATCTATTATTATTAATTTTTATATATTTTGCATATCTCGGGACCATCGGGGTCCCGGTCTTTTGAAAGGCGTATGAGGGGCCGAAGCCAACTCGCAGAGGCCCCTTAGACAATTTTAAATGGAATGAGGTACCAACCGACGATTATCCCTGTACACACTATGCTAGTGCACCCAAGGACAACCCCCGGTTGGTGTAGGACTATTGCAGTACATGGAAACAAAACATTGGGCTATGGGTTTGGCTGGCTATAGTGGAATGGTTACCAGGAACTATGGAAGGACTATGCCTGACCAATGATATATAATATATATTATGGATAAGATGGCAGGGGGTGACTTGCACACTCAATAATGGGCCCCCAAAAACGGTCGCTAGCACATAGTGTCGTAGCGACAAGGGGGCAACATGTCCTGAGGTGCTTGAGGAGTGGAGAGGTATTCCACGGCTTTCAGAACAATCCCAGAGCCCGGAAGATGGTCAAGATCCCTACGAGCACTTACTGGAATACTTCCTTCCTCCGAGCACGTTTGCTCTTGCGAGTCTCCACTCAAGCCGGCCAATCAAGGCAAGAATGAGGTGGGAGCTCTGTTCATCGTCAGTGTTCACTCCAGCCGGCCAATAAAGGCAAGCCAGAGGTGAGGAACAAGAATTCTCCCGGGAGATAGGGTCCGTGGGGTCGCTACTGCCCAACAGCTCGCCACATGCTGCCCTGCGGGTTTCTGTATCTCTCTTGGTCTGGCTCCCCATCCTAGACCCGTCCCGGCAAAGTAAACTCTACCGGCACAGACCTAGAGTTCGGAGCGCGCAAGCCCCACCACGACGTCAACGTAGAGATACGGCGGGGTTCGGTTATTATTATTATTATTATATACTTTTATTTCGGACCAAATAATCCATTTAGTGTTAGTAACATACAAAAGCTTACTATCTAGTGTTAGTACCTATCACCCTCCCCACAAACTGCTTCATTATCTGAGAGCTGAAGCTCTCTCCTACAGTCCTCAGGATGCTGTTGTGACTGCCCCGCACCCTCCTCAGAAGTGAAGCTGTTTTTTTGCGTAGAACGGCATGGAATCCGTCCGTACGAGCTTGCGCAAACATTCCCGAGGCACTACAGTAGCGAGGCAGTCCCAACAACATCCTGAAAGCATTATTGTATTGGACGCGCAGGACATCCAGCGATCTTTTGGTATATCCGACCCATAGATTGCCCGTGTACAGACTCTGGCAATAAGCCTTGAAAAGTGTAATTTTTACTAGGTCCGTACACCGTGCAAATCTACGGGCCAGCATATTGCTCCGGACCGCTAGAGCCCTACGCTCCCTCTCAATATCTACATCGTCTTTAAGTTCGTCGTCAAGAACATGGCCCAGGTATTTAAAAGTAGTCACGCTATTGATGACTGAACCGTTCATGACCAACTCGGGTCCGTCCTCACGGCACTTGCCGCCGACCTCAAAGACCATGTATTCACATTTCTTAACATTATATATTAAGCCATGTGCGGCAGCGTAGGCTTCACAAGTTTTATTAAGCTCTCTGATTGCCCCCGCCGACGGACCCAGCAGCACCATGTCATCCGCATAGCTGATGTTGTTAATGCATCAACGCTGCATCCGACACGCATGCTGCTGAGTTCCGCTATGAGCTCATCCACGTAGAGGTTGAAGAGCCTGGGAGACGTCAAACCTCCCTGTCTCACCCCGCACTCCAACCCATACGGCTCAGAGAGTGTACCGTCGCATTTCACCTGATTGGTTTGGTTACCATACCAATACTGGAAAAGCTGACATATTTCCGCAGGTATACCCCTGTCTCCCATCTTCCTCCAGAGCACATCATACGAGACAAGATCGAATGCCCTGGAGAGATCAAGGAAACAGGCGTCTTACGATCTATATAATATTGAACTGTATGCTTGAGACTCAAAATTGCACTTTCAGTTGAAAGTCCGGGTCGAAACCCAAACTGCGCGTCATGGAGATGTATGTAATCATTAAGGTAAGAATCAAGCATACCGTCCAATACTTTTGCAATTATTGTCGCAAGGGAAATGGGACAATAGTTTCCTTTGTCCGAGATGTCACCTGTCCTATTCTTCACAATGGGAACTACGATGGTCTTCATCAGGTTAGAGGGTAAGTACGCGTGTCTAATACACATTGTGAAGAACATAGACAGGACTCTCGGCAGATGGACACCTGCGAGCTTCAAGTGCTCAATACTGAGCCCATCATGCCCCGGAGATTTGCCTCGTTTCATATTTTTTATAACAGCACTTCAAGTAAGTGCTGTTATATAAAAATTTAGCAGTGAAAAGTATCAGAGGTTTCGCTCCACGGCTGCTGGGCTCAGCATTGTTTAACAAAGATGAGGGACCGAGTGGGGATTGAACTCTGAAATGTTCCTTGAACATATTCGCGATGCCCCTAGGTTCACTCATCCTTCCGACACTCACAGAGAGACCAGTCCTCGCATCTAACTTACTGGTGGACTTCCAAAATTTTCCAAAATTTCACATGGTAAAAATCAAACCACAAATCAAATTCACATCTATGACATGGTAAAAATCAAATCGATTTTCGTGTCTGTCTGTCGACATCGTTCTTCTAAATTACGCATTGGATTTTGATGTGAAAACCGCCGTCCATTACTCATTATGATTTCATTAGGATTTCTTTTGGAAAGTTTTATCTAATCTTATTATTGTTTTTATTCGCTTATAAGGAGGATTTGATAAGATAGGATAGCCAACAGCAAAGCTAGATACATATTGGGTTTATTTGCTGCCATAGCAGGCTTAAAGGCTGATCACGAATGACGCCTGTAGGAGTAAGTGCGGCAGTGAAAGAGTGACGGGTTGACTGATATGAGATAACATGAAGTGTACCTACACAAAAATTATTGAACAGTGGAATTTTATAGAGGCTAAAAATAGGTTAATAATCGCTTAACTATAGAACGAAGGAAACGACGTATGAGAAGTGAGGTCTTGGAGCCTTCCTTTATTAGAAGGAATCTGGACGGTACTGCACCGACGAATACGATAGAAGAAACAGTTTATTATCATATTATCATCTTAAGTTATTGGTAGTTTCAAAACTACTATTATAAGTCTGTGGGGTGAAGAATAGACTGATTATTTATTACTCCTTACAGCACGCTCAGCATGATTGTTTATCTGTCATTTTGTCTATTTTTGAAAAAATAAAGGGGAGGGGCTCATTGAGCATCAAAGAATTCGTCCGCATCGCTGTCAATGGGAAAGGTGCCCAAAAGGCTGGCAGCATTGCCACGTTGAATGGCAATGCTGATTCGTTGGGCTAAAAATAGGCCAGCCCGCTGGTCACGTGAAGAGTCGACCAATCGCTTAGCGATGTCCCGAAATACTCGATGAGCACTCGGACCCCACGGCCCTAGTGTGATTTTTGACAGATTACGAAAGAGATGCAAATGCGAACGTTCTCAAAAATTACGGGAATTGCCCCTCAGAAGTTTGGTGGTAGCAGTCGTAGCCAAACTTTTGTAGCAGTCGAAGCCAAACGCTCGTAGCAGTCGTAGCCAAACGCTCGTAGCGGTCGTAGCCAAACGCTCGTAGCAGTAGTAGCCAAACGCTCGTAGCAGTCGTAGCCAAACGCTCGTAGCAGTCGTAACCAAACATTCGTAGCAGACATAGCCAAACCCTCGTAGCAGTCGTAGCCAAACATTCGTTGCAGACATAGTCAAACGCTCGTAGCAGTCGTAGCCAAACATTCGTAGCAGTCGTAGCCAAACGCTCGTAGGAGTCGTAGCCAGACGCTACTATTTAAGTAGTTTGGCATTAATAGTCAGTCGAAGTGCAGTTTGGTAGTCACATGAAAACTATTAAGTACGTAAGTACTTTAAGTAGGTAATTATTTATTTGAATAACTCAGTGGTATATAGATAGTGGATAGTTAATAACATTATAAATTAGGGAAGCGCAGGTCAGTATCTCGCAGGTTGTCCTCTATCCATCGCTCAGCTTGTTGTGTCATTTCCTCGTCAAAGTAGCCGCGCCAACCACCTGCTTTACCTGATAACAAGCACATAATTGCATCATTTGTTTTCCCCTTCTTTTTTTAGTTAATCCTTTAAGGTTGTTTCAACACAACAACGAAACAGAGGACCTGTTTTGTTATTGTTTTGAAATAGGCCTCGTTTCTAAATAAATGTTAAGAGGATGGAGACCAAAAAGACTTCCAGGAGTCCTGAGTTGTTGGTCCATTCTTGTCCGGAGACAATGGTAAAATTACAACATTGTCTTTGTTCAACATACAAAGTCTATAATTAAAATCATTCAACCTTTTCTAATAAACACTTCTTCAGGGGAAAGAACGCCGTATTCTCTAAGTTCTTCAAAGTTCACAGACTCGTTATTCTTGAAGTTTTCGAAGCTGAGATGGTCACACAGACGAGTCATCTGAGCATCTGTTAGGTCTCTGCCTAGGAAGTCCGCAACACGACGGATAACCGCTGGTAGGTCCTGAAATTAACGAAACTCAACTTAGTGGTGCTATACGATTAGGATCATTTTATGGAATTACTCTCGATGCCATAAAAAAAGCTCTGCAGTGCTTTTTGAGTTGTTGTTATACCTGTATTAGTTCTTCATAGAATAAGAACAGCATGTTCGGATGATGTCTGCACTCCCACGCTTCTTTTACGTGGTCAAAAAATGGCAGCTCTGTAACTGAAATATTAATTAAATTAGTACAATCATAAGAATACTGTTAGGTACTTATGTATGGACATATATAACCTCATGGTATAGATAAGTAATTCCAAAATAATAGAAATATTATACTCACAAAGTCCTCTTATAAACAGATTCCAGAACTCTTTGAAAGGGCTCGGGAAGTCTAACACTCGGAACAGCTTGGAGTGGTGGAAGCATGACACTGCCACATCTCTGGGGTCTCTCGCCACATACACCACCTTCGCAGTGTCCAGGAGTTTAGGGGGCAGCAGGCTCATGGGCAGGTGCGTCTTGATGAAGCGTGGAGATGGAGCTGCCAACAACCTCCCCGTTACAGGTTTAGCTATTTTTTCTATCAAGGCTTGAGCCTTTTCTTTATCCTCTGTCCTCTCAAGTAAGTTTTCTTGCCATTTCTTGTTGAAGAACATGAATAGTCTGTGAATGATATTGTAATCAAATATATGGTACAGTATCTTTGATCTGTCCAACGAAAACAATTAGCAAATTATTAAGTCATGGATGTTTAATAAACATGGTTCCAAAATCGGTAACTGTGGCAAATAAATGATTTCCTTTAAAAGACGTACGTAAAAAGCGTTGACTTACTCCAAGAAAGGGTATCTCTCTGTGAGCGGTATCTTTGCTGCCGTTTCGTAATCCAAATCGTTAACTAGCAGCCAAACTAACTCCTGAGTCCACGTGGTACCTGAAGGATAGAAAGGCCTGCTATAATTAACAAGATTAACCGAATAGTAGAATAAGAGTCCAGCATAATCAGCCAATAATGTTCCCACTGCTGGGACACAGGCCTCGTCTCTGTGAGCGCGGGCCGCAATCCACCACGCGGGCCCAGCGCGGGTCGGTAGATGTCACATGTCTTCGAATTTTTTGGTTCTAGGACATGCCGGTTTCCTCAGGATGTTTTTCCTTCACCGTTTTGAGAGCAGTCCTGTCAGGGCCTGTCAGGGTCCGAACCGAAAGTCGTGGCCGTTACCACTAGGCCACCACTACTCTAAGAGAATAAGAAGAATAAGAGTCCAAGGGAAATATTTCGGGTCGCAACACAAACAGCTGAAGGAAAGAATGACCTGATCGTTGATATGTGGCCACGAAGATATCGCTCGGCCGTAGCGGCATGTTGTAAACATTCTCAGCATCTTCACAGTACGGCCGCAGGAATAGGTACCTCTTAGGACCTATACTCACGAAGTCCGGTTCGGCTGCAGGGAAAATAAAATAATTTTACAGTACTGTTTTGCATGGGACTACATACACAAACAACTGGCGAAATGCGGGTGCACTGTATAAACGGTATTGGGTATTTATCTATTCATACACGAAATATATTAAGAGGTCATTGTACTCATCATTAAAGAAGTAGCGAAAAAAAAAAACTGCTGTTCCCTACATTTAGTAGGGAAACGAATTTTTAATAATGGGGAAAAAAATTTTTTTTCGATGTTTCAGGATTTATTAAAAGAAGTTTCAAATTCCTAACTTGTTTAGTTGTTGCGATAGAGCTCATACAAAAATGGTCTACAACTGACAACTTTTACGGCACCTAGATTTCTTCAATTTTGAAGAAAAAAAAATTAAAATAATATTTGTACTCTACTCAATGAGTTCTAGACAATGACACCATCCATGCCAGGGAGATTACTATTACACTAAGATTTTTTTTTCAATAACAAAATATATTTTTCCGATTTTAAAAATTAAAAGTCCTTTAATTACTTCATTTTTATTATTATTTGTTGTTATAGCGGCAATAGAAATACATAATCTATGAAAATTTCAACTGTCTACATATTACGGTGAGACATACAGACGCGGCGGTAATTTGTATTATATTATGTAGTGATTAAGTACCTAATGGCTTCTGTTTAATATCGATTTATTAACATAACAAGCAGTAACACACACAAGCATTATCAAAACAAAAAGAGAAAAATTATTTAAAAAACTAAGTACTTACATGCGTACAATCCCGCTAGTTCCTTCTTCTCTTCAGGCTTCAGCTCTTCAAATTTGTAAGGAAACCGTGAAACACTATTTATATTCCCCATTTCAGGAATAACACGTTTTTATCCCAGTTTGATAAATCAACCAATCTTACTTGATTTTTAAACGCACTCTAATACCAACCGTGCTATATTTAGTCGATACAACAATATTGTTAGAGGTCGTCAGATAAAAATAATATATTATTTATATGAATAGAATATAATGTGTATTTGTTGTTTAAAACGTTGGTCGAGATTTTCTGAACCCGCGCCATAGCGCGGGTTCAGAAAATCACATTCAGTCTATTAGAAGTTGGTACCGGTATAAAGTCATAACTTTATACCGGTACCAACTTCTAATAGATAGAAAGTTACTGGATGCACAGACTAAGTAGTAACTGGATGTAATGTTGAAGACACAGGCTGTCTCAATATGATAGATACATATGGCTGAGAACATGTATTGTTTGAGTAAGCGTTTATCCAACTTATACCCACGTAGATATTAGGGCAGTTACATACTTAACGAAACGAGTTTATGCATTTTATGACTTATTTGTTGTTTTCTTTTTCCTCAAGGCAAACGACCAACCTTAGACCACTCTAGCATGTTGATAGAGAATTGACCAGAACAATACTGGTTTACTGTTCACGTTCCAGAACGAGTCTAACCTCTCCGAGACAATTTGCAAACAATGCCGTAAGTAACGCAATGCCCGCGAAATTCAAATTTTCTTTTGCGGTCGGTATTGCTGGTCGGTGTCTGATTATATGTTGACTGAAATATGATTCGTGACCGCTTTCGCCTTAACACAGCTTAAAAACCAATTCATGACTACCATTGGTCCTAGCTGGTCCTAATATAAATATAAGTGTACACATATAAATGTGTCACTGCCTTAAGATATTTGTCGCCAATTAAAGTCAGCAGGGTCAGAATGGGGCAGATGCCCTATTATCGCGAGTTTGAACAAGTCAATGACCGATGACGTAGAAATTCGTCAGTCATTACAAATTTTAATTATTCAGTAACATCTTTTATAACTGATTAGGTTATACTAATGCTCGGTTCCTATAAACAATACGTTTTATGTACTAACGGTATTTTTTTTTAATTAAAAAAAAAACAAAAAATTGTCATCAAATCAAAAATGTTTATTTGTTAGAATATGGTACAGATTAATGTTACAATATTGGTTCCAGCATATCCTGCCATAATATGGCGTACAAATATTTCCTCATTAGATAGATTAGATTATATAGTAGATACTAATCTGCTATAACTATCAGAGGTAAAATTAGCTTACGAATCTTAGTAGATTCGTAAGCTAATTTTACCTCTGATAGTTACTTCTATATGGGAGGGTCTACTGCTAAAGCTAAGTATTTGCTTAATTATTGGTAAAGATACAAGAGTATTAACCAATAGGTAACGGTCCGTAAAATATAGGAATCGGCCACTACTCACTAATGGAAAATAATAAGTGAATTTTGTAATTTCGGGAGTAGACTGACACTGCACACTGGGACCAAATAAAAAACCAAGACAGAGCGCTGTCAACAGTGACGTGACGTGAGGCCGGTTTCGTAAACATGTGTGCACTTAGTGAGGTGTAGTTTGATTGTAGTTTTATTGTAAATGGTTTTAGCGTATGCGTAGCGTATGGAGCCTATGTCCATCTATCTCAAATGGTGAAAGAATGTTTCAAATAGGAGCTGTGGTTCTGGAGATTACCCTCTACATATACTGACACAAACTCGCAAAATTCGCTCTATCTGTTCATAATATTAGTATAGATCATTACATTGTAGCCCCTTTGAATTTACTGAGAAGAACCTAATCCTATTGCAAATATTTTTCACTGCAGTTCAAATATGTACCGTGTAGGTACAGAATTATCTATGTAACATAGGTAGTAATATTGACTGTCAGTATTTTCATGAAGACAATATATACATCCTTGTCATCATGTTCCTTACTTCCTCACATCGTCCAATTCAATTCAAGTAATTCAATTCTGTATCATCACATGTGTTTTACAAGAATTACACGATCATTTACATGTGTTGCGAGGAGCTCGTGGCTAAGTAATAACAGCCGCTCGGGCCGATCCATTAAGTTAAGCTACGCTTGCCGGGGTGATCCGTGGATGGGTTACCATTTTCACATATCGAGACTCCTCCGTGCCTCGGAAAGCACGTTAAGCCGTTGATCCCGGCAGTCGTCAGAAGCACGAAAGTCTGACAAGCAGTCTAACCAAGGGGTATCGTATTACCCAGTTACTGGGTTGTGGAGGTCACATAGGCAGTCGCTCCATGTAAAATACTGGTATTCAGCTGCATCCGATTAGACTGGAAGCCGACCCCAACATAGTTGGGAAAAGGCTAGGCAGATTGATTTTTACATGTGTTGGGATCATGTGTTATCTATATTTATAAAAATGAATCCCTATTTCCCTTGGTCACGCCATCACGCGTGAACGGCTGAACAGATTTGGATGAAATTTGGCACATAGGTAGACCATGAACTGGAGAAGGACATAGGATACCTTTTATCCCGATGTTCCCACGGGATCGAGACTTATGCGAGTGAAACCGCGGGGCGCAGCTAGTTTCGCATAATAAAGAGAATCTTAATCGAAAATCTTTTCATATAGGTGATGTAGGTATTCCTTCGGTGCCAAAGGTGATGTTCTCATTTGGGGGCTGTTTAGATACAATATCAGTTTTATATGGAGTTCTTTAAACTCGGCAGATAAGCTAGTATAATAACAGCAGAAGTAATTATATAAACATGCTATCTTTATACAGTATTTAACCGTTTCGCTCATCTTAATGCTTATTTTGGAAAACGCAGGTCAGTATCTCGCAGGTTGTCTTCGATCCATTCCTCGGCTTGTTGCGTCATCTCCTCGTCGAAGTAGTTGCGCCAACCGTTAGTTTTGCCTGAAAAAACATTAATAAGTATTGGAGAAGGCACGTACAAACGGCTACACATCAAAACTATACATTTCCAGTATAAGCTGACCTCGCATTGTACGGAAATCATATACAATGCGAGATCAGCATAAACTGGAAATGTGTAACTAGATGTGCAGTAACCGTGTGTACAAGTACATAGTCGTATAAACCGGTCTAGTTATGAACTTCTTTAGTTTATAATCTATCGGTATTATTTCCATTAGATTATAAACAGTCGGAAAATTGTGAACTGCAATAAACCATTTACAATTTATAATCTATCCATAGCAAACCGACAAATTGTGAAATGGTACTTGCTTGCGACGTAACGCACCTTGCGCCAATACTAAATAGCCTGAGTAGCTAGTTCCTCGCAACTAGCGAGCAACTTGGAAGTAGCTGTTTGTCACAGTTCTAATGTAACCTATCCCATTTCACCCAGTTCACAATTTGTTGTCAGTTTATAATCTAACGGAAATAATACCGATAGATTATAAAACGGTTCTCACAAACTTACGGCGACAATGTTTCAATATGTTTCCAGCTCATATGCTTGATATTTAGTGCAACTGTAGTAAGTTGTATATTGATCGTGACAAATTAAGTGGACCTAGCATATTAATATCATTACAAAGCATTGACTAATTGAGAAAATACCAAACCGGTCTTAAAGACAAAATGATTTTAAATACAAGTTAAGAATAACTCAGATATGTAAAAACGAAGTGTCTAGACAAAGAGATTTAAGATAAATATATAATTTAACTAGCTGATGCCCGCGGCTTCGCCAGCGTGGGTGTCGGTTATTATATACTAAATCCTTCCTCGAGAACCACTCTATCCATTGGTGAAAACAGCATGAAAATCGGTGCAGTAGTTTTTGAGTTTATCGCGAAGAGGACGACAGACAGACGCGGCGGAGGACTTCTTAAATATCGCGAGGAAGAAGTCTACAGTATCGGTCCTTCAAAATCTGCTTTTACCTTTTCTAATAAAAGTTTCGTTGGGCGAGAAGACGTCAAACTCCCTCAGATCCTCGTAGTTAACAGACTTGTTCTTCTTGAAGTTCTCAAAGCTGAGGTGGTCGCACAGACGTGACATTTGCTGCTCTGTTACCTCTTTACCAAGAAAGTCTGCCACGCGACGTACAACTGCTGGTAAATCCTGGCAGAGAGAGAAGAAAAAATACATTCACGTGTGCTGTTAAATGAGTTAATGTAGTATAAAGAGATATTTTAGTTTTGGTTTTGTACTTTGGTCGTAGCAGCCAAATATAAAGTCAGTAGGACAGGTGACGCAGGAGCAAGCGACGTACAGTGTGAGAAGTAGCTCGTCCCGCAGCCCTGAGTAGCAATTTCCCATTGCTTGCGAAGTTTTTAGTTTTTATTTAATTATATTTATGAACGCCTGCTTTCCTGTATATATTATACTATCGTATTGCCATTGCACAACATTGATACACTGACTAATGAATTCTTCTTTTTGCGTTTTTAGACTTTTCTAGTACTCCTGCCCGCTAGATTTTGGCATTAGAATCGTTCCCAGACCTCGTTGCAATAATTTTTTTTTCAAAAATATTTGTTGTTCAGTTTTGACTTCGCTACGATTTTATTATAATTATTATGTATAGATTTATAACAAGGGTGATCTTTTATCATACCTTTGCAAGTTCTTCATAAAATAAGAACAGCATATTCGGATGATGTCTCATATCCCAAGCTTCTTTCACGTGCCCGAAATATGGTGTTAGTATATCTAAAACAAAATCAACTATAAACTGCCCCATCCGAACAAAAGCGCCAACATCATATCATTTGTATTCATACTTACTTAATGTACTTCGACGCCTTTGTGTGCTTTTGTTTTTGAATTTATTTACTTGTATAGTTAATTAGTTAGTCATTGTATTTAGTTGTGTTAAATATTTTATCTACACCCATGATACAAATCCTCTCTAAAAGTTTCTGAAACAGTTAGCTTATAGCCAACATTAAAACATCCAGTGTCATAGTAACCATAATATCATCCAAACGGGTGTTATAATGTTGTACTGAATTTCATAATGCAACTCATTTCAAAAAAAGAACATTGTCATTCACAAGCGTTTCACTAACAAAGCACCGTAATTTAAAAACAAAACACATTCGAATTCGAATTCACGTCCTACCGCGCCATTTTTGTTCGATATTGGTATTGCAAAGAAACTTTTTATAGAAGATTCATATCATGGGTGTAGATAAAAAGAACAAAGTATTTTTGTTAGTTTTAATTTTTCTTTTAATTTAATTTAGTACCTACTTACTTTATATTACTGATTGTTTTTCCTGTGCGTGTCCCAAATAAAATATTTTTCTTTCTTTCTTTATAAAATCTTGTATGCAACTGTATATAAATAGGTATTAAAACACTCATGTAATAAACCCACATTCGTGTTTTAATATCCATTATTATATAACAGTTGCATAAATAACTAATAAATTGTTCATACTTACAACGATCCTTCTTGAATAACTCCCAGAAATCTTTAAATTCGCCTGCGAAATCAATTACTCGGAAAAGTTTAGCATGGTGGTAGGATGATACTGTGATGTCCCTAACATCTCTAGCTATGTAAATCATCTTTGCCGTGTCCACTATAGTGGGTGGGAGGAAGCTCATCGGAAGGTGTGTCTTGACGAACCGGGGGGATGGCATCGCCGCCAATTTATCCGTCACTGGCTGAGCCATTACCTCCAGAATTTTTAAGAGTTTTTCTTTTTTCTCTATGCTTTCCACCTTGTCGATGTTTTTCAGCCAGTTGTTCCTCCATTCGGTGTAGTACATGTACACTCTGAAACCGATAATATTGTTAGTGTTTTTGATGAAGTTTCAGCTGGTATGTGTGTATTCATTAGGTACACATGCAAAAGTAACAGCCAAAGTAACTTCAAAAAGTCAAAGAAACGGTTAAGTTTTATTTTGACGTTACTTTGGCTGTTACTTCTGATGAAGAAACTGACCGTGGTGTTTGTACCATAAGTTTATACTGTTTTACAACTTACGAACGCCTGATATTTATTTCTCTTACGCATATCACCTATCAACGTATTCAGAATTATCATATCAGCAGTAGGTTCATTGAAAAGAAAGTCAAACCATGACTTTGAGAGATTCATGAAGGCAGTACTTACTCGAGGAAGGGATATCTATGAGTGATTGGAACAGCTAACGCCGTTTCATAATCAAAATCATTTGCTAGCAGCCATACAAGCTCCTGAGTCCACGTAGTGCCTGTCGAAGAACACAGCCTAGTATGAAATGTGTGTGTTGCTCATTCTAGCACAGTTTACATATTTATTGTATTTTCGCTATAAAATATCCGGTTTCAAAATTATATTTGCCGTGGTCCGATCGCCATAATAATATCGTGATCTGCCTGGCCATTTTACCCTGCCATTGCACAATGATTAGGTGTACATAATTTCTTGATTTGTCATATCATTGTTTACAATCTACATAAGCATTCATTCATGAAAGTTTTTTAGTAACATATTCTTCGTTTCTTATGGGTTTTCAGGATCTCTGGTACTTTATTGTAAGTACCTACACTATCAAAACCGTTTAAGTTTTTGATAAGATTAAATTTACCTGCCCGTTGATAGCTGGCCACATACACATCACTAGGCCTTATGGGTAGGTTGTAGATGTTCTCAGCATGGTCTGTGTATACTCTAGGCATCACATAGCCCTTCGGACCCACTCGGATCAAATCGATGCTGGGGTCTAAAATAAACATCAAGACTGAACAGCAAACTGTAAAATAGTGTTATATCAATGGTGCCGATTCTCTTGTACACCGAACTAAACTAACTAAACTATCACTAAAATTCCTTACTTTTTACTATGAGAATCTTAGAGCTATTCTGCCAAAAAAAATCTCTAAATTTAAAAAAAATTGACATAACTAAAATCGAATTTGACAATCCCAACTCCACTTGGTACCTACTTGTTTGCCTACCACGTGATTTTTTTTGAGCCGGAGCGCGCAATTTGGCCGTCTCGACGTATTTTTCTATGGAATTTTTCTCTTTTTGGAAGAAAACAAAAAAAAAACATTACCAACATGTTGAGTATTACGGGTATGCGGGTTGCAAAGGGGGGGTCCAAATTTTCATTATTTTTGCGATATGACACACCATTTTCGAGATATGAGCAAAAGAAAATAAAAAAAAGATAGGTACAGTACCGTTTTGCACCTGAATTCGAGGTGCTGGTTTGAATTTTAGTTCATGACATCTAATTTTATTCCACACATTTTTAATCGTGATTAAAAATAGTCAGAGTTAGTTAGAGGATTTTAGATATAGAACAAAAATTTTGGTTAAAACGTCAAATTCAGAATAGCATTTTCACTAAATTAAAACTCAGTGCCATCTTAGTGCTGTAAACTAAATTATAGTTAAGTTGTGTCACTTTAGTCTATTTTCAGAATAGGAAATCGTCGTTTGACAGGAATAAACTAAACTAAAAATCACTAACTTTTAGTGATTTTTAGTTTAGTTTAGAGAATTTGTGACAAGAAAATCGGCACCAACACCATTTTATAGTTAAAATAAAACTAACATTTGGTGTGTATTTCATTTTATAAATAGTTTCCTATAGCACCCCGAAGTCTGGACAGTGCCCGGTTGATGGAATAGGCTGGCCCCCTTTAACATGGTGTAATGTGGGTGTTACTATAGTGCGCCTTTGCCCAACCCTTCGGGGAATAGAGGCGTAATGTTAAGTTTATCGATAAATGTCGATTATTTATGAACATGAAACTCTAAACCCATTGATTAAACCAATAAATGTCTACTTACAGTTGAACAACCTCTTGTTCTCAGCTTTCTCTTCTGCTTCAATCTCTTTGAAATCAAACGGGAAACGTAAACGATTATGTTCTTCCATTATTTTTAATTTTTATGAAACTTAGCAGAACAGGACAGTGGGAATGGACATGAACGACTAACAATAAAAATATCTCTCATGCCTTATAAGTACCAATTATTATTTTTTGTACACTTTTGATTACGTTAATAAACGTTTGTCATAATTTTCACGTGTTATTATCTCATTATTCTATGATTCTATTATTTCTTAAAAACAGACGTATTTTCATGACTGCATGACGGTGTGAAGGACATTGTGATATTTTAAGATTTCAATGTTGATCATGCGATATGCATATAAGCCATTGTCTTTTATTAAGCAAAGAAGATTTAAATAGGTAATTAATTTTACAATAATTATAGCTTGTTTATTGATATAATTGTGGAAAACAAAAATAGCCTGGGTTCCTTAAAAAACATTAATGGTGTGGCAAAAACAAAATATTTTAGTAACTACTTACTCAATAAAAGGTATTCCACTCAGAGCACTGATTTCAACAGCACTTGCTGGCACCGCACCTGAGCACTTCCAATAACACTAAACAGTTTATTAAAATTATTTTCAGTCCCCAAACGGCATCGGCACCTGTATCTATACGGTTTGTAGTGATGGGACGTAGTATGTATTCTTTGTTCAGGAAGCCTATGTCCAGCAGTGGACTACGATAGGATGAGTTGATTGATTGATTGATTGATATCAAAAGTCAGAAATGCTACTGCACTGCATCCATGATGGTATCTTTAAGCGTGCAGATAAGATTTATTTTTTAAGATTATAAGATAGTTAGATATTTTTCAAAGCAAATGCAGTGTCAATTGATACTGCATTTATAAATTATTTTTACTGGATTTATCAGTAAACATTTTAAACATCAATAGATTTCTTGCTATATCTAAAGTTTCATGTGTGGGAAGCGCAGGTCAGTATCTCGCAGGTTGTCCTCTATCCATCGCTCAGCTTGCTGAGTCATCTCCTCATCGAAGAGGTCGCGCCAACCGCCTGTCTTACCTGAAAACAGAAAATTTTATGAGCTGGTAGATTCATAAAAATCAGACTAATAAAGAGTGCTGTATCTATCTCGTCCAGTTAAGGCAAGAATCTTCTCAAAGAAAAATTATATGGGCCAAAGCATTATGCTATACCTAGGTACTAGTCGGCAATGAAATTAAAACAACAAGGGCTATTAAATTTTGTATATGTGACAGTTAGACAGTTTCACTAAGGTAGTGACGTTTCAATTGACTGGGAATTGATGTCAAAAGACGACCATTTCCAACCTTTCCTAACATACGGCTGTTCTCCGTGGTTCAGGAGACCCAGTTCATCCATGATATCATAGTTGACAGACTTGTTGGCCCTGAAGCTGTCAATGCTGAGGTGTTGGCTAAGGCGGGTCACCTGCTCCTCAGTGTAAGGTCTGTTAAGGAAGGAGGCCACGCGACGGATGACTGAAGGTAGGTCCTGGATGGCAAAATTATAATGATAACTCGATGTTTTGGCTTGATTTTGTTGTCAAACAAAAAATTATAAAATAAACCTACAGAATGCCTCAAGGTGGTATTCTGAGGCCATTATTATTTATCCCTAATTTTACTTTTTCGATTAGGTATGGTCGTATTTCATTTTATAAATGGTTGGTTGGCATGGTTCTAAATATTAGAAAACGGATTTTTATACACAGGTCGTTTTGAATTTATGCATAGGTAGATTATCATTAAAACGCCATTTCGTGATTTTTGTAGCTTTATGGATGGTATTGTACAAAGAACATCAATAAAATTGTCTAAGTACTGAACAATGCCTTTTCTAATATTAGAACGACCGAAGCATTCGGTTGAATGGACCGACTCTAAGTTTATCTCTTGTAAGTATTCAGGTTTTATGCACAAATAGCGGTACCTTAGACATGTCTTCATAGAAAAGGAATAACATGTTTGGATGGTGTCTCTTCTCCCAAGCTTCTTTGATGTTGTCGAAATATGGCGTCCAATAAACTGCAAATAAGTACATGACATACCTAAAGCTAAGTATCAACATAAAAAAGTCGAATCAGCTACGCAAATTAAATATTAAATACCCATCGTGTTTATCCGTTTAGAATGTAGTAATGAAGTCAGAATAAACACCTACATTTATTGAGAAAACATGCTTTATCGTTCTACTTTACGTTAATTTAAATAATTTGAAATTATCCTTACTCGAGTTGCTGACGAAAAAATACCAGAAAATTTTGAAGTCTCCGTCGTACCCCAGCAACCGGTGCAACCTGTTCATGTAAAAGAAGGATACCACCACATCCCTGGGGTCCCGCGCCACATACACCATTTTGGCAGTATCCAGCAAGGATGGTGGTAGCAAGGATATGGGCAGGTGGGTGTATACGAAGCGTAGAGACTCCGCCTGAGACAGCCTTTGGGTTCCCGGAAGGGTTATTATCTCAAGATGTTTGATCTTCGCAGCATCCGCGGTCTCACTCAAGACTTTGTCCCTCATCAATGGATGTACGAGTGTGGGAAACCTTTGAAACAAAACATGAAAATACACATTTTATTTACTGGAACAGTTTATTTTTGTCAAAGGTCTTGAAGGTCAATAATACCATTGTGTTGCTTTACAATAAGAAAACAGTTTCACTTTGTATGCCCCACAAGTTCTGCCTAAAATTTTGAGAAAATGAGAGCGCCAAACTTGATACAAATATGTACTTACTCCAGAAACATGAACCTTCCAAACAAGGGGACGGTCTCCGATTTGGCGAAGTTCCAATCGTTGGCGACGATCCAAACTAGTTCGCGAGTCCACGTCGAGCCTGTAGAAGTATACTCATATAAATAGAAGCTTTTCACGTCTTCCAAGTTTTGGGAATAGCTAGAGGTCCAGAGGGGAGGAATATTTTCAGTTGCTTAGTTCTAAGGCAGTGGCGTAGCTAGGTAACCAAAGGCCCTGGTGCAAAAAAATCTGTGGGGCCCTAACCAAACTGAGGTTTTATCAAGTCAAACTATAAATATATATTGGTCCCTATTTAGAAATTGAAAAGTAGTACGGTTTTGAAAAACACCTGTTGTTCTGGTGGGCGTCAAAAGCCCTGAAGGCTGTAAAGACCCCATAACAAGAATTTGACGTTTTCCAGTATCACTTATCATATTGTTCGTAAAGCTTCCCAAGTCGTATGTAGATTGATCGTTCACCTTTTCGAAAAATGATGAGGTCCATGATTCCTCCGCTGTTACCTGTGCTATGCAGACATCGTTATCGTTGATATAATCGACGGAGCGACTTTCAACTCAAACTCGAAACTTCTTGGGAATTCCCTTGTATTCTTTCAAATGATATGTCATGATTAAAGTCGTGTTTCAACTTATTTTATTTACCTTCCGAAGTGAGAGAATTTTTAGCTAATTCAATACGAGGTTTGCTAGCCAGGGTCCAAGGGCCCCTGCGCTTAGGGGCCCCGGGGCTCGGCCCCGCCTAGCCCTTCGGTAGCTACGCAGGATCTGCAGTGAATATTTTATATCCATGATTTTTAACGGCATTCGATTAGATAATGAACGGTTACCATCAAATGCAAAAACCATGAAATAATGCATCATTATTTACGTTCCCAACACAGAAAATGCAAATGTGAAAATTCTGGACACGATAGCACATCGAACCGCAAACTTTTTGTTAAGTTATCTGATTGTGCTTGCAGCAACAATGGCTAATTACGTTTTCTTAATAAGCAGTATAACAGAGGTAATTTTATTCACATCGTAGTTTTATAACCGGTGGTTCGCGAGTAACATATCGCTGAATGGTGTTTATTAGTAAAATGTTTGTTTATTTATACAGTTCGATAAACAACCTTTGGAGCTTGGTATTGGTGGTTGCGAGTAATTTGATTTACAAAGTAGGCCCAGTAGACCTTTAATATTTGTGAAAACTTTCGTCAAATTTCAAAATGTGACAATTAGACAATTAACCTAATCCTAGCTCCAGAACATAACGAAGGTAAACTTAAACATCATTGTGTAAGTTTTTTGAAAATGACTATTATAACACGTCTTGACCGTTATTACCTTAATATAGTAACTTTATGTAGAAATCAGTGGATCATACCTATTAAAGTATAGGTAAGTGGTTAGTATGGTGAAAGGCTGACCTGATCTAGGGTAACTGGCGACGAAAACGTCACTAGGCCTTACTTCCATGTTGTAGATGTTCGCAGCTTCAGCGGTGAAGGTTTTCGGGAAGAAGTAGCCCTTCGCTCCCACACGAATATACACTTACGTGCAAAAAAAACGACCCACCCTGTAAGTTTCGATTCGGAACACAGTATATAAAAAATAAGATCAAACAAACAAAAACTAATAATGTAATTTGAAGGTATGTTTCATAAACTTTATTTGTACATACCCTATATTTCAATAAACGGGATGTTGTTGATGATATTGACTCGTTTATTCGGACACCCTCATTTCTCATTTTTAATAACGCAATCTCAGTGACATTGCATTGTGTTAGAAGTTAATCAATTTATTGTTTATTCAATAATTGGTTATTTTACTGATTTAGTGACCATTTACCTTGAGTTTAATTGTTTTTACTCTCTGTGAAAATGGATACTACTCCGTCTGAGTGCGCTCAAGTTGTAGCACTGATCCAGGCTGGATTATGTCAGCGCGTCGTGGCCAGACGTCTACACCCAAGTCGATCAGCAGTAAGACGAGTGTATCGAAGGTTCTTAGAGACTGGGAGCTTCAATAGACGATCAGGTTCGGGAAGAAATCGGGCTACTTCAGAACGAGATGATCGTTATATGGTGTCTACAAGTCTAAGAAATCGACATTTGACTGGTGTTCAGGTGCAACAGCAACTTCGTAATGTACGCGGTGTAGCTATAAGTGAATGGACTGTACGACGAAGACTTGCAGAAAGCGGATTGCATCCTCACAAACCCGCTAATGGTCCAAAATTAACCCCCGCGCATCGCCAAGCGCGGCTTCGATTTGCTCGTGCTCACGTCGATTGGACACTCGAACAATGGAAGGTCGTGCTGTTCTCGGACGAGTGTAAAATTAGTCTTCATGGAAATGATGGGCGCAGGAAAGTTTACCGAAGAGAGGGAGAACGATTTGCATAGGCATGTATTGAAGAACGAGTGGCTTTTGGAGGAGGTTCGTGGACTGTTTGGGGCGGAATTTCTTTGGAAGGAAAAACGAACCTTCAGTTCGTATCCGGACCTCGTATAGACAATCTGAATGCACAGCGATACATCCAGGAGGTGCTAGAACAACATGTTATGCCATACGCCGGATTTGTAGGTGAGGGTTTCACGCTAATGCAGGACAACGCCCGACCACATACAGCCACGATAGTATTCCAGTACCTACGTGAGGTGGAAATTCCTGTTATGGAGTGGCCAGCAAGGAGCCCTGACCTTAATCCCATTGAACATCTATGGGATGAGCTGAAGAGAAGGGTCAGGGCCAGAAATCAGTCCCCAGAAACCCTCCAGGAACTAAAGGTGGCTATTCAAGAGGAGTGGGATGGTATACCCCAAGAGTTCATAAAAACATTAATAAGGTCAATGAAAAACAGGATGGAAGCTGCAATAAGAGCACGTGGGGGGAATACAAGCTACTGAACAAAGTATTCTTTAGAAATTTAATTCTTTTTTTATTTTTACTGTCAAAATTATTCATAAAAAAATTGAGAAATTCTAACCGTCTTTGTTTTTCTGTCTGTAAAATGAATAAATCAAAATCTGTTACACTAAAAACTGGTGTATTGTAATTTTAGACTAACATTTAACAAACAGTGTGAAAAATATTCATTAATTAATTTTAGATTTTTATTTATCGTGTTCTGAACGAAAGCGTACGGGGTGGGTCGATTTTATTGCACGCAAGTGTAGTTTGTGTGTTCATCTGTTGCATACAAAAAAGTATTTAATTAAATAAATAATAATTTCAATGTCGTCATTATATCATGTCGAATCTTTGAGAAAATCTTCCTAGGATTATTGCAAAGGACCGGATTATTGGAAACTAAGAAAAAATTTCGTATTCATTCGATTCGATTTTTAACCGACTTCTTCAAAAAGAAGGAGGTTCTCAATTCGTCTGTATGTTTTTTTTTGTGTGTTTGTTACTCCGCCAATTATGAATAGATTTTGACGATTCTTTTTGTTTGCTAGGTCATGCTTCAGAGGTGGTCCCATATAAATTTTATTAACGTTGCTTGCGTAGTTTTTGAGTTAGCTTCAATATTACCTATTTTTACCCGAATACTCGTAAGGCGAAGAAAAAAAAATTAAGTAAAAAAAAATAAAACCCAACTACGACTAAAAATGTATGTATAATGACAAATTAAAAATCCGGAGTCACACGCGAACAGATGTGACTCCGGATTTTTAATTTGTCTGACTGTGCTGTGGTGTCTTGTTAATACATTTTTAGTCGTAGTTGGGTTTTGTAAAAGTTTTGTATGTATTGGTTGATATAGCAACTGCAGTAGGTAGGTACGTGGGACCCATCATGGTTTTGTTTCTGAATCCCGATAAAGTGACATTGAGGTTTTAAGTAAGTACCTACGAGTAAAGTGACATTGAGGTTTTAAGTAAGTACCTACGAGTAAAGTGACATTGAGGTTTTAAGTAAGTACCTACGAGTAAAGTGACATTGAGGTTTTAAGTAAGTACCTACGAGTAAAGTGACATTGAGGTTTTAAGTAAGTACCTACGAGTAAAGTGACATTGAGGTTTTAAGTAAGTACCTAAGATTATTTTCTCGGGTGGCTGTCAAGGTTCTAAGTCGTTCTTACGAAGATTCAGTGTAAGATTAAAGGATTAACATATTGACCATAGCGATTTGCAATAAAGTAGCAATTTAATAAAATTACCGGATACAAGTGCTACTACTAATAAGATAAACGATGTCCGGTTTTCTAAGAAACCTTTGGATTTGAAGGGAAACTAGTTTATTTAGGATTAAGTTATAAAGTAATACTTATACTTAAAGAAACCATTCTACGCGCGCGTGTCTGCACTACTCATAAGCTCTTAGCCTGCATCTCAACTGATGGTAAGTGATGATCAGGCCGAAGGTAGGGGAGAGCTTCACCCGGATTCCTCAACCAAAGAGGAACTGGCTATCTAACCTCTAAATGCCAACACAACAATTGTTAACATTGTTGCTATGGCGACATGATGATGATTCAGATATGATGGTGGTAGCTAGCCAGGCAGGCTTAGTACAAGCCCTACCACCCACCAAACCTAGCAGAAAATTTTGCCCCACTGGGAATCGAACCCGGGACCCGGGATTACTTTAATTATTGTGAATGTGAGGACTAAGTGGATATTTTTTTCCTTTCTCAATCACTTTTAATGATAGCGGTGATTAGGCGGCATAAAGTACTCAAACTGTCAGTAAGTACTTTCGCCGCCTAACCAAATGAACTTTCTTTGGTATTGTTCGTCGAGTCGTTGAGCTCCTTAAGTTCTGAGTTGAGCTACACGATTATTGACAAATGCTTGCACTGACAACTGACATGTACGAGTGTAAACGCGAGAATTAGAGGTCCACTCTCAAGTGTGGTTCTTTTCTTAAAAGACCATTTTCCTCATAAGGTCTGACCAAGATTATGTCCTGACTCTTAAAAGAGACTTTGGATCCTTGATTTGGTTTCGCCATTTCTTCTCAGAGAAAGAGGAAATAGGAAATGTCGACTCCGTCTAACTTATTTTAATATCTTTTTTAATATGACGTGTAATAATGATTACAGAAAAAACAATTTCTCAGATGTAAATGACATGGTGGAAGGTGGAAAGAAGAATTTCACAGAAAAAGCTTTTACAAAAACTTTATGGAGGTAGGTAGGTATTAAGTCTGAGATAAATGCGTTCTTACTCGCGACGGGACATTGCAGATATGCCAGAAAAAAAAGAATATTGAAAAGGTTTGATCGTTTATTCACCTGTAAGTTATAGTGCCATTCACGAAGACGCGCCCCACTCCGTTCCGCTCCGTGCTTAAAGTACAGCTTATAGAACAGTAATCTGGGAGCGGGACGCGTCTTCGTGTATGCACAATCTATGGGATGTTAAAATAAAATTTTGTTTTATGCCTTTAACAGAAATAATGAAATAACCTTCGCTTCTAAACAACTTCTCAATTAGAACTTTTGGTTGCTAGGGTTTTGTTATGAGCTAGGACGCCTAGCTCATAAATCAAATCACCTTTATTAATATCACAGTTCAGGCCAAAGCCGTCCACTGCTGGACATAGGCCAGTCCTGTACTTCTTGAATCCAGCGGATTACACAAGGTCAAGATGCACGCTCATCAAGATTGGACTGACTGTCTATAATGGGGCGCCGCCAGACGCAGACGTAGGTACCTAATTAGGCATCGCCATTTGTGGAGACTGCGAATTTGTAAAACCTTGATTCCACAATTTGCTATATAATTAAGTAAGCAAGACCCTACAAAAACTAAGCTAAGTTGTTAAAAACTGTTGTATTTTAGATAATCGTAGGATCTAATACCGTGTTAATCGTGTTTACATAAATTATGTATTTGGGCTAAACTACAGTTCTTTTGTTATAAACTTAGATAGACTGCTGATCTACTAAAATACAAATAAAGGCAACTTGTTCTTTGAGCATTTATTTATTTATATACATTTTTTGTTATTAAAAAAAAACGCACCTATTGGAAGTCTTTTTCACTTTCACACATAGAAATGTTTAAACGTTTTATTTGTGAAGTTGCAACATTTCCAGAGCCCGTTTGAAGAACTATGGGAATCATGCATAGCAGAATGCAATCCAAGATAGGAGGCCCTTTTCAGTATCACCTAGGAACATTATAAACAAAATGTGCCTTCCTTTGAAGGACATTTATATCATCACTGATGATCATGACGCATGACGCACTCTCTAAACTCTAGCGTTGTTCGATTTTGTGCCAGTGTCACTGGCCGTGTATGGCCATTTAGAGTAGGTATGTCGCCAATGTTGTCTGCCCATTTGACTTCGTATATGTTAATAAACCCATTGAGCTAAATGAGGTTTAGATACGGAGTTTCTAATCACAACATTAACTCGATGAAATAGATCGAAAGTGTTCTACAGTTTTCATATGATACAATTATCAATATTTTAAGAACCGACTTTTCTCCACAAACCATTAACGAGTCTCAATTAAATTAATTATTAATAGGTATGACACTAAAACTTACTTTTAAAGTATTTCGCAAGTTGACAAGCCAGTTCTGGCTCCACATCTCGTATTTCCCATGGAAAATTATTTGTTGCATCCATTTCGAGGTGAGACAGCGAAGGACCGTTATGTTTGAGGGCACATTTAGTTTGAGCGAACAATCACTTACAATTGCTTATTTGTTTTAATAGATAATTATGAAAGATTACGCCATCTGATGAAACAAATAGTTCAGTAGATAATTCTATTACTTATGTGTTTACCAAAGGCTGCACCTGGGTTGGTTTGTTTTTTTTACGGCAGATCCTTCCGAAACTGCTCCCAACAACTAACTCCAATGATCCAGGTACCAAATCTTTACTATACTGGACCAACCACTTACTAAAATCAATTGTAAAACTTTTGTAAAATTTTGACCAGATTTGACAGACACAATAAGTAAATAATTATGAAGAAACTTCCAGTAGCTCCTGCCTTGGTACAAATTTATAGAACATGTCAGGTGAAAATGGTATATTAGATCAAATATGAACTCAGTACATTCTTATCGGTCAAGTTACGAGGCATCGTGAAAGAGCACTAACTAATTGATACTTCATTGCAGTTAAAAAAGGTGTGATATTAATGTAAAATCGATGAATATACATTCAGTAGTGCAGATTTGACCTCATTTTCAAGAATATCAATGAATGCAGAAATAATCAAGCCAAGATAATAATTTTGTCTCTATATACCATTGAACACAGAGTCTCTGAGAAATCTCTGAAGGTTTCATTTTAAAAGTTGTTATCAAACACAAAGAAAACACTTAACAAAAATTAAAAGGTTTTAATTTATAAATTAAGAATAAATAAATTACATGGCGAACGTATTTGGAAATAAATTAACTATAGATACAATAACCACAGAGATCGAGAACTATGACGTAACAACAACAACTTCAGGTTGTGACTCTACTTTATCATCCTTCTCTTTTGTTTGGATTTCCGTGTCAACGCTGGCTTCCACAGGGGATCGGTCCTGGCACATGAGGGTCACAGGATCCCGCATGCGCTCCGGGCCACAGTTTTCCGTTGCTCCTAACAGCTTGAATTCGTCCTGTTCGTCAGAGTCAGGTTCGGACTCAAGCCGGCGCCGGCCCGCGATCACTACCTCGACGGCGCGCCCGTCGCTCGCAGACCTGTCTCCTGCTCCGATCTCAACGCGGTACGGCGTGCTCGGCTCCACAAATGCCTCCATCACACGAACATTAGATCTCTCCTGAATGTCATGGTCCCTGTCCAGCGGCTTGTGACTCTTGGAGAACATGTCGAAGAGGCTGGGCGGGACTGCGAACTTCTTGGGAATGGCGACGAGGAACACCACATTCTGCACGTCGGCTTGAACGTTGAGCTCGCCATCCTGGCGCTGGTCGTACAAGGCGGGCGCGGCGGCCGCGGTCGCGAGAAGACAGGCGAATGCTAGGAGCATGATGGTGCGTGCGCGCGACAGATCTCACGTGCGCTGACTGCGCGCTGCATGCTCCCGCGCCGCTTTTACCAGCCACCCGCGAACCAGTCTGACGTTCGAAACGAGCACACTGTAACGGTTAACACGACATGAGTACTGTGTAGTAGACCTAATTCAACGGATGATGCCTAAGTGTTAATTATCAATTTAGAATTTAATGACCACAGTGAGATATCAATGTTTCCTAACTCTTAGGTACATATGAATCATCATAGTTCACGTTGGATTCCATTGTTCCAATTGGTTCCAATATCTACTGTACTTGTTGCCGTTGCCGGAGAATGCTGTTTTCCAACGATGGCGAATGTTTAATTTCGACGGTTAAAACACGGTCATCGAGAAATCTAGGACTTTTGTGAAGCATCGCGTTCTACATTAGCTGAGTTTTGATGGATATATCCGTCAAAACAAACAGGAAAGTAGTGAATGTCGTGTCGTGGAGTTTCGTGGAACCGCAGGGTTTGTCTCGCGAGTGACAGTGACCGCGGGTCATCGATACGATAACCGAGTTTCGCCTGCACACTCGATGTACAGATAGGATCTAAAATTCTAAACCCAGCTCCCGTATTGCTTCAACTGCGCAAGAGACCAACAGACGATAATCGAATCACGCATGATGCAAATTCCAACTCGAATCCTTTGGCTCTGTCCCGTTATGTCTTCGCAATGACGTCGTTGTCTCAAAATGTGTTGTTCTGGTTTAAGAATACAGATAACCTTTTATGGCAGTACTTATTTTAATAGCTCACGTACATTAAATTTCCTTTTAGACCGCAGGTGACGCTAGCACACCTTTATAGGATACAGTTTATTATCGTTTGAGACTAGTATCTAAGCATCTTTCATCAGTGAACTCAAATAAGCTTTTCGTACACACAAGAACACACACGACTACAAATTTCCAGTATAAGCTGACCTCGCATTATACGTAAATCCTATACAATGCGAGATCAGCATAAACTGGATATGTATAGCTTGATGTGTAGCCGTGTGTACCTAGCCCGCGAAATTTCTTAATTTTGCAAATTGCAGTTCAGTGTCAGGTTGCCTTGATCAATATCATCAATACAACTCTCCAAATCTAGATAACTCTATTTAATGACTATTTCATGAAATCGTGACATTTTAGGTCAATCTTACTTAGAGAGTTGTATGATTTTAATCTTATTGTTTCGGTCGCGAATCGTTTTACGATCAACATACAACCTGACACTGACTTCAATTTCGCGAGCTACCTTTGTGGACCCACCTTAATTAAAAACAAACACCGATATCTTTAAATTGCCGTAACAGAGAACGTTAGCTTCCTAGAGGAAGAGATAAACACTGGGGCAAAGACTGGAATCAGTCAGTGAATGAAAGATGACGAAAAGACTGTAAACTGAAAGAAGACTGAAACCATACTTTTATTCGTAGAGCTCCTTGAGTTTTGAGTTGAACTGCACGATTACTGCGACAACTACGTGCAATGCCTGGACAGGTCCACTCAATCCATGTTTTCTCAAAAGATCATTTCAGAAATCAATACATGGTCTTCACATGATCTGACCTAGATTATGGCTGAACTTTAAAAGAGACTTTGTCTCCTGATTTTGTTTCGGCCATTTTGTCAGTTTTTAACATATGATTGACGTGTCTATGTACAAACAGAAATAAAATCATTACCGACTTCAAAAAAGGAGGAGGTACTACGTTCGGATGATTGTTTATTTTTTTTATGTATGTTCACCGATTACTCCGCCGTTTGTGAACCGATTTTAAAAATTATTTTTTAGTTCGAAAGGATATACTCCCGAGATGGTCCCATATAAATTTTATTAAGTTTGCTTGCGTAGTTTTTGAGCTAGCTTCAATATTACGTATTTTTCCCACAGTCTATGTAGACGATATAATTATTAGACTCCTTCACTGTTATTTACATGGCAGGCAGGTAGTAACTTGTGTGGGGTAGGTACCACCACTGAAAAGTGAAAAATAAAAACTTTTTACAAAAAAAAACAACGGTTGTTTTTTTTTGTAATTTATCATTTATTTTTATGTAGGTATCTTTTGAGGCAATTACAGACACATATCACTGGTTTAGTTTAGGTTTCATATATTTCGACTAATCTTTATTCATCCATCAATTAAACCTAATTAATATATTAATATGAATTGGGTAGAATAGACGTGGCTTGACGCATGGGTTTGTTCATAAAAGATTCATTCTATGAACTTATGAAATGCTCTATTGCTAGGTAGATGTCATCGTTCTAAGAAATTCTAATTAATGCATCGGTTCAGAGTTCGATTGCTGATTAATGGCGTATCATTGCACATCAAGATTTTGAAGAAGACATTGCAGACAACGCGAGACGTTTCAAACGTAGTTCCTAAATGGCTAATTTATTTATTTTTATCTTAGTTCCTTACCAGATATCCGGGGCGAGATCTCGATGGGCATTCTCGACCCCAGATTGAATAAGCGAGATCTCGAGTTGCCAATCTCGACTCAAGATTGCAGTCCCTGTTTTCACCGCACCAACTGCGCACATGGCACCTGGCACCGACGTAAAATGTGGTGAACGTTGCAGTTTTTGTATTTAGAATGCATTACTAGTAAATACTTTATTATCTCAATTTCAACTGGTTCTGTGCTTCTCGCATCCAATGGCGGTGCTTGGAGGAGGCCTATGTCCAGCAGTGGACATATTTTGGCTGAAATGTTGATGATGATGTTTCTATTTGTTTGTAGAGGGATATTCAGTACAATAGAGATCATAACATGGGTTTCAAAGCGAATGTTGACCAGTCATGTCAAAATGAAAGTTCGATTAAAAGCTTGTTAGAGTTCGAGAGCAGTGCTTGCGCTACAAACGTTCATTTCCTGAATCCCAGCTGTCATTAGCAATTCCTCTAATTTGACATAAAACCAATTCATATGTGGACCATTTTACGAATCTCCATAGAAAACTGTCAAACAGATGAATTATTTCGTATAAGAATTACGACATTTTGTGACATTTTGACAGACAGTTTGTGACATTTTACGATGATTCATATTATTTTCATATTATGATTCTGCGAAATTGACCGTTGTAAGCCCCCAGTTCTCAGGCTCAATTTAAACCAATATTTGTATGGCGTACTTGTATGTATGTAGGTACCTCGAAAGATTACACGACTAAGTTTTACCAAACAGAAAAAAGTAATCTGTTCAGGCACTCCAGTTTGTATGTGCGTGAGAAATCCTAAAAGCTTTTAATAATGAACACACCTTGCACACCTTTCACGTTTATTTTTTTATTATTTTTTATTGCTCTTTTTATAATGCGATAACTTTGATAAACGACACGCGATCATTGGTAATCACTTATCATATACTATTTGTTTACATGTAACCCATGTTAAATAAATAAATAATAACAGAAAGCTAAAAATAAAAATAAGGTTTGACTGAGTGCTGTGTAGGAACTATGTAGGTAATGCATGTAAGTATACGATTGAAAAGCATTATATAAGCTTTTGAATTTTTATTTTAATCTTTTTTTATTTATTGGGGCTACTGTATCACAAATTGATTAAGTATGACGTATGCTAACTTCATCGTATCAAACAATTAGTTGTCGTGAATCAAAAGCTCACTGAAGTTTTATGAGGTTCTTTATAGCTCATCAATAATATGGGTTTAGTGTAGAGATTTTCAGTAGATATCATTCTAAATATTTTTTAAATTAACAGACATCATCTACTTTTAAGTATTTTTAAATATTTCCGTCTACTTACAGCAGGGATGTTTGTTTATAAAAAGCGATAGCTGTGAGTCATATTCTGACTTTATTGTGTTTTGGGATCCAAAGAAACGAAGTTTTAGGGATTTTTCAATAAGAATTATTATTTATGTTCAACGAAACAATGTACACGCTTACGTACCTAGACATTTAACTTACAAACTAATATAAATTATAAATGCATCTTTCCATGGCTATGTCTTCGTAAAATATAATAAATTAACTAATATAAACTGAAGATTAATTGTAACTTTTAACGCCCGATTCCTATATTTTACCAATGGTTGTTTTTAATACTGAAACTGTAGGTACTTTCACTCGCAGTGTAGCGAACGTATAGCTAGATAATTCTACGTTGACGAGGCTTACAAAAAGCAAAGTTTCGAATTTAACTTTTACCATCGGTCTATGAAAACATTCATTTTGTATATAGGAACCGGGCATTTATCCACAAAACAATTGATTACTCGTTATTTGATCACATTTTTCTTCTTTTGTCGTTAATGATGGCGGGTTTTTCTAAGTAGCGGCATCAGGAAGCTTGCTAGGCGATGTTTCAGTCTGTGAAAGAAATACACAAATGAATAGAGGTTCTAACAAACCCCTATTTTAAATAAAATAGGGATCATTTCATTTTACATATCGTTTACCTACCCATGATTATTTAGCAAATCTTATATCTGATGGACATAAACAAAATTAAAATAAAGTTCCTTAAAATTAATGAATATTATAGTTTTGCATGATTCCAAAATCTATCAAAATAAAGGAATAGATTTTTACCTGATTTATATTTTCGCGATTATCTGAGAATAAAAAGAAAAACATAGAATGGATCAGTTTTTGCTTTCCCGCAAAAGTTTTTACTTTTTTAGGTACTAAAGAATCATGCACAACTAATAAAATTAAAACAAGGAGCTTTTAGAATTAGAATCTCGACTGTAATAAAGTGGCGTACATTTTGACTTGATTTGACTTCTGAGTGTTCCACAGGAGTTAGAGATTTTTTTTAAAGAGTAAGTAGACTAAGTTTTAGTTTTTACCTTTGTGCTTTCTCCTGTTTCCTCAACGACGCGTCCTTCTTCTGGATCTTCATCTCGTTGCCCATGCTGACGTCACTCAGCGGGGATGCAGGCTCCACTGGCTTCGCTGGTTCCTCAGGCTTCACTTCTTGCGGCTTTTCCTCCGCGGGCTTCTCTTCCTGCGGCTTCACTTCTGGCACCGGCAGAGAAATCACTTGGATCGACGGCGACTCGGACTGGGAACCCTGAGGTGGCTTGGGTTTGTACTCAGTGTTGTACTCCTCCATAGCGAGATCTAGGAGGTCGTCCATGTCTCCGAGGGCGGAGATTAAGGACTCTGCGGGAGCCACCGCGATCACCACACCGTCGATGTTCAGCCTGTAGTTCTCCGTACCATTTTGTCGCTGGTCGTAGTGCTTCATGGCGCAGTCGGGCGTTGGCGCGGCTGTCACCACCGCTACCATCGCGGCCATCAGCGCCACCTCGCACACCAATCGTCTGTAGTTGACCATCGCGGAAGGTGTCTGTGGGCGCACTGAACTTCGGTTGCGGCTGTGGGACCCGCTATGTATCCATTCTCCGCTGCATCTTTTATTTATTTGCCCAGATAGCGGTACAGCCAGACGCGGCTTCGACTAACCGCGCGACCCGTCGTAGTTAAACTGGTATTAACACAACAGAATTGTGTAATAAATACAGGTATACACAGGTATCATCCGTTATGTTAACACGGACATTATTTTACAACTAATTCCCATTAACTGCAACAAGTAAACCTATCCTTCCTTCAATGTAGGTACCTACCAATGTACGATTTATAGATGATAATATGTTATGTTTACATTATATTTTTAGAACAGTAGGTATTGATATATAATATGAGGCCGTCAACTCAACCCAATAACCCGTTAACCTCTGCTATCGAATGCAAAACCAAATGGCTAAAAGAATTGACATCGTGTTAATTTTGACCAGGCATACACGACTAATTTTGCCTTGACGACTGGCGCGTAGAATCATTAATTATTTATAGGAATTAATTGATAATTAATCGAACATATCAGTGAAACGAAAATGAACGAAGGGCAAAAATGTGCGAGTATCTAGAATATTTGGATGAAGAGATCCTACAAGTTTTCCAGAGTAAATTTTATAAAACTGTTGTCAATTTAGGAATTCCCTTATCTATGTAGTTGGCTCCGCAACAGTGGGTGGTTTTATGTTATGCTATAACAGTGTGAGGGTGTGTTCAAACAGAGGTTGGTAGATACCTATCTACCTATATCTAAGGCCCTGAAAGTCCTGAAACAACTTGAATCCAAACAAACCCTAAGATGACCCACTGACCAAAAGCTTTGGTATAAATCATTGCCACAAATATATCCAAATAGTCGAGCTTTTAAACAAACCAGACATTTCCTCATCAAACAAACAGACTACAGACCAATTAATAATAAGTTAATGGGCGTCCGGTGGCACAGATCGGGTGCGGTGGACCAACCTGTCGCTGATGGGCCACGGACAGCTTTCAACTAACTGTATCTACCACCTACTTGCACCATCGGCATCGTATCATCGCCGATAAACGGTAAAACGGATACATTTTACTTTATTTGCCCTTTTCTGGGCTAATTGTTTGGGGGAAAGATGCTGTATTGAACGGGACTGTTACGGTAACGACGTATTGAAATTATTATGAGAAAATATTTACCGACCATCCTTAGGTAAACAAACACGTGAAACCTAGCTATCCATGCTACTACATACATATTAACCTTTTAGACAAAATACATAGAATACAACACAGTACAGCTCTACCTATTAGGAAGTAGGTACTTAGGAAGAACATGAAGACCTAAAAAGCACAAGCATGCACAATACTGCACATACCCATTTAGTTACTGAAACAAATTGTTGTACCTACTTTAGTAAAGATTGCTTTAGGTACCTATATCGACCGGATTATGTTAGGCGAAAGTGCAGCTAAAATGTAGACATTTTTTTTGGCATCGGTGGATTTTGTGCAGGTACTTGCATATATAAAAACCTTCCATAAAACTTATGAGTGCCATAAATGCCATCACTCTCTCCATAAACTCATTGTCTACTTGAAAGGTTAACAGTCTTAACAGTAATTAATATATCGACTTTACACACTTAACGACAGGCCAGATTTCTAGACAAGAGCTAGAAACTGTTAGCTCTTCACAAACAGGTCTGGCTTACTTTCTACCACACCTAGTTTTATTGTATGTCGGTTGAATAGTGTCGCTGTAAAATTGCCGTAAAGCAGGATGTTGAATGAGTCGTTGGAACAAGAAAATGTGCCAAAAATGAGGAGCCCTACACCTCATCCAGATTGTACCTACTTATTGTTTGATTTTTACAGTTGTGAACTGTTTTATGTCGAGCTGATATCTGAATCACTCGCACTCGCAACACAAAATATACAAGACTTATATCAAAATTTTAGATTTATTTGAAATCTTTTCAAAATAATATTTATGGCGAAATCTGTCATAGCACAAAGTTAATCTTTCTGTTTTTTTTTTCATGTAAAAAGGTGAAAGCTCTCCTTATTTATCTCTGCTGCCGAATGCCGTTCTGCAAAAGCTACAAATAGATTGGGGAACAGGTTTTAAAATGTAGGTAAAGTGCAAAGTGAATTCTTTAATACCGTTGCATTCCCATGCAAATCGTCCAGTTTTCTCAGATAACAGGAACTTCGGGACAACGGTACTCCGGCTGAGTCGCCAATCCGCTTGCTTTTAATTACTTATAGGTAAGTTATAAGTACCAACGACAAACGCGATGTTCACAGATGATGTATTTCTGTTGCCGATCAATACATAAAAAACAACAGATTAAAAAAAATAGTATTGAATTGATTTGATTTTTTTGCCGTTTTTATAGATACCTAATGGTACGGAACCTTTCGTGTGCGAGTCCAATTTGCACAATCCCTGGGTGTCATTGGATAGGCGTTCAAAAATATTGCAGGTGTGTGAATACCATTACCTTCAATTCAGGGATCCGTTTGCGAAATAATTAATCTTAAAAGTGAACATTTTTGTTAGAGTCGATTGTCTCCCCTGTCAGCTAAATGGTTGTTTTTGGATATGTGAAAAAAATGCTGTATCAGTAGTATATTATATAACGAAGTTAAGAGGAAAACTAGTAGGTTTAAAAGTTAATGAGTAATAGGCGACCAACTTACATTTGCAGTTGGAATGTATAGGAGAACATGTTTTCTAACTATAATGATAAGTTTGTTCTTAGGATAAATTCATCCCAACTACGGCAGCATTTATTGTGCGTGATCTAACACTCGGCCAGTTTTTATTCATCTTGTAAATGCCTATTCGGAGAGACTGAAGACAGGTCCATTCACCTAAACTTCCAGATTGAAAGTTCTTCCATTTGCGCATTCATGGTGAAAATTTTAAATTAAATAAAAAAACAATTTTTTATTGTACAAAAATACTTTCTTATATTTCAGACTTTTTTATTCACTGCTTTATTTAGACAAAATATAACGAAGGTAATGTGTTATAAAACATTGCGGGAAGACTTTTGTGCTTCAAAATTACCAAATACTTCCATTATTTCTAAAAAACTTAAGTATTACCAACTCTGAATGTGCACACTGAGCACAGCTTTGTTTTAAAACAAGTTATTAGAGAAAAACTATCTTCATTAACACATAATATGAATAATCCTCAAAGGAGAGGCAGAGATGGCAAACTGTAAAAATGTATTTTGTTTGAATTACTACTAGTAAAAGCACAAACATAATATCAACTTCTTCGTTCACAACACGTTTAATAATTATTATGACAGGTTTAAGTATCAAACAAAGAAAATAAAACATTAACAAAAATAAACTTAAAATACACTATCCAACCACAAGGCACTTAGGAAGACAGTACATTATAAAGGCACTAAGTTACTATAATTATTTTAATATCCTATTTCTAAATTAATATCTTAACATGAGTACAATGGAAGTTTTTTAAACAACTGAGATTGTTAAAAGATATTCAATCATTAATCAACAGTGGGCAAGGCCACTGCGCAACACGTTAACAAAACTGCGCAACACGTTAACAAAACTGCGCAACACGTTAACAATACTGCGCAACACAGTTGCGTAAATATTACAAGTTTACGATTTATTCATGTATGATAAAGCTAAATAAAAGTCCAGCCCTACCTAAAAAAAAAGAAAAGTGTACGATAAAATATTAACAATTACAGGTCGGTCTGAAACTACATTGTGTGCGTAAAAATTTAAATCAATGAAGCTATTCAGACAATATTTAACAAGAGATGAACCATAGTGTTCAACTAATTAAACGGTTTATTGAATGACAACTCAATGATAAATATGACCGTTGTAACTTGGCAGTTCTGAACATAGGCAACATGAATTTTTCCCTCTGCGCGAAGTTCGGAGCTGCCAAGTTCTAACGGCCGTAGTGTACAACATTAATAATTTTATAACAGGAAAATATCAAACACCTTAATAACTATCCACACATTTATGACATAACTCAAATTCTTCAAAATAATACATAGCCATTATGTTAACACCTCCTGTGCTCGAAATGTCACGCTACAAAAATATCAAATCTGGAATAACTATTCCATTGTAGAAATCATATCACACATTAGGCAAAAGCCAGAAGGCTAAGGGTCAGTTCAGACCGCGACGTGCGCAATTATCGAACTTATTTCCTTTACGAAAGGGTATAATTTGACACGTTGACACGTGTCAAAGTACGCTGAGATGCGCGATGCTGCGCAGTGCGTGTACTTTATTGTGTAGTAAATAAAATCGATATTGTATCGGATGCGCAAAAAAATGCGCGTCGCGTCGCGTTTCGGTGTGAACTGACCCGTAAACTCCATTTACACGGTGCAAGTTTATTGCCATATGGCATACCATAAAATTGAAGCAATAATTAATTGATACGTACAATATTGTAGCACGATACGGGCAAGTTAGTTGATTGAACAATAAAATAGTATTGAATTCCTGATATTTTCTATCATTCAAACATGGACGAACAAGTTAAAAAATCTTGAGTAGACATTCAATAATTAAACATTTGGTAGCGCAAATACAGGTAATACTTGAATCAATTGTACAAGGAAGTGCAACTCTGTGTTAAGACGAAGCAACACTTGCATGCAATAATTGCCTTGGTGTAAACAGAAGTCGCATGCAATTATTGAAAGGCCAAACTTGCATTTTATAGAAATCGCAATCGTATAAACACTTGCATGCAAATTTTGAATGTATTATATACACGATCCAAGTTTCTGAAACGTTTAGGAGCAAAATGCGATTTTTGCTCCTAAACGTTTCAGAAACTTGAACCGTGTATGTATATGGTGCTTAATTCTCGTATAAAAACGTTAAAAATATAGTCTCAATCCCATTTCAGAGCAAATCACTGTAAAAATTAAGGTGATTGCACCTTTATTTAAGTACCTCTATATGTACGTTTACATAATACATTTTATACGTTTGACACTGAGATTAGATGTTTATAAACATTTTTAAATACGAGAAGAATTGCTCCTCAGTACAACTGCCCAAAACATATAAGGTCACGTCATACTGATGTTAGCTATCGTACTTATCAGTATACTCATCAATGATAGTACTGAGCACTTGGTTAAAGAAGCCGTCGTCGTGTCTTAGCCTGTACAGCGCAATGGTCAGGTACCGCTGTGCTGTAGCTGCGCAGGATACTATCGGCATGCCTTCGCTGCAGACTGAGCGGGACGCGCAGCACACTGTGACGGCTTGCCGCCAGATGCGGGTACTCACTGGAGAATAGATAGATAGATAACATTTATTTCAGGTATTCCATATTACAACACATACATTTTAAAACAGATTGACATAAAAAACAAAACAACACACACAATAAAAAAGCAGTTAACACAGTAGGACCGGGAGGAACTCTCCACTGCTCACAGTTCACGCACAGTTTATGCACACGTATCCAATGACGCAGCAATGGAGAGTCCCACCTGTCCGCGAATACGCTTATTATACTGTTGCTACTGGACCTAACACGACTCAGCAGCGACGCACACTGCTTCCTTATAATAGCATGAAAACCATCAGTGTGCGCTTCTGCGAACATAGTTGAAGCACTGCAGAATCGTGGTAGCCCCAGCAGAATAGATGACTAAGTTGTTGAATCCTGATTATTTGAAGAATGTATTATCACTTGGTAAAACTCTGTAGCTCAAATTTTGTGTTATACTGTAATGTGAAACCGTTTATTTTCCCAAATTAATAAAACAAAAACTATTTACAAAAAAAAAACAACCGACTTCCAAAAAAAACACAAAAACACACACACACTTCACATTTTTTTTGGAAGTCGGTTGTTTTTTTTTGACAAAAGTTTTTATTTTATACTTTTTAGTTGTGGTACTTATCCCACACAAATTCGAATACCACTACCTGCTATGTACATAACAGTGACGGAGTCAAATAAGATATCGTCTATATAGACTACACGGTTGGCGCAGTGGCTGAGCGATGGATTGCTGCGCAACGTGTCAAGGGCTCGATCCCTGCACGGAACAAATATTTGTATGATCTCCAAGTAGTTGTTCCGGGTCTGGGTGTTAGTGTATGTGGGTTTCTGTTTATAAACGCACCCACGATACAGGAAGAAATTCCTAGAGGGGCAAGGTTTCTTAAAAAAAAAAAAAAAGACTAAGTGGTTAAAATACGTAATTATTGAAGCTAACTAAAAACCAAGCAAGGCAAGTTAATAAGATTTATATGGGACCACCTCTGAAGCATTACCTACCAAACAAAAAAGAATCATCAAAATCGATTCATAATTGGCGGAGTAATCGCGTAACTATACAAACAACAACAAAAAAACATAGACGAATTGTGAACCTCCTCCTTTTTGAAGAAGTCGGTTAAAAAGGAGAAATGATCATGAGTTTACATACCTACAGCGTAATTTTGAAAGGTATTAATGATAAGCTACTATGAAATCAACGTTTACTTACAAAAGTGTTGCATATCCGCATCGCAGTGCTGCAACAGCTGCTGTATGGAGGAGGAACCTTCAATGAGAGGTACATTGTTCCCCGTCACCACTAAGGACCCTGGTATCACAGCTCTACGTACTACTTCTTCTACTTCCGATGTCAAAGCCTGTAAATTACAAATTCATGTTAAACAAAGTCGCCATGTAGGCAAGTTGTAATAATAATGTTATTGTGGTGATGGTTTGGGGACATTTTGTCAAATTAATTGGAAACCACTCCTCCTGGCAGCTGTTATTTATACCGTTCTACCTCTATGGTAAGAATGTGTAAGTTTATGTATGTAAAATAAAATGAATACTGCCATTTTCATCCTGCGTGGCAACTCCCTTATTTTAATATTCGCATCTCATTCGCAGTCTGTCAAAAAACCATCAATTTACAAGTTTGACAGATTGCGACTGGAATGTAAACGTTCTTTATGTACAGTCCTACCAACTTATCTGTGAACTGAAAGAGGGCGGCACCGTCGATTCAGTGTTGCTAATTTATTGATTATACAAATTAATTCTAACATTCTAATATCAGAATGAATGAATTCATCTCATAGATATCCGGAGATATGCCTTCACTCTATATTTGTTCAAGTTCAAGTGTCGCCACCTTTTCCCCACTACCGAAACTCACACAAAAGCAAAAGAAATAGACACGACACATATGATGCTTTGTTCGCGTGCACACAAGATATTATTAGTCACACATGCTCAAAATGGGCGGGCACTAGAAAGTATAAAGACACTACTACTGAACCCACACATGCAACTCTAGCCTCAACTAGGGAAGAGGGGTTAATATAAATATTTAATCGATAAAAATATCGATGAAAACCGGATATCTATGATTAAAACCGGCTGCAAAAAAAAAAGTTTTTTTGAGCGTATTTTGATGTAATTAAAACCAAATTATGTAAAATATCATTTAAAAGTCATTTATTTAAACTAGGCTGAGAATAAGCACTTTTCGAACGCCAGAATTACATAAGACAGGTCCCTCAAAACACCTACCCTTCACCACTTCCTAGTGCTTTGGGAAGAAGAAGTGGCATACTCGCCAGAAGCACAGCTGTCAGTTCACTTAGAAAAAAAAAAAATAAGACAATAGTATGCAAAATAATATACATTACGCAACTTAAAACATCAATCATTAATTAGCCATATGTCAACTAGCACACGCCAATATACCAACCAAAAACATCAAGAACTTATACTCAATCAGAAATAAAAAATAAAGACTTAACGTAAACAAACTTAATATCTAAATAAAATCCTCCAGGCATAAACAATATGACCGCTACGCGCCACAGAGTTCTATGCCAAAATACAGGGTGTTAGGGCACCGTTATCCTTGAAACCAGTGGTTTGGTATAATTTACAGAACGTAAAATCATTATACCACTACAGTATTCCACCCTTTCACCTGTGCGCTAGGGCAACGAACTTCCGTCTCAACACGGGTGGGGGATGTGACCTGACCGGCCGCGAGCGCGACCCCTCCCTCAGTCAGTCAGCTGTTTCGCTAGCGAGCACGGTGTCGGATAGAAACTTTTTAAAATCTTTGAATGAAAATAACCGTTTTTTTTGTTGTTACTGTCATTTATTATATTTAAGTCAACTGCCCATGGTTGGAGTGACAACGGTGTTTGAGTGAAAATGTGGGCCGAGGCATAGCCGAGGCACACATACGTGAGTCGATCAATTCCTGATTGCGGCCAAGGCTTGTATAGTAGGTACTTTTCTCAAATAATGCGCGGAAATTCTAATAACACTTAGTTTTGTGGGAAACCAATTATTTTCCCTGGCAGTTGCATCTATCCATTTATTTTTAATTTCTGGATCTTTCGGAAAACTGAAATAAAATGCATAAAAATAAAAGCACCTCTAAAAAAACGGCTGAAATAACTAGATCGAAGTGTGAAATATGTACTCAAAAATTTTATCCGTGTTATTTACGAATAAAACCAGTGTTAGGCTTTTATTATTTCACTACTCATAAAATTTCCATACCGGAGGCCTCATATTAAAATCGATTCTTAAGGAGTAAACTCCAATAATATTATTTTATATTAATAAGCAAATGTTAGTAATAATTAAATAAATCCGTAAGAACAACAAAAAATTATCGATATCTATATCTCAGCGCTGCACACCACTAAACTATTCCACAAATAAAAATTTGTAAAATCCTTAAATATTATAATTAATGCTGTGATTTTTTACTTACCGGTGGCAGGACACGCCACACGTCTTAAGATTTGTTGTAATTGTCCTATTTTTGCAAATAAGCACGGAACAAATCGGCATTTTGTAAAAAATACGAAATGACAGTGACACATTTCGATGCAAACATAAACAAAATGGTGCGCACCGTCGTCAGGCGCATATAGACTCGGTTTGCCCTTATGCAGGCGACATGTGCCACGCCTCCATGCCATATCCCTCGATATCCGTGATTCATCTACATTCTAATAATGATAATAATTTTATTGTGCACTGAATGTAGTAGACACTGACAATCGAATGACTTTCAACATGACGGCCGTAGTTCCAATTTTCGCCATTTCACAGATAAGTTGGTAGGAGTGTAAGAGAATTGGCCCTTAGGAATTGTAGTTATTACACCCAATAACATTACCCCCTTACCATTACCCTTCACAAGTTTTGAACTGAGAAACAGACTATAAAAGACATGTAATGATGGCATTAAATATTACCTGAGTATCAGGAGTCCCACTTGCAGATTTTTTGTTATCATCTTTCATAACATGCAACCAGTAAGATGTAGGAATATGCTGTAAGAGAATGATAAATAATACAACAGCAGAAAGAGAACAGCATTTTGTTTTTCGTTTTATCCGTTCGCTAGTTTTTGGTAATCCGTTCGGTAGTTTTTGAGTTTTGTGTGTTACACTTTCACGCTAAAACGGCTGAACGGATTTGGATGAAATTTGGCACAGGGGTAGAGCTTGACCTAGAGAAGGACATAGTTAACTTTTCACCCTGGAGTTCGTCTAACTTGACAGACAGATGAGCTGCTGGGAAGTTTTTTGCGCCACTTCTTCCCAGCTTAAACACGTGAAGGGCGGGAACTGGTGAAGGGCGGGCGTTTCGGGAGACTGACTTCTGAAATTTTGACGTTCAAAAAGAGCCGTTTCTTAGCCTAATTTGAATAAAGGAATTTGATTTATTTTGTAAAGTAAACTGTGACTTACATTAGTGTCAGCAAGCATCAATATCCTATGCACATGTGGCTGGTCTGTAGTATCAGGGGACAGTCTGTTCACACAGTCTGGGTACATCTCTGCTAGTACCACGCTGTTCTCACCGCCCAGCCGGCTTTTGTTTTGTTCGATTATCGCTAGCTCGTCGAGGCGGTCGAAGATTAGAGTAGCTACTTTTGGTTTTATACCTGGAAGGAATTAAGGACGTGTTATGGACTAGCTGGAGAATTAATTTAATTTCGTATATAATATGGAGAATACTAGAAGAATAAGAAAGAAAAAATACATTAATAAGGTAAGTCTAAACATACAGTTCGCATTAAATAAACTTTGCCGCTGAACCGCTGAAGTAAGGCTGCGCATGCGCGCATGTGCGCAAAACTGCGCGTTTTATAAGTAAGACAGACTGACTACTGCGCAGTCATTTGTCGCCTACTTCAAAGCGGCTAAGGTATTTGACGCGAACTGTACAAAGAGATTGAATTAGAAAGTCTTAAAAAAATATATGTTTGTTTTATAATAATGTAGTAAGCATTTTATTTTAACTCTTGAACAGACGCTGTGGATGTCATGTCAAACTACAGCTTTTTCCAGCGAAAGTGTGGATAATGACGCTTTTGAAAATAAATTGTAAGCAATACTGTATACCTACAACAAACACATTATACCATACATAACATCAACATAAAGGCTTACCTCAAACTTGTTATGGATAGCATGAAAAATTTAATAGATTATTCGTTTTCCAATGTTATTTTTTATCTTTACAATACCAGCTTAAAAGTCGAAAGCTACACCAGGCAGGGTAGCCTGCGAAATTCATTTTTTCTTACGTTTTTTGCAATTAACAGGTCAGTATCAGGTTGAATGTTGATTAAAATATGATTAAAATACAATGGACGCTGATATATTTAGTAACCTATTCCGCTTGACTATTCTTCAAGAGATACGCGACGTGTTACCCCATCGAGCACTGGATCTCTGCGTCCAGCGCTCGATGTGGTAACACGTCGCGTTCTGGTTTGCAATTGATCAATCGTCATCCTGAAGATGCCTCGTTGAGAGGTGAAACACGTGTCGATTTCTTACAGGGTTTTTATGACTCTTGAAGAATAGTCAAGCGGAATCTGTTACTAAATATATCAGCGTCTATTGTATTTTATAATGGATTTCCGCAAAGTCACGCCTGAATCAATTAACTATCTAAAATATGATTCGCGACCGTAACAATTATGGTTCTACAGAATTTTAATCGTTAGAATCAGCAATACAAGTCCATAAGTTAATAATCCTCAAATGTTATGATTTCATGAAATAGTCATTCAATAGGATTATATGAAAATTGCAAAAAACGTAAGAAAAATTGAATTTCGCGGGCTACCTTAGCGCATCCCCCTATTTACTAAATAACTGAATAAAAGTAGTACAGTAGAACAAGCTATTTGGTATACAGGCAAAATACATTCATTTTCCGCTACACTGCCAAAATTCGTTTTGATTGTGTGTGTAATCGAACTTTTTAAGCTTATGGCTTAGGAGAGTGACGTAAAAGGATTGTTGACTGCTGAAAACACTTACAAAATTGTTAAAAAGTAATTGCAAGTTATCTGCCTGTATACCAAATAGCTTGTTCGACTGTACATTTATAACATAATACAGAGTTTGGCAGGTGTCCCTATAGTACACCCGCATTTCACCAGTTATGTTCGAAGTCCCATGTAAATCTTTTATTTCGAATACATTTCTAATTTTACCAAAATGTGCAGCAGCTACATCCATGTCAGCATCTTCACTCCAGGCCAGTATGATCTGCATTGTTTGCAGTATGGAGCACTGCAGGCGGAAGAAGAAGGAGCCGGTCCTTATCGGCTGCCTCTTGGTGCATCCCTCGCATATCCATTGCACTCTGGAAATTAAACAAAAAATTACTGCTACAGCTAGCACGGTACGGTACATGTCACGCACATGCTCTTTTAATGCACGGGTGTCACCCAGATTAGAACAGAAACCCTCTGGTCTCCCAAATCTTTCACAGATGATCTAAATATTTCATTAACTTCTGGAGGGAGGTGGGCTGGTAAGAATAACCACCAACGGCCGCCATGGCCCACACACAATGGTCCACCTTTAGGAGTAGATGCGGAAACCGAACCCATTAACATAGATATCTAGTTTAGAGTCTCTAGGCAATAGTTTTAATAGTTAGGATAAAGAAACAAAGTAACATACTGTTTAGAATCTAAGAAGTATTTTGTTAAGATAAATAGAAAGTCGTCACACAGTGGGTGCCTGATCTTGGATGTTGTCACCGGGGCAGGCCTAAAAATCGATAGTGTGATGATTTGGACTCGTTCCTGAGCGATTGGCCGATGAAGGCACAACATAAGGAAAAGTGGAAAAGTATGGAGGAGACCTTTGTCCAGCAGTGGCAAAATAGGTTAAAACAATATTTTTTAAGAAACACAGCAACTCGTCAAGCAAATCCTAGTGGTTAAGGGTAAGTTTATGGTTCAGCCTTGATACATGGGTGCCTTCTCTTAAACATTTTACGATAAGACCCCCAATGTGTGGGAGCGGCCTATTTTATTTCATGAAATAGACTAGAGACTTTAATCAGAGGTAGACTTGATGTTTTTAAAAACAAAATTCGAAATCATTTATTTGAATGGGTAATTATAATTACATAGTTGTTAAAAAATAAAGCATAGTTCAACCATATTACGCCTTGAGGCATGCAAAACTCACACCCGCTGTATCACAGCAATATTATACAATTAATTGAAAGAAGTATTCAGATTTTCATAATATTGAATTTGATTCTTATATAATTCCATCTAATGAAATATCCCCTAATAGTTTTCGATTATTAGATGTTGATAACCGAATTGTTTTACCCATAAATAATCAAATTCGAATTATAGTAACTGCTACAGATGTAATTCACTCATGAACTATCCCGTCTTTAGGTGTTAAGGTAGATGCTAATCCTAATAAAACAATTTTTGTAAATAATAATGTCACTAGAATAATCACAAGCTTGTACAGATCAAATAAAACACCAAGGCAGTACAATGAAGCATGCCAAAACCACACCTCTGCTATGTGCATACACACTCATATCTGCACATTTCAAACCATTTGCAATCTAACTACACCTCACTAAGCACACACACACATATTTACAAAACTGGCCCAACGTCACTGTTGACAGGGCTATGTCTTGGTTGAGTTAGTCTGAGGTGATTACAAGAAAATAATTCGTAATGATGGGTAAATAATTAGACATTAATCAAAGTCTGCTAAAAACTGCTTACCTGTCTATTACTCTTGCGGTCCTACAAATTACTTTGCAATCAGGTTTGTCTGAAGGACACTTCATTACTTTAGGCAAAAGTCCAAATGTTTGCAGCCTTTCGACCAGTTGACACTCCAATCTCTGGTCACCATGGCTGGTTGTGAACTCCTTGTACAGCTGCAGATTACTGGAAATAGAAACAAAAGCTTCCAATGAGGTTTCATGGCTGGCACATGAGCCCACATTATAAACAGAAACACAAACTAACACAGAAAACTTTGTTCGACCCGGGAATCAAACTCACAACCTCATGTAGTAACGCTTGAGGCCACTAGCTAGACCAACGATTCAGTCCAATACGATAGTATGTACTTTGTAAGTCCTTACTGAAGTCAAAACAAAAAAAAGCTTTCACTTTCTATTGACAACTGAAAGTATTAGAAGATATCTTACCCAGGTAAAGTGTTAAATGGTAGAGCAGGCTCGGTTATTTCTGTCTTTGCGCTACTGTCGTATGTCGTGGAGTCTGCTTCCATCATTATCACGTTTTAATGACAACTTAATTTACAGACATCTATAAATTTAGCAACAAGTTTTCACATAAAAAGAAAGTGATCATGCTGTCTTTATAACATAATTATTGAACAAATTGTTTTTATTTAGTTTCGACATTAAATTTATGATACTACTTTTTTCACGCCAAAGCACTAAATAAACATTTTTATTTTCAGAAACTGACAGAAAGAAATCCAAAATAAAATACAAAACTATTGTCATTTGTCAAATTATTGTCACTCGAACCACAGATCCAACTAGTTTATAGCTATCTGTGCCTGTGCCACAGATTTAATCGAACTCTCAAACAAAACAAAAGTCAATGTCATTTCAAAGTAAAATATTGTCAATCTAACAGTTTTTATTCATGCAATACAAAAATAAATGGTTTTAACTGATTTTTAATACTAGCCTACTTCAGGGACCGGACAACCCCGCTTAAGAGTTAATTAAGCCTTTGGACAGGGTAACCCGTACATGGGGTAACTCATATCGCAGTGTTACCTTTTGTTCGAGTTACATCCTCGAAACCCAGCGAAATGACTAACACCTTTATTAAGGTAACCACGTGAAGGGGTTAACCCCTTCAATGACTTAAGCCTTTGAAGAGGTTACCTTCTCGAAAAGCTTTTTTTTGTGTTACCCTGGATTACCTAATAAACTTGAGCTGCATGTAGTACAAGTCGCTCGGCAAGTCGGTACACGCAAGATTGGCGGAGCGCCGAGCGCGGTACGATGTCACATGCGGTCGTGGTTATGCAATTTTCAAACTAATGTCGATTGTAAACAGTGCATATTACAATGTTTTGAGTTGGAATGGCTTACCCTGTTACAGTGTTACAGGGTGTTGAAAGGGTAACCCGTTCGTAACAGGTTAAGGTTGATGCGGTAGGGTGGCCCGCGAAATTCAAATTTTCTTACTTTTTTTGCAATTTGCAAAGTGTATTGAATGACTATTTCATGAAATCATGACATTTGGCACTTTCATGAACTTAGAGAGTTGTATTGCTGATTCTAATGTTTATAATTCTATTAATTCATATTTGTTACATGCCAAATGTCATGATTTCATGAAATAGTCATTCAATACACTTTCATGAGCTTAAAGAGTTGTATTGCTGATTTTAATGTTTATAATTCTGTAAACCCATATTTGTTACGAGCGCTAATAATATTTAGATCAATATATAACCTGATACTGACCTGCAAATTGCAAAGAACGTAAGAAAATTTGAATTTCGCGGGCCACCCTAGCGCATCCCCCTTAACTACACCCGTTTGAAAGTGTAACATGTATCATAGGGTTTTTTTTGAAGCGCTTAAAAAAACCCGTTCAAAAACCCTTTCAACGAGTATCCGGCCGGTCCCTGGCCTACTTGCATCATTTTTTATTTTTCGTTTCAACTAGCGGCATAACTAGCTAGGTGGTTCTATTGTAGAAACTAAACGTACGAAATATGAGCGCGAGTTGAATAAATGCTGGGATTAATCGATTCTACCGGAATACAAATCAGTTCAAACTGTTTGATTTAATTGCGTTTTATTTAATAGTTCTATAAAACGTAAGTAGCTTCTGCTTTTTTATGTTCCTAGTATATGTTGATTAGAATGAATCGTGAACCTCGTTGGTCTAGTGATCGCAAGCGCTACTCCTGAACATGAGGTCCTAAGGGTGGTAGCCCAGAGTCATGATTTGTGCCCGGTTGATGAGAATATGCTCACACCTTTAGCCGGCTCGAATTTAGACATATCTGACGAAATATTTTTGTACAGTAGGTACACCCCTGCCTAACCTTTTGGGTTTCATAGAGGCGTGATGTTATGTGAACTTATGTGCTATGCGTAGATGTGACGCATATTTTCTCCAATTTGATATTTTTCGTGTATTTGTCCTTTCTTAGCGTCATGTTTGCCGCAAATAAACGTACCTATTTTCTTTCCTTCTTTTGTGAAAATTCTAGGCTTTTATTCACCTAGGAGTAAAGTCGCTGTTTATGTAACTGTGTAGCTAACATTAGTTAGACTAGACACAAAAGGCACTTTTTATTGACAAAATTAATAATTTCAACTTTTATCGATTATTAAAGGGTATCATACCCATTGAGAAAGAAATCGATTTGGCGTAGATTGGTTTACAACAGACAACACTACTTGCGCGTGCCTTTGTACTATTTAGTCTGTGGTACCTTTCATTCATTCCATTCCATGTTCCAATCATTCAATTTCGAGTTCCGTAAGTTCCGTTTGCGTTTTGTTTTATGTCAAAGTAAATAGTAAAGTGTCATGTTGCTTGGAATATAAGTTTTTACATACTTTTACACACGCTGTGGGATTTATTTTTCCTAATAATTGTGAAAAACTGTAATCGGCAATTAAAATAAAGTGATGCATTTGGTATTCTTCATGTGGTATGTAAGTATTGTTTAATTTGATTAACATTTTCTGTCAGCATCTTTGTATTTTTGGTTTCCATATTTTCGACTCAGTTGAAGTTTATCATAAAATGAATATGAATTAATATGTACAGAGCAATAAAAAGTCGCTAAAGCTACTTTTAAACCAGCTATAATTAAATAGGTGCAGTTTAATTTACTTTTATGATTATATTTAATTATTATCTACTAGTTACTGTTTTACTCTTCAAAAAAATCAATACTCTTAGCTTGCTTTTTATTTCAAGTTAAAATATTCGTTTTTGTTCTGAGATAATTTTAAGAGAATTTTCAATTCCTAAGATGTTTATTAAAAAAATTCATTCACAATATAATATAATTAAACAGTGCAGGTTAGATTTATTACCTATTTCACACAATATCTAGGTCTAAAGTAAGATAGAACTGCACATTAAGTTACCTTCAATAATGATTTTTTTATTAATTTTCGATTTAGTTTTATTTTAAACACAATTATATTTAAGTACTTAGGTATTCCCCGAACCCTCAAAAGTCTGACAACCAGTCTTACCAAGGGGTATCGTATTACCCAGTTACTGAGTTGTGGAGGTCAGATAAGCAGACTCTCCATGTAAAATACTGTTATTCAGCTGCATCCAGAATCTGACCACAACTTCGTTGGGAAAAAGCTAGGCGATGGATATTTACATATTAAATACACTAATGGACTTAAAAGAATAATAATAATATGTACATAATTATAAAAAAAGGAAGTGAAAGAATAAAATGACCTCAAAATTCATTTTTCGTTATTCATTTGTCATTTTTATTAGTGTAATTTTTACCAGCCAGCTAGAGATAATTCTTCATCCAGTTCCTTTAAAAAAAATCACAAGAGACTCTATGTACAATATTTATTGTTATTAGGGTTCCATACCCAAAGGGTAAAAACGGGACCCTATTATTAAGGCTCCGCTGTCTGTCCGTCGTCACCAGGCTGTATCTCATGAACTGTTGCCGCTATAACAACAAATACAAAAAAACTATTTAAGGGGGCTCCCATACATCAAACGTGATTTTTTGCCATTTTTATAGATAATAGTATGGAACCCTTTGTGCGCGATTCTGATTCGCACTTGTTTTTTTTTGTATGCAAAAGCCTCCCCATTGCACAATTTTGTTGAATCCTGAGTTGAAGTAGAACTTTAAAATTACAATGCACATAAAGATAATGACTTTATTAATGCGTAATTAAATACAAAATAAACAAGTTCAACAATATGGTTTTATTATTATTAGTTTCTGTTTTCACTTTACATAATTTAAGTTACCATTTTCAATATTGTTATAAAAAACAGTTGCCCACTGGTATCAGGAACAGGGTCCAAGCTACCGGTGATTAGGCTGCTTATTAATCTTATTATTGTTAAACAACAATAAAATAAATATGACCTTCATTCAATATGAGTCTATTCAATATCAGTATAATTAATAATTATTCATTTAGCACAATACCATGTAAACAATTTAAACAATTACCATGGGTAGCTCAGTATTGATGGTTATTTCCTATAATTTGATGTTAACAATATAATTGCAGTTCACTTTAGCACCAATTGCTTCAGTTTTGACAAAAAGTTAACAACAAACTGATGGAGAATTAAGCAATCAAAATAAACTCCTACAGTGTTTGTAAAATGACATCTTAAATTGTCGTTTTTTTTATCCATTACCAAAATAAAAAGAACATACTTACCAGATTCTATTCGGTTTTTTATGGTCATAAAACCTAACATGGAAATTGTCATTTTGTCTGTGACATAAACTTACCATTTTTGTACATAAGTTGTAATATAAATGTTTATTACACAAAATAAAAGTATTCTGTTTAACAGGTATAAAATGGAGTAGTTTTTACGTCCAGCAAAATTGAGTACTCAAGTACAAACCATATATCCTCATGTGTTAACAATCCTGGTAAACTCCATTTTATGTCAAGTTGGAGCACCTCTAACCCTGATAGCCATTATAACTAGTAGGTACCTGGTCGACCAAGCTCTGCTCGGGAGAAAATACATAAACATATCTTCTAGGTATACCAACGTTGTATTTGTATCACATTCCTGAGGCTGTGAAGGTAGAGAAAACTAATTTTCCCAGATATGAGACCTAGCTAGATCGATTTTTCGCCCCCGGAAACCCCCATATTGCAACTTTCATCAAAGTCGTTAGAGCCGTTTTAGAGTACCTACGTGATTACAAATATTGCTCATTTAATAGGATTTAATTAACTCGCCGGGAAAAAATCGGGATGGGAATCCAGACGCTCCTTTTGTCTCGTAGTTTCTTGATATCGACCACTACCGAGCATTACGCTGTTTACAATGCTAAAGCGCATTAAAACGATGTCTGACAATCTAAAGCCTCAAGACGTTCCTAGAAGTTCCCATAACATAATGTTACACAAACCTGAATGATACCATAATGGAGAATAAAGCAACTTTATCAGATCTCCACAAAGGGCTCGGGCTCCCATTACCATCTGTACTAACTGGGAAGTAATAAAAACAATGCAAACTACTATTACCGAGCGAGTTTCTGAAATGATAAGTTGGAATACGTATTCATGTGTGGTTTCCGCGTGGCTTGCGTGATTAAGGGCATTAGTTAGTGCAGTGACGCAACACGCGTATTTTCGGCGTCAATATTAACGTATTTCGTCCATAACGGCCGTGCTGAAATGTGAGCCGACGCTGCCGTCCCCGTCCGAACTTACGCTACTAATTGAGCTATTAACAGCTAACACTTATACGTTGCATACACATAGATATGTAGTTCACAGCTATTTAGAAATAGGCCATTTACGAGTTACGTATAAATGACTTTTATTGCACTTCCCGGTGTATTTAAGTTAGCATCTCTGAGAAAATCGCCTAACAAACCAGGACGTCATCGTAAAGCAGCATATGGACTTATACAAGAAGCATGCACTGCACAGCACATAGGTAGGTATCGTTGTGATTTATCGAGTGTTCTCAGAAGACGTTCTTCTTTTGTCTCTCTAAAGTGAATGGTCGCAGTTAATTATGCGCATCTGTCTTTCGTTCTCGCGAACTTCATATTACGTGGTAATCTCTAGTAGGACATTTCGTAGTTAAGCCTAGTCATTGGGCAATATAATTTAAATCGTAAAATCATTGCTTGGTGGATATTTCGGCTCTTTAATGTTTGTGTTTCAGAGCGTATCCATCCATCTTTCCTGGATAATGTTATATCCTGCATGACCCAAAATTTTGTAGTTTCGAAGCTGAAAGTTATTGGCTCAATAAATAAGCATCAACTACCTGTGTCCATGCTGAAAACCCTGTTTCAAAAGCAAATTGGTAATCGCTAAAGGAAGCTACTATTAGAGCTTGAGTGGATGCGGTTGGCCATCTTTATATGACGGTATTTGTCTCATAATTAAGGATTATTATGGAAAGTTCGAAAGTCTTTTCTATCTTAACTTAGGGTAGGTGCAAATTATTTAAACCTTGCAGGCCCTTAGGCTTAAGCGGCCTTAGGAATAATTTGTACCAAAACAAATATTCCAAAAAGTCCAATTTCCCAATGCGTATCTAGGTCGAATTTAGTAAGTGTTATTTTCTCAACGTTGTTCTAATCACTGCGCTGGCCATCCATGACTGTTGTGGTTGCGATTCTCTTGTTTTCTCATCAGCCAGTCATCGGCAGTTTGCTATTTATTGTCGAGGTCTGCTACTTTAATAACAAGGGACAAGGAGATATATTTTTTTATTCCATCGCTTAACTTGGTGTTTATTTGGCATTCTCAATAAACTAAATTACCGTCTTTGTCAATGGATCAAGCGAGACACATATACATAATTGATTAAACTGTTAGTTTTGTACTGTACCGTTTGCATTCCATGACAAAAATAAAACTGATGAAGACGGAAGACCCGTCATAATCAAAAACGAATCGATCCGTATTTTATTTTGGTTTAAATTAAACACAGGCCACCATCATGCATAACATTTGTAGAGCAAATACATTTAAGATCGGCGTACAAAATAGGTCACTAGAACTGTTAACATACTTTGTCACAATCCCGAAAGCTGTGAATGAACCCATTGGCAAATACTAGGATCATTTACCTACTTTGGGAAAGCGCGATATTTCCAGATTTATGTTCCTACTAGCAGTGTAAAAGCCTCGTCTTCGCCTCCATAACTTCCAGGCGACACATTTCCCCTACTGAATCTTTACACACAATCCTATTATGTATTATAAATTGACGTGTTGAGATTGAGGTGTTGCAAGAGAGATGTAGATCTGTGTGTCACCTCCACGCAATTACATGCAACATTAGCGGTGAGATGCTATGTTACGTGAATATGACACGGTGCAGCCATCTACGATGTAACGCAATTTGCCAGCAAAATATTTTGGTACCAACTCGTGCACTCAAAGCGCGATTACCTTTTGCTTGTGCAATACGTTGCAGAGGCTCCAAATGACAATGTTCAGGGCATGCCAGTGTAGAAACCAGTTTCATTCCATTTACTCGTTTCAATTTCGGATAGGCAATTACCAGGTACGGTCTTCGTTTTATGCAGTAGGTAGAACGAATTTTTAACGCACATTAGTTTTAAAGACTCCTTTGAAACAAGGCAATTCTGACGTCAACTGTTCACGTTTCCATTTAACCTTTCGCCGTTCGCCACGTTTGCTTACATTGACGAAGCGCAGCCAATTTCGAGGTCGCCAGTCATGGACGCCGCACTCTAAAAGTTCTAGACCACGGAGGATTTATATCTGCCCTGACACTAGGAGGACTTGAGTTCAAAGCACTCAGTCAACGGGATAATTACTTGTATTACTCTGATTAAAAAATGCTATGCTAAATATGCCAACTCTTCAAGGAAACTATTCAAATCTTGTTTACTTATCTAAATAACTGTAGAAAATGTTCTATTGTTCCTAAATTAGGCTTGATTCCAATTCAGGCGGTTTTGGCGTGGGCGAGCTGTGATTGTTTACTGAGTGGCTTGACTCCTAAAGGCGCCTTAACGACAGACGCACTTTCTACATGAGCACAAGTTTAAATCACGATATTGATATTATCTGTGACTGTGTTCCTTTCCACAAAACGAATAAGGCATGTAGTGTTCTGCATATAGCAACTTGTTTGAGACTGTTTTTTGCGGAGATAATGCTTTTTTTCATAGCGAGATTGCCACAATGATAAGTCGCCGTCGGTATGAAAAGATTATGAATGATATGGTGTATTCCCGTGACCTTGGACTGAAATACGATATGGCGTTTATGGAGTCAGACAACACGCAATTTTTCACCAAACACGTAGTGAAGAACTGGCGTTTCGTGTCTTCCAGTCATCAGTAGGTTTCACGACAAATCAAATTTATTGCGTTTCAGAAACTTGATATTTCGCTTTTCTGCGAATAATGCTCATTCTGATAATGGTCTACTTTAGATTCGCTCAAACTGTTTCGCATATATTTCTTGCAATCTTTCCTGGTATTGAGAAATCTTAACGTTAATATTTTTTGGTCTCAATTGTCAGGACCTTTCTATTTAGTGGGTGTTACCAATGTGGGCGTCAATATTGGCGACCCAGATTTATGGCTTAGTGATAGAAACCATAAAGCATTATAATGATTATGTATGTTGGCTCTTAGGTACCAACTGCATGCTACTTTACTCTGACTTTTCCTACAAGAAATCAACTTTTCTTGTTCAGTGGCTACACTATATTACTTACAATACTAACACGTATAGGTTATCAAAATATGTGCCAACTTTAAATTACTTCATGGGCAACTTTTCAGACTAAATCCCAAAAAAGTCAGCCTTGAGTCAAACTTTGTTTCAGACAATTCAACCCTTTGACGGCTACGCTAAGCTACCCTTCAATCAACTGCGACTACTCAGACGCCAAGTTATTATCTGATCCCCAACAATATTAAGTTGATCATTTTACACAAAATATCAAAAACATACCGGTGTACCGCGGCCATCAAAAGTTTAAAACATTGGCTACAAGGAAAACCTGTATCTATATCTCTTATGAACACGTACGAACTACCGATAAGCAGTTATACACCAGTTGTAACACATTCTAACTATTCCAATATCCCAATCACGTATGAATGCTTCAGTAATGCTTAATTAATACCAATCTTCGATAAACCTAACGTGTTGATAATCGTGATAGCCTTGGTACAATCCGAAGTTTATGAATATAGAAATATGGACTCTCGAATAAATCAAATACGTAAATAACTCTACATCAACATAAATCGGATTAATCCCGACAGACGGACGTCATGCATTAGTTTGTCGAACACATATTGAATATACATAACTCATGCATTGTTTGGAATGGAGTTACTATCTTCAAAGGAAGTGACACTAGATCAACAGCTAAGGCAATCTGGGATCGAAAATTGGAATGCAGAATCAATTGGGTATTCCAAACCTTTTGAACTATTGCGCAAACCAAACTAGCGCAAGCATTTTCAGTTTAGTTGCAATTTCCCAAAGAAGTTCTAAACTAGTGATATTTATAAACCATTGACCAGTAATATTACTTCAGAACCTAATTTAGGAAAACCATAAACACATTTTAATCTATTCTCAATTGCCTAAACCATGGCTCTGGCTCTTGACAATTGATTTAAAACACTCTTCCTACGATCTATCAGCTCTCAAGAGGCTGTGAGATTAATGGTTCATTTGCAGCTCGCTTGATTTGAAAGTTTATCTGACGTGAATAGATTCGAGTTGTTTTGTTGTGTGTCTGTCGGCTGGAGGAGCAGGTATGTGCGGAACGTCGCCCGCTCGGTTATAATTAGCAGTCTTTTGACACTCTAGCACTTTCTACGGCAGTCTTCCTGGAATATCACTCCACTTGATAGGCGATAGAGGGGATATTTTCATACTTTTTTTGTCGTATAAATCAGCTCTACATGCTATACAAGCTCTGTTAAACATGAGTTTCTGTCTGTAGTCAACGAATGATGAGGAATTAACACCATATTGCTAACTATTTTGGTCCATATCTCAACACGAAGTTGTTGCCATTTCAACATTAATGAATAATTTGTTCCTAACTTCTTAACGTAACCCGCGACTTACATGCCAAAAGGATAGCAGAGAAATTGGCATTCACTGCAACAAATAATTACAATTTAGGATCCTATCGAACGCTGTCCCCGGACTAGTGCCCGCATGTTTCTTCGTCTCGATCTCGTTACAAAGATATTTCATACTTGCTATTACTTCTTCAATAGTATGTCCAGTAAAGATAATTTATATTGTGCTGCTCACTCTAAAACACTTTATTTTAATTCCAAGAAGATTGCTACAGGCTATCAAATACACACACTAGTTCTCAACTGTGCGTGCTATTCAGCAACCAATCACGAAATAAAGAGGTGTGAAAAAGTATGTTGACACAGTCCATTCAACTACAATTTGTTTAGTTTACTTTAGATGTTAGTTATTATACGTTTGTCAAGGTTATTGCGATTGAAGTTCATGTTGAGGACACGAAAACAATGAATTTGCAAGAGGTTGAGGAGGACATTTTTGGATGATTTTATTTAGAAGTGGCTTCGAAATGTTACCCCAACATACACTTGGTAATTCATGAATAGGTACAAGACCTAGTGAAATTCCCGGGCAGACTGCTGTCTGCACTGAATTTACAAGCAACTGCTGAATTATACCACTCCACAGACATTTATATTGCTTAACATAGGCATAAGTTGCCTATACAGGTAATTAACTTACCTACCTAGGGAATTGGTATTCTAAATATTTCCAAGGATTCAACTGTTCTGGGTTTGAAATATAATCTTGTCAGAGTACGGGTGCAGAATGCTGCCATGTCTGTATCTAACTCCGCAAGCTGTTTTATAATTCCAGCAGAAGCAAAGATTGCATATCTTATTCCTGAGTAAGGAAACAATAAATTCTCTCCAACTTTTGGGCAAGTGTTACTTAAAAATAGAAAGCATTCTATTGTTTTTATGTGGGAAAAACTACGTGAAGACTTGCTCATCGCTTTCGCTACTGCCGATAAGTTTCCACGGGAGAAAGACTGACAACGTAACAACAACAACGTTGTCAACTTGGATCAAACGAATAACGAATAATAATATTTATTGAATAAAACGTTTAAAAATTGTACATTTCGGCAACAGTAAGAATTTCCACACAATTAAAGTAGGGACCTAAAGATAAACTTTAACTAAAATATTTTATTTACAGGGGCAAGTAATGATGGATTGGAATTACACATTTTTGGTAGCGAGCCGATCTAGGTTAATTCAAACCTGTTTTTCAGGCCACTAAGACAAACAAGTGTTTGTCTTAGTGGCATTGAACTAATTGATAAAATGTTCTCGTGAAATTATCGACTTGGTGGTAAGATAGACCCCAGATAACAAGAAGTTTTGTTATCAAAACCAAAGTTTTGCCAACTTAACTGAATGAACAAAGTTTGGCTCAAGTTCAGTTAAGTAGCTATAGGTTGCCGAAACACTGAATAATCAAAAAGCAATTATTTATTCAGAAAACGTTAATTATATCGAAACTTTTCAGACTGTTCGGAGTTGAACATAGGTAAATGTTATTTCAATAACCAAAACTGTTCCAACGAGTATTTAATTAATCCGACTAGTGGTATAATGTTGGGTTCATGTATTTGGGTTATTAAAAATAAATAGTCGCATCATATGGTGGGTAGTTCGATCAACAACCGAAACGTTTCCTCGATGGCAGGAAGATGCGTATGCCATAAACACGTACGAGTATATCCGCACTGGTTAATTGCCCCACAATCTGCACCCGCGCTGATTGCGCATCAAATTGCTCCAGTGAAAGCCTCGAGTGATACATTTAGTGATGACTCGCTGTTATAAACCGCTGTGGGAATATTTGAATATCATTCGGACGTGTTATTTGGATCTTGTTCACATTGCCCGAGCATATAACATACTCTCATTAAGACAATACTGCCTTGGTTTATAACTGGCAAAGAAAAAGTTTAATTACATACGTTATAGTTTATTATTAATTAACTGGATGCGGATGTAATGCTGAAACTATTTATTAATATCCAATGTAACGAAGAGATTTAATCTCGGCTGGAATTATAGATGGAGCACTATGTAATTGGGAGTAACACGATTCATATGCGGAACAAGATATTTTTTATTATGAACTTTCACCTACACAATGGGAACTGTGTAACAAAGCATATAATATCTAAAAATTGATTTTTTGTCCCACGTGAGAATTATCAACTGTCTGTATCTATCTACCATTTGTACGTGTTCACGTGCTCACGTAATATCGAAGAAATATATAGGTAACTAGCTTCCGCCCGTAGCTTCGCCCGCGTGGTACCTATGTCGATAATAAGTAGCCTATGTCCTTCTATATCCTTGCCAAAATTTGTCGAAATTTGTTCAGTGGTTTAAGGTAACATACAGACAGAAAGAGTTACTTTCGAATTTATAATATTAGTATGGATATCTATGGGAATTCATGTGTTGGATTTATGTATGAAAGTAAATTTACCTATTTGCTATTAGCAATCGCAATTACTTTTTACGTTATCTTTGTTGGAAGACAAAAATCTGTTGCATGCTCTACTAGCTCATTTACGACATTGCCTTGTTCAACCACCTAGGTAGATACATATATGCTTGTTATTTCGATATAAATACAAGTAACGCGTTATTTTGGTGTCATGGACTGAGCTGCGTGCAACGCGCTGACCTCTCAATGCGGTGTACGCAGGCTCCGCCGCAGACCTCAGATCTGGGTCACCCGACCGCCGGCGCCACCCGAAAATGTCACTCAAAATACATTAAATTATCAATTCCCGAACGTTCCTTACGAGACGCAGCCACGTAAGCGTGAAACTGACAAAAAATAATAATTTCCCAACATTTCTATGTTTCCTTTCCTCCTGTTTCCGGGTTCTGAGGTCTATTCTTAGTTTCCCCAGAATTGCGCAAACTCCGCGTAAACTTTGCCGTAATGTGCGAATATAGGTCTATAGTCATACGTTCAGTCACGTTGCGTTGCGTTACAAGTTAGATCACATGAGATTTATATGATTGTGTCTGTATTATATTGTAGGGTAATATCATATTGCATTTGCATCCAATGTGGCGCGAATTCGTCACAATCTCACAATGCGTCCATTTACTTGCGCTAACGCCTTAGCAATTTCCTGTCATGTGCCACGTGTTCCCGGCGTCAGTTACTCACTATCCTTATTCATTTTATATTTTTGTTTCTGTCTGTTTTATGTTTCCCTCTTCCAAATCAAGTAATTAACGGTTTAGGATTATTCATTGTTGGACTAACATGTTTCATTTTAAAATAGTATGCAAACACTGGACTAGTCTGAAATCTAGAATCATTGAAAAAACTAGTAGTTGCGACTTGCGAGGCAATTAGTTTAGTTTCGGATAGTTAAAAGCCTATCCGTACGACGCGACGCCGGACTGTTTTTACTTAATATATTGTAATATAACAAAACGAACATGAAAGCTCGTTGAAAGCTTGGATAAGATCGAGTTTGGCGCTTTCCAATATAGTGTCTGTAATAAAAGGAAACCAGAGCAAGCTTTACGAAAGATCACGATTGGTTCCTATCGCAAGGCGCAATTCACTGCAATTAAGTAATTTGAGAATTTCTTTCACAAAATTGCCACCAATTGTAGATTATATACGAAGAGTATAGGTACAACTTCATGTTTGTAATAACAATTTAATATGAAAAGGAAACAAAATAAATGGCCATGTTTATCAGCGTACATGTGGACCGACATTCAATCTAGATACGGCTCGTCAAACGTCCGGGTAAAATTAGCTTGGAGCTTGAGCTTATTCCTTTTCGAAGTCTCTTCAAACCGAAAATTCTATAGGACCTTGATAACGTATCAGTATTTTATAATTAATCTATAATTTCATACGGGTAATTTCAACTATCTGCGGTCCAATTTGGAATGTTTGCAGAAGTAATGACTTCTGCAAACATTCCAAATTGGACCGCAGAAGCAAAAGCGATGATCTTTAATGAAAGATCATCGCTTTTGCTCTTATTTTCCTTCAGTATTTTCTATTCAGCCTATATAACAACATTTAAACATCGTCGTCTATGTCAGTAGTTGCAGTCTAATTCTCTTTTGGTTGCATCGCTAGTTCAGCAGTAACCATGCAGTCACGTTCACCCTCGCGTCTGCGCTGGACGCGTGCGTTGTGCTTGTTATTCTTACTTCACCTAATGTTTATAGTATTTCCGCTGTTCACTTCATGTTCTAAAGGACTTGATCAGCTCGTTTTTGTTACGCTGTGACTTTATTTATGAAGTGCTAACCGGATTTTGGACTGAACATTCGTTGTTTTATTTTTTGATGTCATGTAAGTACTTGTAGCTTATTTATGTTTTTCAGCGTTCTTATTATAAGTCTTTGCGTTTGGCTTTTGCGGATATGGATTTATTTTCCTTATATTTGTAGGTATTATTTGTTATTCAGTAATTATTGAATATTAATTGCTCGTGTTTAGTTTGATACATAATATAATAGGTTTGCAATGTCTAATAGTTGGCATACTCGGTGCAAGACGACGTGCGGCGCCCGCTTTGAGACCGGTTCGAAAGTGAGTGTTTTGTTGACGAAACCGGATCGGTAAATAATTACAAACATAATGGAAGCATGCATCTGCTTCACAATGTTTTCTTGCACTTCGATAAACATATAAAATGAATGTTCAAGAGTGTCATTCATTAAGACAACAATGGACACATCATTTGAAAAGCTTTTCGATTCATTGTAATCAAAGAGGGTATTGCAGGCAAATAAGTTGAGGTAGTTTACAGAGATATTTCCGATAATCTTTTCAATTTTTTAAAGATATTGCAGTTTTCTGGATTATCTATGTAAGTATATGTTTAATCGCCTAACTCATCTTAAAAAATCCAATTTCGATCATTTAGAGACCACTCCCGCTTACTTAGCTCGAAAGTCTTTTTTATAAAACTTTAGTCAAAAATATGTTCAGGTACAAAATGATTGACTTGTTTATTTTTGCAGCACGTAAGAAGTTTGTAAATGAATAAACTCAACATTGGCGATCGGGCGTCGAACCCGTTAGATCGTTTTTAGAGCGACGACCTTGTAAGACTTTGCTTTGATTAGGAGTTAAGATCTAAGGGGCTTGTTTTCCTTCGACTGTAAACCCTGCATCAACAAAAATTTCTTAGCACTTTAGTTTTACAGTTGAATTTATACCGAAGTTAAAATTATTTTTCGACAAAACCAATGTGGCCATCGTCAAAGTAATCCATCTAACACCAGATGAAATTTAATGTAAGTACGTTCCAAAAGCCATATTGAGTGATGACGCCATTCTCTTTGCCTCCCGCGAGTCTAGATTTAGATCCGTGAATTTTTTGCTAAGTACGCGGCGTATTGTTAAAATTTTAATTGGATATAAATCAGTAAAAACCTCTCGCTATTCGGAAGAGCCGTTTGGTTTCGAGTTTATAATGCATCACATTTTGTAACAGTCGTAGATGCGGAAGATCGGTGCTAAAAAATCCTCGTTTGTTACCATCGTGGGTTTCCGCAAGCTTTTTCCTCACAATTTCCCGTAGCGAAGTATTCTCGCCGTTCTGTGGCCTATTTTCCATTGAAGTGGTGTCGCGTCTAGGGTAACACAGACGACGCCGGAGAGTCTGAAGCTTGTTCCACACTTACGAGGCTCGTCAGCAGCCACACTTCGCTCAATGTCATATTTTTAAATGTCACGACGCAAATTATCTTCTTAAGATTCTTGAGCTGAAAGCCTTGTCACGAGACTTCTTTTTTCAACATTAATTTGGCAAATAGAATATTATTTAGCTGACAGCATTTTTGAGCGATCATTCTATAGGTATCTAGAGAGAAAGCTGACGAAACTTTTCTCTCTTTAAAGTTGTGTGTATTTTTTTGAGAACTGTCTCCTTATCGTGCCGATGGCAAACTTAATTGAGTCAGCCCAAGCTTTAGAACTGTGTAATCACTCCTCGTCTACCCCACCGTTACCTTAGTTTGATGATAATTTATTGGGACGTGCATAATACATAAGTTAAACCATTATTCTTTTGTCCGTGTGGCTCATTGTCTGTGAGAGTTGCTGCAATATTCATTATAATAATGAACGTTGCTCCCTTTATACTTTCTTGGTAAACTAAATAAATATTTGCATCATCCACTAAGTGCTTGTTTGATGAATAGTGTATCGGTTTCCTACTTGGCACCATTCCGCCAACTCTCCGATGATGTCAGATAGGGTTTATATTTTTACAATACTTACATCAATATTATTTTTATTTCAACTATAGATTCAAAGTCAGGTCGAAGGCAACTTTGTTTGTATTCCGGCGTGTATTTCTGTGCAGCATCATGTTTTCCAGACGTACGGATTTGTTTATCGTCTAGTAATGGGAGTCGGATCGTAAAACGATAGCGGTTTACTATCGAACTTTGGGCGTGTGTCTGTTTATTTTGTGTGGTATCAATCTGCTTTATGGATTAGCAGTAATTTTGGTTCTTCCTTCTTTGATTTGGCTTCCAAAATTTTACAACAACGTATTAGGTACAACCTACACCAATTTGTCGATCGCGCGACAAACTCAGTGTCGCCGTTGCGTCTGTGTAAGCTTTTTACAAAAAGTTGTATTAACCCAATAGGTTATTGTAACGCGACCTTTTATTTCGAACCTCATGGGAACATCCATTTTAGGTAACCTTTATTCCATAACAAAAGCACAGGTCGGCATTCATGGATGATATTTATGAGTCAACTAAGTTTATTTTCGGGTGGTTGCTCCGATGTATAAAGATATAGGCAGTTAGTAGATGGTACGTGCGAGTTATATGAACCACGACGCTAAATTCGATTTGGCCATTATCAATTGTTTTTTGTTTGTTGCATTATAATGTGAGTGATAAAGACGTTTGCGGCAAGCCAATTGAATCGTTTCCCCGTCGCCATACTTTCCCGGATGTAGTCGACTATTTTGCGCCTTTGGAACTTCCATTGTATGCAGTCCTCGTAACCACCAATCACTGTGATCGTTTGTGATGTAACATTTAACGAGCTTAGGTGACCGATGGCAATTTAGAGTAAATAAACTTCGTGCCTAACTCAAATTTTGTGTAGAACAAAAAAGCATTTGCACAGTATTGCACATGGACGGTCAGTAATAACGGGACATTGCTCGGTAATCATCGCTTATACATTCGGTATAAAGAAATCTGAGAAAAAACAATTATGTAACCTAAAGCGATATGTTGCAATCGTCTGAACCCTGCAGAAAGAAAAGAATATAAGCATCGCTGATCAGTATGCAGACTTGGTCGCGGTACAATGCAAAACAAAGGAGCAACGAACTTGGAGGAAGAGTCCTTGCCATAAACGGTTCCCTAGCACCTTTTTCGAACAGGCGGGGAGTGATTCATATGTCAGATATTCTATTTCGGGAATTGATTGCTGAAGGAACTGTTACATCATTACGATTAACGCCCGAAGTAGTCAAGTAGTAGCCAAATCCAAATTAAGTTTCATTCATAGATAGCCCAGTTAAAACTTCATAGCATTCTTGGTCCAATCTGAAATAGGCAACTAAAATGTACGCCGACAGCTTCGATTTGGATAGCTAGATGAAATAGATGGGCAGAAATTAAGCAAACATCTAATAAATTCCGACCACTATCTCGGACAATTTGCTCTGCTTAGCTTGATAAATGGAACCATATTTCTCGGAGTTCATGCTAAGCATTAGCCTGCCTTTGTAGCAGGGTCTTCTATAACTAACCCTATTTATGTATTTTGGGATTTTACAAAGTATCTTTTATAACTGTGTAAGTAATAAAATAAAACTTGGGTCTTGGGTTACGTTTACGGTTACTTTTTAGCTAGGGTCACGAGCCACGCGTGTTATGAATAAAATTACACTTATGATCCCGTGCAGTGTAGAAACTTTTGGTATAAAAGATAGAGTCAAAGTATCGTAGTAAAACTAATTGCGAAATCGTGGATGTGAAGTTACAGGCCCTGTTCGATTATTCGTCTTTCGTGAGGCATTACAATAGATATATGAAGTCCACTGCTAGTCTAGCTAGTTTGAAAAGATACGTCAAGAAATAAGAAGCTGTATAATCCTCTTCATCTGCCAACTATTCCGCCTAACGACGGAAATCTGTTTTCCCTTAAACTCCTACGTCTATTACCCAAAAAGGGTTTCTGCTTTCTCAAATATTTGTAATTTTAATAGCGTTCCCTTCCGACAAGACTGCCGGTTTTCTCGTTAATGTTTTATCCGGGGTCACACGTGTGATGCCCTGGTTGTGTACAAAAAACACGTGCTCTTGACACAGCTGCTGGCCATCTATTTTGGTGGAGATAAATGAGTTTTTTCCCTACATGTGTGTATTAATTATGTTGGCCAGTGTAGCTATCGTTTGCGTGGCTTCATTTTGGCTTGTTTGTGGTGGATTATTTTTCAGCGTAATTGGATTTGATACAACAGTAAACTTGATATGTATCTCTCAATATTCCTAAAAAGAAATCTTCACAGTGAAGATAATTTTGTAGCAAATAACTCATAAATGTAATGGATTTGATATTATAAATATTTTTGTGTCAGTTGCGTGTTTAGAGACTTCAACAATTTCTTAATTTTTTATCGTTTCTATATCAAATACTTGCATAAGATCCAACGTTAATTTTTATTAGAAATTCTTTTGCTTTGGATTTGTTTTGTTGGAAATATATGGAGGAACATAAAAGTATCGTTTAGAAAATATTTCTGAGTTGCTTTTCTGCATTTATTGCAAACTTAAAAGCACGCGATCAGTTAGGTAATAACTTAACTTCACTTATTGCTTACCATTATAGTTTTAAATACTCGTCAATGAGCGATCAGCAAGTTATTATGCAATCCTTAGTTCTAATTGTAAAACATTTTTTGTTGCTCCGGCAATCATTATTTCAAATAAAACGAAACATTCGAGCGTGTGTTGATTACAAATGTATATTTTATAACATTATTATTTATTGTAGCAATTTGACTTTCCTGTTATTGAACAACTACGTTATCGTTTTATATTTAGCTCATTAACGTTTAATGATTAAAACAACGGTTATTGAACGGTTCATTCAGGTGCAGCAGCAAGCTGTTTATTGACATGTGTCTACACTGGCGTTGCTATCTCTTGTCAAATCTATCATGTCATTAAAAACCTCGTAAGAAAACAAATTTTCTGCTGACTCTCTGACGTCACTTTTTTCGAATGATATGGTCTATTTTCATGTTAGTAAAAAACACCAGACAAGTGAATATAGTAAATATCGCCCATTGTGTCACTCTATGTAAAATTTCTACATTTATATCTGTATTTTGTTTTTCGCGCGTATCTTGTATGTATTTTATGGTGTACATGTATATTGTAAATAATAAAAAGTAGGTATTATATCTATCTATCTAAATATATGCACTTGGGTTTTCCTCCAGACTTATGGCTCGGCAAGATCGCTCTTAAAACAATATGGTACAAAATTATCTGAGGTGTAACTAAATGCATCTGCGATTCCAAATCTGTATTCGAACGCAAACAGTTTATAAAACCGATAGTAAACAATTGCTTGCACGTGGTGATTTACGCTCTCTCTCCGTATAATATCTGCTAAGTGTCCATAATGAATAGATATTCGCGTGTGGTCGGACTCGGTACCGGCTGCTGGTTGGCCTGGCGCTAACGGAAGTCGGTTATTTAGTGAATCATGCGCATTAGGGTGCTTGTGGACTGTTGTAACGTAGCGTTGTGTTCTTATGGTGCTTTTCAAAGTGGAACGCGACCGTGTAGTTTGCCTTTGTGTGTTTCAAGTTCAACGGCTCTTCCCTTTGGAGCATTTTCGGTACTTACGTATGTTTTATTAGTTAAGATACTTACTTCTAAGTTGTATTATGGAGATGCTGTGACAAGGTTCGTTCTTCAATTACGTACCGAATTAGAATATGACTCAAACCTAGTGAAGCTGAGCGGATAATGGATAAGAGGATAGCACAAGGAAAGAGGAAAACAGACTCTGTACATGCACGTGTCAAGCGAGATGATTGTAAAAACATTCTACTGATTTCGTTCTAGCGTTTAATCGCTAAAGCAGATGCTCTACAGAGCTAGCTATCTTGAAAGTTACATTACACTCTAAACTGTATGGAGCTTTATCGTATCGCACCGAGTGTATTTTTGTACCGCAGCTTGGGAGACTGGCCTTCACCCGACCGTCACTGGTCAAAGGCGATTATACCATTACCGACAACCATCTAACATCTAAGCCTGTCATCTTTATAATAGCCCCGTATCTACTAGGTATGAAAGGATCTGGTTATTACTTGTTCCCCTTGTACTTCAGTTGACTTTGTTTTGATAGAAATTCTGACATTCGGTGAAATTGTATTTCTGTTGATAGTACCTAGTGGTAAAGATGGAGGATGACAGATCATTATTCAGTTAATTTGGAAATGTTCAGATTTCCTTACATTTCTCCAGTGTTTAATCTGGTGACAAATTATAATGGGCTTAATTAATCAGGCGTATAAAAACATGGCATGGACTAAATAAATGACTCCGTGCTCAATGAACTCAAAGTCCGAAATTTCACGGCTGCCATGCCACTAATATATTAAGCCCATTCAACGTTATGGCAAATGGCTAGTTGAAATATTAAAGTCAGTTGTAAATCATCTCATAACACGACGCTTTTCAATATAGAGCGGCATGCGGAAGCGCAGCCACATCCAACATGTAAGAGCTTCGCCTTTTTAAAGTCCAGTCCAAACATGCCGAAATGAAATATCGGTGAAACACTAATCCTCGTCATATCCGACGTCCCATAATGTTCATATTTTATTAGTTCCCGGACTTGCTTGTCCTACTAAAATGTAGACACAGCGCCAAGATGAAGCTGTTACAACAATTTGTTTTGGCTACGTCCTTATAAACACTTTATCCAAGAATGTTGAACATGTGGGGACACTCAATGCTCTTTTTCCTTTTACAGCGCAAATTCCAACAGGTGACCGTTAAAATCGCTTGAGGCATCGTAATCGTAAAGTAATAATAAAACAAGTTGAGTGTAAAATTGCAAGAGTGCACAAAATGCCAACGGATCGTAAAGCTATACTAGGAGCAACAGCAACCAGTCTTTAGCTGACTCCTACAAATTGTACGGAGCAATAAATGGTGGGTTTGCCTCTCATTCCTAAGAGAACGTAAAACCGAAAAGGAAAGGAATTGGAATGAATTTTACCAAAATTAAAGTTATAGAAAAGTAGCTGCGCCCCGCGGTTTGCGCACCGCTGCGCACCTGCATATGTGTCGATCCCGTGAGAATATCGGGATAAAAAGTCATGGTCTAACCATATGCCAAATTTTATCCAAATCCGTTAAAGCGTTTTAGCGTAAAAAACAAACTCACTTTCGCATTTATAATATTAAAAAGTTAGGATGAAACTTCTGACGGCAATGCGGACTTTTTACATCAAAATTAGTATAATTACATAGAGGAGCTTTCTTATTAGCATCTCGCAGACGGCCAGCTCATAGATATATTTCAACATACTTACAAGTGTCCCATCTTCAGGATTGGAACGCTAGGCACGCGACGAGACGGGAGATATAATTAGATTCACCCGTTCCTGTAAATCCTTCTCCATTTGGAACGAACGTATTGCTTATTAAAGTAAAATTTTCATTCAGTACTCGTGAACAAATAAAGCGCTTAGAAATTACTTCGTTCTGCTACATTTCACATCAATTAACTAACATGGCCAATTACAATTATATTTCTTTACATTTTCGGTGTTTATCCACTCAGGCGCCCAGGCTTCAGTTGTTACCTTATTGAACAGGAATTTCGTTTTGTAATTCTGTCTAACTTTCATTGCAAAGCTATTTAATTAGTCTACCGGAGGCAAAAAACTATTTTTCATAAGACCCCGAAGTTTGAGAGAACTTTCAAGCTGTATTGCGCAGTTTTAAACTCATCGGCTTCGGGTAGTTCTAATTTCAATGGAATGATTTGAAATTACAAAGTTATTAAGACGTTGTTTATATATAAAGTCGTATACTAAAGGCTTCTTCACGCGAGATGCCAGACGTCGTCGAGAGCCAAAGACTATATAGTTGTTTAATACTCTTTGTCGAGAGCCTTCGAGGCCACTAAGCGTCTCGGAAAAGGGTGGTTATTACATAACCATTCTTCGTCTTAATTAGCGATCTTTTTGTTACAAACCCATTCAATAGAAGGAAATGTCTCAGTTAATTTGAGCTGGCGACATTTAAGGTCAGTGGGCACCAAGTAAAAAATAAAATGTCACAATTGTCCTTACAGCTTGATGTTAGATAGCTGGCGGTTTAAAGGTCACCTTATTAATGGTGTTTATATTGGAATTTTGTTCCAAACTGGTCTGAAACGCTGGAAAAATATGTAGATAAGAACTGATAGGAATAATTCAGGTTACTATTGCTATTGTTGGCTAGCTAACAACGCAACAGTACAAGCACTCACTGGGCCGCCTGACTCATTTATTCATAGAAAATATAATAGACGCTGATATATTTAGTAACCTATTCTGCTTGACTATTCTTCAAGAGTCATAAAAACCCTGTAAGAAATCGACACGTGTTTCACCTCTCAACGAGGCATCTTCAGGATGACGATTGACCAATTGCAAACCAGAACGCGACGTGTTACCACATCGAGCGCTGGACGCACTCTGCATTCTTACAGGGTTTTTATGACTCTAGAAGAATAGTCAAGCGGAATAGGTTACTAAATATATCAGCGTCTATTGTATTTTATAATGGATTTCCGCAAAGTCACGCCTGAAACAATTAACTATCATATTCATAGAAGCTCATGCATTAAAAAAATTCATCCACTATTCTTAACAGCAACAAACATTTATCTGTTGTAACCTCACATCTCAGCAACCTATGTAGTACGGGAAGTATGCGCTTGCGACTCTCATTCTTTTTCCCTTAAGGTGTTTGTGAACTCGAGAAGCAGTTACAAACATATTATGTAGAAGCACGCAATCGTACAAGAATACCGTTACCTATAAATTTGAAGTGCATAAAGTAATTTTCCTTTATCGCCGCACACCATGGCATTCCCGTGTGAAGTGAACAACAATCTGGCGTATGAATCAATAGACGATTGAACTCGATACCCGTGAAGCTCGGTTCCGCACCGTGCCTGAGGATCTGATTGCAGGCGATGCCCAGGTCACTTCACACAATGACACGGATGCAGGCCCACAACTGGACCAACGTCTGAATGTCGCGTGGTGTTTGTATCGAGTTCGTTCGCGAATCGACGCACTCGTTCCGCTTCCATGGAGCCAAGCGGTGACTCACTGGGGATTTGTTCTGTAACGAATAGCATTACAGTGCTAACGAGTTTGTGTCTATAAAAAACTTAATATGAAATGAAACCAGACACAATATTCGAAGTCCACAAATTTGCTATATTGCTGGCAAAGTCAGAAATCCTGAACTTTTTGGGCGACTGAACAACATTTATGAAAGAAAAAAGGTTTCATTGTCTGGAAGACATACATGGGTACATAAGACAGATTTATTAGTCTGGACTGGAATAAGATAAAAACATTTCACAATAAACATGAAAATATTAAATTACAGCTATGATACTTGCAGTGAACCTCACCATAGAGGTCAAAGCGTTCATAAGATTTATAACCATGCCTAATAAGGTCACCTTTGATGCAAGTTAATTATAAAATAGCTTGATGTTGATATAAATTATGTATATAAACACCATTCTGGGCAGATCGAGTGTCAGTGTAAAAATTCTTAGTATTTAAAATACAAAACGTTCTATTAACACAGATGTTCACCGTTATATAAGGTGAGACGTTAATTAGCATTTGTAATAACTGCTATCAACTTCTTTTCTCTTGCGTCACGGTTAAGAGTGTTCATGTGCATCTGCGGTTCTTATTCCATGTTCCTAATTTTGGTGCTGGGAAACCAGCTTGTAAGAATCTTATCATAAGATTCAACAACAAGCCAGGAGGCTTGTTGTATATCATCTTAGTCTTCAACCGGTCATATGAGAATCTGTTCTGTAGTTGCAGAATTTATTAAAGCGCATCATCAATTGGTTTTAGCATTGAATCTTTTGACATCGATGCGATGATTTTCATTTGCATTCAGAATATATTGCAGCTATGAATAAATTGCATTTATTGACCACATATATTTTCGGACGCTTTGGCCCAAAATTTACTGAATACCAATTAAAAAATACCGTTTTTGATTGCACTCTAAAATATCTCTCATCGGCACGGCACCTGACCTTATTTTGGGTCCGGTTTAACACCTCACGTGCAAGCAAGGTCGTACTGGATGATCTCGAGTAGCCTGCCATCTATGGCACTCGTCTCACCGTCGAGAATCAAAGCGCATACGCCATATGGCCGGCACACCGGTCAAGGGCATCGATCACTCCCAGCAAACACTTGAGAACTTCAAAGAAAATTATCAGCTTTGATAAATAGCATTTCGTGTAAACGCTGTGACCCAGATTGCCAATAAAACTGCCAATGAAACTGCGTTAAGTGAGCACTGAGCGTTTATTCTTGTATCGTTAAGCAGTTACGTATTTAACTCCATTAAGGTTTTTTTATGTGGTTTTTAATTTGAAGTTATCTGTACGATATTGCGTCATAATTTCACGGTCACATTTTTAAGAAATGTTATGGATTTTCCAATCACGTTCGCAGGTGATTGGAAAGCGGTTTGCGATTGATTTCAAATCGACACAGCTGCCTTCTCACACCGGCGATTTGATTTCCCGCTCATTAACGAGATCAATAAGCTCAAAGGTAGGCAAAATCGAAATTCAATCGCGTTTGGCGAGCCCTCCATGGCTGCGATAGGTAAGGAAAATTAAATTGCCGGCTAACGTTATTTGCGTAGGTTCGACTGGACAGGATATTGCTGTCTGAACAACTTAATGGACCTGTTTTAACGCCGATTTTAGTTAACAGCTCTATTCTAGTTAGTGATTTTCGACGGAAAACCAGTTGTTAGTCGATTGGATTGACGTGGGGAGTTCGAAACAAAAAATATATTGAGCTCCTATCGACATGGTTGCTAGTTTTTTGTCTTCTATAGTATTATTTTATTTAAGCGTGAATAGGTTTATCTGGCGCCTTTTTTTTTGTTTCTTGTCAATTAGAACCACAACGTAAGTTGCACACGTTATGGAAAACTATCCAACTTTCTAAAGTCTCTTGCTTATTTAGACATTCAAACGATTCACTGTATGTATAAGTATAGTCTTAGTTCTGATGTGTCGTATTCCCACGGTCGGGTATTTAGTTAGCATAATGTATCTGTATCTATCTACAGAGTATACATTGATGCTTCACTTTCATCGTAATGAATGTTTATGTTGTCTTTGATAAATGTCAGGCACACAGTATTTCTAACATAATTTCGTCAGAAAAATGCAAAGTAAGTTTACCGATAGGTAAATTTCTTTTTGAGATGACTCCTAAGACCACTGTTACTGCAGAAATTCCAACTTCTCGAACAAAAAGATCATTATGAAATGCTAATCTTTATTACTCAAATATAATCTCGATGTAATAATGAATGTAAACGTTACTGAACAAAGTATTTTGGATCGTTTTATGCAACTCGTTTACATAATCATGAATTTTATTTGTTTCAAGATCATCATGTAAATGTTTGCAAATAAAGCTAGCGGCAAATCTGTTGTTGCATCTGAAGAGATCGCTCTGCGTATCCGATCAATCCTTGCTCATTGTGCTGCACACTGCACGCAATTGAATCGTCCAAGCACAACAGATTGCCAATTTAAGATAATTACGACTTCAATAGAATTACACTTTACGTAATGGCTTGGACAAGGTTAGAGTCTAACAAGTCTGACGATGAAAAGACTTCAGAAGTTTGTGAGGGCCCATCCATTCCTGACTCTGAAACTTTCCCATATACTCAATTCTGATCGCTTTCGACAACCTTCTTCACGTATTCATCTTGACATTAAAATGTCACAAAAGTTAATTACTTCTCTTGAAACGTTGCTTGGAAAGCTGCACGGTTTTATCAACATCGATTAATATGGGATTCAAGCATCGTCTACTTCGTCATTCCTTGCTATCTTGATGCGAATACTTGTTTTTATTTCAATGCCCACAGCTGCAAGGCTGATAATCTTGTGTGGGGCGTGCAGCTATAACGATGCCATGTTATGTCTGCCTTCTGGTTGTTTAAAAATGTTAATAGAGAAAGTCACATGTGTATTGTTGGGTTTTTAACATCGGCTCCATGTGTTGACTCGCCGCGCCCCTCCGGTCGTCGGCATTGCTCGCCCGTTTATTTGGTAGTTCCATTCGCGCCCGTCTCGGATATTGACGTGTTTACGATAAGATTTTCCTCCGAACTTGCTTTCAGTTGACTACTTGAAACTTTACTGTGGAACTGTGCAGTTGTTTGTTTGTTTGAATCCGTTTGGCTTGATAGCTTAGCTGATAGTCGGGACTAGACTGTTTCTGTTCTATAAACTTTGAGGTAAGTTCTGGCTGGAAGTTTGTTTTCCCCACTTGATAATATTTTTAAATTAAGTTTATTGATAAAAACTACTTCAGTAGCAATCACATTAATTTTATATTCATAAAGATATCTGTCCACAAGTGGACCTAAATATTGTTATGAAATTCTTTTTCAATAAAACTTGTAAACGATGACATCTAAATTGGTGTTATCAGATAAAATACGTTTATCAATATCGGACCATTTAATTTGAATAGATACTTTAGATTCATATTCATATAAGTTTCAAGGTAATACAATATGAAATTAGGGTGTACTTACTTTTTAAACACATGCATTATACATAAATAAATTATTTCTGGTCCGAAGTTGACGACATCTGATAGGGTTTACCTGCTGTTCATACAAAAGTCTAAACAATCCGAGTATATTGTTCTTTTTCATATATATATTTTTTATATTATTCTTCAATTTTGTTGCGGTCACATGTTTGTTACATACGTAGCATAAGGATAACGCTGCTACTATCAAATGCAGCCATACAAATAATAATTTGCAGCCAAAATTATTATTTGTATGGAAATGTTTCGCAATAATTATGCACACATGTAACTTTGTTAACATGTATACGGCAGAAGATGTGGTATTTTATTGCTCTTTGATCAATGCATAATGCATCGCTGTACAACACAGTCGTGTGAAAATTTTGACCTAAACCAGTCTTTTCCCCAAAAATCAATGTGAGTAAGCAATTTAGCATTCGCAGTGTGTAGTCGAAGACCGAGGGTGGCTAAGTTAGGGGAATCAGTGTTTATGGGAACAATACAATTGTTGGCTAGGACAACATTCGCGTTGTTTGAACTTGGCACGCCATGATTCCATCGATACAGCCTTCACCTTGTCTATGTCACAGACTTTATGCAATTCTGTACTTTGTTTATGGTTACATTGCGATATCCGTGACTGCGGTTCTTTCAATTTATTCCTTTTAAAACTGTCTACAAGTTCTTTTTCTATTGAAAACATCACGAATATTTAAAAACAGTTTTGCAATAAAATATCTCTAACTTAAAAGTCACGTTTTGCAAATTGAATGACTAATGGGCTGGCTTGTTTAGGAAGAGCGCAATTTAAATGAGTATGCTATGTTTACATCCTAACACGAAAGATGCTCGTTAAACAATGAAATAATCGAAATGAACAAACAATGACTGAATAAATAAATGTTGTTGTTTATTTATCTTTGGTGGACCGATGACCTTATGAAGGCCGCAGGAATCCGCTGGATGCGGGAGGCACAGAACCGGTCGAAGTGGCGGTGCTTGGGGAAAGCCCATGTCCAGCAGTTCAGTGGACATCATCCGGCTGAAATGATGATGATAATTTATCTTTGGAAATCACAATATGTTCGATAGTTTTGTCGTTTTTCCGTAGCCTTGTAGGTATAGTAAACAGCCAGACTGATTAATTTAAACTCCATTATTTAAGCTTAATTAAGTGTGTACCGCATTCAAAACTCTACTTTCAGTAACATGCTTTAAAGATTAATATTGAAACACGTTTATTAATATTCATTATCCTGCCATTTACACCTTTTTACAAATTCTTGTAATCTCAAATTAGTATTTTAAATATCATATTGAAATGTTGTTGATACAACATCAACCAAACAAAATTAATCACTGACGTCGTTTCTTGAAATAAAAACTTTTTACAAAAAAAAACTAAAACGTGAAAAATACTTTTAATTCCGGACGTCGGTGTCTTTGGTTTTCAATTTTCGTGTTTTGCCATCGACTTTCGAAATTAAAGTTATTTTTCACTTTTTAGTTGTGGTACATTCCCCACACAAATTCGACACACTACCTGCTATGTAAATAACAGTGACTAGGTCGTTTTTCACTAAACTTTTATACCGAGTATAAGTCTTATACTGCGAATAAATTTTGAATTTTTGACAGTTTTCCCATACAAAAACTGTCATACGACAATTTTATTCCACGGATAAAAGATATCTGACTTTGATAAAATCAGCCCTTAGTGGGAAAAATACATAATATTAATATTGGACCTAACTCAAAAACTACGCAGGCAAAAACAAGAATCATCAAAATCGGAGTAATCGCGTAACAATCGCGTAAAAAACAACAGACGAATTAAGAACCTCCTCCCTTTTTGAAGTCTGTTAAAAATACGTTATATTTATAGGGGCCATGTCAGATTCTGAAATAATGTCATAGGGGTTGGTATGACACGGGCCATATTATAAGGCAGACAGGGGGTCGAAAGTATAGGTCAGAATTGCGATTTATATGGGGCCATTGTCAGAAGTTAATTTGCTTAAACTCTACTTGCGTGCGTTGCCAAACATATAATAGGTAAACAACCAAAACAATTTAATAATGTTATTTGATAACATGTCGTATCACGCGATGAATATTAGTATAATCTACCATAAAATGGCTTCCATAATATTTTATTATCCAGATTCTAGATAATGAATCCATTAATGTTTATAAAAAAGTTAAACAATTCATTGGGTGACGTCACAACTCACAGCACTAAACTGAAATCATGAATGAATATTGAAATTAAATGAATCTGAAATATAACTTGAATTTATAATGAAGAACAAAATTATCCTGAATTCTTCCCAGAATTATACGTCAAGCTTTTAGCTTTGTTTGTGATCAACGTCACTAAGTTTAAAAGGTTTTCGTGGAAGCTTGTTCATTGATGTGACAAATTGTTTCACAAATCACAACCTTCGCTAAAGTAACCAATGAATTGGGTTACGGCAGAAAGTTCTACATTATTCTGTCTAAAACTATTGACTTATTCACGTAATCCATATACTTAGCTTCATCCAAGTAATGAATTAGCAATGTTCATTTCTTCCGGAAGTCGTTAAAGGTACACCTACTATGTTCAGGCTCTCCTTGGCATCTGCATGATACCAATCAAACCCATCTTCTGCGATTGTCGTGAAAGTCAGGCGACAGTCGCTCTGCCTAAAACCAGAAACTCGCAGTACCAAAGACAAGGCAGCAAGTCCGGTATTGCTCGACCAGTTCCCTGGAAAGCGGAACCAGACAATAGGCGGGAAACCATGGTAACGTCTCAGACTATAATATTTTTAAGGGTGTTTTTTAAGGTAAAAATATATTATTTCTATTTTTCAAGAAGTTTCCTAAAGAAATAAATGGGTTCACATCGAGGAGGGTGTGATTATTTGATGAAAACAAAAGAACACAACATAACATCACGCCTGCATTCCCGAAGGGTTAGGCAGACGTGTATCTATAATAGACCCACATTAAAAAAAAACTCAAAAGGACTTCCTCAAAAGTTAAAGATGACGTACAGAGCGATGAATTTAACAAAGTCCTCTGCACTTTTTATTCCATTTACAAGTACTTAGTCATGTAATGGGACTAGCCTGGCGCTAAGCCGAACCCTATGTTTCCGGTCCCGCCTTGTCTGATCCGCTAATGGCAAAACGAAAGGGTTACTACAATATACATATTGTTGCACTTATACACTTGTTTTTGAAGCTATATGTTTTAATACCTGGTAGGATAGGATAATGCGATAAACTATTATAATTAAAAATATAATAAATATTTGTTTACATTAATTGATGTCAAAGCATCGTGTAGTAAGAATTAACCTTTCTTCTCGGACAGAAGCTTTTCTTTTCTACACACAAAAAAAACTACTTAGAGTAAGACCCAACTCCTAAGTGAAACTTCACTCACTCCCATTTTCCAATTTATTTTCAGACTCATTCAAAGAAATCTTCAGACAAAAGATAAATAGATTGTGAAGTTTTTGGGTAGGGCTTTAAACTACAACATATCTGTTTAACATCAGCTCATAAAATGTACATTAAAACGTATCGGTGTTTCAGTGATGGCGATGAACGACAAGACATTAGCTGTAAATGTGCCGAGCCCTAGGGGACGTGGGCCAAGCCCCAAGTCCTGTTATGGCCGACATAATAATTTTATGCGTGGCAACAGACGCCGTTAATAAAGTGAACTATCGGTAACTAGGCGGATAGAGTGGCTTCCGAAAGGCAATTATTTTCAGGTTAACTAATATGTAAAAAATATAATGACTGAAGACTTTTGTTTAGCAATGGATGTTGTAAAATTAATATCCAACATGACGTTATTGTAGTAATAAAATATTGTAATTTTCTTGACAAGTACAAACTTGAAGAGCTTTTTTCTTTAAAAGCTTTTTGTAAACTGAATTGACACCCAAATTGCTGGTGTCAGTCATGTTTCAATCATCTCAAAAATATCCGTAAAATTGGGAACGTAGAATTTGGATACCTACTATATTCTGCGATGATGTAGCGTCGCTCAATTTGACGGCCCCGGACCGTGGTTTATAAAAACTTTGCCAAATCACGCGTCCGCATCGAAGCCGGAGTAACGACCTTGCTTCGTCCACCTATGACACGGAAGGACGTGCCAATTGCATGAACATAAAATGGCCGACGTTTTATAGTCTCCTGGTGCAATTTGATGTAAGAAAACGAATTTTAATTCTTCGATGTTACGTCATTGATCACCGTTAGGTAAAGGCACAAGGGGGAAATACATGAAGAGTTTACTAATGATAGTATTAAGTCTGGTGAAGAAGTAATTGAGAATGTGGGTAACATTTAAAATCTTCTTCGTAGCGGTAAATCTGGGATTTGGGGACTTAGCCAAAATTTAGGCGCACTACGGTACGTGCTACAAAACTAATAACACGTTTTAGCAGTTTGAGCCTTGAGTTTAAACCTGACATTAAGAGCCCCTATCAATTTCGCGGTCTAAAAACAGAAAATTCAAGTTTTTTCGGAGCCAATGTCTCAATATCCTTAAGATATCTGTTTTGTTTTTAAATGCAAAATCATTCATCACCTATTTAACTAGTAAGTCGACTAATAAAATTAAAACTAACTACTCAATATAAATTACGAAAAATAAAAGTCTATCACACGTTTTTACGTAAGCGTGAAACACTTGGTTTTTCAATTGCTTTCATAGCTTACTGGTAGCAAATATCAATCTGAGAAAAATCCTAAATACTGGGCATATAGTATATTAGTAAGGCGACTGATCATTTTTACAAAGTTTATTGAATTAGTACTTGAAAAAAAATGTGATCCACGCTGAAAAAACGCAATAATACCATGTGCAAAATCGTCGTCTACGCGTAAGAATCTGTTACATATTAACAATAAGTCCTAAATATTTTAAAATTTTAGTTATTTATCTACCAAATTCAGTTTTTATATTTTATTTTTGACTACTAATTTAATTATAATAAAAGATCTAAATAATGCCTTATAAACCGATGCGCTCGCTCGAGGCAATCAGTCGCGCCCGAGGGCTTCTCGACGTCGGACCTGTGTCGCCTGTGACGTTCGCCGCTGCCGCCGCTCCCGACGTAATTCGCGGAACCAGGCGTACTTTTGTACTAGAGCTAACCAGTTTTGAGACTGAGTACCTATATAATGTATGGTGATGGTGACTTTTTGATTTGCTAATGATATTTATACATATTAATGTTTTGTATTATACTTACAGTAAAATAGTGTTTAATTTTTAGAAAATGAGTCGATTAAGTGAACTTTATTATCACGGAAGAATGAAAGGTAATAAAAAGAAAAAATTTAAAAGAACACGGAAGGCACGTGCAGTTTTTAGGTAAATAATAATTTTTGCCATCATCTTACTAATTAAGAAAATTGTTGTAGTTTACTATTATTTCTTTAATCTAATAATGTGTTAATTATACAGGATGTAAGGGTAAACACTCTTGTCATTCAAACCATGAGTAATTTAGTACCCCCCACCCGTGTTGAGACGCAAGTTCATTCGTCTTGTGGTAAAATTTAGATCTAAAAAAATTAAAAAAAAGTTGTAATTTTCCATTGATTTTACGTTCTATAAATGAAACCAAACCACTGTTTGCAAGGATAACAGTGTTTACCCTAACACCTTGTATTTGTAGAGAATTAAATAGGCAGAAATCTGCCGAAAATCAAATATTACCTGGAACATCATCGATGAGCGAAAAGGGTCGGGACACACGGTAATTCTTTTTTACCCGACTACGGCGAAGAAAAAAGGAGGGTTATGATTTTGACCGGTATGTATGTATGTATGTATGTATGTTCATCTGTTCCCTCCTATCTTCTAAACAACTCGAGCGCTGAAACCAAAGTGACTTTAACTTAAGTTTTCACTTTACGTCCAGCGCTCGGTGTGGTAACACGTCGCGTTCTGGTTTGCAATTGGTCAATCGTCATCCTGAGGATGCCTCGTTGAGAGGTGAAACACGTTTCGATTTCTTACGGGGTTTTTATGACTCTTGGAGAATAGTCAAGCGGAATAGGTAACTAAATATATCTACGTCTATTTTAATTTACTTTAATTTTTTACATAGTAATAATTATAGTTACATATATATAAATAATAAAGGATTTAATAAATAAACATAAATGTAAATAATAAAGGACTAATTAATCTCAATAATAAAGGAGTACAATAACACGTGTAATTAGTTTCAGACTTAACTTATATACGCTGGTCACATTTTATAGTTTGCTTTTACTACAGTGAATGCCATACTAGGTAACCATATTTTTATAGGGTACCTAAACATAGCTCGTCATAATCACAAAATAAAATCCATCCAGTATTACGGAACCTAGTAAGTAAAAACTCCTAATAATAGCAGTTACGGACCAAGATATTAGTTCGCGCTGCACCGTGCACAGCGCACACTACGACTGTCAGCGATACGTCGACCGCACACAGACACACTGCGCTCCGATAGTTACCTAAACTCGTAGCGCGCCGAAATTGATAGGGACTCTACTTTTTCCTATAAAAATCCTGTTTTTATTGAGGTCTATGGCAGGTATCTGTAATTCAAATCGAGAAATGACGGACTTAGCCATTGCAATCAAGTTATACTAGTTACTTTTTACACATATGTTGCAAGGTCTGTGTTATGTTGTTAGAATGATTAGTTGCTCTCATTTTGTCGTTAGCATTCTGTTTTTGTTTCAACGCACGCCAACCTATCATTTATCTACGTTAGTTAATTATAATATACGTTTCAGCAAAAACTGTGTCGGAATGTAGATTTGTTACAGCACTTCATTTGCCTAATGTGGTGCTTATTCATAGAGAACATACATAAAATTACGTTCATGATTCCTGGAGGTTTAGTAGAACCGTGTTGCGTGCTTTGGCACAAGATTTTTGTACGAAAGCACTAATTAAAACCGCATTCGGAGCACTTGTAAGTTTTAATTGCTCTGCGTAGTGGTCGGGACGTTTAATATCCAGCGCAGAGCAGTATTCCTATCCTTTACGTGTTTTTTACGACACTCTCAGGATAATAAGCAGTTGATAAATTCTATTATTCTTTTGTTCCCAGACCTCTATATTTATTCCGTACGTGGTGCCTAGATCTTCAGCCGATGTTAAGCACTGCATGGCTTTTTATGCTAAGTTAGTGAGAACCTCCGTTGAATAACGTGACATGATTGATGACGACAGTATGTTTACTGTAGTGCCAATCAATGGGAAAATGTTTACTAGCTTGACTTCTTTCGGCGAAGAGGTTATCAATGTGTCAGCGGCAGTCATCAAGGCTGTTTGTTCAGTCTCCCATGATACCGTCCTTGTTCACCAATATTATCGACTGTGTTACTTCTATGTAAGTACGAACATAATGTGTTTTACCTTCACACTTATTTGGAAATAAAAGAATAACATACAATGAAACTGCGTCATGTCCCGTGTAAACCGTAAAGGTCGACGGAGAAACATCAACTGCTGTTTCATGTATTGTTAAAAGTGCTGCTTTAAAACCAAATGTGGTTTCATGTTGCTTTTTGGCAGGTTCTTTGTGAGAAGATCTCGTTTGAAAACTTCTACGAGATAAAACATTTTTACACACAAATAATATACTCTTTTATGCAAATCTGTTTGAGATTATCATAATTTGAATATCATAAATGGAAACGTCTTCTTTCCTTTAAGGTAGCATTGTCAAACAAGTTTTTGATAAATGGTACTGGATAAATGATTGCCTCGCAAAAAAAATCCCGAGTGTAAACGATGCCGCCTTTGATTGAAAATTATTTCTTTATTCTTCTATTTTTGTGTTCTGTTCTGCCACATCTGAATAAGATATTGCTCGCTAAGGCATTAAGGTAGTACTACAAACCGTACCCAACAGTGGAACTTTGATGTATTTTTAAACATTTGTTTTGGACTAAATATTTGTTTGAGTTAAAGTAAACTGTTCAGAGAAGAGAAAACCAGATTATTTTTAATATTTTGTTTGTAGACGTTTGAAGATATGGCCACGAAGTTAAGACACGCGTGTTATTTAATTGTGGCCAGACATGTATTTTATTTACGTGCAATTCGCTTTCAAAACAAAATTATATATTGCTGATTGTACATTTGTAGGCAGTTGGTTAGTACGCGTTTACAAATTGCGTGCATTAACCCAGATTTATGTTAGGTACAATAAATGAACTATGTCGGCGAACTGACGCCTAGAGATGGAATCTAGCCAAATACCTGAAACGTCTGGTTTGGGTACATAAGCGAAATTATATTGAGTATCGAGATGTATCGATTGATGTCTCTTGTCGTGTCTGAGACCACTCTTAACGGAACTTATAACGGACTTTTAGTACGGTAGGGATCGTCAAATTTTACTATGCTACTCTATTCTAAAGGTTATGACCATGTGTGGGCTTGACGTTCTCACGATAACCATAACTTTCGACTCGGAAAATATAGATACGAATTCCCATAGTTTGGGAAAAAGAACAGTTGGCGAAGTAAAATCTACTCGGCAATAAAGTTTGGTGGGTTTCGAAACCGAATGTAAATTGTAAAGTTAAAATCGCTGTCCACAAAATATACTGGTCGAAGGCTTCGGTTTGATTTCAATTAGATAGATTAAAATAGGTGAATTACCTGGAAAGAGAGGTGAAAATAAAGCTCCTTAAGAATGTATTTATGGTTACCATGATGCCAAGTCATAAAGATTATTTTCACTTTTATAACACATACGTTCTATCTTCGGAAGTTATGGCCCAATAGTGCATCAAATAAAAAATAATAATGAATCATAATCTCCATATCATAAAACGTTGATGTAGTGGTTATAAAAAGTACTTTTACCTTCGCCTCTAAAGGAAATCCAATGTTTTCTCGAAGAAAAAACGCGATGTCTACGTGCAACGTTTCTGGCATGGCGCAATCAGCCACTCTCTGAATATCAAGTAAAGCAATAGATAGCTTATTTGTATTTTAAACGTGATCTACAAGAAAGTCGTTCAAGTGGAAACTGTCGATGGCAATTTTGATGAATGCATATCGATTGTCTGTCTTTTTATCGTTATTGTGTCTGCTATTAACTTAGCATAAGCACTTAGCATAAGAGTTGTTTTATTCATGCGCATTTTATTACTCATCTGTTTACTCTGCAGCCAACGCATTTTTTTCTAACGCGAGGCAACGACTTCAGACCTTCACCGTGGCCTTTCTAGATTAATTAATGGCCAGCAACAAGTCTGTTGTATGTTATATCGCCTGCATAAAAATAAACCTTAGTTATGTTTATCGGTGGGTGCGTAGGCGGCGCGTCGCTACATGATTACCGTGACAAATTTAATAGTGAACACGTTGTATTGGTGCCCATAGCCTTAGCCTCAGTGTTTGAATAGTACGCCTTGATGCCCCCCAGCAAATCGCAGTACAATGACCCTGTTCCCGTATCCCCAATGGTTTATACGTATCAATACGTAGTATAGAAGGGAATGAGTCTGAATAGGATGTTGAGCAACATGGTTTTAAAATTTTGTAACAGTTGAATGGTAGTTTATTCAAGTACATTTAAAACTAATCTGTTGATAACACAAACAAGTTTGATAACAGAAAACCCACTCTTGAACGTTTTGATGTGACTCAGTAGGCAAGTTACACCTATGTTTAGGTTCCAGTGCTTCCAATACATAAAAATGTGTTACATGGTTTTAAAATTTTGTAACAGTTGAATAGTAGTTTATTCAAGTACATTTAAAACTAATCTGTTGATAACACAAACAAGTTTGATAACAGAAAACCCACTCTTGAATGTTTTGATGCGACTCAGTAGGCAAGTTACACCTATGTTTAGGTTCCAGTGCTTCCAATACATAAAAATGTGTTACATTCTTGCTAAATCTATAGCCGATAACGTATACAGTACAGTCTAAGTGGCTAAGAGTTCTGCTTAGTATGTTTGAATACGAGCAATCACGTCATTGTTATCGGTCGCCGTTTCAAATAATTACAGTCTGATATTTTTATACTAGACATTGGCGTTATTGACAATTTCCACGAAGACAATCTATCGATAAATAAATGTTACTGCCGCACGAATATTGAGGTTGTTATACATGGGAAGATATTTATTTCTGAAACCCTGACGCAAAACGTTAGATTGCACCCAGATATGTCTGAATAGGCCGACTGGGGAGGTCCGTTCATGAGAACTATTCTTTACTCCGCATAGTTGCTAGGTTGCTACACAATACGTCGATAGGTTTTGCTCATTGTTGCTCGTTTCACCATTTGATACTCTGATACCTAGCTTTTTGCCGAGACCACTTCTCGGCTTTTATGTAGTTGAATGCCTTGTACTAGTACAAGTTTTAAATGTAGTCGGACAAGTATTTTTACGGACGTGATCGCAACGTGAAGCCATAAACCTGTGTCGAAGCCGTGAACCTTGTCATACCTATACGTAAGCGATTGTTTATGTAAAAGTTTTGCATCATAAGCCAGTTTAATCGCAACAATATAATAATATGACATAGGATTGTTCATTTCACAGTTATTTTAGCATAGACAGTACTTGAATAGGCGACACCCGGAACAATAGCAATGAGCTCCCCCGAGATTGCGCCAGTGCAGCCGTGCCCAAGGGCCGGCGCACAATGGACGCCAGTCCACAATACCGCTGCAGCGAACTGATTACTGCGCGCCGATCACTTCGCTAACTAACATTCATTTCTCAACGGACCTCGTTTGTTTTGTTTCAGAACATGTGATATTAACTTGCCATGGACGAGGAGAGCATAGCCTGCCCCGGCGAGGCCGGCCCGCCGACAGTCGACGTACAGCCTAATGAAGATGTTCCTAACACAGAGACAAAGGCGGAAGGAGAGAACCTCGCTACTAGTGTTACAAATATAGATATTAAAGACGAAAATGATAATACAAATAGTTGTAATGACGGAAAAGAAAGTGAAAATACAAAAGAAGAGAGCGTCGTTGTTGCTGAAATTGTGAATGCGGAAGCCAAGTGCCCAGCACCATTGGTTAAGGAGCCTTTTGTTGAACACGAGGCTACTGAACCGAACGACGACGCAAGGTCGCTGGGCGATCTAGATAGCTTACCAGCAGGAGATGAGCTGGCTCTTGGTGCAGCGGGCAGTGACAGCGGAGTAGAGGGCTGCGGTCGTGCCCTCAGCAGCGGCGGTGGGTCCCGATCGTGCGCCTCCAGTGTAGTGTCATGCGGCTCCGGCTGCGGCTCGGAGAGCTCGTCACTTGCCGGCGCACCGCCGCGCCCGCGACGTCGCGTCAATGTCAACGTCGCTGAGCCGAAACGCAGCTCACCTGTCGGCTCGGGAGCTCCACGACCCGTGACGGCGCCGCGCGGTCCTAACCTGGCCACCCGTGAACGTGCTAGAAGTCGGGAGAAACCAACTCCACCAGAAAAGCCTCGACCTCTCACACCGAAACCTCGCATCCGGCCTACAGCCGACCTGCCAAATCTCGTTCGCGAGAGTCCCGCGCTGCGTGCAAAACCTACCAAAACCTCGACCGCTCGGTGCCGGACGCCGAACTCGCCGAGTGAGGAGAAAAGATGGCCGGCGAATGGACCGCGGTTGACTACTGTAGCGGACGCGAACGCGACACGAGTGGCTGCCGACAAATATGCGACTCTACCTCGCAGGAGACGTGATGCGGAGCCAGAAGGTTCTCCGAAACACGAGGGAACTCCGCCCTCGTCACGACGTCCCACCGTCACACGCTCCGCTTCCTCTCGGTCCACCATCAAGACGCGAGTACGCATCTACGCAGAGAAGACTTCACAGACAGTGCTGATCGGAACTGACATCGAGTCAGCACTGGCAGGGATTGTGCCAAATATTGAGAAGTAAGTCACTTGCCTATTCATAAAAAGTAATGATGTTGTTTCGCAAAACAACATAAATGACCGTTTCTCATCTAACCTAGCGTAACTACAGGCGGACGTGTGTTAGCTCATATATGTTTTTGTGAAATACATTTGAATGTAATTCCGGTGCAACGCCATAATACGTAAAGGTTGCAATGAGTTATGTTTTCATGTGCATTCCAGTCGCGTGGAAGTGACTCGCTGTCACCGCGGCGTGCAGGCGAGCGCGCGAGACGCGGAGGCCACTCGACTCGCCAACGCGTTGGCCGCGGCGGCCGAGGAGCGGGAGCGGCGCCAGCGGGCCGAGGCGCAGCTGGCGGCGGAGCGGGCGGCGCGCCTCGCGGCTATTGCAGAACTGGACCGGAACTCGCAGAGGCTGCTGGATCTAGCCGGTGCTGGTGAGTCTGACAACCTTGAATATCTTCTTCAGTGACCGCAGATTTAGTTCTCTCACTGCTGTTCATCATCCTTCTACTTTCATCCTAATTTATTATGAGCCGACGCAGTACGTCTTCATCATCCCCACTTAAACCACTTAAACCAACCAGCCCGACTTAAACCAACTGGTGGGCCGTAGGCCCTTTTTTTTTCTTGTGCTTATCCCCACGCTCCTATGCCAGTCCCATCCAGGTCCTACACGCGGTGGCAACAATATCGTCCGCCCATATCGCCGCCAGGTGACCGTGACAAAGTCTGGAAAACTTTGATATCTAGGCCTCAAATGAGTTTGGTCTGTTCATTTACCCAAAAAAGAGCATTTTGTTGTTCAGAATTACACTCGCAGCTGCTAAGGTTTATTTACCCTAAATTACATTATTATTTAGCTTTTTTATAATAATAACTAGCTGCCCCACTCCGGCTTCGCACGGGTAGCACTAAGTACCTACCCTACCCCTACCCTACCTACCCTACCCTACCCTACCTACCTTACCTAGCCTACCTACCCTACCTACCGTAACTACCATACCTACCCTACCCTACCTACCTTACCTACCCTACCTACCTTACCTACCCTACCTACCTTACCTACCCTACCTACCTTACCTACCCTACCTACCTTACCTACCCTACCTACCTTACCTACCCTACTTACCCTACCTACCGTACCTACCATACCTACCCTACCCTACCTACCCGACCTACCTTACCTACCCTACCTACCCTACTTACCCTACCTACCGTACCTACCATACCTACCCTACCCTACCTACCGTACCTACCCTACCTACCCTACCTACCCTACCTACCTACATACCTACTCTACATACCTACCTACCTACCTACTTTACGTTTAAACCTTCCCTTGAGGATAACGAACAGAACAAAAAAGAATTGGCCAAATTGGTTCAGGCGTTGTTGAGTTATGCGCTTACCAACACATTTTGCGATTCATTTTTATATTATAGACAAGTGCTCATGCGACACCCCTAGTCATCCTTAGTCGAGCAAAAAGGCTTTTACAGACTCCGTGTAGAACGTCTGTCGTGTAGCGTACTTTAGATATTTGTATTGTCTAGTATTTCTTTGTATTGAAACTGGGTCACACATTAATGAAAAGGATTCGCATTTATTTCGTTGGCTCGACATAAGAAAAATGAACGAAACTCATAATACTTTAATAAAAACTATAGTAAGTGCAACGTTTTTTTTTTCTCAAAGAATATGATTATGACCATTTTTTAAAAGGGAAACACTACCTATAGACAACGCAGAACACACTTTTTGGTGCTGCTTTCGAATAAACATTGAACTAGCCAGCTGTAGCTACAGCATGACCAGTTTGAGTGTGCAGTTCACGGTGGCGCTGCTTGTCAAGGAAAAATGTAACAGCATGGCATATTTGGTACATTAAGTTTTAGTTCTGTGTTTTGCCGCCTGCACAGATAAGTTGGACGCGCTTTACTAGCCCGAAATAGATTTAACTTGCGTGCTCACGATGAGCGAAATGCGACCTCATTCATTCAAATTCGTTCGGACGTTTGAATTACGAATATATGATCTGCGAACATTTGGCGACCTTAGTGTAATAAGGTCACTGGGGTCAACACCTCACACCACACAAATAAAAGTTAAACTCTGATCAATTCCGGTTCAATTCTCGTGTTAATTATCGATTCGACCTCTTTAAATGTCATGGCGACCCTCAGATTGCAGAAATCAGAAAATGATAATTCCTTTTATAAACAGCCTTTTAAAAGCAGTTTGGTGTGTTTATATTTTGTCGAATTTTAAGGCTATCAAGGTATAGGTATCGCCGTTTTCCTTTATTGCCACAATGTATCGTTATCAGTTGTATAATAAATTATTATAAATGTGCTTAATGTTCTAAGGAAATAACAGTTTATTGAATGTCTTATTGGAGTATATCGATAACGTTTATCAAAATAGCGCCACCTGTGTAAACATACTTCTAACATAAATTGTTGTATAGGTTTCCCGTGCTTTGAAAAATAGTACATTACTGTCGCGGGTTCGCGGTCTGCAACAACAAGGGCATTGATTGACGATCGTGAAAATGTGGGCAACGGCACACATACGTGAGTCAATCAATGCTTTGCGGCTTGCGGCCAAGGATTGTATAGTATTTTTCCCAAATGATGATCAATGACGAATAACTATAATTTTCACGTGCCAATATGTTCATTTGTTTCTTCTTAATTTTAAACAGCTCTATCAAATCGAAACAATAAATCTTAGATAAGTTACCTCCTTGGTTGCCATGTGTTGAAGAACACGACAGATATGGATTTTCATACAAACATTGCCGGCCGGGCGCTCGCATGTATTCGACATGTACGACATTTTCGATTTATCTCGAAAAGGGGCTGTCTGGTTGAGTGTTGTATAAATAAAATTATTTCGAAGCTTCCTTGATTCCGAAACCAGGCAATCTCAAATATAACGCCATAATTTCAATTCATCAACTTAAATTTTTGCTCCAAAGGCGCCGGCGCAGGTGCAGACGGCTGCCTGCGCGCTTTGGAGGAACAACTTCGCTCAGCCGGAGAACTAGCCGCCAAGCAACGCGCCGAAATAGACGCACTGCGGGAACAATGCAACAAACTGCACGTTGTTAGTACACCTTGATGTTTTTGGTTGGTTTTCTAGCTCAGTTAAAAATGGATGTCAGGAAAGTGTGCTGCGTGAAAGAATTCTAGTTTATGACGAACATGATGTTATATTCTAGGAAATAACTCCTTGATTTTGAAAATCACAACATGTTACGCGAGATTCGGAAACTACTATTGGCGACAGACGTTTTACGGATGTGGTAATCGTAAAATTAAAATTGTATCTGATTGACTGATTCTGATTCTAATGAGGCTTTCAGAATCCCTAGTTTATGATTTGAGATCTTGTTTGGTTTTATAAAAAAGACTTGCGCGCGCGCAATATCAATTTTAGCGACTTAACTTTACGTTTATTTACTTATTTTCTTATTATGCATAATTTTAAAGACTTAATGCCATAAAGCATTGTCTACTAGCCAATTATAAATTCCAGATTTCTAAAGATAAGCTCTAAAATCTCGTTCTCAGGAGTCGTGCAATGCCCGTGAGTGCGCGCGGGTGGCGGAGGCGCGACTGTCCGAGGCGGAGCGCGAGGCGGCCGAGATGCAGGACTTCCTGGCGGCAGAGACCGGAGCCCTGAGCGACTCGCTACGAGACGCCGAGACCGAACTAGCCAGGGTCAATGCCGATCTCGATAGAAGGTACTGCATTATTTACGTAATTACAGATCTCTCAGGAAAAGTACGCATATCGGCAATCATCGTCTATTTTCCATCGCCCTGCATACATTTATTGACATATTACTTAATCCTTATAAATATTGTACTCGTCGTTTGTGTGCAGGCGCGCGGAGTGTCGTCAGCTCGTGCGCATGTGCGAGCAGCGGCGCCAGGAGACGCTGGCGGCGGCGGCGCGCGGGCGCGGCGGCGCGCGCGTGCACGGCGCGCGCGTGCTCGGCGCGCTGGACGCGCTCGCGCAGCGCCTCGCGCGCCTCACGCGCGCCGTGCACGTGGCCTACCGCCTGCCCGCCGACCTGGAGCCCACCGTGTACCACAACGAGCTCTACAGGTCGCATAACATTTATAGTTAAAAAAGAATCGATGGAAAACGAACAAATATTTTACAATCCAAATGTTATTTCAATAAGACATCACAGTTCGTGTCAAATAACTTTGCCGCTCTGAACTAGGCTTCGCATGCACGCTACTGTTTTTTAATTAAGATTGACTACTGCAGGCGTAGCATGAGCACCGTTTTGTCGACAGAAGAGTAGACAAAAATGACGTTCCGTGTAGACAGTACGACAGCAGCAAAGTAGAAAGAGCCAACTTTTTATGAAATTCACTCTTCTACATATTTCGGCTCAGAATTCTTTGTTTTCTCATCGTATTTTTTTTCTGATGGTGTTTTTGACAATTGGGATGGAAAACTTTCTTCCGAAATTGTCTACTTTAAAAAAGACCTAGACAAAGATCGTTACAACGAAAGACAAAATGACAGATTGTAGAAGGATTTCTACAGTGCAATGTCAAAAATGAAGAAACGAAATGTCACTTTGTATAGAAAAAGCTATGTCTATTCTTCAAAGAGATAAAAAGCGTCATGCTACGCCTGCAGGGCAGTCATTTGTAGCCTACTTCAGACCCGCAAAGTTATTTGACGCGAACTGCATGCTCATAAAAACAACATGATGTCGGTTTTGTTTTACTATGGTTAGAAAACGATGCCCAACTGTGAAGTTTTGCCAATTTACATTTTAACCTTGTATAAGTACTTACACGATCTTCTGAATACAGAACATTCAATTCAGATACGGTTTCTTTTACCGCAAGAAAATAACAACGTATTTTAATTACAGCCGTAGTGACAGTGGCGAGGCCTTATCCCCCGAGGAGGAAGTGGCTGGCGCCGGCCTACTGGTCAATGTGGCGCGAGCACTGCGCAGTGTGCCAGCACCAGCCAGCCCCGCGACGCCCACGGGCCCCGTGGCCCCCAACCCCGCCACCCCCGCGGGCCCCGCGGCCCCCGCTGTCCCGGGCAAGGACGACGACCGCTCGCACGTGTCTGATGATAACGATAATTCCGCCGACCTGTTGGATTCTGAGACTGAACCCTGTCTAGTCACTGACCCCGGTAATTATAAGACTTTATGTAGTATTCGCCAAAGTTCGTGGCAGCCGCGGTCATAAAACGGGGAACTAGATGACACATTAAAAATATCGTAGTTATTTCACCATTCTTCACTCGCATATTTTATGACCGCAACTGCCGCGAGTCCTGACGTAAAACAGAAATTAAAAAAAAATATATCCACATAAACATAATATTATCTTATCCAATAAAAAAAACATATAGGTAGTAACTTAATAGGGTAACTGGATAAGTTATCATGTTAATGATTCTTTCTTGGTTTCATTTATATTTTTTTTGTTTAACAATATGTAATTTTCCCTCAGAATGCGCAGAAGAGTGGTGGTCGGGTGCAGAAGGCGCAGGCGCGTGGAGTGGAGACGAATTGTCGCCAGAGCGAGACTTCTACGCGGACGACAAAGGTATAGGAATGATACAAAGCAAAACATGGAAAATAATAAATAAAATGTAATGCAGAGGCTACCACCGCAATCGTTTGCAGGGTAGGTCAACGTGATAGTTACCACTTCGCATGACATTTCACTTTTCGTCTATTATAAAAGTGTATAGTAGTATCCTCTCGGTGTGAGAAGAGGCTTTTACCCTGCTACAGTGGGATAGTCTAATATTATAATACAGGGTATTAGTGTAAACACCGTTATCCTTGAAGCCAGTGATTTGGTTTCATTTATAGAATGTAAAATCAATGGTAAAATATAACTTAAAAAAAAAATGAAAATCTATATTTTTCCACAAGAATATTTCACCTTATACGCAAGGGCAACGAACTTGTGTCTCAACACGGCGGGCGGCGGTTGGCGGGGGCGCGCGGGGCGTTACATGACCGGCCGTCAGCTGTTTCGCAGCTCTCCCAAACGCGTATCCATGAGTATCGGGACAGTGACGGATATTTACTTTTTAAAATCTTTTAATGAAAATAAGGTTTTTTTTTTGTTTTACTGGGTCATTTATTTTTATATTTAAGTCAACTACCCACGGTTTGAGTGACCGGTGTTTACCCTCGCATACTGTATCTGTGGTCTAGTATTATTTATATTATTCTCCCCCCAGATGGCGAATCAGCATCAGTATCAGAACGCGAGTCTCTCCGCACACTATCGGCGGCCATCGCGCAGCGCCAGCGCTCGGAGGCCGAGGCGGACGCGTGCGACGCGGCGCTGGACGGCGAGCGCGGCGGCGTGCTGCGGCGCGCGCTGGCGCTGGACGCGCGCCTGTCGCGCCTGCTGCACGCGCTGCGCCTCGCCGCGCGGGGCGACCCGGACTCTACCAGGCTTGCTGCTGCGCTCAAGTGAGTACACGGTACAATCTTGTGGTGGCCTTATAACACGAATTGACTGTGACTACTGTATTACAGTCCTTTCACAATTATTTTACCCCAGACGGCAGCATACCATCAACAACCGTATTGTAACGACAATAAAGGTCACTGTGACCAGAGGTTGAATAACCGTGAATGGACCGTTATGTCCCTGGAGGCTTCATCCATCAGTCCCATTACACTGAGTGACGGTATGACCTGCCTAGAGTGTAAGAAGTCTCAGCTGCATCTTAATATTTTACAAAACCTACGGTTAATTGTAAAATAAGAACAATTTTGACTCGAAATGAGTATAAATCATCTAATATTCCGAAATCATATTGCCCTTACTCCATACAAAGAACATAATTTCTAATTTTGTGTATGATAATTAAAATAAATAGCTAATTTTGTGTATGTATTTTGTTGGTGACACCGTTACTCAACATTAATTAGCTAATTACGTCTAAAAATCCTAAAAATATATCATTGTATGCTATTTTTAGCTAAACTTGACACTTACTAAAATAGACAATTAATTAATAGTATAAAAACCATGCATCATTCACATCCAACCCTCGTATCGCTATTTCAGGGACAAAATAGACATTACGGAAAAAAATGTAGCTGACGTTGTAGTGAAGAAGCTAGCCGAGTTGGACGCCAGTAAGAATATGATGGAACAGTATCGGCAGTCCGTTGAAGTGAGTATACAATGGATTTGTTTATAGAATATATTACTAAGCTCCTTCACGAATAGGAATAAAAACGGCAGCTCCACTATACGCCTTTCGCTCAAAGAGAGGCAACGCCATTTGTAACCTTGATCGTATGTTTTTATTCAAGGAGATTTTATAATATTAAGTATTTCAATAGTTATTGAACAAAACGAATTCAGCAAGCAACTTAATATAAACTTCTGTGTGAAGCCTGTTATTCCGAATTTATTTCACCATACAAGTATCTATTTGTACGCCAATGTATTTATTTAGTACAATGTTTTACGTGCACGCTATTGTTGAAGTACATAGTTAAATGCTGTGTGATATATTTATTTCGTATTTTAAAAATTAAAAAAAAATGGGCGGTCGGTGCGGACTGCCGAATGAAGTGAAAACTTAAAACTGGTTTAACGCCATCTATATTCTGTAGTAGAGCACTACGGCGCGAGCATGTCGGTGACGCGAATCCATAGTATAGTTTACCCCCCCCCTACCAAAAATCGGTCAGCGCGCCTAAAGAAGTTTTCACTTCAAAAATATTACATAATTTATATCTTTTTAATGGTGATAGAAAGTTTTATTCCAAAATTATATATGTTTTTTTTATATATTCTATTATGTATGTTTTACGAATCGATCAACATCATGTCTTAAACCCGAATACTGTTAACAATATCCTCATATTGTTAGTACCGTTAACTGGTTTAATATGAAACAGGTATTTACACCATTCAGGCCCTGCTTGGCGATCTCGAGTCAAGAATAAGGCGCCAAGGTTAATAAACTTTAATCTTTTATATTCTACGCTGAACGCCTCTCACGGCTTATAGATACACCGCACAGCCCGTCTTATGTTCTCTCCCCGAACCATTTATATTATGTATATAACACTAACATTAATATAGACTACATACCAAATGTCTTATAAATAATAAATAAACGAGCGAGTCTTACAGTAGTTTCGCATAATATGATGTGTAACATCTGTCATCTTGGCTGACGTATATGTGATATAAACAATATTCATCATCATCGTCAATATCATCAGCATCATCATGATCCTGTTTACAACCTCTCGGAAAATAGGTTGGTACCATCTGATGGCCAAATCTAGCACTGCGCGCGCTTCCCCGGCTTCCTGTTACAAACATCCGTCCCTTTTCACGAATTACTCCCACAGATTGTAGGAAAGCGAAGATGTTACACATCAAAAAGGGTGGGGGGTGTGAGTGAGATCAAAGAGAATGTAAAGTATTGATTATTACAGCACCCAAAGCTCATTTTGTCCTTTATTTTTCATTGCAACTACATAATTACATGCAATGTCTTGTAGGCTACATAAATTGATTCGCTCATTATATTTAAGTATGAATTTGTTTTACTCTGCACACATTCGGCCCCCATTACACCAAAATTACATTTAACATGATAACTAATAGATAATGAGAGGAGAGAACGTATGGACTACATTCTATATAGCTTTGCAGCGTTGACCGTTGACCCGACTTGACCGAGCACAAACTGTACATAGACACTGGCAGACATGCTGTCTAATTGCGTAACTTATTTTCGTAACCGATTAAGACTAATCTGTTTAATTTTGACAGTTCAACAACATTCATTGCGTTTACGTTGTTGAGTAGATTTTTTTTCGAACTTATGAAGCAATGGATTAGCAATTTGTTTCAAACCGATTCAGATTGTGAATTACGCAATTAGGGTGCTGTATATAGAACTGGCTAAAAATGTACATTTTACTACGTAAAGGGAAACTGGTGTTGAAGATTTTGAGTAACATAAAATTTGACGCCAACATGTGCGATGTTGCTGCAATGTCATCTGCAAAAATAGTTTAAATTCTGCATATTATATACTAAACGCTATATTTGTGACAGTCACGGTTATAAAACGCGTGAGGACGGAATCCCTAAAATCTATTCAGTCTCGTGTTATCTCTCTTCCACATTTTATGAACGTGTCTGTTACGAAAGTTGTCGCTTATTATAATTTTTTATTTATATTAATAACAGTTGTTTTTGTTTTATAGGCGCTCAAGAAGCAACTGGCACAAGCAGGTGAGGAGGATGATATAGAAGCTGTTGAGGAGGTATGTGTTAAATAAAAATATATCCTGTATTTATCTGTTTGTGTATACCCTAAACACTAGAAGAAAATAGTATAAAGATAAGGGAAAAATGCATAGAAATAGGAGAGCACAAAAGTACCTTCCTTACTTGGACAAAATGGAACTTTTGGAATTAGGAACTTTGTTTTAGCATACAAGGTCGGTCGGTCGTCGGTTTTACTGACATATTTATTTTAGAAGTAAGTTTTGTTCATTCGAAAATCAAACTATCATTATTATTTGTCACAGGAGTTGTCAGCGTGCAGCGAGAGCGAGCGGCGCGCGCTGTACGTGTCGCTGGACGCGGCGCTGTCGGCGCTGGGCGGCGCGCCGGGCCGCTGGGCGCGCCTGGCGGGGCTGCGCGCGCGCCTGGGGCGCCTCGCCTTCGTGCTGGCCGCGCCGCCCGCGCCCGCCTTCGTGCTGGCCGCGCCGCCCGCGCCCGCCTTCGTGCTGGCCGCGCCGCCCGCGCCCGCCTTCGTGCTGGCCGCGCCGCCCGCGCCCGCCTTCGTGCTGGCCGCGCCGCCCGCGCCCGCCTTCGTGCTGGCCGCGCCGCCTGCGCCCGCCTACGAGCTGGCGGCGCCTCCCGCCGCGCCCGCGCCGCCCGCGCCGGGCCCGCTGGCGCCGCCGCCGCTGCAGAGCACGGCGTAACGCGCAGACTGGCCGTCTAAGTCATATTGCTCAATCTCACGACAGCCAGAGCCGGCTGCGACCTACTTTATTGAATTTCCTACTTGTGTAGCATAACTTATGAATTAAAACGAGTTGTGTTGTCACCGGCTCCGCTTTTGAGCTTCCTCCTTTACATTTGTTGATCGATCTACTTAATCGCAGCTACCGAGCTGCGCTCACCGGATTCCGCGTGAACCCTGATAATACTTCCATTTTTGTCATAATTATTGTAGCTAAGGATAGTAAAAGACTAGTGTTCTTGAATCGTTATATCGTATTGAGGAGCTTATGTTTGCCCTCCGCGGAAGTACGTCACCCGTCCTTCGTAGTCTATGACTAGAATAAGGAACGACGTGCATAGAGAACGTTGTAAAACTAGGTAAAGTACTGGCAATTAAATTTTTGCCGTATAATGAATAATGAATGATTTGGTTGTAAGAGACAGTCTAGTCGTGAAAAAGTTCATGACAAAGTACACAAAATAGTTCAAGTATGCAAGCAACTTACTACAGCTTTTAGCTGAATAATTCTATGTGTCCGAAATGATCTAGGCTTCGTCTAAACTTATGTTTCAAATACTGAAATAACTCGATATTACGTGTTGCTTGCGTACTTAGCTTTTAGCCGTGTGTACGATGAAGAAAGTAGGAATGTTGAACTAATATTGTTACATGAAGTATATGTAGTGCTAATCATGTTCGATGGATCTCAATTCGCAAGGAAAGCGTGAGTCTTCAGAAAGTTGTTCCGCTAACAATGCATTGATCAAGTCTTGACGATAGAACAATGTAGTGTCATAATATAAACTTACTTTGCTTTTGTTTCCGTACAATTTTTAGACTAATATAAGCATTAACAATTTCATTCCTTTTTGCATTTAACGTTTCGTCACAATTCTTCAATCATTGCAATTAATTGCATTGTATGATTTTGAATAAAATATACTATTTATAAGCTGAACTTTTCTAATGTTTTTGACCGTATTATTTAAGTATTATGTTAGAACATTTCTTTATATGCTGCACTGTAAGCGAATTTAGCGTTATATAATCTTCGCGTCCGGAATACTGATGTCATCCGTTCCCAACTCCATGACTAAAGTATTTAAGTGCCATTAGTGTTAGCTCTTGTAGTATATTTGAATGCTGATCTTGGGTCAAAATCTATTTTTATTCGCCTAAGCAAACAATAATATTACGTCACAAATATCGACTATAACTAGGTCACATTTGACACTCCCACCTCTATAAACGTTACTTAATGCACACAATCATTACTTTTACAGCATTATATAAATCGAAAAATGCTGTTCAAGTCAGATAAAGCTGCGACGTAATATAAAAAACCGCAACCGTAGCCAACCGACATTAGAGAACCCATATTTTTATGATATTAAAATAAAATGTTAATAATATGGATGGTACCACACAAGTTTATCACAATATTTATTTTTCTGATCTAGTCAATAATATTCGATATTTTTATTCGATTTACATTTAAATTATTATCAGAAATCTATTGTCTTATAAATTAAATGACAAATTTACTTCGATTCAATCCATGTTATGATAATATACAAATATTGTGTTGCCTCTTTTTATTAATATTAAATCTAGGCAACCATACCACAATCATTGCCAATTAGTATAGTACTGTACGCTATGTACACAGTTTATAAAATCAAAACGCGTTGCAAGTTAGACAAAATTGTAACAAATGAGACTGATATTGTATTTATGTTGGAACGAATCGTTGACTGTCGTGTTGAAGTTTGGTAAAATGTGTTATTGTTTTAGATAAATGACTTTTTATTGCTTAAAATCCTTAATATGCAACACATGAACTGTATAAAAAAAATGCAAACGCTTTTTGTAAATAGTACAAAATCAGTTGAATCGCTTCGTCCATCCACGTCGCTTGCTTCAGGTGCTAATGATACGTAATCATTAGGTATATACTTAACAAATTATCGATATCGATACAGAATTTATTCCAATACCCAACTGCCCAAGTCAGTGGAATATCATAGGTGAACTTGAATTTATTTTGAATTAAATCGTGAAAATTATGCGATGTAAATACATTAGTTTATGTAAATACAAAATTAAATAAAATATATTGAGCGTCATTCCTGCAGTTTTATTTATGATTTCTTTGAAAACCGTCTGTTTACACCAATATCGACGCAGAGGCAGAGGTAGAGTCGTAAAAAAAATACACCAAAGCATTTGTTGAGACATTTATTCGACGTAGTCCATTAATGTTACATTTTAAATAGTTATATAGTTTCCACTGAACATTAAATAATTAAATATGTTTTTAAAGCGAACTTTACAATTAATGTCAAAATAGTCGTATCTACCTGATTTTTGAAAATTACAGTAATGGCTGCGATTTCACTTTCCGTATTCAATTCGAGACACCGGTTGCGTGGAATCACCACGCCTTTGATTCAAAAGCGTTCAAAAGTCTTGAAGCCCGGTACATGCCGGCCAAAACCGTATTGAGTTTGCGTCAAATAAAAACTTTAGTAATAGACATACCTTTTTGTTTTACAAACTAGTTTACGGTTTGTCTACAAATTATTGAATTGACCTTGACTGTAATTTTTGTCAAAAATTGTTGGAAGTACAGTTTGCGTCTTGTAAGTTTGATTCAATAATAACGCAACAATAATTAGAAAAAGGTCATGATCAAGGTCAAATAAAGTTTATTTATGTTTACAACAGTAAACACTCTCGGGAGTATTATTTTTACCTGGCGATTACTAATCAGTGTTTAATCGATGCAAACTGACGACAGATTTGGTGGCCATAGACCGTGCTACAAAAGGGGTCATGCAACCGTTGTCTTGAATTGAACACGGAACCCAAATACGCGTAAAGGCTTACTATTATTGCTGTACACATTTATGTTTTGATTTTTTTGAGAAAAGTGATTTCTGAAATAATTCAAAATATACACACTGACAATATTTGTGACGTATTAAGTAACAAAGTAATGAATGTAACATTACTAGAAGTAATCCAATTGCTACGCGCACAATAACATTGATCAGTCAGATATACATTTAATAATAGCATCATTGCTACAATGCCCGCATATTCAACTGTGGCCATCGAGTGAGAGCCAACGATTGTAGTTAATACAATATAATATTTTAACACTATAACAGAGATGCCTCTAACTATAGGTAGGAACAGAATTACAGAAAATCGCGTGAAAAACTGGGACTTCGGTAATTATTGCATAGTTATAGAAACTTAACACGAAGACTAAAACATAGATAAAGCGATTCTCTATTGATAATTCATTCAATACTGTCAAATAAATTGTTCCCCTGCGATTAACTTTACAACAGTAAATTAATATGTTATTATAATTAACCCATTACATTATCCATTTAACTTTACGCACGTGTAAAAGACATTTTAATTAGATTATTTATTTTCTATTTTTCCTAGTGAAAATGTTATTTTTTCTAAACAAAAACCTTCTTAGTCGTAATTAAACCTAACAGAATTTTGATTGCTTAGTTCATTTTGAAATTGTTAAAAGCTGACTTTATTTGGCTTTTCTATCGACGGCTTAGTAAAGCAGGAGTGCAAGCCCGATCAAAATGTTTAACTTAAAATATACAAATATATCAGTCAGTGGGCTGTAAGCTAAATTCTATTTTCCTAACTACAGTACAAATAAGTCATCTCGCACTATCACCTCATTCACACTAACCTCAAGAATTTGTTTAACAATAAGTATATTTATTAATTACTAAATATAGATATATAAACTATATCCACTTGTTCGATTTCATGATATTATCCTTAATATACAACATCAATAGAATTATGTATCCAATATACATAGGAGCGCGAAATGCAAATTTAAATTCTTAAGATACATTTACGCAATGTAATTCATATTCAACATGGAAAGCTATTTTTAATACAAAAATAACATGTATAGACAAGGAATGAACATGTAACATTTAATTGATGCATTTGAATTTTTTATATTATAAATATTTTCAAAAGCTTCGTCATTGTATCGTTAACCATTTTATTGCTATTAAGTTTTGTAATTATAAGAGTTATAAGTTACACATTAGTCACAGATAGTTATAGACGAAATTCTCTTCGTCTTTTATTTTTAGAAAATATTGACTATCGATTGTCTGGCCTCCGCAGACGGCGAGTTTTCACGAATGTTGAATGTTGTAACTCAAGGGCCGCACATTATTTTAACGGTTTAACACTTGAGTTGTACTCGACCAAACTGCCGTCAACGCTTGCCCTCACCTCTGAATATGCTGTCCGTCTCTACACACTCTATCTTCTAACGCTCAATGAAGTTAACAACTAAAGAATTACATCAACATCATTGAGCATCGTCAATCTAACTGTTCAACATTTTCTCGAACTCTACATTGGATGCTGGCACGCCCGAGGACCCTTACAGATTTGAGCGTATTTTTGGAGCGAAATAGCACGTTGCAAGGCGGTATGGCAACACATGATATGGCCGCCAATTTGCAAATGACTCAAACAAGTAAGTTCGCGCGAACATACTTTTTTACGCGCGTTTAATTTTAGTCAACATGTATACGCAAATCTTACGAACATGCAAAATCGAGCCTAAACGCACCAACAATACGCCCACAATCTGTATTAGCTCTACAAACTCGCCACTCTCACAGTACATCTCACAACCCTGTTCAATGAGAACATTCCTTTTGTTCAATACTGCTCCCATCTAATACTTGCCATACTTTGCTACAACACGGTGTAATCATCGGAGGTAATCCTGAGATCATCTGTCAACACTTCTATCTTCCTTTTTCGGAATAGGCTAATGATGCCCAAAACAAACTTGGATTCAAATCTACACTTTAGTTTTAAGTCATCATTGTTACGTCAATCTAAACATTAAAAAATTATTTATGCAATTCAATATAAATAGATATTTTTATCAATATAAATATACTGTACATTATCAGTTAATTTTATACTGTATTCGCGATATTTATCAATAAAATATAACGTGTTAAATAGCAGTTTTCAATTGTCTATTATAATAATTAGTTTATTTTTAACATAACGCGGCACCAAGCATGGAGAACGCTCGGTGCGGTGGAGGCAGGAAATCGACCTGTTTCTAGTAACTTTGATTAAACGCAAGGTGTAGCAAGTGTTAGATCCAAACCCGGTTCTATACAGAGATTCCGAATGAAGACAAAAACCATTTCTCCAAGTCAAAAAATGACTGATCCACTAATTCGCAACCAAATGCTGCAGTACACAAGGTTCATATTGAACTACTAGCACTCACTTCCGTGAGTCTACAATACATCCGATTCACCAATCTCCTTTGGCTAGGTACAATTGCACGTTTATCTAAGTTGAGGCCGACTGTTGGACAGTAGCCTCTGTGATGAGAATAATAACAATAAAGATCTAGTTTGACCGATGGAGTAAAGATAGTAACCTGTTGGTCAGTCTAGGTGGACAGGTACAGGCGGTGGTAGTCGTTGGCCCCGAAGGCCGCGTTGCACTTGGGACACTTGCGCTGGCGCGTCTCGTAGCGCGTGCGCAGGCAGTCCCAGCAGAACACGTGGAAACACTTCGTTAGCACTGCGTCTTTGCGTTTTACCTACGAGAGAAACGATAGGATCAGAACTTGAAAATCATGATAACACAACAACGGAAGAAATTTTCGTAAAAATTTCAAGTTACATATAAGACCCTGAGACGACGAACTCTTCTAAAACTTGATGTGCTATGGCTATGGCACATCCACAGACAAATAATGACTTTATCAAAGAAAAGGTGGATGCATTATCAGAGGATTACATAAATGAAAAAGGAGTAAATGATATCGCGACGACTGACAGAGGAGAACGGAAAAAGAATACATTTTGCACCGACCGGGACCCCAAGTAACATGGGATAAGGTTAGGGTAGGCAGAAGAATGTGACAAAGTCCAGGTTTTATTCCCACGACCCAAAACAAAAAAAAGCATTTTTTTATTATTAAATAATATTGGAAACATTTTTATACCATGCCCCCTCTCAAAAGCTTATTTTATTCACTGAAAACAGTGAATAAAAAGCACTTTTAATCACTGTTTTGGTGTTTGAATTTAGAACACAATTTGTTCGAACTCCATCTCAATGATATACAAACTCCTATTTGATTTGATTTTCGAACAGGAGTTTAGCATTAGAATTAAAACTGTTTTGTGTTCTTTGCTGTCATTAGTAAATGGACGCTATTCTAAATATTGTAAGTTGTACGAAGAAAAAGTTTAGGGTTACTTAATAATACATCGATTTAAAATGTTTCCAAGTGATGAAGATGTGTTAACACCTGAGTTTATGAAAGAGAGGGCGGCCGATATAGTAGAAAGCTTGCTAACCAACAAATCACGGCTGGTTTACATCAAAGCCTACGATGATTTTGAGTGTGAGTTTGTTTGTTTGAGTAAATGGAAAAATGAAAATCAAGCTGACCACATTTTCAGTCTGTTTTCCTAACTTATTTTAATGAGTTGTCGAAGAAAAAGAAGTCATCGACCTTATGGAGTATGTATTCTATGCTACGGTGTAGGTACTATAAAAAAAGGCATAAAATTGACATAACAACATACTCGAAGTTGCATGTTCTTTTTCTCGTAGTCATGGTATAAAGTATAGTATGCAACTCTTGAATAAAACGGATTTATATCGAGGGCCATGAATCACTCGCGTCGTTCAGGATTCTAACACTTGAATCACTCCCTACGGTCGTGATTCAATCATCATGAATCACTCCCTACGGTCGTGATTCAGTCGTTAGAATCCTTCACTTGCTCCTGATTCACCTATGGCCCTCGCTTTAAATCCGTCCTTTATTCACTAATTGCATAATATACTATTTTTTAACGAATTCAATAGATTACGGAGATACTTTGAGTTAAAATGTGGCATGACGTCACGCCTACGTAGTTTTTATTATACTTAGTTGTGACGTAGCGAGCCCCCACTCTCCACGAATGGTAAGATCTTGGCCTGCATCTGACCTGATGGTAAGTGATGATAAGGTCGAAGGTGGAAGCGATCTTCACCCGGAATTCTCAACCACAGAGGAACTGGCTATCTTACCTCTATCGCCGAAACACAAGAATGCTGTTAACATTATTGATATGGCGACAGACTTAGATAAGATGGTGGTAGCTGGCCAGGCGGACTTGGAACAAGCCCTACCACCAACCTTAATTACCTTTTTTACTTTTTTACCCAGGCATCATCCCTATTAATCGCAATCAGATTTGTTTTTATTTTTATGTTAGCTTATACTGCCACACTGCTGAGCAAAGCTGAGCTGGGCCTCCCCCCAAATCCTTCCAAACATCCTTTTCATAGGGCCACCTCGATCCAACCATCTGATCTATTAGACTAATAAGCAATTTAACTCTTACCACAGATATTATAATACTACGCTCTTACTTATAAATTTTTAAGTCCAATATGTGATCAACGTTTTAGTACATACCTTGCAGGACGGGCACGTGAGCGTCTCCTTGTACTCTCGTATCTCCTCCAGCAGCACCTCGTCCATGCTGCTGCCGGCTTGCTCCATCTTCTTCATGCGCTCCGCCTTCCGACGGAGTATCGCTAACTCCTCCTGGTGGTGGGAAATAGTAATGTTGCATAATGACATGAAAAGTATCACACGACAGCACGACACCATGCTAAATGGTTTTGAGCATGTTATAGAATAGAATAGAATGTTTCTTTATTAGAGTATCATGACTCAAAAATGGTTAGTAAGACTTACAACTATGTTAGTAAGAACTGACAATTTACAAAACAAAACAAACAAATAGGATCACCGTTGTGGCAACCCATGTGAGATGGCACAACAGTGACCCACGAAAACACAGTCTAGGCGACTCGAAATCATGCTTAGGATACTGTTGGAGCTGCTCCACACCCTGCGCACCATGGAAGCGCACCCTTTGCGCATGGTTGCGTAGAAACAATCTACATGCGCCTCCGCGAACATCCCCGACGCACTACAGAAGCGGGGCAGCCCCACCAGCACCCTAAACGCGTTATTGAACTGAACGCGGAGAGCGCTGTACGATCTTTGCGTATATCTAGCCCACAGGCTGCTCGTGTAAAAAGACGTACAGTAGGCTCGAAAGAGCGTTATCTTTACCGGTAGTGAGCATCGTGCAAACCTGCGAGCCAGCATGTTCGCTCTAACCGACAACGCTCTCCGCTCCCGCTCAATGTCGTCATCGTCTTTGAGATATACTTAAACTTATGGACTTATAAATCGAATTTCGGTTAACCGATTGTTTAACTGTGTAAGCTAAATGCAAAAATAAACATTGTTTTTGGATGTGTCACGCAAAACATCTATTGAACATAATAATCACTGGCCCAAGAGGAAAACAAATATGTGAGAAATGTGCTTAAAATTAACTTCATTTATTTTCAGCTAATTAAGAAACGGAAACAATTTGTTGTTAGGAAACAGTTTGTTTGTTGGTACATATCTCTCTACGGGGCCAACCCTGTATCTATACATATAATATTAATCTCAATCAAAAATGTACAATGAATATTTTAAAAAAAAAGTAATTGCTACGAGTTGTGGGAACGAGTCTGATGCCGAAAATATAGTTTATTTTATTCAGTTTGTCTGGATGTATGTGAACAGCTGAACGGATTTGGCTGAAAGTTAGCACCTGGAATAACATACAGGGTGTTAGTGTAAACACCGTTATCCTTGAAACCAGTGGTTTGATTTCATTACTAGATCGTAAAATCAATGGAAAAATACAACTTTTTTTTTTAAAGAAAATCTACATTTTTCCACTAGAATATTTCACCCTACACACGCAAGGGCAACGACCGGCCGCGGCCGGCGGTTGGCGGGGGCGGGCGGGGCGGGCGGGACGTTACATGACCGGCCGTCAGCTGTTTCGCAGCCTCTCGAACGCGTATCCATGAGTATCGGGACAGTGACGGATATTTACTTTTTAAAATCTTTTAATGAAAATAAGGTTTTTTTTTGTTGTTACTCGGTCATTTATTTTTATATTTAAGTCAGCTACCCATGGTTTGAGTGACAACGGTGTTTACCCTTGCATACTGTATAGGTGTTTTAATCCCGGTAGTACGTTCCCGTGGGATATTTTCCGACATCAACGCGGGCGAAGCTGAGTGCAAAAGCTAGTTGTCAATATGTTCCTTGATAAATCTATACTGAAGAATATTTAAGCTGAGGAATATGCAGCTCGATAAATAGTAACTTACATGTAGTCTTTTTGTTTTGTACGCTTCTGCTTCCAAGGCGCTCGTCTTCTCCGCCACCACTTGCTGCGCCTCCTTCATTTGCGCGTGATATTTCTCTGTAAGTAAAGATTATTTATCGGTTCATAAATGAATTATGTTAGAACTTATAATAATAACATCATCCTTGTATTCCCTGAAGGGTTAGACAGATTTGTACAGTACAGTTGGTTTAAGACCAATGCTGCCGAGCCAATCCAAAAGACTGTTACTTAGTTGAGTTACAGTGTATTGGATTGGCAGGGCAGCATATAATACGCTCTGCCAGAGTTGCGGGAAAGTCCGAACGGCATACCGGGACACTTGGCAACAGGAAACTGAAGGAACACGGGTGGGTTTTAGTTAGTAAAAGTCTGACAAGCCCTCCCGCTCTGCCCAGAGCGGGAGAAGTCATTTAATGATTCGTTGGAACATTCAAAAAAAAAAAAGGATGTAATACGCCTTATTAGTTTTAGTTATTAGTCCATTGCCATAGACCGGGCGAAAATCAGAAGTTCGGCTTCCTTTGAAAAAATCCTATTGACAAAACCCAATTACGGGTTTGCTAGACCTGGGGGTAAAGTTGCGGGTTCATGAAAAGTTTTTTTTTTATTACCTAAATGCAGCTTCAAATCAGCCGCCGATTGTGCGGACTCGATGGCCTTTCTCTTGTGCATCTCCATGGCTTGTTGTCGTAACAAGAGTTCTTTCTCAACAGCTGACAATGTCGCTTGCAGCAATCGTTCCTTTTCCTCCAGCCGCCGTGCCACCGCGCCCATTGATTCTATTTGCTGGTCGCGGGTTAACACCTGGCAAAGAAAGACAACATGTATTTTATTTATTTAGGATCTCCAGCAAAAAATATCCTAGTCCTACCAAATATTATAAATGCGAAAGACAACATGTATTTTATTTATTTAGGATCTCCAGCAAAAAATATCCTAGTCCTACCAAATATTATAAATGCGAAAGTGAGTATGTTCGATACGCTTTCACGCTTAAACGGTTTCGGTTGAATGGATTTGCATGAAATGTGGCACATGGGTAACCATAACATGGGTTAGGACCAGAGGCGGCTCGTCATAAAGAGCGCTGGTGCAGTGCACTCCCACGAAAATAGCATAATCTATATTTCTTTATTATAATCCTATACATACATTCTTTCTACTATGCCCATGTATACAATAGCAGTTTACTAGAAAACCATTTCCTACGCGTACATTGGGCGTCAAGTTGTAACGTGTGGAGCGCCAGCGATTGCGCTCCTATGAAACAAAGTTCAGTACGATTTCTAGCACTGTATTCAATGAGTGCGAAAGAGAAATATCGACACAGTCCGACGCGTGAAACAAAAGATTTTGTATGAGAAATTAGCCTAATTTGGAGCGCCGCTCACGCGCGACGTTGCCAAACGGCGCAAGGCCGCCGCGCGCGGGAATACGATCTATGCCTTTGCGCTGTTGCCGATCTTATGTAAACAAACGGTCGGCTCAACTCGGCTGTCAGTAGATTCGCAGTGTTTATTCTAAATAATTATTAAAAATAGTTTGTGCGCGACATTTGTGTTAAAAATGGAACAATACAGTGTATCTTGTTGTATGATAAGCATTGAAAAACGCTTAATTAATTCCATAACTGATTTTCACAAGAAAGTGATAGATGTCTTCGCTCGCCAAAAAGATCGCCGAATGGATTTTCTTTACAAATAAAATAAATGGTAAGCTCTAGTTCTACGTTTCTTTTTTAGTGAACCCCCACAAATAAATATCACGAGCCGCCTCTGGTTAGGACATAGGATACTTTTTATCCCGATATTCCCATGGGATCGACACTTACGCGGGTGAAACCGCGGGGTGCAGCTAGTAAGTAATAAAAGCAAGGAAGAAATTGACCATGCCTCTGCATGTTGGCTTCTGCCCCCCATATGCCTTCCAAAGGTCTGGGACCCCAGGGTCCTAAAATAATATGTCAAAGCAATGTGAAATCACGGGGCGCAGCTAGTAAACAATACATTATTTATATAGTAATATATTGTAAAATAAAATTATGACTAAAAAAAATACAATTTATGAAACTGCCATGTTATTTTGGAGTTTTTTTTGTATCATAATTTTGTCTACTCTTCTCGTCGTCAAACTCGAGGACAACTAGATGAAAGAAAAATCGGAGATTATCTCTTGTTGAATTGACAAAATTCGAGTTAACTTAGGTGCTATGCTAAGGTTTGTGGAGAAAAAGAGACAGAAATAGACGACAATTCCTCACGCGCGAGTGAGTAATTGTCGCGTGTGTCATGTTAGCCCCGCAGGGTAGTCACTAACACACGACAAACAAAGAAGACCGTATATGTATAACATACCTGTTCCTGCAGCAACTGTTTCTCTTCTCTCAACAGCTTATGCAGCGAGTTAGCCTTGATCCTCTCCGACATCAGCTTGAAATTCGCGTCATCTTTTTCCCTCAGCTGCTGTATGAGCCGCGAGTTCTGTTCCTGCATATCTTCGAACGCTTGCCCCGTGACTTCCATTTCATTGAGGAGAGCTTCCTCCTCCTGTGCAGTGGAAAAATACTTTATTTTTTTATTATTCCGCCCTTTTAGTTAGTTTATTCCAGTTATGGCAAGACCTAGAAAGGAGAATGGAGAAAGAAGGATTAGTAAGGCTTGTCGCGTCATCGTATGTTATGGTAGACTGTACGTCATTTGGGTTATTAAAACCGCCTTAAAGCCCCATTCACATGATGCAAGTTTCTTCCCTAAGGCATAATATTATAAATGCGAAAGTGAATTTGTTTGTTGGTCGTATTGCAACTTTCATCGAAATCGTTAGGGCCGTTTTCGAGAACGTGATTACAAATATATACAAATATTGTTCATTTAATACTTAGGATACAGTCGCACGTCAATAATAAAAGTTTATTTAATTTCGTAGCAGTAAGGTTTTCTTTCTAGCATGGAATTTCGGGGTTTGTACAGCATAAATTATATATATAACTATGCTTGTTACGCCACAATACGATGAAGCGACGAGCCATTGTCGATCGGCTTAAAGCGGTACTTAGCGGCCCTGAAATACAAGGTAAAATTAAATTACCTAGCGATACTCCACAAGCGTGATAGGTATCGATATGTGATGACGATAACACAAAATAGAAAGATTTTCGACACATAATTACGAGTCAATGATGATGAATGTTGCTGATTACGGGTCAATGGCCGCTGTAAGTGAAGTAACTTGAAGTTAGCGAGTTTACTCTTGACGTTTGTGACGTTTCGCTGTAAATCTGCTGTCGACACGTGTCAACATGACATTTAATAACAGAATAGTTTACTTTTCAGAATCCTAGGGTTAGTGAGTGACTGTATAGACGTGTACGCACGAACGAACAAGAACATGGTGAACACGAATATTGAATACTGTTCGTCAAAAACGATCGTGGCGATCCAATTTCGTTGTTCTGTATGGAGGATGTTAGGAGAAATTTGATGCAACAGCGAACATTGGTGAATCCATAGCTAATATAGAGAGTGGGGCGGTTGAGTGTGAACACAAGTCGTATGGTGTTCGTGTTCGCTTTACGAATTTACGTCCACACGTACGAACCAAATGTTCCGGGTTCGATGTTCGTTTACACCATGTTTTATTCGTTCGTGCGTACACGCCTTATTGTAGTGGTTATAAGCTGCTATACTCGCGCCATTACAAAAGGTTTTTATCGGACCTCTCACTCGAACTTTCCGACACTTATGGAGCAGTGACATAATTATTGATGTCTTTAACTTTAGGTTTGTAATGGCCCTAGTATAAAGCCAGCGCCAGACACAGTAACAATATTTGAACATACTACTACATAACAATAAACACATACATACAACAAATACTCAAATACACGTGACTCACAAGGCACGTGTATTTGAGTATTTGTTCAAAGTTTGATCATATAATTATATCCGTACCTCACAAGTGTTCTAATATGTTACTGTCTCTGGCGCCAGCTTAACATTAAGGCCCCTTGCACCAAAAATAACTAAATACGTTTACAGCTAACCATATTGAAGATGGACCCGCAAAGGTATCCCGCGGTAGGTCAGCGTCAGGTTGTATCTTGATCAAAATATTATTCGCGACCATAACAAATAATAATTATGTATTTACAGAATTTTCCATAGATGTGTCGCTAGGTTAAACATAATGATGCCTAGGCCGCTTCCTAACCAAAGCAATCGTCGTGCGAACACGCGAACGTCGCTTTCATTTTGTTCGGCCAATCGGAACGCGTGTTTACGCCGACAAACTCAAACTCAAAGCATTTATTTCAAATAAACCAATTACAGGCGCCCTTTTGAATTGTCTAGAGGTCTGTCAGTCAGAAAGATTAAACTAGTTGCCCATTCCAAAACGTAGTAGATACTTATGGAGAAGAACGGGCAAGAAACTACATGGACACTCTTTTAAATCAGAATATTGTTACAATATATTGTTTACATCATTCATGTTGGAATTATACATGTGAGTACAATGTAGAAAAACGTGCACGTTAAAAGCGTCCGTAATTAAAAGATAAAAAAGAAACAGAAACGAAACAATTCAAAAATTTAAATAAGCCGTAGCAGCTAAGATATGACCAGTCCCTACTGATGGCGCCCGTTCACGAACATGACGCATGGATCAGCACCATTCAGCTCAACCATTTTGAAGGGAACTTAATGATCCAACACACGCCACCACCAGCGAGACATTAAAGTGAACATGACATACTCTCAGACAGAGGGCGCCTTCTAGTTTTCCCAACAAATGAGCGACTTAAGAATGCGACGATTGCGTTTTCACGCGACCGATTGCTTTGGTTAAGTATGGCTACATGCTGTTAATATCATACCGGTGATCCAGCGAAGGGTCGCGTGAAGGCGTGCAGCGGGTCTGCGTTAGGTCTGGCACACGACAGCTGCTTCTGAAGCTCGTATTTCTGTTCCTCTAGCTGTTTGATCTTCCGGAGGGCATCCTCGTCTGCGAGGCGACGTTCGCGCTTACTCTCCTAGATGAGAAATGAATTTCGTTAGTGGTATCCTTTGCTAGTGCACAGAGGTATTTTTGTGGGACATTCTGGTAGGGAATTGGGGCCCTTTCTGAAAGGATTTCAGTTTTTAATTAGTAGTGTCACGACAGTCCTCGCCTTTCAGGTTGGTCACAAACAAATCCACCGAAGGGAAAATGTCTCGTCAACAACGAAAAGGTCAAGAACCCTTCATTAGCATTGAAGTCTAAAAATCCTATTAGTAGTTTAGTAGTACGAGTAAGTTCTCTCCTCTGCGATTTGTTTGTAACCGGGGTAAATCCATTAGCATAATCAGACAATAATGTTCCCACTGCTGGGACACAGGCCTCCTCTCTTTCAGAGAAAGTGAGATATTCGCCACGCAGGCCCCGTGCGGGTTAATGGATGTCATACATGTCTTCGAATTTTTGGTTTTAGGACGGCCAGATTCTTTATGATGTTTACAGCTCAAAATATTGCCTCTATAGCTCAAAATATTGCCTTTGTGACTTTGAAAGACTGGGTGTAGAAGGCTGAGAACCGAGTATTGGCATAATTTGAGAAAGACCTATGTCCAGCAGTGGACTCTGAGAGTTGGACATACCTGTGCCATCTTAGCCTTTTGCCGATGGTCCTCGAGCTCCTGCCTTGCCTTGCGCTCGGCTGCCATGAGCTGCACCTTGTCTCTCTGCTCCTTACTGACGCCCTTGTACATGTCCAGTAGGAGCTTCAATTCTTTCTGCTCGTTTACTGCCTTTCTGTTAACAGAAAACTATTTATTAAACATTGTTTTTTTTTCGCACATGTTTCACTTTTTAAAACCGGCCAAATGCTAGTCGGATTCGCGCATGAAGGGTCATGTTTGTTGTGTGGGAGCCCCCTTATATATTTAATTTATTCTGTTTTTTAGTATTTGTTGTTACATCGGCAACAGAAATACATCCATCTGTGAAAATTGCAACTGTCTAACTATCACGGTTCATGAGATACAGCCTGGTGACAGACGGACGGACGGACAGCGGAGTCTTAGTAATAGGGTCCCGTTTTACCCTTTGGGTACGGAACACTAAAAACGACCATATTGTAACGTGTAACGTCCATACGGTCAGGAACAAAAGCGTGTCCGGCGCCGTCGCCTCCTTTTGCGAGGAAGTGATGGCCGGAAATGCACGGGCGTCACCCAGATTAGAACAGAAACCCTCGCCTCACCCAGATCTTTCACAGATGTTCTGAACAGACCAGGAGACCTACTCAACTTCTGGAGGGAGGTGGGCTGGTTGGAATAGCCACCGACCGCCGCCATGGCCCACACACAATGGTCCACCTTTAGGACTGAGTGCGGAAACCAAACCTGTTAACATGTTACATAGATGATCGGAAAGGAGGCGGTGGAAAAGGAGTGGGAGGATACATCCATCCTCACTCAATGTATGTTCTTTCTCTTTCTTTCTCCCTCCCTATCCGCAGCAGACTCCACAGGGAATTACAGTCACAAGCACAAATATGTAAACACTTTCTTCTCTTACTGTTGTTATGTTGTAATGAACATTATGAAATAGTCGATCTCAAAGTTGCAATCGTTATTCCGGTAAAATCTGTTTGGATTTTTGTTATTATATTTGTGTTCGTGACTGTACAACGATCTCCGACCACCATGGGTGGTGGGCTAAGCTGGTAAGTCACCAACATAATCTTCCGCTTTCCCCTGGCGGAGGGTATAAATGAGGATATCATTAATGTGCACATACTTGAGCTGTTGCTTGAGCTCCTTGATGCTCTGCTCCTGCTCCTGCAGCTTGACGCGCGCGTGCTCCTTGCCGGCCGCGCATGCGCCGCTACTGCCCTCTTCACCCTAAGGGACACAATACTCAATTATATATATATTATATTTTACTTCCTTAACATAATCTTTTCATTATTGAGGTATGTGGTGCACGTAAATTTCACAGTAAAAATATGTAAATTGCCTGTTTTCCAGAATTTATCAAGTTAACTATGCCACACAAAATGTTAGTTATTTGGTGGTAGAAATATTGATAGTAAACGCGTACCTCTGGGTCGGGTTCCTCTTTCTTGAGCGCGTGTGGCTTCTCATCCGCGGTGTCACCTCCCAGCGACACGCGAGTCCCCGCCTCCTCTAACTCCTTGCGCACCTGAACAACGAACACAATGTTAGATGTTACAGTCATTGGAGAAAATTCTTCTCTCGTATTAGTACAAATTATATGAGACTAGCACATGACGTGCCAAAGATAATAGAGTCAGTAAGGTGGTAAGCGTGCCTCACTGCCTAGACGCGGTACATTTTAGTATAGCAATGCTAAAATAGCAAATTAATGGAGTCCATTTATTAAACATTAGAAAAATAAAGGTTTATCACCCTTTCGTTGTTTCGATATAAACGTATAATAAAACTCCGTTATTTCAGGATAAATACAAAGCAATGTATTTGCACATTTCATCATCATCAGTATTTCAGCCGAAAGACGTCCACTGCTGGACATAGCCTCCCCCGAGCACCGCCACTTCGACCGGTTCTGTGCTTCGCTCATCCAGCGCATTCCCGCGGCCTTCACCAGGTCATCGGTCCACCTGGTGGGGGCCTTCCAACGCTACGTCTTCCGGTACGCGGGCGCCACTCCAGAACCTTTCAGCCCCATCGGCCATCTGTTCTGCGAGCAATATTCCCTGTCCACTGCCACTTAAGTTTGCCATTTACATTAAAAAAATTACTCGTAAAGTTCAGTAACTTCAACAATTACACAATAACTGTCATAACCCCAGTAGGATGATGACTAATAAATTAGCATTAGCGTTTACGTGCATACAGTGTAATGCGGATTTCTATGGGTAATGCGGTAGTGGGGAGCGTCATTTCAGAGTGCATGGCGACTATTTTTATGCACAATAAAAAATCAGCGGATATTTTAAACTACGCACCTTATTCAACTCCTGACTAGTATCCTTATACTTCCTCTTGTAGCGATGCACCTCCCCCTTCAGCTGTTGGTTGTGGTTCTGCAGTGAAGTGATGAGGTGCCTCATCTCCCTATTAATAGGGCCAGTCTGTTCATTAGCCGCTAGGTTTTGTTCGAACTCTATGCGTAACATCTCGTATTCTTTCCGAAGCTGGCCTAATACGTCTTCTAGCTGAATCATTTCAGCTCTTAATGTCTTTTGTCTTGATAGTTCTTCGCTCTGAAAGAAATAAATTATTTATTGTAAGCAAGAAATTAGAGAGAATTAATATATCAATCGTCCACATTAACAAGACTGCCAGATCCTGGAGGCTTCTGAAGCCTGTATCACCGAAGCGTAACACACACGGAATAACAATCCAGTACATTTGCTTTATTTTTGAAAAAATCTTGTGTTCGTCATCGGAGATCCTTCCACGAGGGCACGCGTTACCGTGGCCGACTTGGAACCCAAGTCAGCCGTAGCAAAGAGAATTTCCACAGAAGGGGGTTTATGGACGAATCGGCCCTCAAGTGTATATGTGGCGGCTCCACAGACAATCGCCCACCTTCCATCTTGGGCCGCATGCCATGACTAGCACGCGTAGCATGACCACCGAAGACACGGGTTTGCCAAAACGACCGACTTACAAAATTACAGATTTGTCTATTCTTCCTTCGACAAAACTCGTGCACTTGAGGATATTATGACTTCCACAGTGTTCGCGTGCCCGAATTTTGGGCTAAACATAATATTTAGCCGAAAATTCGGGCAGCGACGTTATCGTAAGATACCCTGTCCTTGGTGCTGAGGTACTGGACCTTTTGAATTAGCTAGATGCAAGAAGGCAGCACCGGTCGATGTGGCGATGCTTGGGCTCCCCCAAGCCAAATGCCCAAGCCTATGGACAACTTTCTGCTGAACGATGAAGAAGTGGATGACCAAAGTAAAATGATAAGGAATATTATACTGTTAACGAACCTCCATCATCTCAATCTGTCTCATGTGCAAGTTCTTAGCGTTCTGCAGCTGTAGCCTCGTCTCATCAAGAGCAGTCTTCATTTGCATAGACTCGTTGTAGAGAACAGAGAACTGGCTCTGAAGACATTTGTATTCTGTAGTCTCTACTATCACAGATTCTGGCAGTTGGCGGATCTGCGGAAGAGAAAATTTATTAGTTACTAGCTGCGTCACACGGTTTCACTGGCACAAGTCTCGATCCCACGGGAATATCGGGATAAAAAGTATCCTATGTCCTAATCCAGATCATGGTCTACCCATCTGCCACCAAATCCGTACAGCCGTTTTAGGGTGAAAGCGTAACAAACAAATAAACAAACAAGCAGACAAACTTACTTTCGCTTTTATAATATTAGTTAGGATTTAAAATTAGGATTATCAGCGTAAGGTGATATTTCTAATCTTATGAGTATCGGGACCAGGCTCAAGGACTTTTTGATGTTCAAAACAATGCAAACATTTGGATCAAACTGTTGGATCGACCCGTGTGGCTGTTATTACTTAGCCACGAGCTCGTGAATGACTTTTTACCGATGTAATTAAAATCACGAAGATTCGAACACAATTTTCAATCAAAATTACACAATCAATTAGCCTACTCACATCCATCTTCAGCTTCTCGACTTCCTTGAGCGTGTCCCGATGCTGTCGGTGCAGCCGGTCCAGCTCGGCCAGCCGGTTGTTGGCCAGCTCGCGCTGCTCCTCCAGCTCGGCGGCCACGTCCTCCAGCTTGGCGGCGGCGGCGCCGTGCGGGGCGCCGGGCGCGGGCGCGGGCGCTCCGCCCCCGGCGCCCGACTGGTGGTAGCTCTTCAGCTTTTCGATGGCTTCTGCGAGATGATTTTCTAGCTTATCGTTGCGAGATCGCACCTGTGGGAATTACATGTAAAAAACTGTGTGAAAATCTTCATGAAATGTAAAGTAACATATTATCCCAGCATAAACTATAACGTAGTAAACAAATAGTATATTATGCAATTAGTGAATAAAGGATGGATTTCAAGCGAGGGCCATAGATGAAAGACCGTAGTGAGAGATTCAGAATCCTGAGCGACGCGAGTGGCCCTCGATATAAATCCGTTTTATTCAAGAGTTGACAAGATCAAACGTGTTTTGTATTGGCAGCACATTGGCCGGTCACAATATGGGGCCGAGTTCTAGCGGTCCCGCCGAAATACTCGAAAATTCGGGGGCCGGGATTCCGGCGCTCGGGTGACGGACGTGCAGTGCGGTGGGCACGCGGCCATAGTAAATGTATATATGGCTAATTCGGCGCCGTCGTCTAATTCACTTTGACGTCCTGTTAACGGTGTTTACATTTTCTTTTGATACTTTTGAAACAGAGTACATATAATATATTTAACAAACCTTCATCAACTCATACTGCAGATCATCAATCTGGTTCTTGAGCTCAGCGTTCTCCGTGTCCCGGCTGTTGACGGCATCCTGCAGCTGAGCCACCCTCAGGGTCATGGCGTGATGGCTCTCGTGTAAGGTGGTACATAGAGCTTGGAGTCGCCGGTTTTCAACCGTCACCTCCTCGTTGGTCGCGCGGATAACGTCATCCAACATAGGGGCGGGGGCAGGTTCTAAAAGATATTAGTATCGTGAGCATAGTTCACAAGATCGTAACAATATCTAGGCAAAGTCATCTATTTAGTTATCATGCGCTGCTGTCGGAAACTTACAAACAAACTGTAACCTTATTGCGACGCCGTAAGACACTTCTCTTAATCTACGTCAAGAAAAAATGTTCTCGCGTTTGTTTCGACGAGAATAATCAACCATCCTGCACACGTAGCATGACCACCATAAAAATGAGTTTTGTCGACGGAAGAATAGACAAAATGACAGTTTGTGATTGTTTATCTCTCATTTTGTCTATTCTTCCGTCGACAAAACCAGTTTCTACGGTGGTCATGCTACGCGTGCTGGAAGGAATTCGTAAACCAAGAAAATAATGCCGTATTCCTGTGATGACATTTAGGGCTGGCGCACATCTGACGAGGCGCAGCGCGGTTGTCACTGCCACACAAGTATCAACATTGAAAGCCTTAAAATAAAGGCGACAATAAATAACCTGAGACGTGCACGTTTTTCCGCTTAGATGCCCTCTCGAGCTAATATAAGTTTATTTATTTTCAACTTTATTTCAACTGATGCAAGGTCGATATTTGTTTGTTTTTACAACCCCGCTACGCTGCGCCTCGCCAAGAGAATGCCGCCTGATTGTTCAATACGCTAAACGTCTCGCTCCAGCGAAAACTAGCACACTGAGGACAACGTTTGAACCGCTCTAAGATAGCTAGATCTCAAAATATGATTTTGAAGCAAGCACACAAATTGCCAACATAAGATTCAAATAATGTTAAAACAAGTAACTTTAACTTAACTAGCCATAAAGCTTACCCTCACTCTCGCCCTTGATGGCTCGCCAGATCTTATCGTTCCTCTGCTGCAGACGGTCAAATGCTTGCAACACTTTGGCGACCGCTCGCTTGCTCACTTGCACACGATTAGCGAGCTGAGCGTCCAACTCTTCCTTGTCCCACGTCGACAGCTGCATCAGGAACGAAGTTGTTGCTTCGTTTTCATCTGAGAATGAGTTAAAGTTTTACTCTAAGTTTCAAACATAACATTACGCCTGTATTCCCCGAAGGCACAAGTGTGTACATGTTATAAAATAAACCAGCTTCTGTCTGCGAAATTTCTTGTACCCTCGACCGCTCGCATCGCATCGCTCGCCCGCTCCTTTATTTCGTTTTCGATTAACGTTCTTTCTGACTTTTTTCTTTTTTGCTCAGCTCCTGTGGGTCCTAGCGTGAGGTTAAATAGCCTATATCCTTCCTCAAAATATGGGCTATCAAGTGCAAAAAGAATTTCTCAAATCCGACTGGTACGTCCAGAGATTACAGTGTTCAAACAAACAAAAAACAAGCTCTTCAGCTTTATCCTAATCCTAACTAATATTATAAATGTGAAAGCGAGTTTGTTTGTTTATTTGTATGTTACGTTTTCACGATCAAACGGCTGAACGAATTTGTCTGAAATTTGGAACATGGGTAGACCATGACCTGGAATAGGGCATAGGATACTATTTATCCCGTTATTCCCACGGGATCGAGACTTACGCGGGTTAAAACGCGGGGCGCAGCTAGTAATAATATCATTCTCGACTAAAATCGCTCTTATTATGACTGCCTTGTTGGTCCAGTGGTCGCAAGCGCTCGGTCGGGGGTTATTTGGTTTTTCCATTTGGTATTTCAGCCCGGAGTCCGGATTTGTGCTCGGTTGATGTCAATAGACGCGCCCACTTTTACGTGGAAATGGGACTTAAACATAACTGGCGAAATGTGGGTGTACTTTAGGTGCACCTCTGCCTAACCCATCGAGGAATGCAGGCGTGATTTGTATGTTAATATAATTTTCGTTTTTAATTCAAACAAGGAGGAGGTTACCCATTTTGTATTTTCTTAAATAAATTATTTGTCAAGTTATCACACAATGGTTTTGAGGACAGTATAGGATGACCTTAACCTAGTATCAGACACAAACAATTAGTTATTAATATTTTCACACTGCAGTCTCCTTGAAAACATAAGATCACTTTGCTTTGCCCAAGGTTGAAATTAGGTCATAGTAAATGCAGCCAGATTTTATTTACCTGTTTGGCTAATCATTTTTGGTTCCAGGAAAAAAATGCGGAAGGCAGAGCGAAGGACAGGGTGTTGTGGCGTAGCTTGGGAGAGGCCTATGTCCAGCAGTGGACTGCGATAGGCTGAGTTGATTGATTGATAAGTAATAGAGGAAGCATGGAATGGAAAGAAATGGAAAAAATTGGGGGGAGAAATTGAGCCATGAGTGGTACAGAACAGGAGAAAACAACTGTTTTATATTATTAGCAGAGATCACTTAACAACTTACTTTTGTTTTCCGATTCATCCGCAGTCTCAGCATCAAAACGTTGCAAGAGTACTCTGATATCCTCGTTGAGTAGATTCCAGTACCGATTGACCACACACAGCACTGCATCATCTTGAGTCTGTCTCTTCTCAAGCTGTTCTATCCTGGCACGAAGTTCCGCCTCACATCTATGGCGTTGTTCTATTCTCTGGAAGGAACCATTTTAATACTTATTTATTTTATTTTACAGAAAGCTTACAGACTAATAACACGGTTGAGAATCATTCTTAGGTAGTAAAAATTGCTAATTACAAGCTTCCACATGTATAAAATATGATTACTTTGGTAAAGAAGCAATCACTATGTAATCAGGAAGGCAATAAAAACACAAGATGTAGTACTGAAACTGAGAAGATTAAAAAGGAGATGGGCCGGGCACCAGCCACACTGTCACCGGAAAAGAGAAATGGAAACAGACAGACGGACATGGCGAAACTATAAAAGGGTACCTTGTTGACTACGGAACCCTAATAAAAAAAATCACCCTATGGTACCCTAGAGAGGGGAAGAGAAAGAGAGGGAAACCTTTCAAAAGATGGCAGGATAACTTGGTGAGGATGGCAGGAAAGAAGTGGACTAAACAGGCAAGGAACAGGTAGAATTGGAAGGGGTTGTAGGAGGCCTTTGCCAAAGGGCACACAGAGACTCAGAACTGAGATAAAACACTTTGTAATACAACTGTAACTCTGAATAAAGGCTATAAATAAATAACATTGGCAGAGATATGTTCTATGTTACGGTTTGGGTTTCCACACTTCTTAGTCCCTAAGGTGGACCATTGTGAGTGGGCAGAGATATGTATGAACGGGTGAGCTCACTTTATAATGACCTCTTGAGTGTGAATTCTTCAAGAATAGACGATAAGAAACATTACATTGAGAGAAGGGTAGGGCAATGTCCAGGAATGTGACCGCATGGGCTAAAAATGCTATTACACCCAAGCTATATTATACCCAAGATTCTAGAAAAATGAATCACTCATTTCGGGAGTTGGAATCTTTAAGTGTGTTCTTTATATCTGTTTGTAGTTGCATGTTTAAAGGCATATTTAATCCTTTATTGTGAAGTGTGCCAAAAGTTATGATTTCGAGAACTCTTTTTTATATTGTTTTTGCGAGGTTGTTTATATTATTATGTAGACCTTGACGTTTAGTTTGTTCAACGACAAGCTAATTGTACAAGGGAATGCAGTTGCAAAGCCAGGTGTTTGTACCTTATGTTAATGGGGTTTTAAAGCAATTTTGGAGGTTAATGTGGATTGCTTGACCGACTTGAAACTGATAGTTGTCATTATATTCAGTACACCCATAGAGTACAATGCAGTGTTTTTGTACTCTCTAATAATATTATTACTGAGAAATGATACAATTCCATCAACATATGAACTGAACCATACTACCAACTATCCAATAAGAAATGGATTGTATATCTAAACAGTTTTATATTGGTCCACACTTTTCATGTATGACAGCCAAAATCGATCATAGCCTAAACTTTATGAATATTTTCATCTGTTAGGTCAATATACTTTAGGAAGTATAATAAACATGGATATATAAGGTTGCCTGGAAGAGATCACAGAAAGCGATAAGGCCGCCCATTGTGTGTTTTATAGTGTTAAATTTATTTATTTTTGCAATGTATTTTCTGGTGTACAATAAAGTATATATAAATAAATATATAAATATAATAAACATTTGTTCTGTCATCTACTAGAATATCACTCACACGGTGTGAGTGATATTCTAGTAGATGAATGACTTGGGGAGAGAGTTATGAGATAATTCTCTCCCCAAGTCATTTTTTTTTAGCCATGAACTATCAACACAAAAGAAATATAACAATGGACTATTACCAAGTACATAGATTATTATGCAGCCAAAAGATGATTATGTTAAACAGATAAGCTGAAAACTCTTTAATGTTTCAAAACATTAAACATTGTTGTCATTGTACATAAAAGCTATGTAATTAGGTGTTGATAAACAGCTGATCATGACATGTTTCTCATTCATTGAATCTGCGAAACAACTTATAATTGCTAGTAATAAGCTATTTAACATGCAAAAATACTTCACGTTGAGTACCTGGGCCAACTTTTTATTCTGAAACTGAAGAACTTTTATGTCCATTTCCTCCAAAGTGGACACAGGGCCGATAAGATGGGGTTCAAAGTGAACTTTCTTGATCGGTGGCTGGCTACTGCCATTGCCGCCGTCATCTGCCGTACGTTTAGACATTTTGACCTAAAACATAGGAAAAGTGAAATCCCCCAATTCTCAAAAAAATTATGCTGGAGTCTTACGAAAACTATTGATCAATATAACCCAGTCAATTTAAAAAGAGGTTATTTAAGATGGTAAATATGTGGCGACTGTGTTATTTTTACTTTGGCTGGATTATAAACATACCTGCTTGTCAATATTGACACTCTTGTTAATTGTTGTTTTAATTAAAGTACTCGAGCGGAGAAATCTTAATTTTACAATAATCTATAATAAATATCATTTTGCTAACGTAAGCAGAAGAAAATTAACTAAAAAACCCAAGCTCCGCCCGAAATATTGCCAACCTACTCCTCTCGCACGTCCTCGTCCGAGCAGGCACTAGTGATGTAGTGCGTGCAATGGCGTATTCCGGATAGTTGATTTCTAATCGATTAAAGTGCGAGCTTACTAATTTTGTTATTCTACTCTAAAAAAAACAATAAACTTAGTAGGTATAATGGGTACTAATAAAAAAAAACTATCGCAATACCAAACGACCTATCTATTTGTTTTTCCAACTTTTGTAGGTTAACAATATTGCTTTGCACGGTTGCAAGTGCAATCTATGTGGCGACATGTCAATACTGCTTGATAGCAAGACTAGAATAAATAATTCATGAAATCATGACATTTGGCAGTTATTACGGGCGCGAATCATATTTAGATTAAGATACCTGACACTGACCGAAAATTGCAAAACACGTAAGAATATTTGAATTTCACGGGCAACAACTGCGGAAGTGATTTTTTTTCTCGTTACTATAACGGCGGGTCCACACCTGCACACGCGCGCGAACTATGCGGTACGCGTGCAACCAATAATGATAGTACCATGGATATCTTTAAACATGTTTGCGAGCGGTTAGCGAGCACTGCGAGCAGGTCGCGTGCATGTTAAATTAGGAGTGAGGCGTATTTATCGTCACAGATATTAAAAAATAGCAGATAGAGTCTGGCAAACGAAAGTTGAACCTGAGTACAGGGATAAACAGTCTTGTTTTTTTTAAATTTCGCGCGTATTTTCAGGATCAACTTTCGTTTGCCAGACTCTAGCAGTTGCTCCTAACGATAAAAAATATCTCTTACTTAAAATCACAGATCCTCAAGACTGTTACTGTTAAAACTTCGGTCACGATTTTCGACTTTAACGAAAAGAAATAAAGAAGATATTCAATTGAGTTAATACGTATTTATCATCCGTACAAAAATAACAGGCTGTTATTTTATAACAGATAGATAAGATTTTCGACTTTAAATCAAAAGAAATAAAGATGATATTCGATTGAGATACGTATTTATCGTCCATACAAAAATCACAGGCTGTGATTTAATAACAGATATTTGGATCTGTTATTTTTTTGTCACAGTCACAGTGATCACAGATATCGTGTTTCACCTGTTACAACCCATCTCTATGTTAAATGTCCTCTTCTAATCTATAAAACGGGTGATAGACTTGCGAGCAAGTACGCGTACTAATGGCTCGGCGAGCTTACTCGCCCGTCTGTCACCGCCGCGAGCCGCGAGCCAATATAACAATGAAATTCTGAGAAAGCTTCCCGTGTGTCACCGACGGCGAGCCGAGTAAGGTCGCGAACTTAAAAACCGCGGACTGTACGCACTTTAGAGAATTCTGTTGAATCATATTTAGATCAAGATACAACCTGACACTGACCTACAAATAGCAAAAATCGTAAGAAAATTTGAATTTGGGGGGTACACACGGCTACACATCAAGCTATACATTTCGAGCGTACAATGCGAGGTCAGCTTATACTTACTGGAAATGTATAAGTTGATGTGTAGCCGTATGTACAACTGCGGATTGCCACCCTATTGCAAAATCAGGAGGTAAAATAACTGGAAGGACCTAGCTACCTACTTTACGGTCTGAGATTGTCCGAGGAGATAGGTATATAAAAATGTACTTGGTGGAGATAGGGTCCGTCTGATAGTATAGCACGACTTAAAATTAAAACCAAATCATTTTATGTAGGTATTTTATAGTTGTAATACTTAACTAATATGCATGTAACAAAAGAAATAAATTGAATAAAACTTCAGCTTACTACTTACTACGTAAGAAACACCCTGGAATCCGAAATATAATGAAGAAAATATTCTATCGCTAAAGATTAGAACTCATGACAGTTTTATATTTCAACTGATCTTGAAACATTCTTAGAAAAACTCTATACTTTTTATCATGGTATGTTTTGGTGCCCATATTAGGTGGTATCACGTCTGCTGTGCCACCCATATTTTCTATAGCATCCTGTACATTGTTGAAGTACTGGGAAGCACAAGCTCCTAGAATTGCAGACCCAACTAAAACGGAGTCTTTCTCATGGGGCCTTAGAATGGGCAGACCGACAGCATCGGCTTGTATTTGGACGAACAGTGGATCTTTTGTGATGCCGCCACAAACCAGCAACGATTTGAATGGCTCGTACCCTGCCAGTACCAGCGCCTCTATGATATGCCGCGTGCCATACTGAAACAATGTATTAAACATATCAAATCTGAGATCAAATGTTAAGACAGACAAGTATCATTTAACGCAGTGTTTAAATCAGCAGATGGCGCTCTCTAATTTCTGCCTACACCCATGGGAAAAGTCATGCCTTTATATTATTACATAACTTTACTCACACTGATATATACCAAGGTTAGCAATAAAGATATGGATAAGTATTATCAGTGTTTACGAAGTTTATATTGCAATCTATTCTATTAGGATACTTCTTCTTTTATTTATCGATCGTATTGTTACGAACTGTACGTGTACGTATCAGAATAGCTCAAGGAGTGATTAAAAAATAGCCAGTCAGCGAATCTTGGGCAGTCCTGCTAACTAGCCTACTACCACGGTAGTACATTAGTATCGCCACAGTCGCCACTCGTGCGTGAGCGTCGCTAATTGTGAAACTGAAAGCGCGCCACTTACCGATAGCGCTTGCAATGTAGCAAGGTAAAGCAGCGCTAAGTTAGCTTCACTATTGTTTATTGATAGTCCACAGATCATGCCTCGCATTGAAGGGTCGGCCAGCGGCGAGCGGTTGCCATGGAAATCAGGCCAGACGTGAACATCCTTTGTCAAATAGCTGACGTCATTGTATCCTTCCAGTCTTGCCATTTTTGATAACAATCCCCTCAAGTGGTTGCGGGTACTGGAATATTTAAATAATAGGATTAAATCTAAAAAGCAAAACTGTGTGGCGAGCACGGCCTTGTGACTTGGCTCCAGTCACACCTTTATCACAGTTTAGTCATATGAAATGTGTGACTCGAGCTATGTCACAAGGAGCTCGCGCCCCTAAGCAGTAACGGTTTCATTTGGTAACTTACTCGCCAGAAGACATCACTTTCAAGAGATCAGCACCGGCAGGATGACTTAATATTATATGATCTAATAACATCCCTGAAGCACTTTGTCCAGCCTCATTCAACCACATACTAGGCACCATTGCACTGTAATACGGGCCCCACACGCCTTGTACTAGAACAGGTTTTTTGTTTACAGCCATATGACATGTAGAAGTCCCACAGATTAATCCAAGACGAGAAGACATCTCTTTATCTATTCCTTCACCATACGTTCCTATCATGCCCAAGCCCCCAGCATGTGCATCTATGATTGAAGTGGCGACCGGAGTACCTGGTTTCAGTCCTAAAGTATTTGCAACCTCAGCTGTTAAACCTCCACAAAACTCTCCAGGCATCAAAACCTTATTGCCTATCTTCTTAAAGTTATCTGCGGCTAGGTCCATTAATCCAATATCTCGAAGAAACCCTGTGTTCCAACCCTGGTTTCCATCAATAGAGCATTCATAATTCCATTTGCAGACCAATGAGCAAAGTGAACGACTCAATGAACCTGTTGCTGTCCATGTTAGGAAATCAGGCAGGTCAAAGAAGTATCCGAACTCGTCCCATTTGTTTGGAAGATGTTTTTTTAACCAGAGTAATTTGGGCATTTCCATTTCGAGACTCACTTTTCCACCAACATATTTGAGTATGTCATGGTTAGTTTTATTTATCAGATCTGCTTCAACCTGTGCTCGATGGTCCATCCACATTATTATATTTTGCTCATTATTGTTTGTGCTTACTGATAGTGGCTTGCCATGTTTGTCTAAGGCCACTAAGGAACATGTAGCGTCGAATCCAATACCTTTAATACTTGCAGGATTTATGTTTTCAACTACATTCTGAAAAGCAAGGTAGTTCTTATGAAACAGCATAGCTAAAAGTATTTAAATGAAGTGAAGTATTTGAAATGAATTAAGTAACAATTTTTTTTAATTTTTAAGTTTCTGAGTTATTCAGGAATATATTATACACAATCTTACCTTAATGACAAATACACAGCAATCCCAAATGTCCTTTGATGACTGTTCATAGTAATCAATTTTAGGTTTCCATGTCTGAATTTCCTTTACAGATGCATTTAGTACATGACCTTTATCATCAACCAATGCTGCTCGTACGCTGCCTGAGCCCACATCCACACCAATAAAATAAACTTCTCTACTCATTTGGAAGTACGCACTCCTTCACAATCCTGTAAAAAAAAAAACAATTACTCATAACTTGTAAATAGGTACAGTGATATTGCATAACTATACAATGTATGTAAAATATACAGATTGTAGAATGTAATAATAGGAAATGTTTAACATCACCTTGTACCTACACTAGGACAATGTTCGTTCACAACAGAGTGAATGTTAACGACACCGCGGCGCGGCGGTGACAAAAGTAAATTCATAAAACGGCCTTGATGTTGTTGTAGATATTACATATCAAGTAATAAAACCAAGTCTCATGAGATAACCTTGTTGTCCTTTGAACTTTTCTAACTGCTGTACAGCTATCATCTGTAATGGTAAACACGGCAACGTCAACACAAATAAACATACAGTGATTTCTATTGTATTCAAGGGGAAATTTTCAAAATTAGCATTTCTCTACAAAGATACCTTGAAGATTGTGATTTTAGCTATAACAATATTATTTATTTTATGTGATAAATACATAAAATAAGTTCGACTAGCAGAATTGCAGTTTTCAATTTTGCCGCTATTGCACTTCAAAAACATACTACCTTAGGCTTGCAGAAAAAATATCGATATATCGAAATATCTATATTTTTTGTTCGATATATCGATATTTTCAGGCGATATTTACTATTTCGATATAAAATATCAAGTGTCGAAAATGTATCAAAAACGATATATTTTCAATAGCAACACCGTTGTCGCCGCTGACTAAAACCGCTGGAATTCAGAGCCGTAAAAATTATTAGTGCTTTTTTTTCCTAGTTTGGTATTTAAATGATTATAAAACTTGAGCTACATAAAGTAATTTTTTTTTTAAATTCCACCGATATATCGATATATCGATATTTTTTTTTCGATATTTTTTTTAAATATCGATACGATATATATCGATACTTTTTTACACTTCTTGCATCCCTATACTACCTGTCTTCCTTCAGTCATGTCAACCAACGCTAAAGTAATGTCAACTCAATTAAAAAAAAAGCGCGGGAAACTCCAAACTTTGTGGACGTGTCGTTTTAAGAGAAATTTTAATTTGTTAAAATTACTTGTATTATAGGATCAGTAGGTGTAGTTTTAGTGATAGACTTTCTTTCTCTTTTATTTTAATCTTAATTCTGTACATTTTCTTCGGTAGGGTAAGTTTTTTTTCATTATTTAAGTAGCGCGGAAAATGAATGATCCGCCTGACCCGGGGGACTTTGTTCCCCCGGCAGGCAAGTTTGTTACTATATCAAACGAATCGGGAATGGATACCGATGGGTCGTCTTCGGCTCGCACGTTAAAACGTAGTCGTGTACATGTGTGCAAACACTGTAATAAACGCCGTCGTACCCGTAAAAACCACGGTTCCGAGTCTTCGGGTTGTGGTTGCACGGACACTTCACTGCCTACTACATCGGAGCCTAACTGCTCCGAAATAATCGCTTCCAATGTTTCACCTGTTATTCCTGCTCCGTCCATAGTTGTTCCCACGCAGATTGGTCGAAAAACTTACGACAAAGGCGACAGCGCGCCATTTGTTATACATGTTCAAAAAAATGTCTTTTCACCCGATGATGGAACTACCTTGCACCCTATAACATTTGGCAAGTTCCTAAAACATAACGCATTCCTAAACATTATAAATGGTAGCGTCAAAAAAATTGGGCGCAATAAAATTTCTTTATCCTTTTCTAATTTCCTGGACGCAAATTCTTTTATTTCTCATAGTAGCCTAGAAAAATATAACTATAAAGCATTTATACCTACTTTCAATGTAACTCGAATGGGTTTAGTGCGTGGTGTTCCTGCAGAATGGTCTCCGGAGGAAGTTACGGACAATATTTCAGTACCAATTGGTTGCGGTCCAATTTTGAAAGTTCGACGCCTCAATTTTAAAACCATTGTGGATGGTACAACCACTTGGAAACCATCCCAATCTATTGTTGTAACTTTTGATGGGCAGGTTCTACCTAAAAGAATTTTTATGTGCTATAATGCTTTACCGGTTGAGTTATACATTTTCCCTACTGTACAATGTTTTAATTGCTGTCGTTTTGGTCACACAAAAATTCAGTGCAGGTCCAAACCACGATGTTTTAAATGTGGCCATGGCCACACTGGGGACAGTTGTGAGAGAGATCAGGAATGTGCATCTTGCTGCCTTTGCTCTGGGTTGCACTATGCTACCAATAAGTCTTGCCCAGAATTTTCTAGACAAAAACAAATTAAAACATACATGGCACAAAGTTCAGTTTCATATGCTGAAGCTGCAAAACTATATCCCACAGTTACTAAATCGTATGCTGATACACTTTTATCTTCTCCTTCAAAAAACTTTGCTGGTACTCCATCTATCTCTTCAATTAATAGAATGCCTGCTTCTAGTAGCTATAAAAAGACTGTCTTCCTCAAACCACGCTCCCCTCCCAAATCTATACAAGGTTATAATAAAGAGGCTCACAATGCTATCATTAAAGATTTCGATATTCCCCAACCATCAAATGGTTGTGCTTTCTCTAATAATCCAATCAGTGAAAAAAATGACTCAATTTTTTCCATAAATGATTTTCTTTCTGCATTACACAATCTTCTTTCCCAGTTCAACATTTCACCGTCCAACGTTGCCCAATCTTTAAATGCTTCTCAATCCATTCATAATGGACAACACATCCAAAATAATTCAGTGGAACTGCCGCAGTCTAGTAAACAAAAAGAGTGACGTTATTTATCTTATAAACAAATATGAGCCATTTGCCTTTGCCTTGGCAGAGACATGGCTCAAAATTCATCATATTTTTAAAATTAAAGGTTATTTAACCATTAGAGAGGATAGATCTGATGGGTATGGTGGAGTAGCTATACTTATTAAGAATTCTATCCCTTTCTCTATCATTACATTACCTCCTCATAGTGAGGAAATTTCAATTGTAGCTATTAAAGTGCATAATTCTTGTCTTGTTTCTATTTACATTCCTCACCCTTCTTCTTCTCTTCTACAAGAGATAAATAATCTCTTTTCTTTTCTTCCAAAGCCTGTCTTAATATTGGGGGACTTTAATTGCCATCACCAATCATGGGGTTGTTCAATCTCTAATAGTTATGGCGATGAATTACTAGACATTATAGACCTACATAATTTATGCATCTTGAACTCTGGAGCTGCCACACGTCGCTCAGATCCCTATCAGAACCAAAGCGCAATCGACCTTTCTATATGTTCTCCAAACTTAGCCTCTTCATTAACTTGGCATACCCTAACCTCTACTTGTGGTAGTGACCATTTTCCAATAGTTATTTCTTATCCTCTTTCCAAACCAAATACACTAATAAGGAGATCAAACTTAAAACATAAACTACCTAATAGAAATAATAATGACTGGGACAAGTTTAGAAACATAGTTGACAGAAAGCTATGCTCTTTGCCTGTTATTTCTGATAGTAATGAGAATAGTTGTGCTGAAGCTTTAGCACGCATATTAATTGCAGCGGCAGATGAAGCTTTTCCTGTAAAAAATAATAATATTAGCACAATTCCCTCGCCTCCGTGGTGGGACTCGGAGTGCACAGAATTGATTAACAAACGTAAAGAGGCTGAATACATTTATAACCTTGATATGTCTGATATTAATTTTGAAATCGTTACTAAATTAATTAATGAAACTTATAAACTGTTTAAGAAGAAAAAATTTGAATCTTGGCGTAACTTTTGCTCATCAATTTCACCGAATACGCACCCTACAATAGTCTGGCGTAACATTCGCAGATTTAGGTCCATTTATAATAACCCTTCGCCTATTCCTGATTCTTTAGCTAATGATTTTTTAGATATATTAGCTCCGCCTTGGGTTCCTGAGGCTATTAACCTTAACCTGCCTCTCTTAACTAATAACCAAGACACTCATACGTCGCTAGATCTTCCATTTACTCTCACTGAACTAAAGGGTGTTATTCATAAAACTAAAGATTCTGCACCAGGCATTGATGGCATCCCGTATTCTTTCTTTGCTAATTTAAATGATGATGTACTCAGCTATTATTTAGAGCTTATCAATTCTATTATGAATACAGGAAACATTCCTGTTGAATGGAAACGTCAAATGGTGTTGCCATTTCTTAAACCAAATAAAACTCCATCTGATGCTTCTTCATACCGCCCCATAGTATTGTCTTCAATTTTGATGAAATTAGCGGAACACTTAATTAAAAATCGCCTGGAATGGTATGTTGAAAGTAAAGGTCTTTTGGCAGAATCACAATATGGCTTTAGAAAAGGTAAAAGCACATCTGACTGTTTAAGTATTTTAACATCCGATATTAGGTCATCCTTCTCTAATAACCATTCCACTGTTGCAGTTTTCCTTGATATTAATGCAGCCTATGATAATGTTGTATTATCAGTTTTACATAAAAAATTAAAAGCCTTAGGGGTTCCATTGAATTTGTCGAATTTCATTATTAATATCCTGACTGAACGTTCTGTTAACATGTTAATAGGGGATCAAGAGGTATCTCATCTTGTATGGAGAGGTCTTCCACAGGGTTCTGTCCTCAGTCCTCTTCTATACAATATCTACACTTTTGATTTAGACTTGTCCCTAATTAATCATGTTAAGGTTCTGCAATATGCCGACGATTTATTATTATATTATTCAAGTCAATCTGTTGAACAAGCTAGCTATGCTATCAATTCTGCTTTATCTTGTTTGGAGTCATGGTTACATCTAAATGGTTTAGATTTATCCACGTCTAAAAGCGCGGCTGTTTTATTCACCCGGAAGAGAAATATTCCCAAATTAAATCTCTTTTATAAAGAGATACCTATTCCAGTTAAAGATAAATTCAGATATCTAGGTGTAATACTTGACTGTAAATTAAGTAGTGTTCCTCATTGTGATTACATTGTTAATAAATGTGAAAATCACCTAAACATGCTTAGATGTCTATCTGGCGTATGGTGGGGTGCACATCCCTTTGCTCTGAAACTTATTTACAACGCAATCATCAGAAGTACTCTGGATTATGGATTGTTTGTGCTAGAACCTGGTAGTGTTATGGCTTTTAAAAAGTTGGATCGCATCCAATCTAAAGCATTACGAATTATTTCGGGTGCCATGAAATCTAGTCCCATTAATGCACTTCAAGTTGAGTGCGGGGAAGCTCCTTTATATCTTAGAAGACAATTCCTATCTGACAAATATTTGTTCCGAATTCTTCAGTTCTCAACTCACCCTCTCATACCTATACTGGACTCTTTAGTGTTTCAGATTGAATCTTCAGATTATTGGTCCCATAAACGTGCCCCCTGTTTAGTTGTAAGCTATAAAAAATTCCTTTCACTTTCTTCTCCTATTCACCGTTCCAATAAACTTCCCCTCTTTAACAGTAGTTATGAGAGTTTACAATTCAGTCCCATTATAAAATATATTGTAAGTAAATCAGATCCCGATTGCCTTTTAAGTTTTAATCATTTTCTGGCTGAACACATTGAGTACCACCATATATTTACGGATGCTTCCAAACTTTCTCCGACGGGTTGTGTTGGGATAGGTACATACCATTCTCAATACAACATCGTACAAAAAATAAAACTGCCTCCTGAGACATCTGTTTTTACGGGGGAATGTTTCGGTATTTTAAAAGCCATTGAATATACTCGAGTTTTAAAGCTAAAAAAAACTATAATTTTTACCGATTCTCAAAGTGCTCTTCTAGCCATTAATAAATCCCCTTTCGAACACAAATCTCAGTTCCCTGTCGTTTACTTAATAAGAGAATTTGCGTTCAGAACCATCTCTGAGGGTAATACACTGCAATTTGTGTGGATTCCGGCCCATGCTGGAATCCATGGAAATGAAGTGGCTGATACACTTGCCGGTGATGCGGTGCAGTGTGGAGACTTAGTTCCATATACAAATTTTAGCTATGACCTCGTGTCGTTACCAAAGACTTTTCTTCGGGAAACTTGGAAGGTTGCTTGGGATATTGGAAGCAAATCGAAGGGTCGTTATTTTTCACTTATTCAACCAGACGTTCCGGAAAAACCGTGGTTTGGCAGGGCAAAGTTTGGCAAGATGGAGACCTCCATTCTAATACGAATGAGATTGGGACATGTTTGCTCTCCAGCCCATCTTGCGAAACTTCATATCATCGACGACCCCATTTGCTTGTGTGGCACTGATGTAGGCGACTTAGATCACATTTTTTTCTCCTGTCCTTTACACGATCGTTCTTCCTTTCTCAGTAACCTATTGTCTCTCCGTATTCCTTTTCCTACCTCTATACTTTCTTTACTCTGCACAAATAGCTTTCCTGTATATAAATGTATAGTCTCATTCATCATTTTAAATAATATTAAGTTGTAATTTTTCGTCATTGTAATTTGTTCTTTATTCATTATGGTATCCTTTATAAATATACTGATCCTATAAACCTTCCTAACCTAAATTCCGTTTTTAATAATATTCTCGTTTCCCTACCTTTGTTTCTACTATCTACTATAACTCAACGTGACATTGGCTAAATGCACAAACCGTGCGAAGCCACAAAAAAAAAAAAAAAAAAAAAAAAAAAAAATGTCAACTCAAGACCACAGACATTATTTACTCGGTCAAGACAGTTATGCAAGAAAGCCTTGGACCTATGAAAGGCTTCTAGAAAAAATGCCGGTGATAAAAAAAAAGTTATCTCATGAGACCTTTGCTTTTACTTGGAATAAAAAAAACGTTATAATACACTAAAACGTTTTTTTAATTGTCAAGAATATCGTAGCCATCTGTGGAAATCACATTAATCACCTGACAGCTTGACAAGGGCACTTTACTTGATTTGACATTTTATACGTCTGCCGCGGTTTGTTTTGATTTATTTTAGTTCGACTGAAATTAATAGTGTAAAATTGTTTAGAGAGCAATGGTTCGTTTTAAAAACAGGTGCGGTATTCAATTTTGTGTAAGGGACATGTAACGATAAAGATTTTTATTTACAATTAAAATAAAGAAGGCTTTTAGTGGCAAAATGTTGGTGTACTAAAGTACTTACACCTCTGCCTAACCCTTCGGGGATCACAGGCGTAATGTTATGTTAAACTAGAGATGATGGTAAAAAGAGTATCGCGCCGGCCCCAAATTCACAGATGGCACGAGCTTAAATGCTCGAAACTAACCTAACACTCAAAAACATTGTTACTTTTTTTATGCTTTTTTTTTTTTGTATTTCAGATACATAACTGTTGAAATAGTTTGTCCATACGTGTCTAAAGATAAACCATTACACTTGAAGCCAAAAATATTCCATGACACTGTACTGGGAAAAATTCAGCTACTGCATGGTGACTTTGGTGTTGCTGCCGTAACTAATGGATTTTTAACAAAATATTGTAATGAAAATACCAGGATAGCTATTATAAGATCAAGACACGGGCCACATAGATTTGTAACTAGTAGTCTACCTTTTATTACCAAAATAGGCAAGCTGGACATAAGGCTGAATACTTTACATGTTGGTGCCACCCTGAAACATAGTTTTAAGTTTATACAGAAGCATCAGAGAGCTTATTTAGATTCTATGTGGGCTAAATTAAAAACTGATGAAGAAAGACAAAAGTTAGAAGCTGCTGTGCTGGATTACACAAAAACAGATGTTGCTATTAATATAGAAAATATTGCCTAAATAGGTATGTGTTTTTATTTTGCTGGTATGAGTACAAGACAAGGTGCATTATTTGATACTGTAATCCTAACTAATATTATAAATGCAAAAGTCAGTTTGTTTGTTATACTTTCACACTAAAATGGCTGAATGGATTTGGATGAAATTTGGCACAGGGGTAGACCATGACCATAGAAATATGACATACGATTTTTTATATCCCGATATTCCCATGGGATCGACACTTACGCAGGTGAAACCGCGGGGCACAGCTAGTAAGTAATAAAAGCAAGAAAGAAATTGCCCATGCCTCTGCATGTTGGCTTCTGCATCTTGGCCCCCATATGCCTTCCAAAGGTCTGGGACCCCAGGGTCCTAAAATAATATGTCAAAGCAAGAAATAAATTGAAACACCCATCATTTTATTTAAAAAAAATATTTATTATTTATAATAAAAAGATTCCAATATACATTGCACAGACATAAATGTTAAAATTTCATTCGATTTTCGAATTCAGTTCACATTCAAATTCTTTATAATATATTTATCTATCACAATAGTTAGTACCTGTACCACAATAATTATTGCATCTCGCACCAACCCAATTGATTTTATAAAACTGACATGAAAGATAATACTATAAAAATGTGTTTCTTTCATTCCAAGATATATACAAAAATAACAAACAGATGATGACCAAACTTCTGTTTTTAGGAAAACAATTTTGAAACTACCTCTACCTTTGAAAGTAATGGTTTTATGAAAAAAAGTTACAGAACATAAAAATATTGTATTAGTATGTAGATTTCAAAAATGTAAACACGAATCCTTTAGTCCGTTATTGTGAACTAAGTGCTACAACAGTGACAATAAACTGAGCTTTATAAAAGCTCTGGACTGTGTATTTGTACTTTTAAGTGTAACTGGACATAAAAGCTAAATGTGACAGTGATATGTTCGATAAATAGTGTCGGGATACTAAATAAATAGTGAATATCAAAATACGTAAATAGTGACTTTACCTTATCCCATGAAACGAAGTTTTACAGTGCTGCATGTGACCCCTTTGCATAAGTCTACAATTTAAATACAACAGTGTTCAAAAGGATACTATGCATTGTATTCAATATTGACTAATTCAAATTTCGATCACCGAGGATTCGTTTTTTATTCAAACGTTTTCCTGCACCACAACACCATCTAGCACGAATCACATGAACTAATTTTAATTTGTGTTGCCACCGCTTCAATAGTGTTACCAGAGTAAGATATTATTGGACTCCCAATAATTATTTGAATAAGCGACATCTATTGTGGTGACAAAGACTCACATCGATAACGAGTCTATTAGATCGATAATTTCACATTTTTCATTACGACACACCTGGTCCCGTGGTGTAGGTGACGACTAAGCAGCTCAACGCACTACGTGATCCTGGGTTCGAATCCAACGACGGGAGAATCTTTTTGAATGACTTTGAAATTTATACTCTGATAATCTGCAAATATGAATTTCTTAGAAAATGTAGTGGATAATATTACGTTCCGACGCACTCGCACCCGATCGGAACCTAATAATGATAGTAGTGATATTATCTCCCAAACTTTGGAGTGTACTGCAAACAGTATGCCAGAAATGTCAGACGACGAGGATGATACGCAAAATAACATGTTTAAAAATGAGATAGAATGTCTTAAATCACAACTAAAGAGCGCACATCAAGAGATAGAAGTACTGTCTTTAGAGAATAGTAACTTGAAGCAAATTAATGTTGTTTTATCAAAGAAAAATGACATCTACAGGAAAATTGCTAATAGCCCAGTCAAACTGCAGAAAGTCCAAACTCCGAATAAGAATGTAAGTCATCGCACGAAAACAAAACAGACACAAACTTCAGAAACTATAGATTACCATTGCCCACCTCAAGATGAAACCGCGAACAGTACGAGTACTCAAAACACCACATCGCCCAACGGTATTACCGAAAAAAAACCCTCGTCACCGCCGGTAAAACATAAAATTTGTCTTCTGAGTAGTGAAACGTCGAATAGAATATATACAATGACCGAAAGAACTCATATCTGTAATTATGATATGTGTCACTATCGTATGCCTAAATCTGGATTAAAAAATATCTTAACCAATATTGATACCAAAGTACGAAACTTCACACACTCTGATTACTGTATCATTCATATCGGCGAAGAGGATTTCAAGAAAACGCACAATTATATAGAACTCGTCACGTTTATACGCGAAAAATTACAAACATTAAGTCACACAAATTTTATAATATGTCTACCAACCTTTAAATATATGGTTAACAGTAATATTATGTTTAACAGTCGTATAGATACTTTTAATAACTTAATTTACATGGATGTGAAGACATATACATATGCGTACATATTGGACTGCAATCTCAACCTTCCATATACCTATGACACGTATAACCATCGGTATGGGAGTTTAAATAACAAAGGCTTAAATATTGTCATATCAGATTTGGAAGACCTTATCCTAAACCTAAACTCCTTGAATGCCACGCACTTAGAACTTGATTGTTCCCAGGGAAACCAAGCAGAGTTGGTAAAGGATATACAATCACAAAAAGAAACTCAGTTTTTTCTACAGTAATTACCTTAATATTTTTCATCAGAATATAGCCGGACTAATTAATAAGTGTGACGAGCTCACTGTATGCCTAGAGGAGTTAACTGAGAAGAAGATACACATTGATGTAATTTGCATTACCGAACATTTTATGATGTCTGGCTATGAACAATATCTTTCTGTACCCAACTATGACCTAGCTGCATGCTACAGTAGAAGAGATACCAAGAGAGGTGGCACATGTATCTTGGTAAAAAAGGGGCATCAGTGGAACGATATCCCTGATATCAATAAATTTTCAAAAATGTGTGTTTTTGAATGTTGTGCAATTGAATTGGGACAGTCTGGCACCGTTGTGATATGTATTTATAGAGTACCAAATTCAAATAATTTAGCTTTATTTTTTGAACATTTAAATAAATTGTTACAATACATACAAAAGAAACGTAAACGAAATATTATAATATGTGGCGACTTTAATATTGACATTTTGAAACGTAATAGTATCACACTTGAATTTGAATGTCTTTTGCTTATTTTTAATCTTAAATTAGAAATAAAGCAGCCTACTAGATTAAAAAGTAAGACGTGTATCGACAATTTTGCACATAATCTAATAAAAAAATGCAAATCAGACGTAATAGATTTTGCCTTGTCTGACCACACTTGTCAAATATTGAGGTTTCCTATCAAACGTATCTGTTTACTAGATCACTGGTATATAAAACGACGTGATTATAGTAATGACAACATAAAAAAGTTCACAGGCTGTTTACAAAACATTTCCTTTTCTGAAATCTACGAAACTGACGATCCCGATGTAGCATATAATTTGTTCATAGAGACATTTACATTGTTTTACGACCTTTGTTTTCCACTTAGAAAAATTACAATAAAAACATGCAAAAGACCTCAATGGGTATCGCGTGGCATCAGAGCATGTAGTAGAAAGAAGAGGCAATTGTTGTGGCGTTACAGGTTTAAACCAAATGACACTAATAAAAAGGAATTAAAAAATTACGCTACTAGATATAAGAAAATTATTAAACTTACACAGCGCGCGCAAAATGCATACAAAATTAAAACATCCATAAACAAGTCGACAACAACCTGGGGAATTATAAATCAAGCTAAAGTAAATCTGCCAAAGATTTCTATCGCAAGTATTAAAATTGGAAATAAAACAGAAACGCATCCGCGACATATAGCAAAAGCATTCAATGATTTCTTCATTGATAAAATTAATCCTATAACTCGTGATGGCTTTCAAGTAACATCAAATATTCAAAAGTTAAATAATTCTATGTTTATGGCACCAAGCACTTCCGATGATGTCCAGAATATAATTAAATCCCTCAAAAATACCAATAGCGTAGGACACGATGGTATTTCGACAAAAATCATTAAATGTGTTTCTGATTACATTAGTGACCATATAAGTTATATTGTTAATCTGTGTATTACAACCGGTATTTTCCCACACCATCTCAAAACAGCAGTAGTTATACCACTTTTCAAAAAAAACAATAGGGAAGACATGGAGTGCTATAGGCCGATTGCGCTCATACCAATTTTTTCAAAAGTCTTTGAGAAATATATATACGAACAACTTTACATTTTTTTTGAAAAATATAACATTTTAACTGAGGAACAAAAAGGCTTCAGGAAAAATAAAACCATTAACATGGCTGTCTATGATTTTTTGAATGAAGTCATCACAAATGTTGACAGCAGAATACCCGTGTGTTCCGTATATTGCGATATGACCCAAGCCTTCGACTACGTGGACCATAAGATTTTGCTTGAGAAATTAGAAGCTTATGGAATTCGAGGAACCATATTAAAATTGATAGAATCATACTTAAGAAATAGGAATCAATACGTGGAAATTTCGAAAATAGATCCAAAGACTAAATCAGAATTAATATATAGATCAAATAAACGATTAATTAAGTATGGTGTACCACAGGGGAGCGTGCTAGGACCCCCATTATTTTTAATTTATATCAATGATTTACCAAAGGTAACCATTCATCATATGTCACTATTTGCCGATGACAGTACCGTAACTATTAATAACACTAACGAGTTACAATTAGAAAATGAAATCAACAAAACTATCGAATCAATAATCTCATGGCTAGACAATAATAATCTTAGGATAAATATTGATAAGACCAAATTAATGTTGTTCAGTCAACGACCGAAGGCATCTAATATGTTAATAGAACACGGTAGCAAAATTATTGAAGACGTAAGTACCACAAAATTTTTAGGCTTAAATATAGATCAAAGGCTAGATTGGAAAGTACACACAGAGGAATTAAGTAAAAGGATAAGTAAATCTGCGTATGCTCTTCATAAACTGTCGTCGATCTTGGGTACAGACGCTTTGCTCACTGCATATCATGGCATCGTTGGATCAATCTTAAGATACGGGGTTATTTTTTGGGGCAACTCGTGTAATAGAGAACTAATATTTAAGTTACAGAAAAGGTGCCTCAGAGCGATGTTTGGACTAATATGTACTGACACGTGTAAGCCATATTTCATCAAACATAAAATATTGACACTCCCGTCATTATACATTTACGAGGTTGCGGTCTTTGTTAAAACAAACCCAAAGCTCTTCAAGAAGTTATCAGATACTAATACCCGAAGTCGACGGGATAATAATAGATTATGTGGAAGAAAGTCCAATACAGCACTGATGCAAAAAAGTGTGTTCTGCATGGCACCAAATATATTCAATCACATTCCGCCACACATTAAAGAATTAAATGTTAACTTATTTAAGAAAAAGTTAAAGAACATTCTAATTCAAAAAGCCTATTATAATATTTCCGAGTTCCTAACAGACAAAGTATTGACATAGTTTATTATTTTATTTTTTTATTTACATTTTTTATTTTGACATTTTATCTAATTGTGAAATAATCTAAATGTATAAAATAAATTAATCTGACTTGTGTGAAATAGTGTGTATACCTACATTTTTATTTACTAATTACTTAGACTTTCGACTGGCAAATTTTAGTTATTATACATTTCTTAACGAGTTTATGACATTATTCTGTAGTATATTTATTATAATTTGATTGATTAAGTTTAAATTTGATATGTTAAATAAAAATAACCTACCTTTTATATTTGTACGCCGTTAAGGCAAAACATGACTGTGCTATAATTTTATGTAAAATCTTGCATGCCATGTGTGTGTATACCTACTTATGTTTTGGACAAATAAATCATCTTTCTTTCTTTCTAGGTAATCAAAAGATTACTGTGATACATTGAGTTAAAATGTGGCATGACGTCACGTCGCGCCTCTGTAGATTTTATACTTAGTTGTGACGTCGCGAACCCCCACTCGGAACTTTAATCCGTTTTATCCAAATAATTTTTTAATACGATAAAGTAAAAAATATCTAATATTATTTTATTATCTAATTGACTGACTAAATAGTTTTTTTTTTTTTTGCCCTGGCATCATCCCTATTCATGTTAGATTTACTGAGGAATTTGTAAGTAAAGCTTCTTTATTAAAGTAGATTCAAATTTTGGTACTTGTTCACGTCCTACGTTTTTACAAACTGTTGTAACATAGTTATTAACTGTAGTAAAAATATCAAGGACACGCTCAACATAAGCAAACTTACGAATTGTTTTACATAATAGCTGAATAAATATTGATCCTTTTTTCTCGTGTCTATATGCTTCTAACTCGGGTGCTGTTGCATAGTAGATGAGGAAATTAGTTTTCTTTAAATCATAACTGTTTTTTGGGCTATCAGCTACTAGAGCAGGATAATCTTCATCAATCTGGCAGGCTTGAACTATCAGCACCTTAGGAATATTACGTATTTTTGCTGCAGCGTCGGAGTCCAGCATATTTTGAATATCATCCATTTTGACCTTCACGGAATCTGCTGCATACACATGTCCTTTCACTCCATGAGACAGTATACACAACATGAAAATACTGTCATCTTTGCTTACTTTATTCTTCACTATATCCATTATAAATTCAATCATTTGCTTGTGGTTTAAATCTGTAGCACTGATCACTGTATAGTTTAACGATTTCATTGTCCTCTCTAACTCCATTTGGTCTTTATCAGAGCCAACACGCTTATCCAATGAAGTATATGAACCAGTCAGCTCGATACTACTCTTTGATGGGTGAAAATTTTCTTGATTTATAATGACACAAGTTCCAACATTTTCGTGATTCTTAATTTCATAACAGTCAATATCTAATTGCTTCCGGTCCGATTTTAAAGATTCATGAGACATATTTTCATTTAAATGCAAGTCATCAAGCAATTCATATAGATCATCAAAACCTTCTTTAAATTCATCTTGATCAGCTTGTCCTTGCCTTGATTCATCTACTTTCATGTGTTTGGAGGGAGTACTTGCAGTAACGGTTACAGTTGGTTTAGGTTCATCATTCATTGACTGTTGCAACATATCAATTTCTAAAACTATTTTCCTCAGTCCCGGTAGACTCCTCACAATTTTAATAAGTTTCTCTACATCCACTTTAAAGCCCAACACCCTCTTATTGTACTGATATTGGTTAATTGTAATGAACTTTTCACTCATGAGCTTCAGGAAAACTAGCTCGCAGGAGTCATATTCTGTTGTATCAATGTCATATGTCAGAAGAGCCTTTTTCAATTTCAAAAGATTGTCCGAGTTTACACTTTCACACAATTTATACAAGGCTTTTTTCATAGGGTTTACATACATTTTAACAGTAATGAAGTCAGTCTGATAAAACCTGCGTGCTGAAGGTACATTAAACCCTAATTTTCTGACAATGCTGTATTGTTGGCAGATCAAGAGGGCCTCCACGAATTCGTGTTTCCAGTTGGGATTGTGCTTAGCATGTCTAAACCACTCGTGTAACATGTTCAGGTTCGTGGAAATGGCGGCATCGTTGGAAACTCGCTGGAACACGATCAGATGTTGCAGTGCGGTATCTGGTACATCGTACAGAAGAAACACAAGTGATATCATGTCGTAGGGATTGTCCAGTAACTCTTTTTCAATTTCTGACATCATATCATAGTTCATAGCGTCGCTATTCCCGATGATATTTTCTACATTTACTCCTTGTGTTCGAGTGGTTACAGCACAGGTTTGAGAGTCTGGCTGCATCATTTTTAGTTCAAAAATAAACTATAAGTATACACAGACACAAATCACAGTAAAAATAATAAAAATGGTTTAGTTGGTTGTGTCTCTACGTTGATTCTTGATTTTGATATGTTATTTTTATTTTGATTCACTTGACTTGGATAAAGTTGAGTCAGTTGAGTGTACTTGCTTTGTCGTCACTCGGTTCTTTTTGTAAAGATAAATACTAGTGTTGCGGTGGTGCCTATTCATTTAATCGATTGAGATCGATTGTTGAATCTAGTTTTATTAGTTATCGATATAGTTGTTATAATGTTCAATAGTCATTCATGTATAATTCAGTAGATATGAATAACAATGTTACTTTGATCCTAGATAAAATAATTTGGATTAAAGGTCTCTTGAAATACTCAGCTGCTAACGGATGATACTAACAAAGTTATAGTGTGGATCTGGATTAGGTATAGGTACTAACTTATTGGCTGTCGTGCATAAATAGGTACCGATACCGATATGGCTATGTTCTAATGATGTGAAAAATGATTAGGAACGATTATTTTATCACTAGTAATACACCAACTTGGTTATAAAAATCGAGCATTGTAGATAAATAATTCAAATAATTGATTCAATCATTTGTAGGGTCCGACCAAAGAAAAAATGACTTGGCAGATTTTGTGTAAAAAACTGTCTAAACAAAATGACGATTGAAAAATCAGCCCTAACTTATATAAGTGCCCTAACAAACATAGGTACCTAAGTACTGCTGTTGGTATCAACAATCAGCGATTTCATTGTTTTCAGAAGGTCGATAAAGCGAAGCGATAACGCTTTATCTCTTCGCCAAAAAATTCAGCATCGTTAGAAAACGGATTTTTACCCGTACTCAAACGGAACGAGTAGCCAAAAGTAATCGCGGAAACGTGTGATTTTGTTATCGCAACCGAACGCAGAGTAATGTTGCCGTAACAGCATGTATAGGTAGGTATATGTTCCGGAAAGCGAATATATCCCTACTCGCTGATACTAAAAGCAGTACTGCGAAGAAGAACCTCTCTTACTTACCAAGAAGTATTTAATTCATAAGTAGATACTTTGTTTTTGTACAAAAACGGTGCAAACGGGACCCTATTACTAATTATGTACCTATTACTAGTTATTTAGACAGACGGCTGTCTAAATAACTGTCAGTCATTCGTATCGTATTCTATCAAAAAACCAAAATACCAAACATTTGGTTGGACGTCTAATAATCTGTAATTATTTTGGTTGGATTGTATTTTACCGATGTCACATGTGATCCCATCACTAGCCATAGGTGTCATTAAATGGTTGTCAGTTTCGGGGATTCCCAATTAATTTCACATTAAGCTGAATCCACACGCATGCCAACCTCAACGAACCATCCCAAATCCTACGTGTGTATAGAATAAGACTAATATTTATTATGCAACACACAAGATTCATGATACACAAAAGCAGATGTACAAAATGACATGGTATATCTACATAAATAGGGGCGTACCGTACGGCTCAGCTTGTGTGTATTTGGAAGCACTTCCAAATCCGAGCTGCGAGGCGAGTACCTGCAGTGCAGCAACTTACACCGTGTGTCCGTATCATGCGAATTACTGTTATGTGGTCGGAGTCGGTTAGTAGCTCAGATCCGAGTTACAATAACATTCTTTGTTTTTGCTCACCACGCGCCTTCCCCTGTCACGCCACTTGGAGACTCAAACGCCAACTCACAGTTCACATTTTTAACAAAATGAAAGTAGCTCGTAAGCTCAAGCGCACTCTGGGTGCATTCAACTCAGCTATTTCAGCACAAAGTATTTTTGTAACAGCTTTTATTGTGGTATGATCTATGATGAACTATGATCGTGTCGTGTATTTTGCGACAACATTGCACGGGACATGATACGTCAGACGATCGAGCGAGACATGCGAGTACAGAGTACAAAGGTGCAGTAGCTGTCTACTGTTACGCCAACAGCTTGCATTCGTCTACGTAGTATCTCTAAAACGGGTGATAGACGTGCGAGCAAGTACGCGTACTTATGGCTCGGCGAGCTTACTCGCCCGTCTGTCAACGTCGCGAGCCGCAAGCCAATTTGACCAAGCTTTACGTGGTGTCACAGACAGCGAACCTAAAGACCGCGTAGTTTAAGTACGCACGTCTATCACCCACTTTAGGAGTCTGTGCATTCGTCTGACCGGGTGAGGGGAGTCGAGCTACTGTCATGCCAGTACAAAGTGGTAGTAGCTATACAATGTCAACGCAACGCCAGTAGCTCGCACCGTCAGTAATCGCCATAAAATCAAGTGTCAATACTGTCAATGTCAACCAACTGTCAAGAAGACAACAATATTTTTTATTTTTAGGTTATTTTGTTGCTTTCGATGTACATGAAAACCATAGAAAACTGTTTTGCAGCCGAAGATTATCTTATATATCTAACATGCAAGTTACAAGGACAGAGATCCTGAAACTTTACAAACATCTCATATTGTATTCAAAGTCGCTGACACTGACTGATCCGGCTTACTTTAGACGCAGAGTTGCCACCGAATTTAGAAATAACAAAGCATTGACTAAACCTCAAGATATAAAGTTTGCGTACGAGGTAAATATCCATTTTCTATCTGTTATATTATCGTATTAATTACCCTTTTATTTAGACGTAAACTGTTGATATTTTTCTATAATTTTTTATATCTAATGTTTAGTCTGATCCCTAGGTGAAATATTAAGACATTTTACCAGGGCTTGACCTATCAATGTCAGATTTACCAATAATCCTCACTTGGTACACTCCCGTTTACTACGTATGACATTACTAAATAAATAAAAAACATCTCATGGTTTATGTTCATGAACTGGTGTTAATTTGAAACTATGGCAAAGAAAAAATAATTTGTGATAAAATTAAGCTCACCATCAGTTGATCACTGCATATTATGAACTAGCCCTGGGCCCTGTGGGTTAAACTTAGGTCATACCTTGCTAAACCATACTTTAATGTTGGAGTATGTAACTGTGTCCCTACATAATTTATTTAATCATTTCAGAAAGGTGAATCGCTGTTAAGACGCGGTGCTGTTGTCTAACATGCTGCTCAACAGGCTGTACCGCCCGCATGCTGGGCTTGTGTCCCGCATGTGTGTTGCATGCAAACATACCATAGATTACTCCAAACTGCCTAAGATCAATGAGAGTGACTTGACTGAACAGTTTATAAGGGGTAGTGGACCAGGAGGCTCTGCAGTTAACAAAAATTCTAACTGTGTAGTTCTAACACATGTTCCTACAGGTAATTAACATGAATATAACAATTTCTTATGAAATAAGAATAAAAATGTTTTATGATTTTTGTTTGTGTGTTATGTTTCTGTGTTTGTTTTTTAAATGTTTTGAAAGAGATTTTCACCTGGACAATAGTAAGGAAATACTAGGCTATAATTTTCTCACATTATGTGTATTATAAAACAAAGTCCCTCTGCTGCGTCTATCTGAACGTGGTAAACTCAAAAAGTACTCAACGGATTTTCAAATGGTGTTCACCAATGTACAGAGTGATTCATGAGGTTTAGGTACACCTAAACCATCCTCATGAATCGAAAATATTGAATTCTATCTAATAATCTAATGAAAATCCTTTAATAGCAAGTATAGTATCTTAATGGATTTTTTTTTACCATAACAGGTACAGTAATAAAATGCCACTCAAGTAGATGTCAAGACGAAAACAGAAAGAAAGCACGCGAGTTGCTAATAGCCAAGTTAGACCAGGATCTGAATGGTGAAGATAGCATCACTGCCCAGCAAAAACGACTTGATACTAATAAATACAGAAAAACAGAATATAAAAAGAAAAAAATGGCGCAAATGAAAAGTGACTGGAAGAAAAGGGAAGGCTTGGCTTAGAATTGTAATTATAGGGTAGCAATTTTAAAACATTTAGATTAAATAAGCTATAATTGAAATCAAGAGGCATTTCTATACCTATGTGGTCTTCTGTAGTCCTTTTTAAATCACCTCTTGTGTCACTTATGTTAGACATACTGATTTTTTCTGGATGTGAACACCTCAAGTGACATTACCGCAACAAATACATTAACCCTGTCATCTGTCCTTCAGACAGGTGGTGAGTGTAGGCTTTGTAATACTGCAAAATAGTCTCTATGGCACGGCTTTAGGTACGCTCCTATGTTCTGTTGTTGAAACTTTTGTTGCGTTGAAGAGATGCCACATGTTGGTTCAGCATTTTTTGTATAATCATCAATTCAGTACAAGCGACAGGTAAATAATTACCATCCAAAACTATTTTCATGAGACCACCTGCATCGGGCTTGTAGTGCACTTTCTGATATTCAAGAACTGATAGCAACTTGCGAACACTCGCATACGTCAAGTCATTGTACGCTAAGTTCAGATAACACAATACGAAGTTGCCGATACAGTGTGGGTAATCTTTAATCCTCACACTGCTTGTACAAAATGGGTCTAGAAACGGTCCAACCAATTCACTGGCTAAAAATTCTGCCTTCGTGGGTACATAATCTTCTGTCAGAGCACTCAGACTAAGGGTCTTCATGCTCTCTCTTTTTATAGATTTACGTTTTACTCGATTATGAGAAGCTCTTTTGGGCGGCAGCAGTACATGTATTTTATCATGTGATCGAGCTTTATTAGCGTTGGAGTGAGTGCTTCCTGTTGGTGATTTTTGAGACAGACCGAGTTTATGTAAACACTCCTTGTATATATCGCGTTTCTTTTTCAAGTAAACCGTATATCGTTGTCGTCTATTCAAGTTTTCTTCGTAAGTCAAGGGAAATTCTATAAAACTGTTAAATATAAGGCTCGCACCTTCATCGCTGATAAGATTATCAGATAAATTCAAATACCGCAAATGTCTATTACTTCGAAGAGCTTGTGCTACATATTTAGCTCCTTCATCCCCTATGTAGTTTGACGTTAGATTCAAAGTTAATAAACTATTTTCCGCAGATTTTAAATAGTGTAACGTAGAAGTTATTCGCTCGCACACTGCATCATTAATGTTACATCTGCATAGCGATAGATGTTTAAGAAATGTTGTGTTTTTTAAAAGTTCCTCATAATTAGCTTGTTTTAGTGGACAGTCGTCTAAGCATACATCGGTGATTGTGGTATAAGGAAGCATCTTACCAAGCTCGTGTACGACATATATGTCAATGCGGCAATTCTTGATCGTAAACTTATTTAGTTTTTGGTAGTTAGGTAAAGTTAACGCTAGTAGTTGCATTGTAACTCTCGGTATGGTCTCTTGTTTAAATTTCGCCATCAGTATAGCTGAAAGACGATTTTCAGTGTCGTATGACGCTGTGATTAGCAAAATGCCTTCGTCAGTTTGGTCGTCACCTTTGGTTGACTCCGACGCTGCTGAGGAGACAACTGTAGCAACAATATCAACAGTAGCGGGTGTGTATTTTGTTTTAATTTCACGTGTCTTCTGGTTTTTGTTATCTAGAGAAAGAAAACAAGGTTTAATTAGACATACGTATAAAAATCAAAAAGGTGGAAAAGCGTTAAAAACAAATGCTAAATATATAAAACTGTGCTGTGATCCTAAAATACTCGCAAGCAGTGCCTGACGCTAACCACACATTCGTGTGGATAGACTCATAACTTCATCAGGGTCGTGCCACGGACGTGGCAGAGCCGTGAAACACACAGGGCAGGCACTGATGCTCTGTCGTCGTCGGCCCGGACAAGGACGACGTGTGTGAATGAGTTCATATAAAATAAAACTTAGAGTTGCAAAGGATTTTCGGCCACTGTCCGATATCCGGCCTTTTGTTACGATCCTGCTCACGGCCGGATTGTCATCTTGCGCCGGCCGGATACTTGGTCTTACTTTCGTAAATATAAATATAATTAATAAGTACTACTAATTACGAAAAGCAACCTGTTTATTTTAAAAATATATAATTTTTTGGTCTGTAACCGAATTAAAATGATTTTATAAATAAATAAATAAAATCATTTTTTATCGGACAATTACTTATGGTAGCTACTTATAATCAAAGTACCTATTTGAAATCTACTAAAGGCAAATTGTGATGTATGAAAACAATTTTATCGGCCTTTATAGAGAATAAACGAAATCGCTTAGATTTCGTTTTCTCATATACCGAACCAGCTTCGGAAATAATCTTTCACTGTAGATTTTTAACATGCATGACGTTTGCTTCGGCCGAATATCCGGCTTCGGCAGTCGCCGGTCATCGGGCATCCGATATCCGGCCAAATCACTATCCGTTGCAACTCTAATAAAATGAGAGCACCAACGATAGACCTTAAACTTGCGGGAACTATCTTACCACGCTGTGAACATTCTTTAACGATAGTAACAACAACTGGACTGTTAAATCTTTTGTATAATTCCATAAAACAAGTATTAAAATCTTCTTCATTGTCTGGCTCAGGCCTAACATTTGGATTCATTATATATAATGAAAACGTGAAAAAAATAGAATATACGAAATTAAGAATTATCAAAATGAATATTATCTAAAACTAAATTAATTTTTAAACATTTCAAAAATTGGTATACAACATACACTATCAAAGAAGTCTGACAGATACAAACATACAGTAAATCAGGAAGGCTCTGTTAGGCCATTCAAAGTCAATGTAGGAAACTAAGTACACACGGCTACACATCAAGCTATACAATTCCAGTTTATGCTGATCTCGCATTGTATAGGATTTCCGTACAACGCGAGGTCAGCTTATACTGGAAATGTATAGCTTGATGTGTAGCCGTGTGTACTTAAGTTTAAGGGCCGAGTCACACCGGAGTGGCAGCGGCTGGTAGCGACGCGGCGAGCACTTTGTGAAATAATTTTAAACTTTATATACATACTTAAAAGTCCAGTATCGCTTGAAAAGGTTGAAAAGGTCGCGAGGCCGCCCGCGTTGTCGCGAGCGGCCGCACGCTACGCGCCTCTTGTCAGTGGTCCTGCCCGTGGCTGCCAGCGCCCACGGCCACGGTGCCGAATGTAGAAACTATAGTTTGCTAAAACTATAGTTTCTACATTCGGCACGCGGCCGCCCGCTATTCAAGAGTCTATTAGTCAAGAGGAGACTAGGCGCGTGAGGTCTGGAGGTCGCGCGAGGCCGCCAGCGGCGACGCGGGGGGCCGCTGCCGGCCGCTTCCATTCCAGTGTCTCGGCTCGGCCCTAAAACTGCTGTCCAGATGGCACGTAAGCAAAACATTGCCCAGCACCAAGATCACACCACGATCGATCTTATTCTGATTCACTTTGAAGGATATTGCTACTCCATTGCTTCATAATGTTCGAAAAAAATGCTCAACCACTTAAATAAGACGTTTATTTGTCATTAACAAGACAGAATAGAATTATAATGGATAACCGCTTTCTAAAGGCGAATCAACAGTTGAGCGCAATTAGAATTTTCAAAATGAAACAGATTGTGATTGATCGTGATCGTGTTCGTGTGTTACGAAGTGTCCGTGTCTAAGGTAATGCAAGGCACTACGAGCATTACCTCCGTAGAACTTTTGTTTAGGTAGGTAGCACTGCGGAGTATACTCCGTAGAACTTTTGTTTAGGTAGGTAGCACACCGGAGTATACTCCGTAGAACTTTCGTTTAGGTAGGTAGCACTCCGGAGTATACTCCGTAGAACTTTTGTTTAGGTAGGTAGCACACCGGAGTATACTCCGTAGAACTTTTGTTTAGGTAGGTAACACCCCGGAGTATACTCCGTAGAACTTTTGTTTAGGTAGTTAGCACACCGGAGTATACTCCGTAGAACTTTTGTTTAGGTAGGTAGCACCCCGGAGTATACTCCGTAGAACTTTTGTTTAGGTAGGTAGCACCCCGGAGTATACTCCGTACAACTTTTGTTTAGGTAGGTAGCACCCCGGAGTATACTCCGTACAACTTTTGTTTAGGTAGCTAGCACCCCGGAGTATACTCCGTAGAACTTTTGTTTAGGTAGGTAGCACCCCGGAGTATACTCCGTAGGACTTTTGTTTAGGTAGGTAGCACCCCGGAGTATACTCCGTAGGACTTTTGTTTAGGTAGGTAGCACCCCGGAGTATACTCCGTAGGACTTTTGTTTAGGTAGGTAGCTCCCCGGAGTCTGGATACAATACGGTAACCGTGTACAACCCGGTTACGGGAAATGGTGTCCGCAGTAAAATAAAACAAATAAACCTGGCGAAATATGGCTTTATAATGCTGCTCTTCGGGAAATACTGGTGTGATGATATGTTGTCCCTATTGGCACACACATCTTGGAAGAAAGAAATAAATAGCTTATTTAAAACGGTTCGATTCCGGTAATAAAAAGTAATATCATCGGCACCTACCAATAATTAAAAGAGCTTTACGAAGTCTCACCGTCCGTCGTAACAATGGTTTTCTGGTTTATGAAGGCTATACTCGTCGTCTGCCTAGCCTTTTCAAAACTATGTTTGGGTCGGCTTCCAGTCTAACCGGATGCAGCTGTATACCAGTATTTTACATGGAGCGACTGCCTACCAGACCTCCACAACCCAGTTACTGGTTAATACGATACCCCTTTGGTAAGACTGGTTGTCAGACTTTCGGGCTTCTGACGACCCGTAACAACTGCCAAAGGTCCATGAATGGCAGCCGGGACCAACGGCTTAACGAGCTTTCCGAGTCACGGAGGGGTCTTGGTATGTAAAGATGGTCACCCATCCACGGACCAACCGCGGCAAGCGTAGCTTAACCTGGTCGATCGACCCGTGTGGCTGTTATTACTTTTAGCCACAAGCCCCTCAATATGAGGGCAATACTATGATTGTAAAATGTCTAGGTACAATGTACGTATTATCCTTGACCTACTTGAGGCTTCGTTCACCTCCCCCCTACCGCAAGTTAAGTGACTTCCCATCGATTAGGTACCATTTATCTGTATTCGAAAAAATGAGAGAGTGAGAAAATGTTATCAACGTCACGATATTATTATCACGGCCTCTTTGAACCGTCACCGGCCGTCAATCGCATTAGTTTACGAAATATGCACGATTGGGAAAAAAGGCTAAAATGTTTATTAAAGCCGTTAATAGAAAGATAATTTTGATTATTCCGATGTCTAGTCATGATATTGGTGCCGATTCCCTTGTTCACAAACTAAACTAAATTTAACTTTTTCTTTCTATTTCATTATGAAAAGGACAGAAGATAAATTTTAGTTTAGTCCTGTCAAATTAGTCAGCGCCTGACGTTATTGACGTAATTTTACCGAGCAAGTTTTTAATCACGTTTAAACTTGTATGGAGTAGTGACAGGCGCTGATTAATTTGACAGGACTAAACTAAAATTTATCTTCTGTCCTTTTCATGATGAAATAGAAAGAAAAAGATGCACTGAACTTAAACTTAAATGTTACATACAACACAAACTATCCTGCAGTATCTATTGACTCCTTCCTTTCCCCTATAAATTCTTCCAAGGTTATCTTCAATGATATTATATTAAAATATCATTGGTTATCTTTAAAAGATCGATTTTAGCGATAAGGCCGCCCAATGTATTACCGTAAATCTACATTCATTATTTCATTAATGATCTTTAATTTGTTAGTCTATTCTATTGGTTACGTATAGGTACAAGAAAAATACAATTATTTAGACTTGATCTCACGCACGGGTAGGTTGGTTTTGATCTGAGTTGGGGGTAGGAGCGAGCAGACTGGGTCACGGTCGCTGACGTCACGGGACGCCCCGCGTTTCGTTCTTCTCCTTGGGCAAACACTCGTAAAACTGTGGTGCTAATGAACAAATGAAATAAGAGGGATTATCGCACATTTACCTACTCCACATTATTTGTAGAAATAGGTAACATGACTGGCGAATTGTGGGAGTAGCTAGGTAGGTACCAAAGGGTACCATAGATACACTTCTGTCTTAGAACCCTCCGTAATGTTATGTTACGTGTACTCACAGACTACTTAGAGAACTAACGTGTACTTGATATCATTTATTACTAGGTAAACAATAAAGACGTTCAAGTTGTTTTTTAACGAACTTAAGTATCCTATGATCTAATCCAGGTCATAGTCTACCCATGTGCCAAATTTCATCCAAACCTGTTCTGCCGTTTTAGCGTGAAAGCGTAATGGCGCATTTACATTAGTCGGTTAGACCGTATTCGGCTGCAGGCCGTATTCGGTCACCGACTAATATAAACAGGTATTCGTTTGGCCGTATTCGGTCGAGCCCGTTGTTGAATCAAGTCGCCGAATTCGGTTAACCGACCAATGTAAACAACTCAATTTAGGTAAGCGTTTCAGTTAAACCGAATGCGGCCGCCGCCTTCGGTGACCGACCTAATGTAAATGCGCCATAACAAACAAACTCACTTTCGCATTTATAATATTAGTTAGGGATAATTAATAATACCAGCCTATTGTTGTCCCACTGCAAGATAGAAAGGCCTCTTCTAACATCAGTTAAATAAATTGAAAACAGCACCAGAAGGTAAATAATGAATCAAGGTATAGGTATAAGGAATAAGGAAAATATATAAAACAAAATCGTTATGAGTTTTATAGCCAGGCTATTGCGTTTATTACATGGATCAAATTGATATAAACGATAGGCACATTCGCTTCATAAAAGGGAATCCAGAGGGTCTAGACAAGTGACAATCGCTGCGAAAGCGTTTCGTATTTCTACAACGACTTTCAACCGAATTGACATAAGCTTTTCGATAGCTTATGTCAATTCTATACATTTTTGCCTTTTCCATCATCGTTATCGCTGGTAGAATGTCACTTTGTCTAGAGCCTCAGACGGAAGAGCGCGCTTATTGTGGTTTACGGATCTTAAAGGTTTAAGCAATAAGTAAGCAGGATGCTCTAAGACAGGCATGACGCGGATATTCGCATCGCGGAGCTTCCGTATTTTTATCGAGACTTCCGCATCCGCATTAGTTAATGCGGAGCTCATTGCTGTCAGTGATTTTTGGTAGGGGATTTATGGATTCGAGTCACCAACATGCTTGTGCCGTAGCGTAGTGCTGTACTATAGAAGCTAGATCAGCGCTAATACCAGTTTTAAGTTCTCACTTCTGGCGGCAGTCCCCAGGCCCCCTTGTTTCCTGCCTTTTGTTTACCATGATTACGAGGCTATAATCGTGCTTGCAATGTTTTGGCGGTTTCAACCAACCGTTTAGATATTTGTGTTGTAAAAAATTTATACATGTAAGTAATTAACATGTTTAGATATTTGTATGCCAGTCCATGGCGAAACATGTAAGATCACAACTTTATAAATAAGACCTTAAATATACCATGTTTTAAAGCAAATAAATATATTCTATATTATATTCTATTCTTTCGTATTTGAGTTCTAAATTGTTATCACGTTAAAATAAACTGTCTATTGAATATCACACCTACCTATTAAAAAGTTAGAGACATTACCGACTTACCGACTCTCATATGGATGGATGGAGGTAACTAGTTACCTATCTACATTTGGGAAAGCCAAAAGTCACAGAGTCCCTCAGCCTTCTGCCTCTCGAGGATCGTAAGGTCAAGCCGAAGCTGACAAACTTATACTCGTAATAATAAGTAGACAAGGCACAAGCACAACATTCTGAACCTGATGTGGGCCCAGTTAACCACTATAAATTTTTTAAAGGGGTAACTGGGCCGCGGTCCCAGTTCCATAGTGGGCCGAATGACCCCTAACCCAAATACTATTCGAAAATCATCCTAATCTTCAGTCTCACTTTGTGAATATTGTGATTTACTCTCTTTTTCCATGGGTGCTCGCACACATAAATGTTTTAATAGTAAGTAGGTACCTACTATTTTAGGAATTTTAGACCCGCATAAAAAACATGAGAGCGCCAAAAAATTCCTTATGTAGGTAAGTACTATTTATCTACACCATAATAATGTAGTTAGGTCTTTACCTATCAAAATTGCCGTTTTGTATGAAAAAATTTAAACGAATTTTTTTCATGCAATTTTTATTTGTTTTAATCGAAGTAATCACCCATGCAATCAATGCATCTTTGCCAACGCAGTGGCAGTTTATTGATGCCCTTCTTAAAGAAATCAGCTGGACGGGAGGCAACAAATTCTTCAAAGGCATTTTGTACTGCCTCTCAGGTATTGAATTTTTTTCCTGCCAAGAAGTTATCCAAATTCTGGAAAAAGTAGTAGTCTGTAGGCGCAAGGTCTAGTCAGTAGGGCGGATGACGCAGAGCTTCCAACCCCAGTTCTTGCAACTTGGAGACCGTCTGCTGTGCAGTATGAGGTCGCGCGTTGTCGTGCAGGAGCAGCGGAGACGAGCGATTGACCAATGCTGGTTGGAGATGTGCCAGCTTTTCCATCATTGTGTTCAGTTCTTCACAGTACACATCTACAGTAATGCTCACCCCGTTTGGTAAGAAGCTGTGATAAATCACACCAGCGCTAGACCACCAAACAGTGACCATCACTTTTCTAGGGGTAAGTTTTCGTTTAGAGCATTGTTTAGGTACTTAACCAGGATCCAACCAACTTGCTGAGCGCTTGCGGTTATCAAACAGAATCCATTTTTCATCGCAGGTAACAATGCGGTTCAAAATTCCTTCATTTGTGTGTCTGTTGAGCAGTGCAAGGCACGCCTCGACGCGTACTTCGCGCTGGCGATCATTGAGTTCGTAGGGCACCCATTTGTCAAGCTTTTTTACCTTGCCAATTTGACGCAAATGGACCAATATTGTTTTGACGCTAACGTCGAAAGCTGCTGCTAATTCAGCCGTAGATTGTGCATCATCAGCTTCCACAATCGCCTTTAATTCGTCATTGTCGACCAAAGTCTTCGGACGACCGCGAGGTTCATTTTTCAGGTCGAAATTTCCAGAACGGAAGCGAGCAAACCAATAACAGGTGATGCGTTGGTTTGTAGTGTTAGCTCCGTAAACGTCGTTGATGTTGCGTGCCGCTTGTGCCGCGTTGCTGCCACGACGGTACTCATATTCCATAATTACTCGAATTTTTAACGTATCCATGATGACGAAAAAGATTGAAATGCGATGAAAATGTAACACTAATCATTAAACAAATGACTTCTTTTGAAAAAAGAATTCCATGTTTTTAAAATAAAATTAATTTGAAATTAGAATTCTTAGCCAAACAAAAATTATTTTGATTTGAAATGGCCAGTACTGCAGAATGGCAATTTCATAGGTTACACGTGAGACAGGTATTTAAACAATCTAGGTACAGTCGAGTACCCACCTATTTGTACTTAAAAGCAAAACAGGATTTTTCAGGAAATCGAAAACATCATTGCTAGTATGTTCCAACATCAAATATATTATTGACGTGAGGTGTCCCAAATTCATGGAAACGTTTTATCTCGTTTCTTTCATTAGCTCTTGATTTCTGTTTCCTAAGTTGAATTCCCGGAATTCCCTCATAACTTTTATCTAAGTCTTTAGAGACTTGAAATTACGGTTTCATTTTTATTTGTTAGGATGAAATGAATGATATCTCTCGTAACGCGACCCAACTAATGAGTTTAAGTTGTCCCAGTCTCCATCAATTATGAGAACACTGGACGTCGTACTTTATAATTATTGCTGTATAAAGGTGAACGCAGAGTTGGCCGCACCGCAGTCTCCGCAGTCATCGCTTTTTGTTAATAATGGCCTCGCACATCTATCCGCACCGCAGTCACTGCAGTCGTTCTCGTCGCCGCACGCATCGCACTTGATTTCTCTCATTCAGTTTGTAATATAAATTGGATGGATGCGAATGACGTCATCCGCGCCGCGCTAGTCGCAGCGTCCGCTGCGTGCGGTCCGGCGTTGGTGACGTCATCAGCTGCGGCTTGGGGAGCTCGGTCGATTCAGGGACTGCGGCGACTGCGACGTGGGTGGGTGTGCGAGGTTGCATAGAACTTCATATAAAGAATTCGAATGCGAAGACTGCGACGCGTGCGGTGCGGCCAAGTCTGCGTTCAGCTTAAGTGTGTGCCTACCTTTCTTTTGACTCGAGAGAATATTCGATTACAGCATTCTTGACGTCGTCGGGTCCACTTAGCGTCCTTAAAGTTAGCAGATTACTTAAATGTTTATTTTTAATTTAAGTAATTAATGTTTATTTTATTCGCTTGTTTCTCGTCTTGCAAACTCACCGTGCCTAATGCTTGAATTCTTTTTACGAAGATATCTTAGGTTGCGTACGTCGGTCGGTCGCGCGTAGAGAACACAATTTGTAGATGTACGCATATACACTGTGTTTATTTTATTCGCTTGTTTCTCGTCTTGCAAACGCTCGCATTTCGGACAAGTTCGAACATTTGGTTTATCCGCCGTTCATTCCGCCTGCGCGGTGCGCCCGCCATCACTCAGGACCCTTCGCGTACGCGACCGATATCAGCGTATCCGTGCGTTTGCACTGACGAAATATTCAAGACAAAACATGTTGAAATCTCTAGTTCCTGTCACAAATTGTATGGAACATTGACTGAAAATAGAGATTTCAACATGTTTTGTTGTAAATGTTTCGCCAGTGCAAACACACGGTAAGAGGAATTCAGGCCTAAGACAATTTCCTAGTTTTAGTAGGCTAGGTATTTTCAGAAGTGACCATTTGTGACTTAGTTAGAAGGTATGGGTATGACACTACAAATACAAAACATACAGACGAATTGAGAACCTCCTCCTTTTTGAAGAAGTCGGTTAAAAAGATTGCGAATGAATATTTAGTACATTCGATTCAAACTTAATGGCGGCTCGGAAGTTCGCAAGTGCGCTACTCGCTCCGCACGTTGATGTCGGTCGCGTTACCGATGAAGGGTCTCCAGCAGTTCTCCACCCTTCATCTGTAACGCGACATCAGCGTAAGTGGAATTCAGGCCTTACAAAGATAGTTCATACTTGAAACGGGATTCTACCAGTATATAAATATAGCGTTGCCAAACAGGAGAGTCGATAACCCAGATAATCGATTAATTTAAAACAGATAATAACTACCAATTTTTTGGGAATTCCATGTTTCAAAACGTTATGCAATTCCCAAAAAATATAGGTACTTTATTAGTACAAATTATGTCGCAATATTGCGTATAGTATTTCAGATTGTGGCCCAACAAATAGAGAGACTTTGCGAACCATATTTATTGTAGGTTTATGTGTATTGTAGGTTCGTATGAAACCATGGTATTCAAGGCTCAGTAAAAGGCTTCACAAGAGGTCCAAAAAACTTATAATAATACCTACATACAATTTTTTTTTTAGATTTTTTTCTTGTGACTTACCCTAAAAACTTTGTAACCTCCGTAACAAAATCCATCGAGAAGTTTAGTAATAAGTAGGTAGGTAGGTACACAAATAGGTACGTACAATCTACTTTAATTCATATTATTCAGAGATTAGGGATAAAGACAAGGAACACTATTCACCAATTAGAGATACAGATAAAAATATAGTTCACATATTAGAGATTATTTGATAATTAAATTACGCTAACTCATTTAAGTGGGCTTTTTATAAAATAAGTGGTTCCGTACAATAAATTTACTGGTTTGTCAGTGAATCATTGCTGCTGGGCGAAGCTCCAGATATTTTGGTTCTGAGGTAATGTGGGCATTTTTTGTTTGTGGAGGTTTTTTTGTTGTTTTTGTCCAGTTCTTCCAGCCATTTTCTACGATTTTTGGCAGTGTCAGGGATCCACATGCTGGGTAGATGTTTCGATATACAGTATATTGGGCGGACTAAGAGAGTGAGGGAAGAGAGAGTGCAGCTGTGTCTGTGCACATACTTGTGCACTATAATATCTCCCGCGCAGAAGGCTGGTCTCCGCTTTGATTCGTCGCCTTGGCCGTTCGGTCGGGAGGAATATTTTTTTGTTGTTAAGTACATTGGGAATGGGCATTATGGGTAAAATGTGGTCAGTCAAGTCCAATTCGCAATTTTTAACGTGTCAAGTGCCATCATAACAATATAAGTGACTTCTCCCGCTCTGGGCGGAGTGGAAGGGCGTGTCAGACTATTACTGACAACCCACCCGTGTTCCTTCAGTTGCCTGTTGCCAAGGTCCCGGTATCCCTTTCGGACTTTCCCGCAACCCTGCCAGGTCAAGACAACCTGGACATTATTTGATAGGTATTGATGACACCTGCCTGACGAATTCTTTCACACCGTTAAGCCTTCACGGTGAAGGAACTCCACGAACGCTCATTAGACTTCTTGTAATAAGCGGTCAAGGTCTTTCTAATTAAATGATGGTTTTAATACTTTTTTTTTTCACTGCCCATCCCTAACTATTGATGATCTGATGGATACCTACTTATTGATACACAGATAATTTATAAAGATAAGTCAAACAGTTAATACTTAAACACGATAATTTATTGATATATAAATTAGGTATGCTAAAATAAAATGATATTTGTTTGACTGTGTAGTGTGTGTGAATGGTACCTATCTGTAATAATGGGGGCTGAAATTAATACAAGTATAGGGAAGCAATTATTGATCGCAGGATGCTGTAAGTACTTACTGTTAATTTTAAATTACATAAAGTAAAGTAGAATCATCACAGGAGTAGGTACATATTGGTCAAAAGACCCCAAAAAAAGTGAAACAAAATTAAAAAGAAATAATCATAATGAAAGTCATAATTTGTATAAGTACTCGTATGGTAGTTCAGACCAACAACAAAAGGTAGGTAAAAACCTGAGACAATTCCCATATTTTTTTTAAAGCCAGACGATTTTCTCAATCATGGAAGCAATGGAATAGGAACTTTCGTAAAAAAAAAATTAAAACAGTTGCGCTTGCGATCATTATAAGTAGTCTAAAATTAAATATAGGTAGGTACGTTAATTTACCCATCCTACTTTTTCAAATTTTAGTATACCTGGGTCAGTTATTAGTGGGGTACAACCTTGGCTGGACAGCACCAGTACTAGTCATACTGCAGGATCCTGACAAAACACCATTGGAGGATGTCATTACTGATGGTCAAGCATCCTGGATTGTGTCCGTCATTTCTTTAGGAACTATCGTAGGTACGTAACCGTAATGTTTGTACGTTAAAGCAAACCTACAGGAATGATTTTAAAGGCTCTTACATATTAGCGCGATTCGCCGCGCGACTCGAATTTTAACAAAACAATTTCTGAGAAAACTTCACGGCGAACAATGCGGCGGCGTCGCGTCGCGCCAATATGTAAGAGCCTTAAATTAATTAATATTTTTTCGGCCAGCTGAAGAGGGACACTGCATGAAACTTTACTTTTCGTTTAATATTGACCAACCGGACTATTCTAGCAGATAGAACAGTGGTAGCCCACTTACAAGTTGTAGGTCGTGGGTTCGAAGTCCGAACCCAGGCAGAAGCTTTACTTTGTGTAATTCACCACCACTGCTCTCAAAACGATGAAGGAAAACATCGTGAGGAAACCGGCATGTCCTAGAACTAAAAATTCGAAGACATGCGACATCTACCAACGCGCACTCGACTCGCGTTGTGGATTCCTACAGCTCATTCGCTACCGAAGAGCGGCCTGTGTTCTAGCAGTGAGAACATATTACAAGCGGAGTAGATTATGGTCTATTCTATTATTTTTATGAAAAATTTTATACCAAGTGAGACCTAAATGTAAATTTTAATCTGGAAATAAAGATATACTACCTATACTTATATATTTTTTAATTCTGTAAAAATCTCAGTCAAAATCAGTCGTTACGGGTCGTCAGAAGCCCGAAAGTCTGACAACCAGTCTTACCAAGGGGTATCATAGTACCCAGTTACTAGGTTGAGGAGGTCAAATAGGCAGTCGCTCCATGTAAAATACTGGTATTCAGCTGCATCCGGTGAGACTGGAAACCGACCCCAACATAATTGGGAAAAGGCTAGGTAGATTGATTGATTTTGTAAAAATCTTACCGTGAAACCTTATGTGAAGTGCGCTTGAAGTGAACTGTCATTCCATCTAACTATTGACAGCTCACTTCACTTTAGTTTTCACGTTTAGATTCTTACAGACTTACACTACTCTTAGCACCACACTATACGAGTGTTCAGTTAAGCTATTTCGCTCTGGGTGGAGCTCGAGAGGGTGTCAGTTTTACTGACTAAAACCCACCCGTCTTCCTTCAGTTGCCTGTTGCCAAGGGTCCCGGTATCCCTTTCGGACGTTCCCGAAACCCTGCCAGGCGGTTAAATAGCCTAGAACCACAATCCAGAATTAGACTAGAGTTCTTTAAATCTTCCTTTTTTCCATAAAGGAAGATTTTTCAAAATACCGGACCACTCCCCACCTCGTTACCGTCACAGCTTGCTCAATAACATCCAAAATTGTCTTAATATTTCAGGTCCCTACCTCTCCGGATATCTTTGTAACGTGATAGGCAGAAAACCATGCCTATACCTCGGCGGTAGCATTTTTTTACTGTCCTTTGTAATTTTGGCATTCTCCACACATTTGGCCATGATATATGCAGGCAGAATTATTACTGGTGTCGGTACCGGAATCATTTATGTTTTAAATCTGGTCTACATTGGAGAGATGGCGTAAGTATCTGTAATGTTTTTTTTTTGCGAAAAATTATGTTCTTGTGTAAGACTTTTACATTAGTCTTTCATAAATTGCATCGATAGCCTAGAAAAAAAGAAACAAAAAAAAATCAAGTAATAAAAAAAATTAAGTAATAAAAACTAAAACCCAACTACGACTTAAAAGGTATAAACAAGACCACAGACAGACAAATTAAAAATCCGGAGTTACACGTTAGGGCGGCATAAATCGAACAGATTACGTGTGATTCCGGATTTTTAATTTGTCTGTCTGTGGTCTTGTTTATACCTTTTAAGTCGTAGTTGGGTTTTAGTTTTTATTACTTAATTTTTTTTAAATTATTTTGGGGTCATAATATATATTTTTTTGAAATGTGCTCATTAAGCCCTTACATTTGATACCCAACATAGTACGATTAAACAATTTTTTTTTTTAGTTCCTGACTTTATTTCCTCTAGAGGGCGCCATTTTTAATTTAATGTGACTTCACATAGCCTATAACCAGCGGACAATCACGATGCTTCTAACGATACCTTATTTCTCAAATTGTGATGAGTGGTTTAGAAGATACAAGGGAACAGATGAACATACATACATACATACCGGTCAAAATCATAACCCTCCTTTTTCTTCGCCGTACTCGGGTAAAAACTAAAACCCAATTACGACTTAAAAGGTATAAACATGACACCACAGACAGACAAATTAAAAAGTCACACGTGTTAGGGCATAAATCGAACAGATTACGTGTGACTCCGGATTTTTAATTTGTCTGTCTGTGGTGTCTTGTTTATACCTTCTAAGTCGTAGTTGGGTTTTAGTTTTTATAACTTGATTTTTTTTCAAATTCTTTTGGGGTTATAATATATATATTTTTGAAATGTGCTCATTAAGCCCTTTCATTTGATACCCAACATGGTACGATTAAACCATTTTTTTTTTAAGTTCCTCACTTAATTTCCTCTAGAGGGCGCCATTTTTAATTTAATGTGACTTCACATAGCCTATAACCAGCGGACAATCACGACGCTTCTAACGATACCTCATTTGTCAAATTGTGATAAGTGGTTTGGAAGATAGGAGGGAACAGATGAACATATATACATACATACCGGTCAAAATCATAACCCTCTTTTTTTCTTCGCCGTAGTCGGGTAAATAAAGACAAATCTGTGAAACTGGCAAAATTTAAATACTTTTTAAAGAATCCCGTATCAATTAACGCAATTTTCTGAGCTTATGAAACATACATGACGGTGCCGGTGTAGTCATGATATGGCTTCCTCGCTTCACCCCATAAATTTATGGACTGCCGGTGCTCTTCCACAGTGTGTTTCCACATAACATACAACAAACCATAACATAACATCACATCTGTATTCCCCAAAGGGTTGGACAGAGGACCTATTACTATAGGTACACCTCTGTCCAACCCGAAATGTGGGTGTAGGTACTCACCCACATTTCGCCAGTTATGTTTGAGTCCCATGTAATAGGGGTCGAGCCTATTGCCATCAACCGGGCACAAATCCAGACCCTGGAATGCTACTGAGAAATTCCAGATGACAAAACTACTACAATAATACTTTGCCCGACCCGGGAATCAAACCAAGGACCTCATGGTCAGCAGCAGCGCTTGCGACCACTAGACCAACGAGGCAGACTCCGGGCTGCTTGTGAGAAATTCATGTTCAGAGCTGAAAAACCCGATAAAACTGCCCTCTATGGCTTCATGTTCAGAAGTTCGTGCGTGGGACCTCTAGCCCAACAATAAGATTGTTAATTAGGTAGTCTAAAACTTTCTTCTTTTTCCCAGATCAACCAGAATAAGAGGGACGTTGCTAACTCTGACAGGATTATCCAATACAATTGGTATTCTGTTGGCTTATTCAGTAGGACCGTTTGTACCTTACTCTGTGAGCAGCTGGGTAGGTGCGGCTATAAGCTGTCTCTACCTCGTTTTAGTATTCTTTTTCGTAACTGAAACCGCTGTTTACCAAGTTATGAAAGGTAAGATTTTTTTTCATTATATATTTTTATACATTACTAGCTGATGCCCGTGGCTTCGCCCGCGTGGATGTCGGTTATTATATACTACTTAAAACCTTCCTCGAGAACCACTCTATCCATTAGTGAAAACAGCATGAAAATCAGTGCAGAAGTTTTGAGTTTATCGCGAAAAGGACGAGAGACAGACGCGGTGGAGGACTTTGTTTTATAATATGTCAGGATATTTCATAGGCCATCTGTCAGTGACTAGTAGCACAGATATTATAATACCCATACAAAGAAATGACACCACCCTAAGTCTGGCAATTGAGCTGGCTATTTTTCTTCCTCCATTTTTTAACAGATGGCAGCATCAGCGACTCACTAATTGCCAGAGACTGTAGTTTTACAACGCCATCTAGGAGTCTTGCCTAGATACTACGCAAGACTCCTAGATGTTTTTCTTCCTTTTTTACGTTTTTACTTCCTAGGTATTCAATTTTTATATTGCTAGGTGAAGTACTAGATTTAAAAAAATGTTGTTTGATTTTCCTTAATGAAACGACTTAAACGCAAGTTTAAAGTGACCCTGTTATCACTTGAGTAAAACGCCATCTATTGCAAAGAGCTCTCGACAAAATGATTAACAGATGGCTGCTTTATCATTCTAAGGGTTCGAATTGAAGTAAAGGCTTAATTTAAGTTTTTTGTTGAAAACACGAGATTTATGAGTGTAAATACATAAATCAGCATTAAACAAAGATGTTTTGCTTTTTACTAATATTAGGACCTCAGCCAAAATTTGCCGTATAACGCTTTTTAGTGATTGTTAATTTCATAAATTGTTACTTATGTTATTAAAAAAAAACATAGTTGGCAACTATGTTTTTTTTTCAAGACTCATTATAATTTGTTCGAGTTGAGACCCCATGCTAGTAGTAACCTCACCAATACAGAAAATAATATACAGGCTGTAAGGGTAAACAGTCTTGTCATTCAAACCCCGGGTAGTTGACTTAAATATAAAAATAAATGACCGAACACAACAAAAAAAAACGTCATTTTCATTAAAAGATTTTAAAAAGTTTCTATCCGACTCCGTGCTCTCTAGCGAAACAGCTGACTGACTGAGGGAGGGGTCGCGCTCGCGGCCGGTCAGGTCACATCCCGCACCCCCCGCCCGTGTTGAGACGCAAGTTCGTTGCCCTAGCGCATAGGACAACGAACTTGCGTCTCTTGTGGTAAAACGTAGAATTAAAAATAAGAAAAAAAAAAAGTTATAATTTTCCATTGTTTTTACGTTCTATAAATGAAACCAAACCACTGGTTGCAAGGATAACGGTGTTTACCCTAACAATCTGTATACAATATAGATAGTCATATTGACATCGATTCTGAAAAAACGCTAGTTATATCCAACACTGGACTTCGGCAGGTTGACCATAGTGATGATGCTAACCGTAAAGTACCTACAGAATACGAAAATTTGTAGAGACTTTCAATCGAATCGAAAGAAAGAACGATATATCGAAAGATGCTGTACGTATATCCGAGGAAGGTTATAGTCATGTTTTACAAAAACTCTCTCATTTCAGGCAAAAAAGATGAAGCAATGGCCAATCTCACATCACTTGGCAGACAAGACGACATAGAAGAAATAGTAGCACAAGCAAATGAAAAGCCGAAATCAAACATGGCTCAATTGACTGAGATGTACACAGTCAAGTCTAATAGAAAAGCTGCGTTTATAATAATATCGTTGAAAATTCTACAACAAATGAGTGGAATCGTTGCTGTAATGTCTTTTGTAACGATTATTTTCGACATGACTGGATCAGCCATGGAGTCACATATATCTACTATTATTATTGGTGTCACTCAAGTCGTTGCTAGCATTTTTGCGCCCATACTTGTAGATAGAACTGGAAGGAGATCTCTGTTGTTAGTCTCAACGGCTGGTTGTTCATTGAGTTTGGTAAGTTCAACACCATCTTTATTTAGTTCTACTTAGAAGAAACTAGGTGTTGCCCGCAACTTCGTCCGCGATCCAGGATAAAAAGTAGCCTATGTCATTCTCCGGGTCATGGTCAACTCATGTGCCAGATTTCATCCAAATCCGTTCAGCCGTTTTAGCGTGAAAGCGTCAAACAAAGTCAATGGTGCCGATTCTCTTATCACAAATTCTCTAAACTAAACTAAATATCACTAAAATTTAGTTTATTCCTGTCAAACGACGATTTCCTATTCTGAAAATAGACTTAAGTGACACAACTTAACTATAATTTAGTTTGACAGCACTAAGATGGCACTGAGTTTTAATTTAGTGAAAATGCTATTCTGAATTTGACGTTTTAACCAAAATTTTTGTTCTATATCTAAAATCCTCTAACTAACTGTGACTATTTTTAATCACGATTAAAAATGTGTGGAATAAAATTAGATGTCATGAACTAAAATTCAAACCGATACCTCGAATTCAGTTGCAAAACGGTACCTACTGTATCTTTTTTTTATTTTCTTTTGGTTATATCTCGAAAACGGTGTGTCCTATCGCAAAAATAATGAAAATGTTGACCCCCTTTGCAACCCGTAATCCCGTAATACTCTACATGTTGGTGACTTAATTTTTTTGTTTTCTTCCAAAAAGTGAAAAATTCCATATAAAAATACGTCGAGACGGCCACATTGCGCGCCTCTCCGGCTCAAAAAAAATCACGTGGTAGGCAAACAAGTAGGTACCAAGTGGAGACGCGATTGTCAAATTCGATTTTAGTTCTGTCAAAATAATTTTTAAATTTAGAGTTTTTTTTGGCAGAATAGCTCTAAGATTCTCATAGTAAAAAGTAAGGAATTTTAGTGATAGTTTAGTTAGTTTAGTTCGGTGTACAAGAGAATCGGCACCACTTTCGCAATTTATAATATTAGTAAGGATATTCCCTTGCTTCATTTATTTGCCTCCTCGAATTAGAAACATGGTTGCTCCCTGGTTTGTAACGATGGCAGTCGCTCCATGTAAAATACTGGTATTCAAATGCATCCGGTTAGACTGGAAGCTGCAGTTGGGAAAAGGCTAGGCAGATGATGATGATGATGAATGATAATCGGATTGCCATCATGGTTCCATTCCATTTAGAACCTTTAAATCTTGGTTTTTAAACAGAGTTTTGTTCTTCATCATCTTATTATTGTTATTTTTCAGGCTGCTCTTGGGATTTACTTCCACCTGTACAATACTGATCATCCATCCGCTGAAGGTTTACAGTGGCTCTCGCTGGTGTCAATTATGCTTTTCTTCGTATCCTATTTTGGTGGTAAGTTTTTTTTTTGTAGATTCTTAAATTCCTATGTGATATTGTTTGACTATAAAAATGTTTTTAGTCTAAAGAATCTGAGATAAACAACCGTTTTTTTTTTAATTTTAAACGTTGTATATGTCGCAGTAAGATGGTTAAAGTCATGATACAGTTATATCCCTAGGGATATAGATATTTACCGTAATTTATTTATATGAATGCGGTTCATAACTGTCGGAATGCCCTCATTTTGTTACTACGACCAATTTCGACGTAGCGCTTGCCGGCCGCTACCGCGGTACCGCTCGCTTCGCTCGCACGTAGTTGGTCACAGTTCTAACCTAACCTATTTGGTCGGAGTGCCCTAATAGTTCGTATCATAGTTATATTCCTAGTAAGACAGTTATGAACGTTATAACGCTTTTATATAAATATATTACGGTATATAGATATATCACGACTATAACCAATAACCATCTTACTGCGACATAAAATTAAATTAGGCTTGTGTTTAGTTTAAATTGTATGGTTAATTCTAAGTTCGCTACTATTAGAACGCATGAATGATTATGATTATGAGAGATATGAATTTTTTTTTTTGATTAATCTGTTCGTTTGATTCAAATATTTTTGTCCCGTATGTAGGTTCACACGTAGCATAAAATCAATCTCTATCATGTCTCCTGCCCTTCGCTGCCTTCTACTGTATATGTCTGCCACAAATTAAAATCCATATTTCTTTTTCTTCAGGTTTTGGCATCATCCCCAACACATTTATCGGTGAGCTGTTCACGGACACCTGCAGAGGTTTCGGTGGAACATTCACGGCGTCCATCAGCTGGTTGTTCGGTTTCGGAGTATCAACCGCATTCGGTTACATGTTGCCAGCATTAGGACCAAGTGTAACCTTCTGGATATTTGCCGGTGCTAGTGCATTTTCATTCTTTTTTAGTTTAGTTTTTGTACCTGAAACCAAAGGAAAGAGTCTTTTGGAAGTTCAAGAGCTCTTAGGTAGATGATTAATTTTAAATAATGACTGTGATATTAAATATTTAGTTATAGATATTTTCGTTTAGTGAGAAGACGTAATAAACAAGAATATTCGACATCTACCGTGATTTCGTAGTATCTCTAGGGATTTCGCGAAATCTCTGATTTCCTCATTTCCCTGCGACATATTTATATAAGCACGCGTGACCGACGCGACCGATATCAGCGTAAGAGGAATTCAGGACTTAGATATAACGGGTGTAAAACTAACAGAATGCGTAAATGACAGCTAAGTGATAGGTCTTTTTACACCCTGTAGCGTAAGTAACATAGCGCTATAATATTGTCCTAAATTAATCGTCGCACACGACTTCTCTACGATCCATGAGCAACACTTAGGGGATGAAAATGGGCATTAATCTCGTGAAATTTTTGTTCGTTTTAATCCTCATGTACTAATCATATTATAATCATTATGCACGGGACCAACCCAAAAATCGCGAAAAAAACTCGGCTGTTATATTCGCATAGCTTGTCAAAATGAAAGGAACAGCTGATATTTTTTTCGCGATTTCTGGGTTAAAAAAATCTAAAAGATCGTACAAAATATTAAAATAACAAATTCTTAACCACTAAAATCAGAATATCGAATAATTTGCGTAAATTTTGAAATCAATGTGCCTAGCTGTTTCCCAACAATGTTATGGTCAGCGTCTAACCGGATGCATGCGTATTTTACATGGAGCTACTGGCTATCTGACCTCCACAACCCAGTTACTTGTAACACGATACCCCTTCGGAAGACCGGATGTCAGACTTCGGTTGCTGACTATCCGTAACGACTATCAAAGATCTACGAATAACAAATGGGATAAAACTTATATCTACAATTGTCAATATAAAAATTAACTGAATCCTTCTTCTTCTATTTCTATTTTCTCTATTCTAACTACAGCCTCTCCTAACAGACCGCTTCTGAAACAAAGAAGATAACATAACATCACGCCTGTATCCCCGAAGAGTTAGCCAGAGGTGTACGTTTACCTACTAATTAGTACACCCACATTAAACCGCGCAGTAGACACTGGCAAAATGCACGGTGCAATTACCAAAATACCGCGCGCGACGCCGACGATGCCACACTTTTTGATTTAAAAACCATTTTAATTTGTGTAAAATTGTTTTTTAACCACGGGTTTTGGTTTAGAAGGGTTTATTTACAACTATAGGCACACTACACTACATATACCTAATGTTTCATGTAGGTGTGTTTGTGTAGTGTGTATGACAAAACAGCTGCGGAGACGATCCGACATAAAACATCTGTCTTGCCCCCCCCTAGGCCAGAAGCTGGGTACGCCCATCTAAAAGAGGGCGAGCCTATAGCCCTCAAACGGGCACGAATCCAACCTCTGGGTTGTTATTGAGAAATTCCAGATAGAAAAATCTAATAACACTTTATCCGACCTGGGAATCGAACCCAGGACTTCATGGCCAGCACTAGCGCTTGCAACCACTAGAACTTGTAGTTTATTATAAATATATGATGCCTAAATGACATTTCTTTTGTAAATTGGTTATACTAAAACTTTTCACACATCATTTTTTTTCATTTCAATTAGATGAGGATGATTTCTTAACTGACTTTTTTGAGAAGAAACACCAAAACAATCTTAGAGGTCTCAGTCTCATATTAAGTTCATACAATCATATTGTGATGGCCCGATCATATTAAGACCATGTAGGTTAAAGTCTGAGAGGTCAAGGTATCTTGAAGAAAGCACCATACAAGTTTGAGTGAACCGGTCCAGTCAGTCCACCCATGTGTCATATTGTATAGCTTAACTTATGCACTTACTCATCGAATTCTTCCGTGAGTCGATTGCTACTCGCTGACGCCGTAGTCGAGGATTCGCCTTGTGTATGTTGCCTGCACAAAAATGTACATGATCATATGACTAGTCTTTTTCCAACTATGCTGGGGTCTACAAATAACAGCCGGGATCAATGGCTTAACGTGCCTTTCGAGATACGGAGGATTCTCAGTATGTAATGGATGGCCACCCAATCAAGGACCGACCTCGGCAAGCGCTGCTTAACCTTAAAGATGGACCCGTGCGGCTGTAATTACTAACCCACAAGCCCTCCGCAGGAAAATATTTAAACATTACATTACGCTGTCTATCATGTTTCACCTGCTGGGACTCAGAATGCTTAAATAATCTTTCGTTCATTCTTTGGAATGATAGATTAAGAAATGAGTATAAAGTGGAAGTCTGGAAGTGGCACTGGTGACTGATAAGTTGTGTGGAGATTGGTTTTCATTGCCAAGGGGGTGGCTACCGAGATGACGATTAATAAACAAGTAAGGAAAAAAAAGACAATATGTTGACAAATGAACTGGGAAAAACAATCGTGAGGAAACCAGCATGTCCTAGAACCAAACATTCTAACAAGTGTGACATCTGCCAACCCGCACGGCCCGCATGGTAGATTCCACCCACTCCCTTTCGCAGAGAAGAAACCTGTATCCCAGCAGTGGGAACATTATAGGCTGATTATACTAAAGGCAGGAGAAAGATGATTCATGATAAGGAAAACTTGATGATGATAATTATTACGTACTTGTAGTATTCGGCAGGGTCTAACTTCACTACCAACATCTCAATTTCAGACTCATTTTGTGCTCTGAAAGAAAAAAAAACATTATAAAACAAACCAATATGTATTTGCAACTCACACTATTGTGTGAATCATCAGCTGCATAGCCTTTTCCTAGCTATGTTGGGGTCAGCTTCCTGTCTAACAGGATGCAGCTGAATACCAGTATTTGACATGGAGCAACTGCTTATCGGACCACAACCTCTCTGACCAACAGGTAAGAAAGGTTTTCAAGTTTTGGGCTTCTGACTATGAATATTGTGTGGGAATATGTGATGATAACTCAATTCAATTCTATTAAGTACACACAGTGTTTTCTGATTATCCAGGATGCAAATTAGCCTATATCCATCTCCATATTCCAGGATACTATCAGTCAAACAATAATCGGTTCAGTGGTTTGGACGTGAAAGGTACCAGACAGACAGACAGAGTTATTATTATTTAGTAGGTACTTAACATAAATACGAAAGTAGGTACCTAATTTATGTTCAAAATTTAATGTTACTCACACTTGACCAAAGCTTGATTGTCCAAACACAGGTTCAGCTGTCACTGTGCTTATGCTAGTACTAGGAGCACTGTAGGTGGCTTCTAAACGGATTTTTGATTTTACACATTCATAAGTTCTTGGTTGGGTATTCTGGGTACCTAGTGAAAGAAACAAATCAAAATGAAATATGCCCTCCACCTACATGTAGTGTCAATTTTACGAGAAGGTAGCGAGTAAAATAGATAGGTATGCTTTAGAATACTACAAATATAGAATTACCTATGACGACTTCTTCATTCGCTGGCTTCTTCTTCGTTTCTTTACGCCAAGTTTTCAAACGGCTGGGGCTGTAATACGTTAAGTTGTGGATTATGAATGTATGGTGTTAGTATTTTACGAAGAAGTCGAAAATAGAATAAATTTGTAATGCACGTTTACTGTACCTCTCTTCATTGTAAAATTTTCTCATTCCACCTCGAACTCGTTTTAACGACTTGCGCGGCCCCGAATATCCGTGTCGTTTGTACGCCAGCTTGTTTGTTCTATTCATTGTTTATTTTTATGTTAGTAGTATACTCTTTGTAAGTAACATAATGAAAAACAACAGAAACACAAAAGGTGATATTGTAGTATTATTGTGTCCTATGTCCTCCAGGTCAAGGTCTACCTAAGTGCCAATGCCAAATTTCATCTAAATCCATTCAGCCGTTTTAGCATTAGCGTAACGAAATAACAAAGTACCTAACATGTACCAAACAAACTCATATTATGCACAGAACATAAATACCCTTACCCTGACGGAATACCCAGTATTAAAATTATATAGTACTCTGTGCGGAATACACACAGATGGACGGACACAGACCACCACCTGCAGACCACAGACTACCGTTAGTTCTCTAAGTAGTCTGTGCAGACTACTTAGAGAACTAACCACAGACTAAGCAGTACTCAGAGCACTTTAAAGTACTGGTAACACAGACTATATCACAGATAATTATGACTCATAAGGGGATGCGCTAAGGTAGCCCGCGAAATTCAAATTTCTTACGTTTTTTGCAATTTGCAGGTCAGTGTCAGGTTGTATGTTGATCTAAATATTATTTGCGGCCGTAACAAATAAGAGTTTACAGAATTATAAACATTAGCAATACAACACTCTAAGTTCATGAAAGTGCCAAATGTCATGATTTCATGAAATAGTCATTCAATGCACTCACATGAGCTTTGAGAGTTGTAGTGCTGATTCTAATGTTTATAATTCTGTAAGTAAACCCATATTTGTTAAGGCCGTAAATAATATTAAGATACATATGAAGCGTTTTCAGAATTTCATTGTCAACGCCAAAGAGTATATTTTTGTCAACGCGGCTCGCGGCGGTGGCAGAACTGACAGACGACGAGCCAAGGCGGGCTACGAGCAAAATTTCAAACCTGTTGGATCGCCGACGAACTTACTTACTCGGCAGTTTTTAAGTCCGCGTTCTTAGCATGACACACGGGCGAGTAAGCTCGCCGAGCCATAGGTACGCGGACTTGCTTGCACGTCTATCACCCGTTTAAAACTGAATGTGGTCATGTGTGTTTTATTTTTTATAAATGTCGCATATCTAATATTTATTTTCAACACACTTGCTCGTAAAGTGGCTCTTCTTAAATCGCTTTTAGGTTCATAATGCAGTGTATTATGGAAGCGTGCGTTTTATTTTATATTACTGCACTAGTGCGGTAATGTGCGCCACAGATTACTATTTACTAGTCGGAGTAATGACATGGCAGTATGGAATTAGTAAGTACTATCATTTATTTATTTATTATTAAATTAAATAGAACGGCCGAGGCCAATTATACTATTTAATCAAATTAAAACGAACACAATTTGCAAAACAATATTTTACCACACTTTCATGCATTCTTCTCACAAAAATTCAAACATTCCAACAATAACAACTTCCATTCATCCGCAAATAAATCAAAATCAGGATTTGAGTCCAGGAGAGCATTGAGATCCCTTAGTGATCTTGGTAGGGGGGAGTTTGACCGTGCAACCGTACGGCACGACGGAGCCGCCAGCAATCTGTGCCGTCTACCACGACAATAGTTATTTGGCACAAACAACCTACAGGCTTGATCGTGGAGGTCCGATGCATCAATCTTCCCCAATAGAACCTTGCATGTTACAATCATCTGATCAAACGACCGTCTCACTTCCAAAGAGTTAAAATCCAAAGCCCCCAACAGAAATTTCGTTGGATATAAGTATGGATAATACCCATACAATTTTTTATACAAGTATCTTAGAAAAGCTTTTTGGAGTTTTTCCAACATAAGCGCATACTTTTTCTCGTACGGGTTCCACACAATTGCACTGGACTCAAGTTTGCTTCGAACTAAGGTCCCAAAAATTAGTTTAATAACATGAGCACTTTGGAAATCGCGGCAGTTCCTTAATACAAAACCAAGCCGCTTAAAAGACTCCTTGGAAACAGATACAATATGTTGATGAAAAGTGAGCTTTTGATCAAATGTGACTCCCAGGTCCTTCATTGAATCAGTCCTTATAATAGCATTGCTGTCTAATTTGTACGTGAATTTTATTGGGTGTCGGTGGGTGCATTCGACCAAAAGTCATGACTTGGCATTTGGCAGCATTAAACTCCATTTTATTCTCAACACTCCATCTGTATACTGCATCTACATCTGATTGAAGAGCGGTGCAATCTTCTTCAGATTTGATCTCGTAAAAGAGTTTTAAGTCGTCAGCATACAGAAGGCATTTAGCATTTCGAATTACTGCAGGTAGGTCATTGATCATTAAGATAAAAAAGAGAGGTCCAAGCACTGAACCTTGACTGACTCCTGAACGAGTATGGTAAGGACTGGACTCATAAAGACCCAGTCTCACGAATTGTTGTCGATCACGTAAATAGTCCGCAAGAAAACGCAGGAGCCCTGGTGTAACACCCATAGCACTCAGTTTTGAAATTAAGATGTCATTGTTTACTCTGTCGAATGCTTTGCGGAAGTCAAAATAGAGGACATCTACTTGACCACCACGGTCAAGAGTGCGTGAGATAAAGTCGACAAGAGTCAACAGATTGGTATTGACTGATCTTTGGGTGCGGAAGCCATGTTGTTCGTCGCAAAGATATTGCTTCACTTGTCGATATATTTTTTCATGCAAGACGTTCTCTAAAACCTTTGCTAAAGACGACAGTATACACTTTCTTTTTACATCATGGCAGCATGGAATTTGTATCCAATAGAAATTGTTTTTGGTGAAGCTTTTTACCAAAGACAAGCGCTAAAAGCAAGTTTTTATTAAAAAAACAACCGTCTTCCAAAAATAAACACTAAAAAAGTGAAAAATAACTTAAATTTCGGAAGTCGATGTCTTTGCTTTTCAATTTTCGTTTTTTGCCACCGAATTTAAGTTATTTTTCACTTTTTTAGTGTTTATTTTTGGAAGAAGTTGTTTTTTTTTGTAAAAAGTTTTTATTTTTCACTTTTTTTTGTGGTACCTACCCCGCAGAAATTCGTATACTGTTATCTGCTATGTAAATAACAGTGACGGAGTGAAATAATTATATCATCTACATACGCAAAGTGAGAAAAATACGTAATTATTGAAGCTAACTCAAAAACTACGCAAGTAAAATTTATAAAATTTATATGGGACCACCTCTGAGCATGACCTACCATACAAAAAAAGAATCATCAAAATCGATTCATAATTGGCGGAGTAATCGCGTAGCATAACCACAAAAAAAAAAAATACAGATGAATTGAGAACCTTCTCCTTTTTGAAGAAGTCGGTTAAAAAAATAACCATAAGCAAACCAGTGGCGTTTAGTTATGCTTTTTTTTTGGATTTTTTTTACCATAACTTAATATCATTGTGATACTATACATTGAATTAGTATGAACAATCCTACTAATAAATGAGCAGCACACAACCGCGCGCATCGCTAGCGGTTGTGTGGTTAATTATTATTATCAAAAATACAAAATGACATGACCAGTGGGACTATGGGCGCCTGCATAAGTGTTGAAATCAATGTGCAGCAAATATTGTTTTGAAACGAGTATGATTAAAACTTGAAGTCAATATATAACAACTGGTTTATTTCCGTTCACAATGGTGGGTAAACTAAACTTATAACGAAGGTACGACGGTTAATAAAACTACACGATACGTTCCCAGCGAGTTCGTGACGTGAGGTGCGTCGCGAAACAAGTAGGATACGTCACCGCGGGGCGCGAGGGTAGGGGCGTCTAGACTAGGCGAGCTCTTCCAATGCGTGGAAACAGCGGCGCGCTAGCACAGACTGACCGCTCGGCTTTTTTTTTTTTTTTTTTTAACTAGGGCATCTCATAGTTGATTTTAGATGAAAATCGTAACTATTTAACCGGACTTTCCTGTGGCTGCCTTAAGCTACTACACTCAGGGCCTCCAGCCAGGGGCATATGACTATTCTAAATTAAAACTAAGTGAACGCTCGCTAAGGGCACCCCCTGTGGGGTACGAACCTCGGCTTAGGGCGTCACTGACGGGAGGACAGCAAGATGGGACAGGCTGGATCAATATAGGATCATTATTATTATTATATGGGGAATTTAAAGCTACGTGCTCAGCTACGGCGCGGGCTGGCACATCATCGGGCAAGGGACGGGGGGACGATTTTAATCGGGGTCGCGGTCGTGCTGGACCTCGGCGGCGAGGTCGGAATGACGGTAGGCGTCTGTTTTTGTGTTTCAGAACTGTACTGGTGGCCCTATTGCTCTCCTGGAGGAGGGTTATGGGATCGTCTGGCTCTACAAGTGCATGCCTCGGACGGCGGACTTTGCTAATCCTAGAGGGGGCATAGTTAGCGGCCTCGACAACCAGAGGGTTGCGATGTTTGGCGGCTTTATCGAAGTAACGCTTGGAAAGGCGTTTTAGGAACTGGCGGATTGTGGGGATCTTTAAGTCGAGGTGGAGGATCTCGTTACGAACGAACCAGGGGGCTGACGTGATTTTACGTAGGAAACGGTTCTGTAGGGTTTGCATCCTATGGATGTAGTGGGGCTTTGCGTGAGCAAAGACGGACCCCGCATAGGTCATGATGGGACGAATGCACGCCGTGTAGGTACGCAATTTGCACTTGAGTGACAATTTGCTACGTGCATTCAGGACGGAGTGGAGTCTACCTAGAGCGAAAGCGGCACGCGAGCGCACCTGCTTTATGTGCTCTTGAAACGAGAGTTTATCGTCCAGCGTTACACCTAGATATTTAGCTCGCTTCTCCCAAGGGATCGGCTTGCCAAACATGGTGAGCGGACTGGGGGCGGGGGCTCTAAATCGATTACGCGATTTCTGGAAGAGAACCGCTTGACTTTTATCTGGATTTACTTCGATTCGCCATTTTCGAAACCAGGCGCCGAGCTTGTCGACCGCTGCCTGGAGAGCTAGGCGAATCTGATCGGGTCGACGCCCCCTCGAGTAAATGGCCGTATCGTCTGCGAACAGAGCCAACTGCGCCTTTTTACTTTTGGGAATGTCGCCGGTGAACAAAGTGAAAATGAGGGGAGACAGCACGGAGCCCTGAGGGACTCCGGCTCGTATGGGTCGGGGAGAGGAGAGGGCACCTTCGATACGGTAGCGAAAGGTGCGGTTCGACAGAAAGTCTCGAATGATGAGCACGAGACGGTCAGGCACTCCGAGTTGGTATAACTTGTATAACAAGCCATTGTGCCAGACTTTGTCGAAAGCTTTCGCTATATCGAAGAATACCGCACCGGTCACCTCACTGCGTTGGAAACCAAAGCTTATGTGTTCGATGATCCGGTGTACCTGATGCACGCTAGAGTGCTGAGTTCGAAAGCCGAACTGCTCGTTGGGGATGAGGCCCTTGGTCTCTGCATAGTCTCTGAGACGCTTATAAATAAGCCTCTCGTAGATTTTACCGAGAACCTTGAGCAGACTGATTGGGCGGTAACTCGAAGGGTCCGACCTGGGCTTGCCGGGCTTCGGGATACCAATGACGGTGGCTTCTTTCCACGCTTGGGGGAAGATATTATTGCTCAGAGCACCATTGAAGATGGTGGTCAATAGCATTATAAGATGGGCGGGAAACAATTGAACCACCCTATTGGTGATTCCGTCTGAACCGGGGGCTTTACGATTTTTAAGATCCTTGATGATCCCGTGCACCTCGTCTGGGGTGACGGGGGGCAAGGGGTCATCAGGGTCTTCTACGGGGGGAAGTGAGGTTCTACGTTCGACTTCCGTGTCTACCTCATGGAGGTGAGCTTGGTCTACTGGTAGGGAGCTGGGGGAGCATTGAGCCTCTAGGCTGTCTGCTAGGCATTCTGCCTTTTCTAAATCCTCAAAAGCGATGGATTTATCGGGACGTACTAGGGGGGGCATGGCGGCTTCCTGCGGGGACTTGAGTTTCCTCTGAAGGTCCCAGAATGCTAGATGAGTTGGCTCTAGGTCGCTCAACATCTTATCCCAACCCGCGTTACGCAGCTCTTGTACACGTTTCTTTACAGTTCTCTGTAAATAGCGCATATGAGCTTTGTTAGCGGAGCAGGGAAAGGTGGTGTACGCACGGACAGACGCGTTCTTCTCAGTTATCAGATCACGCACTTCCTGTGGGAGCCTCCAGCGACGGTCGTCCGTCGCCGGAGCCTCCTTTGAACAATCGTTCAAAACAGATTGTACGTGATCAGTAAGTGAGTCGATCGCGGCCGTCGTGTCCGCGGTAGAGTCAAACTTATCGGGGATAGAATCTAGTTGGGGGGACGTGTTGGATTTCAGCTTTTCGCTTACTTTCTTCCAGTCCGTTACCCTTTTGGTGGCTAGGGGAGATTGTGAGGCGTCGTCCGGGAGACCTATGCGGGGGGCCAGTCTTATAACTATTGGACGGTGGTCAGAGTTAAGCTCGTCTACCGTTTCTATCGAGTCTAGACGTAGGCTGACGTTCTTAAGGAGCGCCAGGTCGAGTACGTCGGGGGTATGATTGGGGTCGTGGGGGAAGTGAGTGGGAGTCATCGGAGCGATGACATCAAAGTTCTTGGAGGAAGAGAGGTCGAACAAGTGTCGCCCTCTAGTGGAGGTAGTGGAACTATTCCACGCGGGATGTTTGGCATTGAAATCGCCTGCTATTATAGCGGAATTACTAAGGCCTAATAGGGCAGAGAGGTCGTCCGAGAGGGACTGAAAGTCCTCAGCGGCACTCTGGGGGGGGAGGTAAGCCGACACTAGAGTGATCGGTTCGTGACCTGACATGCCTAGACGGCATATAGAGACTTCTAAACGAGAGAGGGTGGGAGGGTCCATAGGGATGCAATAAAGTTCCTTTTTATAATAAATGAGGGTTCCGCCCTTGTGGCAACGCGTTCTATCGTTACGGACTATACGATAGTTGGCTATGGAGGGATTGCGGTTACTAGGTTTGAGGAACGTTTCCTGAACAAGGAGAATATCTAATTGATGGTCGCGGAGGAAGAGAGAGATCTCATCTCGTTGACCGTTGATGCCATTGGCATTGAAGATACCTAGCCTGAGAGATCGGGGTTTAAACCTAGCTAAGATGGCTTTATCCATTATGAGTTGGATTAGCGAGGGAAATTAGGGCTTGCGTAACGTCCGAGTACGCGTTATAGATCACTTGGATCTGAGCTAGATCGCATCTATCCCTGGCTGCCTGGATTTCGGCGGCCATTCTGATAGCGCGGGGGGAGTAAAAGATCATGAACGTGGATGCTAACACGTTAAAGGGATCTTTACCTACGTTAGGGTTTTGGGGAGCCACAGAAGTGGGAGCGGGGCGAGAGTTAGCTGGCGCGGGAGCGCGTTTTGCGAGAGGCGCGGAGGGCGCGGGGGGTGCGGGGGGAGGGGGGGGGTGCAAAATGCGCGGGGGGCGCGAGGTGCGCTGGGGGGTGGGCACGGATACGCGGGTCCATGAGAGAGTAGAGGGGGGTGTGGGGGGCAGGGGGTTTCACGGAGGCTAACTTGGGGAATGATTGCTGGTGTTGCAGCATATTCTCAAATCTTTTGCTTTTGCTTGTTAAATCTTTTGCTATGATAGACACTGATGAAGATGAAATAACTCGAATAATTTCTCGGCTAAAAGATGACTGTGCTGTTGGATGGGATAATATAAGCAATAAGATCCTTAAACTATTTAAGAGTATTTTGGTACCTCCCTTAACGCATATTTTTCGAATGTGTCTTGCCGAAGGAATTTTCCCTTGTTGTCTCAAAAAGGCAGTTGTAATCCCTATCTTTAAATCTGGAAGCAAAGATTTAGTTAATAATTATAGGCCAATATCCTTACTCCCCTCAATATCAAAAATACTAGAGAAAATTATAAACAGTAGGCTAGTTAACTACCTAGAAAAAAACAACTTTCTATCCCCGGCACAATTTGGTTTTAGAGCTAAACTATCGACAGCCGATGCGGTGCATAACCTGACTGATTATATTTCACAAGAACTCGGCAAAGGAAACCAGACTTTGGGAATCTTCCTTGATTTAGCCAAGGCCTTCGACACGGTGTCTGTTTCTGGTCTGCTAAACAAGTTAGAGATCTTAGGAATTAGGGGAACGCCGCTGAAACTATTTGCTGACTATTTAGACGGCCGGTACCAATGTGTTAAAATTGATAATATTACGAGTGATGAACAGAAAAATACTGGTTTTGGTGTTCCTCAAGGGAGTATTCTGGGCCCTACGCTATTCCTGATCTATATTAACGACTTGTGTGGTCTTAATATAAAAGACGGCAAAATTATATCTTATGCCGACGACACGGCGTTAATATTTAGCGCTAAAACCAGTAGCGAACTGTTTGAAATCGCTCAACTAGGTTTTAATACTGTGACTAATTGGCTTCAATGCAATTTACTAACATTAAATGCTGACAAGACAAAATATATTCACTTCTCCATGCGCAAGCCTCAAGTTAACATTACTAACCCTCACCTATATGCCCATGAATGTAAAAACCGTACAGTCAACATGTGTAATTGTCCTGTTATCCTCAAAACAAGCAACTTAAAATATCTCGGGGTAATAATAGACGAAACACTCTCTTTTAGAAAACATATCGAAAGTTTAGTTAAAAGAGTGCGCGAACTATTATATGTTTTTAAAAAATTACGATCATTTGCTGATTCAAAATTAATCACACAAGTTTATTTGACCCTATGTCAATCAATAATTCAATACTGTATCACTTCTTGGGGTGGCGCACCCAAAACTAATTTACTTCCTCTTGAAAGATCTCAGAGAGCAATTTTAAAGATAGCAAACTTCCATCCCTTCTTCTTTCCCACAGATCAGCTATATAGATCCTGTAACGTACTGACGGTTCGCCAGCTTTTCATTATGCACTTAGTATTAAAACAGCACACCATGCTCAAGTTTACTGCTGACAATACTAACAAAAGACGGAATGATATAGTGTGCACATCTAATGCAACCTCAAAACATGTCTTTGTAGAAAGATTTTTTACATTTTTAGGACCCTTTTTGTATAATAGATTAAATAGAATACTTAGTATCTATAAATTAAATTACTTTAGCTGTAAAAAAAATATACTTAATTATTTACTAACCCTAGATTATGCACAAACGGAAGATCTACTTGTTGTCTGCAAATAGAACCGCTAACGTGCCTCTTTGTTTTTATGTACCTAAGTTCTTGCTTTAGTTTTTTAATTTTGTACTCATTGTTAATTTATTAAAATAAGTATCTATGCACTTTCTAGCCTGAAGCACAGGTTCAACCTAGTTCAGGCAAATATGCAACTGTGCTCTATTTTAAACTGTTATTGTATTTATTGTAAACGTGTCCCTTCTTATAAATAAACAAATTATTATTATTATAATTATTATTATTATTCCAGGGACTGGGGCGCTGAGGGCTAAGTCTCTCTGGAATTTGAGAGGAAGGAATGGGAGGGAATTCCCTATACTGACGATTGTCAGCACGCTTATTAAGCTTGGGAGAGCTTGACTTGGGGGCTTTGGGACAGCCACGGTAATTGGCTGGGTGCCCTTCTTGGCCACATAGCACACAGCTGGGAGGGCTGAGGCAGAGGGAACGGTCCTTAGGACGCGTGCAATCGGCAGTGCCGTGCTCTCCCAGGCACTTTACGCACCTGGGGGTCGCATGGCAGTGCTTTTGCGAATGGCCATAGAGCTGGCAACGGTGGCATTGCCCTATATTCCCGTTTTTACGGGGTTTCTCTATTATAAAACCGGTAAGGTTACAGAGGGACCTAATATTGAAAATGGGGTGATGCCCCTCTACTGGAGAGCATACGACAAGTAGCATGTCGTAAGCTTCACCGCCACGCGAGCGGTGCATGCGGTGGACTTCGTCCACGGGGACATTTTGCGACTGAAGGTCGGCTTTTATGTCGGCGGGGGCTATTTCCTTAGGGATACGTTTTATAACGACCCTGATCTGTTTTTCTTCTGGGAGCGAGAAGGTGTGGAATGAGATTCCTCTAGCTCTCAGAAGCTTTGTTAACTCGCGATAATCGTTCGCGGTCGGGACAGAGATTTTAATACCCTGTAGGGTAGACTTGGCGTTGGTGAAGCCGATTTTCTTTTCGACACACCATTTGGACACATCTGTCCACTTCCCCTTGTCCTGAAGGAACACGGGGGGTGGGGGACGGGGCTTTCTAGTGCCCGAAGTGATAGGGACGGCGGGAGCAACGTGTGCATCGGTCGCGGCGGGGGAGGTGGAGGGGGAAGCTACTGTCGCAACGGTAGCGCTACTAGGCGCTATACCGGCTACTTGCGCTACGGGGGTAGGGGTGGGGGAAATTATGTCATCGACGGCGATGACTTTGTTTGCCTGACTGGATGTTTGTCTCTTCTTCTTCCTTTTGCTCCCCTTTCCTAATAAAGGGGTCTTCCAGCTCTATAGCTGGAAGAGACTGGGATTGGGGAATAACATCGCTGAAGTCAGCGATGTTAGAGTCAGAAGGACTGGGCTTGGGATCGAGTAGCGGCGCTAGCTCGTCTATCTCTTTCCTAATAGCGGCCTTTTCTTCCGCAGTGGGCTCGGCTAATAGCCTAAGGATGATAGAGAAAAGTTTCCTAATTAAAGGATCCATCTCTCTATGTCTATCTAGTACTAATTACCTACTATCTCCTAACATAAATCCTAACTCTAACTCCCCGGGAGGGATGCCCGGGGATGTGTAAACCCTCCCTGTCGGGTATAGACAGGGAGGTTGAGTACCTAAGGTGAGCCCTAAGCTTGCTTTTGCCCGTTGCCTATCTTATTGGTGCAACGGGGTCCTAAATGGGTCTGTTGTGTCGGGGTAGACACACCCGACCACAACAGGTGTGTAGCTGTGAAAGCAAAACTGTCACCAATGCCGACTAGGAGACCCCCCAAGGCCGAACACTGGGACCCGTCCAACTTTCTGCCTCACCCTGAAGGGGATCGGCGGGTGCGATTGGGTCAACACCCCCTCGGCTTCGTTGGCACCGTATAGGTATCCACCGAGGACCACGAAACTGTGGTTTTACCCAGAAGGGGCCAACAACACGACGTACGTTTCAATGACGGATAACTGTTATCGAAACCCTTACAAGCTGTGCCTTGAAAAAGGCACACAGCAAGTAGCTGAAGATAGTCGTTATAATTTTGCTATAAATAATAAAATATAAATAATATTTTACTATCAATAACAAAGTATAACACTATGAAGTCTTGAATTCAGGATCGCTTGGAACCGGAATCGGGAGAGCACTCGTACCGCACTGCGCACAACACGTCCGACCGCTGCCGCTGGCGCGCGTCGAGTGATGGTGACCGCTCGGCGTCGCGTCGGCTCGTTATATACGCGAGGCGGCCTAACGTTGTGTGCGTGAGTGATGTCGCGACACGGTAGTGTTGTGTGGCGCGTAGCTGAAAGCGTTCGGTGGTGTGGTGCTACAGGCTCCCCCTCTGGATGCGAAGTCGCCCCGACGAGTAGCCAGTCAGGGTAGATGTTCCACCGACTAAGCTGGGCGAGATGCTTGTCGCCGTGGTCGTCCTCGTCCACGGGAGGGCGGAGTGGCGCCCCCAGGGTTAGGCTTAGGTTTGGGCGGACGCCCGCGTTTCTTCAGTGGGCGTATCGGCGGAGGAAGGGGACTTGCCGCATGGCCTTGGAACGGAGTCAAGGCGGATGTATGATACACTCCAAGGGGTTTACCTGGAGTAGTGGGATCTGAAATCAGATAAGATGAAGCACCATGACGTGCTAGGATTAGATAAGGGCCATCCCTGCGAGGACAGAATTTAGCACTTATTCCTCGAGCAGCATTACTGATTGGATGGGTAGTTGCTAATACCAAGTCACCGGGTGAGTAACCGGGATCTTCTCTACGTCCTTTATCTACCGTCTTCTTTCTGCGTTCTTCTAGATTCTCTCTGACATCTCTAGCCTTGTTCAGAGTGTTGGCGAGAAGTAGTAACTTCGGCGTTATTTCAGGCACAAAGTTTTCAGACAGTAAAATCTGACGAAAATCGTGAGTATTGTCATCCGGCGTTCGTAGTTCTCGTGCAAATGTTAAATACGCTGGCGTATGTCCTGTAGTGAGGCAAGTTGCGGTATTCATCGCAAACCGTATGCTGGGTAACTTATCACTCCAACTCCCATGTTCATCTCCTACTAAAATGGCCAGTTGTGTCTTTAAGTCTCTGTTTTTCCTTTCCACTGGGTTTGCTGCTGGGTGATACACTGGTGTGAATGTGTGCTTAATTCGCAGACAATAGGTTAATTGTTGCATTACAGCACTCACAAATTGTGGTCCATTGTCGCTTATCAGGCGTCTGGGCACACCGTATCGAAGAAAAATCTCATTTATCAAAACTGTCGCACAATTTTCAGCGGTGGCAGTTTCCAAAGCAAATAATTCTATCCAACCAGTAGCAATATCTTCAGCTATCAGTATCCATGTCTTACCGCTAGTCGTTGACGGCAAAGGTCCAAACAAGTCAAAGGCGAGGGTTTCGAAACGTTGGTTGATAGGTTGGGTTTGGAGCAAACCAGCTGGTTTCAGGTTTGATGGCTTAAACCTCTGGCATGGAACACAGTTCTTAACATATGCTTCGATATATTTTCTCATACCCTTCCAATGATATCGCTTCGAGATGCGTTGATATGTCTTATAAGCGCCGTAATGGCCTGCTAAAGGGTCATCGTGGTATACTGAAAGAACGTTTGCCCATTCATGTTGAGGAACTATGAGTTGAGCCTCATCTGAGTCATCCGAGACGGGTGATATCGGTACAACAACCCGTTGTTCATGACGTACCCTTTGTTGCTCCAGTATACGGCATTATCTTTACGATCTGCATCTTCTAAGGCGGTTACGATGCTGGCGATATTTTCATCCTTCAGCTGTTCTGCCCTAATTTCAGATGACGGTCTCTGCGGTATATCCACGGCTACGCTACACACTCCACAGGTGTTTTCGGTGCTTTCATCGCAAATAGGCCTGGATAGCGTGTCTGCGACCACATTTGTCCTCCCAGGTGCATACCTGATAGTAATGTCATACGCCTGTATCTGCAGTGCCCATCTAGCTAGTCGACCAGTTGGAGATCGTAACGACATCAACCACTTCAGGGCTTGATGATCCGTAACTACTGTTACTGGGAGACCTTCAATGTATCCACGGAACTTTTTAATCGCCCAAACTACTGCGAGAGCCTCCCTCTCGGTTGTAGAATAATTGCGTTCTGCAGGGATCATTAGCCTACTGGCATATTCGACGGGATGCTCGTCCTCTCCCTCCCCCTGCACCAGAACTGCTCCAAGTGCATAGTTGCTTGCATCAGTTTTGATAAGATAACCTCTCGTCTCGTCGGCTTGTCGTAGCACAGGGGTGGATGTAAGACGTACTTTGAGCTCTTGGTAAGCCTGCTCCTGTTCCGCTGACCAAGTCCATACCGAGTTTTTCTTAGTTAAACGGGAGAGTGGTTCACTGATTCCAGCAAAGCTTGGTATGAATCGCCTGTACCAGGAACAGGTCTGCAGGAACGTCATAAGATGCTTCAGATTCTTGGGCGCTGGATAGGCTAGTATTGCTGCTACCTTCTCGGGATCAGCCTTCAGACCCTCTGGAGTAATAATGTGCCCTAAATACTTAATTGTTGAACAACAAAATCGGCACTTAACAAAGTTTACATGAAGTTTGCTTTCTTTCAGCTTACTTAGTACCTTACCCAAATCTGTTAGGTGTGCTTGATAGGTAGCCGAGAATATTATTAAGTCGTCCAGGTAAGCTAGCATCTTTACATTCTCCAAGCTAACTCGAATCCTGTCTATCAGACGCTGGAATGTAGAGGGTGCGTTACGAAGTCCGAATGGCATCCTCTTAAAACGGTACATACCGAACGGAGTTATAAATGCCGTTTTGTCCTGATCCTCAAGCTTTACTTTCACTTGCCAGTAACCTGCGCGTAAATCCAGGGTCGACATGAAAGGTGTTGGCTTAGCAGCATGAAGAAGATCATCCATGCGTGGGATAGGATACTTGTCAGGGACCGTTATGGCATTAAGTCTACGGTAATCAACGCAAACTCGTACGGAACCGTCTTTCTTCGGTACCATTACAACGGGTGCAGACCAGGGTGACGAGCATGCTTCAATTACTCCACTGTCCAACATCTTCTTTACCTCTTCCTTTAACACAGCCATGCGTGGCGGTGAGAGGCGGTATGGAGGTACAGAGATGGGGTTATGCTCACCCGTGTCGATGCAATGTTCAGCGAGTGTAGTCGGTTTTCCACCTTCACTGAAAACTTCTTGATAGTCCCATAGAACTTCCATCAATTGTGACTTTTGAGTTACGTCTAGCGTGTCTGATGACACCTTTTCCACTTCCAGAGATCCAATTTCGACATCATTGCTGCTATTGCTTTGATCGCTAGGGAAGAGCGCCTTGGAGTGTGGAGATAATTCACACGGGGCACCGTGAAGCTGCATTTGGGCATCGCGGACCATAAAATCTACGAACCTTGGAGAATACCCATCGAATAATGGTCGGGATCGCTTCCTTGGACTAGGGGACAGCTCAATTGGCACTACGCGATATGGCATCGTGTTGGTGGTGCAGGCACTCGTTTCCGGGAGTGCTGGTTCTCCGCTGGTTAATGGACTGTCAGTTTCTGGAGTGCATGCACTGGATTGTGGCAGCGCCGGTTCCAGCACGTCTTCGTCTCGTGGAGTTATCGACAAAGGTGAAATAAATTCAGGCAACTCGACATCTTTTAGCACAGACCGTAACTGAGAATTAAAATAAACAGGCGTAGCCTCTACCTTGGCCATTGAAATCTCCTCATCATCTTCGTCTTGGAGGTCAAAGATGTCCTCAGGGTGATCCTCGAAATACCATGTCTTCTGCGGAACGTTAAGTACCATCTTAGCATCCTCGATAAAGCCGACGCCCAACAGTGTGCGAGATTCTCGAGCTTCCGGGAACACTATAAAAGACGTTTGCACAACACGGTAACAGACACTGACGGGTGCATTTACGGTCAAAACTTCTCTCGTCGTCTTCGTGCCATCAGCCAGTTTCACCACAAGCTGTTGTGTCTGGAATGCAAATCCGAGTCTTCGTAGGCATTTATATAGCGTATAAGATGCAACGCTTGATTTCGCGCAAGTATCCACATAGGCGCTACCGGCTATTTTGCCTATGGCAATGCCAATAACCGGTCTAGGACGTACATCTGCTGGAGTGTTAACGGAACAAAAACTTACATCAGCCTTTACCACTTTTGGCACAGCTTTGGCGCAGGTTGTGCATCTTGATCGGACCACTCCTGGTGTACCACATCCGTAACATGAAAACGTCGGTGTAGAAGGTGATGGCGCTTGGGTGCCTATAGCGGCATGTGGCGGCGCAGGTTTCGTCGCAGAAGTACCATTACCAGAAGCGAGATCCTTCTTCTCCTTCTTCCGACATGTCTCAATTGAATGTCCGGGCAAACGACAGTACGTGCAACGCTTCTTTTTAAATGACACCTTTTCTGTCTCTTTTCCCTTCTCTGTCTTTTCTTCTGGCGTTTCCTTTTCAACCAGGAGCTCTTCCACTCCTCTGGCTGCCTTCACTAGGGCGTCAAAAGTATTGACAGTCTCGCGTGCCATTTTTACCCTGATCTTGTACCTCAATTGTCCGTAGATCATATCGATTTGTTGGGTCTCTGTGTGTGGTTCCGGCATTTGTGCAATAAGAGCCCTCTTCTTAGCCACAAACACTTCCGTTAATTCATCCTCACCTTGTTTAATGTTCATAACGTTCTGGTACAACTGGTAGGCAGGTCTTTTCGGAGCAAAGGCGTGGCGAACTCTCGACTCAAACTCATTCCATGTTTTCACCTGGTCCTTTATCCCGTTCCACCAGGTGGCTGCCTCTTCCTTCAAAATTAAGGGGACGCTCATGATGGCATCTTCGTCGGAGATCTGTTCCACAGACTTGAATACTGAAGCCGCAGCAAGAAAAGATTCTACCGATTCAGTGTCTCTGGTACCACTAAACGTAATCTTGCAAATGGCGAAAGAGCTTCGTCGCTGTTGGTTACCAACAACTGACAGTAACTTCTCGAATTGCTCAGCTGACAAATTCATGGTAGTTAGCGGTTCCTCCTTTATTTTCCTTCGTAATCTTGATTTTGGGCTAGCCTGCTTCCGGGCCTTTACGTTGAGCGCCAGTTTGAAACGAGTATGATTAAAACTTGAAGTCAATATATAACAACTGGTTTATTTCCGTTCACAATGGTGGGTAAACTAAACTTATAACGAAGGTACGACGGTTAATAAAACTACACGATACGTTCCCAGCGAGTTCGTGACGTGAGGTGCGTCGCGAAACAAGTAGGATACGTCACCGCGGGGCGCGAGGGTAGGGGCGTCTAGACTAGGCGAGCTCTTCCAATGCGTGGAAACAGCGGCGCGCTAGCACAGACTGACCGCTCGGCTTTTTTTTTTTTTTTTTTTGAACTATGGCATCTCGCAGTTGATCTTAGAGAAGATCGTACTGCTTAACCGGACTTTCCTGTGGCTGCCTTAAGAACTACTCTCAGGGCCTCCAGCCAGGGGCTTATAACAAACTATTCTAAATTATAAACTAAGTGAACGCTCGCTAAGGGCACCCCCTGTGGGGTACGAACCTCGGCTTAGGGCGTCACTGACGGGAGGACAGCAAGATGGGACAGGCTGGATCAAGATCGGATCATTATTATTAATCGGGGAATTTAAAGCTACATGCTCAGCTGCGGCGCGGGCTGGCATATCATCGGACAAAGGACGGGGGGACGAATTTAATCGGGATCGCGTTGGTCGTGCTGGACCTCGACGGCGAGGTCGGAATGACGGTAGGCGTCTGTGTTTGTGTCTCTGTAATGTGCTGGTCTCCCTACTGCTCTCCTGGAGGAGGGTGGTGGGGTCATCAGGTTCGGATAGGACATGCCTGGGACGGCGAATGATACTAATATTAGAGGGGACATAGGTGGAAGCTTCGACAACCAGAGGGTTACGATGCTTGACTGCAGAGTCGAAATAACGCTTTGTAAGGCGCTTAAGAAATTGACGGATAGTGGGCACCTTTAGATCGAGATGTAAGATCTCGTTACGAACATACCAGGGGGCTCCCGTGGCTTTTCTAAGGAATCGGTTTTGGAGCGTTTGCATCCTATGGATTTGGTTGGGTTTGGCCTGAGCAAAGACCGAGCCCGCATAGGTCATGATGGGGCGAATGCACGCCGTGTACGTACGCAATTTGCACTTGAGTGACAATTTGCTACGTGCATTCAGAACCGAGTGGAGCCTACCTAGAGCGAAGGCGGCGCGCGAACGCACCTCCTTAATGTGCTCTCGAAAAGTAAGGAAACGGTCTAATGTTACACCAAGATATTTAGCTTGCTTCTCCCAAGGGATCGGCTTGCCGAACATCGTGATTGGTGGGGGGGGGGGGGAATGGGTTAGTCCTACGGTATTTTTGAAAGAATACCGCCTGACTCTTATCGGGGTTGACTTCGATACGCCACTTTGTAAACCAGGCGCCAAGATTATTGACTGCTCGCTGGAGTGTGATTCGTATGTTGTCATTACTCTTTCCCTTGTAGTAGATGGCCGTATCGTCTGCGAACAGAGCCAACTGCGCCTTACTACTCTTTGGGATGTCGCTCGTGAAAAGCGTGAAAATCAGTGGGGAGATTACGGAGCCCTGAGGGACGCCCGCACGGATGGGTCGGGGGGAGGATAATGCTCCTTCTATACGATAGCGGAATGTGCGGTTCGTCAAAAAGTCCCGTACTATGAGTACTAGACGATCCGGCACACCGAGTTGATATAGCTTGTATATCAAGCCGTTGTACCAGACTTTGTCGAATGCTTTCGCGATATCGAAAAATATTGCACCGGTCATATTACCGCGCTGGAAGCCGGCGCTTGTGTATTCTATGATCCGGTGTACCTGATGCACGCTACTGTGCTGAGTTCGAAAACCGAACTGCTCTTGGGGGATGAGGCCCTTAGTCTCTGCGTAATCTCTGATACGCTTATAAATAAGCCTCTCATAGATTTTGCCGAGAACTTTGAGCAAACTGATGGGACGGTAACTCGAAGGCGCCGACTTGGGCTTGCCGGGCTTCGGGATACCGATGACAGTGGCTTCTTTCCATGCTTGTGGAAAGATGTTATTGCTTAGAGCACCATTGAAGATGGTGGTCAGTAGCATAATGAGGTGGGCTGGGAACAGTTGAACTACCTTATTGGTGATTCCATCCGAACCGGGGGCTTTACGAGTTTTAAGACCTTTGATGATCTCGTGCACCTCGTCGGGAGCGACGGGGGGCAGGGGATCATCGGGATCTTCTACGGGTGGTAGGGAAGCTCTACGTTCGACTTCAGCGTCCACCTCATCGAGGTGAGCTTGGTCTACTGGTAGGGAGCTGGGAGAGCATTGAGCTTCTAGACTGTCGGCTAGGCACTCTGCTTTTTCCTGGTCCTCGAATGCGATGGACTTATCGGGGCGTACTAGGGGGGGCATAGTCGCGACCTGATCTGATTTTGACCGCTCGGCGTCGCGTCGGCTCGTTATATACGCGAGGCGGCCTAACGTTGTGTGCGTGAGTGATGTCGCGACACGGTAGTGTTGTGTGGCGCGTAGCTGAAAGCGTTCGGTGGTGTGGTGCTACAGTTTTATTTTTGCAATTGTTGTATTCTACAGTTTCCAGATAAAAAAGTTTCACGAGTCTAAAAGATCAGGAAACTGAGAAAAATAAAGATAAGTATTCACTAAATAACTCTGCTTTTCGATATGAGATGGCGCTAAGCGTTGTGGTTATCGAGTGTAAGACAAGTTTTTGACAAGTTTTGGACATTTATTGTCGCTGAGATGAGACTGCGACTTGAATTTGAACGTTTTTACGGGAATTACGCAATCACCGCCGCCCATAGACATCCACAACACCCGGGTTTTTGCTGATGCGTTGCCACCCTTTTCCCAAATAAACGTTGCTTTATTAAGTTTTGCTGGCTCACACGCAATCGAACCGCTGTGTCAGACTTTATACCTGCTGTCTTGTTGTTAAATAGTATTGTTCCAATGTAGTTTAAGTACATACCTGATTATTCAACCACCTGGCAAGTCTCGCCTGCAGGGGTAAGGTTGGCATTGAAATAATACGCCTTTGAACCCGCCTTACGAAATATGCCACAGTTTATGCACCTCATGATAATATCCATTTAATCAAATCGTATAGCAAAACAGATGAATCCTTTTTATATTGCAATGGTAATCAGGCTTTGAAGATATCAGTTCGTAAAGAATAGCAATGGTCGTTAGAAATAGAACACAAAAATCGACAGTACACAACGATCATGTAAACACAACGTGACGCCAAGATCGGATGTGCAAGTAGGGATGGTGAATGGCGATCTAAGATCGATAAATGATACTCGATTGTTTCTCGAACCTAAAACACTAAATTCGAAATCATTTGACTGCCTCGTTGGTCTAGTGGTCACAAGCGCTGTAGCGCTCTACCCGGGAATCGCACCCAGGACCTGAGCATGAGGTCCTGGCTGCGATTCCAGAGTCAGGCAAAGTGTTATTTGGTTTGTCAATCTGGAATATCTCAGCAGCAAGTGGAGTCCGGATTTTTGCCCGGTTTATGGCAATAGGTTCGCCCCCTATTGTACGGGACTTACAACATAACTAATGAAATGAGGGTGTATAGGTACACCTCTCCCTTCAGGGATTAGAAGCGTGATGTTATGTTATGTTATTATTAATCAAACACAGTTAAAAAGGGTATAATAAAATATCAATTCAAAAATATTATTTTTGTGAATCGATTTTTCATTAAACTCGAATCGATTAATTAGGGATTTTATGTAAAAGATTATATTGTGCCTTTGGTCCCGCCACTAATGTCAGATGCATTGTCAAAGAAATAACAGTCCTTTATACACAGTGATTACCTATTATGGTCTTCGATCGTCACAAATGTCAATAAAAACCTAACCTGTAGGTGTGTAAATAAATCAAATTAATTATAAACAAAACATGCATTATAATTATATTCCATGTCATTTATTCTCTTGATCGAAAATAACTCGTTCTTAGTTTATTTTTCCTATACTATGTGTAGCTTATTATGGTTACTGGATGGTTATAGATACAATGGAACGTCCAAATCGGGAAGTACTTAAAGAGTGCGTTTCATCATTATAGTTTCTATGCCGTAATGTTGGCACTTTAACAACGGACCTATTAGGTGGCGCCGTAACGTACAAAATTGTTCGTCCTACAACAGTGGAACCAACATTACGGCATAGGCACTATTTGATGAAACGCACTCTTAAAGAAAAGCGGAAGCAATTAAAATACTGTTTTTGCAGATATTTTAACCTTGGCTTTATTCGCAATCATTTATCCATGATAAATTAGATCTTTATTTTTAAATCTAAGTGTATTTAGTGTAATCCTGCACAAATTCCCGAATTCGAATGCAGGAACTGGTCATGTCCTTTAAAGTATTGTTACCAACCCACATAGAAGTTTTTAAAAGAAACTCCGGATAGTCAGTACCTACCTCGCAACAAAGGTCAGTTAATAAATCTATCATCTCTATACGATATTGTAGCATAAGTTTTTACAACAACTCTGTTTTTTTCCTTGCAAGTGTGTTGAAAAACGTCGTATGAAACGCCTGTGCATTGATTATTACACTCTCGGCTACCTTATCACGCTCGCCTGCGACTCACGCGAATAATACCGCCTCGACTGTAATATCCAATAGAGCACACTCGTATCACAATGTACTATTATAGGTACGTGTGCGTTTGCACTGGCGAAACATTCACAACAAAACATGTTGAAGTCTTTAGTTTCTGTCAAAAATTGTATGGAACATTGACAGAAAATAGAGATTCCAATACGTTTTATTGTGAATATTTCGCCAGTGCAAACGCACAGTTGCATTCCAACTATGGGTTATAAAATACCAAAAAAACAATCTTGTCTTGTATGGGGATGGGGACCCCCTTTAATTTTTAAATTTAAGTACATATTTTTTGTTAAAGCGGCTTTATTAGTACACACTCTGTGAGAATTTCAAGTGTCTATAATATCTATAACGGTTCAAAGTCCTGTGTGTGGTCCTGTGACAGACCACTTGACAGACAGACGGAGAGTCAGCGGCCTTAGACATAACTTTAAGTAAAATCCTTTTAAAACAAGCTTATAATGAACTAAAAATTACGAAATAAAACTTACGTAAACATCTTACATATCTAGAACTTTAATATTTTCATAAAAGCTTGAGTCATCTTAACTGACAAGCGTGAGAAGGACGTTTACGCCTCAAGCTTTTAAGAAAAAAATAAAGTTCTATGTTTACCTACGTAAGTTTTTAGAGTCACCTTGGCATACTTTGAGTACGGAACCCTAAAATTAGTGTTAATAAGCACAGTTTCCGTTGCGCCAGCAAAGCGGATCTTGATCCAGGGCCAGGGTGCAAGAATGAAGAATGATCAACAGTCAAATATTTTATCGTGCCTCTGCCTTCACAATGTAGGTAGGTACCTATTATGTACATCATCCATCGGTCACACCCACGGTAATGGAGACAAATGAAGCGCAAGTATTTGGGACCTTTATACTTGTTTAAGTCGTGAGATTTCTATAAGAATTCTATTTTCTTTTTCCCACCAACGCGGCTACGGTAATGCTTTTCCAATAAAAAGTAAGCTTTATTTCAGTATCTTTTTCTAAAGATAGACCTACCTACTATCTACTATGTAACGACACAATGTCAGACACATTATTTCATCGATAAGTAGCAAATAACACTAGCTGGAATCCCTTTTCTGTAAGCGTTAACGCCAACGGAAAGATCAAATTGTATGCAGTTGACAGCAGCAGTCACGTGACATCTCTAAAACTAATGTCAACTCCATACAATTTGATCTTTCCTTTGGCGTTAACGCTTACAGAAAAGGGATTTTGTCTATAGGCTCTGGAGTTCACAGTACCTACTGTCAGTCTCGTCCGGTGACGTCCGGTTTCAATCGGCCCTTGTCGGAAGCACACGTAAGTAGGTTCTTAGGTGTCCCAACTCCAAAATATAGGTACACTGCTCGACATGCACTTCCTTTGCACGAAAGGAATCGTTGGTTTGATGTTAGGTACCTTAATTATTGGGTTCTACGTTGTGAAACGAGCAAGCGAGTTAGGTACCTACCTAGGTATATTGTTGTGTAAGTATCCTACTATCCTATCCTACTTCCTACTAATCCTACTATCCTACTAATATTATAAACGCGAAAGTTTGTGAGGATGGATGAAATGAAATGAAATTGTTTATTCTGTAAATAGGATATTGGAATCACTTTTACACGTCATATTAAAAAGTTGTAAAAATAAGCTAGATGAGGTCGGCGTTTCCTATCTGACTACTCTGAGAAGAAAGGCCGAAACAAACTCAGAGGTCACCGTCTCCTTTAAAGTCCAGACATAATCTTGGTCAGGCCATATGAGGACCATGTAGATAAGAGTCTGAAATGGTCTTTTGAGGAAAGAACCACACAGATTTGAGTGGACCTGTCCAGTCAGTGCAAGCATTTGTCAGTAATAGTGGAGCTCAACTCAGAACTTAAGGAGCTCAACGACTCGACGAACAATACCAAAGAAAGGACGTTTGGGTAGGTCGCATAAAGTTCTCAAATTGCCAGACCTTCGCTAAAACTAACAGAACGAAAAATAAATATCCACATAGTCCTCACATACACAATAAAACAATACTTATAAGTAATCATCATGTCATTTTGTATATAATATTCAATAATGTCAATTTGTATATAAAACTGGTAGGTATATTTTTATGGCTTTCCATAATATTCAAAATGTCACAATGCTTAGCAGAGCGAGCAGCTCAATCCCATGCATTTTTGTCTTCTAAATAATCTGTGATTTTATAGTACCCTTTTTTACAAAGTTTGGTTTTAATACAGCTTTTAAATCGTTTTATGGGTAAGTTTCGAATGTCAATGGGAAGTTTGTTATAAAAGCGTATACATTGACCCATGAACGAGTTGCCTACTCTGTGGAGACGAGTGCGATGTACAGCAAGATTGTGTTTATTCCTGGTATTTAAACTATGAATATCGGACATTTTCTTAAACTTTGATATGTTTTTGTGTACATACAATAGGTTTTCAAATATATATTGTGAGGCTACAGTCAGAATATCTATTTCTTTGAATTTTTCTCGAAGGGAATCTGTTGGACCTAGGTTGTAAATGGCTCGAACAGCCCTTTTCTGTAAAACAAAGATAGCATTAATGTCCGCACAGGCTCCCCAGAGAAGAATCCCATAAGACAGAAGACTATGAAAATAACTAAAATAAACAATTCTGGCTGTATCTACGTCAGTTATCTGTCTAATTTTTTTAACGGCATAGGCGGCCGAACTAAGCCTACCTGCCAATTTTTCTATGTGTGGGCCCCATTGTAATTTACCGTCAATGGTTATTCCAAGAAAAACTGTCGATTCAACGGGGTCCAACTCTATTCCATTAACTTTAACATTGGTAGATAGCTGCCTGACATTTGGCGTTGAAAATTTAATGAGTTTAGTCTTTTTTCATTCAAGAGAAGATTATTTACATTAAACCAATGCACAACTTTAGAGAGTGCATCGTTAACTTGTTCAAAATTGACTAACTGGCGTTTGATTTTAAAAATGAGGGATGTGTCATCTGCGAATAATACGATCTTATGATTATCCCTTATGTGGTAAGGCAAGTCATTAATATAAATGAGAAATAAGAAAGGACCTAGAATTGAACCCTGCGGAACGCCCTTGGTGACCGAAGATCCTGCAGATCTCTTGCCATTCATATCGACCCTCTGAATTCTGTTGTTCAGATAAGAAGTCAGAAGGTCGAGAGCCTTGTCCCTCATACCATAGTGGTACAGTTTCCTGATGAGAGTATCATGATGTACGCAATCGAAAGCCTTGGACAAGTCGCAGAAAATGCCAAGAGCATCCTGCGACTCCTCCCAGGCCTCGAAAATGCTCTTCAGTAATTCCACGCCCGCATCTGTAGTTGAACGACCCTTTGTAAAACCAAACTGTTTTAGATGGAGTAAATTATGTGCATTGAAATGTCCTAACATCTGTTTAAAAATTAATTTTTCAAAGATTTTGCTCAACGTAGGTAAAATCGAAATAGGCCGAAAATTCGTGGGATCAGTTGTGCTGCCAGACTTGAACAGTGGAATCACTTTGTTAAGTTTCATCAGATCAGGAAATACACCAGATGCAATACAAGAGTTAAAAACAATTGCCAAAAAGGGTGAAATAACATCTATTATTGAGGACATGGTATGTACTGATAATCCCCAAAGGTCAGCAGTTTTTTTACATCGAGTTCTTTAAAAGATTCTATAATGTCTTTAGCAGTAGCAATTGTGAATTCAAAAAGTTTGTCACATTCTGGTACACATTCTTTTATTATTGAATAAGCAGAAGTCGAGGACGACGATGACAGAGTTTTGGTTGTTAAAATTGGAATATTAGTGAAGAAATTTTCAAACTCATTTGCCGTCTGCCTTAATGTTGATGGATGTTTGTTACTCTTTCACGCAAAAACGAATGAACGGATTTGGATGAAATTTTGCAAACGGATAGTTTAGGTATAACCTGGATTAACACATAGGCGCAGCTAGTATAAATACTTAAAATCAAGTCTTCAGGGAGCTCTTTGCGCGTTTTTAGTGATAATCCATTTTTTTTTAACAATCATCCAGGTTTGCCCCTTGTAAAAACAAGCCCTACCTACTAACCAGCCAAACCAAGCAGAAAATTTTACCCTGAAAATGTAACGCTAAAAGCGTTCATACTTGCGACTGTCTTCTTCTAATTCAAAGAAAATAAAGCTCGAGTACCTACACTGCATGCGAGAGAGAGAGAAATGTGAATTTGGTCAAAATGTAAATCCAAGATGGCGGATTTTGTTTTTGGTTTAAATCCTACGTGAGAAGGATCTTCGTTCCTGACGGGGGTCCCCTGACCCCACACGTTTTTTTTATTGACTAGTGAACTTCAGCTAGCCAGAGATTTTTTTTCGTGAGTAGGTACTACTTTATGTTTTCTATATCATCATTTTAGCCGACATCCACTGCTGGACATAGGCCTCCCCCAAGCATCGCCACTTCGACCGGTTCTGTGCTTCTCGCATCACCTTGTGGGGTGTTTTCTATATAAACTTATCAAAACCCATAACACGATTTCCTATTTGTCGACTCTTTTATGTAAAGCTTGCCTGTGCTAAAAAAAATAGGTTGAATACTTACCTTACCATTTCTCAAAATTAACCTGAATATTTTCTACCAGATCCCATTGTGTACTCCAAAGCAATTAAAAGTTATGAGCATTCAAATATAGCCTCAATATTATACGGAAAGTTTAAAAGATTCTTTTGTTAAATCCTACTTATTTTTTTATTGAGCTTTCCTCTACTTGGTCTTGAAAGTTGTTAAGCTCGATTGGTAGGTTGTATACCTGTATTTCAGAAAGGAGGTTAAGGAGCCATATCTCATTTATAGTAATTTGTAAGTCATTGCAATGTAGGTACCCAACTCTTTTATAATTGTTATCCTAAATAATATTATAAATGCGAAAGTGAATTTGTTTGTTAAGCTTTCACGCTAAAACGGCTCAACGGATTTGGATGCTTGATGCACCGTGATAGATACCGACGAAATAATTTACTAAGTTTTATCAAATCAAGCAATCGTTACATGTCTTGTAAATTAATTTTCGGTGAAATGACAGGACACCGTCGCGCCGCCCGCTTTGATGGTCAACAAAAACAAAGAGACATCAACGCCTCTACCGGTGGATAATCTAACTATTTTACGCTATGATTACGAGGACGAGGACGAGGTGTCCGCTGTCCAGATCTGAGCATCGAACTTCAGCGAGGAAGACATAGCTGCTGCCAAGCTGTTGTTGTACAGTGTGCTGAACAAGCGCGACCAGATGGTGTCCCGCCGGCGTGACGGGACTAAGAGGAGCCTGCAGGATATAATCACGCTGTTCAAGGAGACCGACCCTGACGACTGCCGACGTTTGTGGCAAAGGAGCTACACAAGCTTCCTCCCGTCACCTTCGACCACGTCGATGTAACCAGCCTTCTGAAGGACATTGTCTTTCTAAAGGCCCGCCTCGCGGATGTGCTAACGAAATTAGATGCATCTCAAAACACCGTCACCGATTTGCGTAAAGAAGTTTGCGATTTGCGCAACAGTGTGGCGGTAATTAGGTCACCTGTCGATGCGTCAAACGTAAACACATGTCGTGGAGCCGGCCTCGATGTATCGTCGTCGAATTCCGCGTCAGCAGTTTCGTCGTCAGCGCATCGGTCAATTGCTGAGTTTGCAGAGCGCCCCGCCGGCGCGCCCCGCAGCCCCGTGCTCGTCACCGCGACTCCTCCGTGTAGCGCCGCCCGTGCCCCTCGCCCCATCCCGCTGCCAGTGTCTGCAGCTCTGGCGAAACCCGTACAAAGGGATTTCGCTAGTGTCACCGCAAGTGCCCCTGGCGCTTTAAGGATCAAGCCCATGCCAGAAAAGGCGCCGAATAGGGCTGATAATAATGACGGTTTTGTGACGGTGCAAAGAGCACCGATCGCGAACAAACAAGAACCGCTGCGGCAAAGCTCCTACGGGCCCCGAAGTGAGCCTACGTGCCGCAAAGCCGAATACACCGGTGTACATCTCCCGCCTGCACTACACCACTAAGGCGGAGGACATCGCGGAGTACGTACGCCAAAAGACGAGATACGCGCCGAGGGTGCAGTTACTTGAATCGCGCCGGAACGTCAACTTCAAGGCGTTCGTCGTGCTTGTGCCAGACTGTTATCTGCCCCTCGTCATGAAAGAAGACGTTTGGCCGCAGGACGTGGTGTTCCGTCGTTTTCGCGGACAAGTTCCACTGGACAGCACCAAGTCTAGCTAGTGCAGAGTGAAGAACTACTAACATAGTCTAAGCCTTATTTATTAACACAAGTTTTGTTTATAGAATATGTAATTATGTATGTTTAGGTTAAGGTATTTATGTATGGGCCTGTGTCGCCTGAAATAAATGGTTTATTATTATTATTATTACTAAATACTAATGTTTTGAGTATTCAATGGGCCAAATCACATTATGATGTGACCAGCGGTCAATGTTATTTCATGAAAAACCATTTCATCAAATGATCAATTGGCTACAAAGTCAAAGTCAAATTCAAAGGCACTTTTGACACACATACATAGAAATAGAACTGATTCTAGTTGCCCCTTCCAAAAGGTAGTTTTCGTATGGAGAAGAATGGGCAAGAAACTCCACCGTTACTCTTTAAAAAAAATGTTTTACAATATTTGGTATACATCAATTATATAATTACATGTGAAGACGACGCACCGAGAATACAATTACAACAGGTAAAAAGAATTAAAAATTAAAAATGGAGCAATGACAAATAAATAAATTAAGTATGTGATAGATACATGGTGCTCACATATTTACAAACATTAAAGTATACGATATCACAATATTCCTACAAACTTGCAAGTAATACTAATAGGACAGTGTGTGAGTTTAATTATCATAAACTGTACGACATCTCTATTAAATTGGATGGACATGTACTCGTACGTTTTCGATTTTGGGCTATTCGATTTGCTTTATTATTTTCTTTGTGTACTTATTCGGACAAATTGGCTCACAAAGCCTTTAGTTTAATCTGACTATCTCATGGAGTTGATACTGAATTTGAATATATTTTACGCAAAATTAGTGCCTTATCATTATAAGTAGGTATATATGAACCAAAATTTCCAACAACACACGTACGTATTAAAACATTGGAGCATATTTAATTTAGTTTTCAATTAGGTAACTCTCGGTAATCTTTAGCACATAAAAAATACACTAAACCGAGTAAATTCTTTTTATTTGCAAATTACTTAAAAACAGTCTTTCAAGAGCAGATAAATTCTGTAACAATTCGAGCTATTTTCTGAACGGTCTGCTGTTTCACAGTGGAACATGAAGCATTCCGGCCTTTGATAATCAATTTTCGCCGAGCGAGTTGAACTGGCAGCAGTGACGCCTAAATTGTGCACGTATGTCCATGTTCACTCGCAGTAATAGGGCAGTACAAATGGCGAACGAATGACGGAGTTCAGAATTAGCAAGTCAAATGCTTTGTCCGCGAACTGCAATGAATAGACGCTGACACTTCAAATAATGTCGTAAAACGATCGGATATTTTCATGGTCTGCTATAAGATATAGTATGAACTGTATTTTATGTAGAATCCGTGTCGGTATCATTATTCTTGGCGTTCTAGTTTCGTTTTATAAAGTTTGATTTAGACCAAACGAGCGAATGCACAAAATGTGCATGCACAGAATGTACATTCGCTCGTTTGGTCTAAATCTATAAAAAATGAGGAAAAATATAAAAAAGGAGGATAGGTTGCTTTTGTTTCTATTTTATTCTATTCTATCCTCACTTACCCAAATTCTTTTTGTTAAACAGGGACAGAAAATTCCTTCGTTGGTCTCTCTGTAGGTACTAAAATGTCAAGAACATCAACAAAAGAATGCTCTAAGCTCTTGTTCTGGTTATAATTATCTTCGTTTGATCTAAACTCTCCTTAGCACGTAAGAGGACGCTTTCCGCTACACTCTCTTATGTTTTTCTTCAGAAAATCCTCAGTTACCTACGGAATTACTCCGAGTATAATTTTCCTCTCAATACGATTCAACAATGTACCCTTCATTCGCAAATATATCATATCCAAATCTTTATAAATAACTAGCTGTGCCCCGCGGTTTCACCCGCGTAGGTCTCGATCCCCTGGGAATATAGGGATATAATGTATCCTATGTCCTATTCCAGGTCATGGTCTACCCGTATGCCCATCCTCTCCTCTCTAGAGTAGGGAACGTCGCGGCGCCAGCGTCGAACGGTTCGCGTATTGCATTTTTATACTCGTGATAACTTCGAAATTAAATGTCCGATTCGAATGAATTAAAAGTATTTTACTCCTACATAAATACCCTTGATGTTAAAAGTGTTTATTTAAATATGAATTAATTTTATGTTGATAAAAGCCCTTCGCAAATAATGCAATAATATCGAACAAAGATTACCATAAAAAAGGTTATAGTTAGTCAATCTTAAAAGATAGACATATGCTGTCGCGGACTTTTTTTAGAACTTTTAAAGAAGAACAATTCCATCATACATGATACATACATGATATTTGCGTAACTTTAACCGTTTACGCAGCGCACGCAACGGAAGCTCTCAAAAAGGAATAATTTTTCCCGTTTCTGCAACATTCATTTCATTTATGCTCCGCTCCTATTGGTCGTAGCGTGCCTTAATTCCTACCTTCCTCAATAAATGGACTATCTAACACAAAAAGATTTTTTCAATTCCAACCAGTAGTTCCTGAGATTAGCGCATTCAAACAAACAAACTCTTCAGCTTTATAATATTAGTATAGATTATATTCCCTTCGTCCAATTCAAAAGAACACAACAATGACAGGCCAAGATCTATGAGGGCTTACCAAAGTCAAGTTTTATGAAAAAGGGGGCTAGTATTAATATTGCCAAATCTTTTATGTTGCTGCCGAAAAGAGGGATCAAGTTTTTCAATACGAAAATTAATATCAGAGATATTAAAATACGATCCATGGAATTACTTAGATAGTGTATGAAGATATCCATGAAGAAGCGCTCCACACTTACAATACAGCCTAGTAATCGCGTTTAGGAAGAAGAGGGGGGGCGCGTCTTCGTGGATGGAAGGCACTATCTGTATTTACTTTTAAAACGTTTTTCGCTCAGTTGATCAGAGGGTCTAGACAAGTGACAATCGCTTCGAAGGCGTTTCGTATTTCTACAACGACTTTCAACAAGATTGACATAAGCTTTTCGATAGCATAAAGTCAGTCCTATACATTTTTTTGGCTTTTCCATCATCGTTATAAATCGCTGATAGAATGTCACTGCCTCAGATTGGGAGGCCAGTATCGTCAAAGTAAATTCTATGGTGGCGATATGTAAATTAATCCTCACCTTGTTTAGAAGTCAACTAATCCTGTATTCACTACCCTGAAAAATAGAATCGAATTGCTAAATTCGTTTTCGTGTGGCCGCCTATGAGCCTCTAATTTTGGCATGCCGGTTTCCTCACGATGGTTTCCCTCACCGTTTTTGTAAAGCAATTTATAAATATACAATATAAATCCGAAAAGTCTAGAGAGTTCTGTAGAAGTAGAACAGGTTTTTTTGTCTGAAAACCTATTATTGTTCGAGTATGTAACAATTCTAGATGTAATGCCAGATTTTAGGAGTAGAAAACCTTTTATATTCCATAAAACCTTTTGAGTCACCCGTCTCATTTAAAGTTCTATGGAGTGTGAACTTTAATAGAGAATATTACATTTGAATATATTACATTTAGTTTAAAGGAATTATTAAATACTAGCTGTGCCCCGCGGTTTCACCCGCGTAGGTCTCGATCCCGTGGGAATATAGGGATAAAACTTATCATATTTTACGTCCTATTCCAGGTCATGATCTACTCGTGTGCCCATCCTCTCCTCTCTAGAGTAGGGAACGTCGCGGCGGCCCGGCGCCGGCGTCGAACGGTTCGCGTATTGCATTTTCATACTCGTGATAACTTCGAAATGAAATGTCCGATTCGAATGAATTAAAAAGTATTTTACTGCTACATAAATACCCTTGATGTTAAAACTATTTATTCGAATAAGAATTATTATTATGTTGATAAAACTCCTTCGCAAATCAGTAGTTCCTGAGATTAGCGCGTTCAAACAAACAAACAAACTCTTTAATTTTGCATTTAAAAACAAAACAGATATCTTAAGGATATTGAGACATTGGCTCCGAAAAAACTTGAATTTTCTGTTTTTAGACCGCGAAATTGATAGGGGCTCTTAAGTATAGATTCTCATAAAATGTTATGTCCTATAGTGTAATGATTAATGGTTATAGGAATTTTAGCTGAATTCTTTGTTAGTACACTAAGTATAAGAAAGCTAGGAGGATTTACGATTTACATATTTCATTAAAAGAAAAGCGTTCACTTTAAAAAAATCTCATGAAAATGTTTCATACTACACAGTGCTTTTCAAATAGAAAAACCCAGCTAATTTCGCAAGTTATTAAAGAGTTATGAAGGATTTCAAATTCAAAGTGCTCTCCTGCTAAATTGATTTTTTTCACATACGAACATATACGTGTGGATGTTTGAAATAGCCGAAATTGTTCGCCTCCGAAATCCGTTTAAAGAAAATCTACGCCTGAAATTGCGAGTCTCTGATGGATCGTAAATAAAATATTTTACTCATTTCGTAAATCTCCTTTTAAAAGCATTCGTTTGAGGTGTAACGATGCAGGTACATTGTGTGTATTCAACAAAGCAGGTTTTAACATTAAAGATTGAAATACAAAGTTAAAAGAACTACTTAGTGTTTGTTTTCCAAGAATTCAGATTAGAATATTTACAATACTTCGGTTGTAATAGTATACTGTTTGAGAACTAAAGCTTTCATGATTTTAACGTTATTTGATTGCTAAAATAATCGTAAAAGAAATCATTCTTTGTATGGAATGTGAAGAAACTATTATTTATTTTTACTTTTTTACCACCTAAGTACAAGTATCTTTGTAGGTAAACCATGACAGATTACTTGAAGATACTAACTTACTTATACCTATACTTCAATTCCTTTTTATTTCTATCAACATTATTCTGGATCGACGTAAAACCATTAATAAGTCATTGCAATGTTACTCTTATCTCCCTAAGGAGATAAGAGTAAAGACTCAGTAAAGCACGAGTTTATGTTTAGGAGTTTCATATCATTCTGATTGTGAATGTGCTACTAGTAGCGATGGATTACTGACCCATTGGCCGCATCCTCTCGAAATACTGTAACTTGCTTGTTTTAATCCCACTTAATTCTTTAGCCTTTCGAAGTTGAAATTGATCAAATTATTGGATGACCAACCTTGTCAAACGAATGTTTTGAACGAAGGCCGTCGTCACGAACTCAGTTACGATATTTTATTTATGTTGTCCACCTGCGACCCATTTCTGTCGATAAATTGGTCCAAAAAGATACGCTCGACCTGTTCAGAGACAAATATATTTGTTCTGTGACATCTTACTCGTGTGATCGAATAATATGGTTGAATGATCAACCCTTAATATTTGATCTTGTAATTGGAAAAGCTTGTGTAATGTGTTGCGTTTCTACAAAAATACACAAAAGATCGTTTTTTGATTTCAGTTCATGATATGATATTTATGATATTAAATGGATATCCATTTTAATACTCTCCGCATCAAAACGTCCTAAAAGCAAATGGTCCTATTTGCAAAACGACCCATAATCAAAACGACACTTTAGCAAAATTTCCTATTGCTGCTCATAGGACGATTTGCGCGTCCTATGAGCAGAATGTCCTACCTACTAGAGGGCTCAAGAACGTGGATGTTCACACGAGACTTCTAGTAGAGTAGTTGACATCAGTGCAACATGTCAAGTCAGATTGGCGGCGGATGAGCTTTTCATATACCAACGGCGCGGCGGCAACCTTATGCCAAGTATCCATGAAGATATCCCCACGGGGAAAACAAATAACAGACAGACAGCCGGAAATGGCGAAACTATGAGGGTTCCTTGTCGACTACGGAACCCTAAAAAGGTATGTACCTAGTATACCTGAAGTAAGGTAAATTAATAAATAAGTAAGTATAGTAATAAATTTGTGTTGTTGCCGTGTCCACACTACACATTAGTACACATAAATAATGTACTAATGACCGTACTCTAGTTAATCTTATTTATCCACAAATGTGCCCGAGGGAATAATAAACCAATAATTGATCAATTGTTATCGTAGCCCCGAGGAAAGTACGTGTTATAAATGGCCAAATTTAGCCGTGTCTACGTAGTCTATCTACTACATCGGATAAAATAATGCTATGTATTGAATCTCATTTATTATGGGACTGCAGATGGCCAACGTCTTTATTTACCTACTTGAGACGTGTTTGCCAAAGCCTTGACAACTTTGGAGACAAAGTTGAAATGTCTTTTTAATTGTTTCTTAAGTAAACCAACTCTTGATAATTTACCAGCCCATGCCTGTCCTGCGGGAAAGACCGTAAGAGATACCGGGGCCCTTGGCAACGGTCAACTGAAGGAACATGGGTAGGGTTTAGTCAGTAAAAGTCTGACACGGCCCTCCCGCTCCGCCCAGAGCGAGAGAAGACATTGGATGAGTTCCCTCCCTCAAAAAAAAAAAGCCCATGTCAAACGGGAAAATAGAAATGCAGCTGCGGCGGGCAGTCACCATTGAAAACAACTGACTAGTCACCGTTGAAAATAAAAGTGACACCACGATTCTATCATTTGACTTATGTCACCATGGTAAACTTATTCACCTTGGTTTATTATTAACATTAATTGCTAACCTATGTATATAACCTACAATTATTACATAACTAACTATTTACAAGATACTAAATTGAATGACTAACTAACAATACAAATAAATACAAAAACACGAATAAAAGGACAGAATTAATTTTTGACAGTTTTTCCATACAAAAACTGTCAGACGACAATTTTATTCCACGGATAAAAGATTTTTTATCTTATAGATAGACTTTGATAAAATCAGCCCTAAGGCGTCGAAGTACTTGTCCGCATCGCTGTCATCTGGAAACGTTCCCAGACTCGCAGCATTGCCATGTTGAATGGCAATGTTAATTCTTTGGCCAAAGAACAAGGCAGTCCTCACGTGAAGTGTCGACCAGTCGCCAAGAAATTTCCTTAAAAAGCAGACGTCCACTCGTCCCCATTAATACGAATCCCAATATGCCTTACAAACGCTACAATACGCCAAGTTATTTACTCGAAATAGATGCCTGGCTTAGTTTACGTAACGAATTCCTTTTGTTGGTATATCACCCAACCAATAGATGTTGTATTACAGACATATGTAGTAAGTCTTCGAGAGCTGGGTTGGTATTTCTTCTTCTTAGGACAGATTTTATCAAAGTCAGATATCGTTTATCCATGGAATAAAATTTGTCGTCTGACAGTTTTTGTGTGGAAAAACTGTCAAAAATTCAAAATATATGCGCAGGTTAAGACTTATACTCGGTATAAAAGTTTGGTGAAATTCGCCCTTAGTGTGGCAATCTAAATAGAAGTATATAAATAAAATAAATAAATACTTAATTAAAAATTGTAATGCAAATATTGTCATCGGAATTGTAAGCTGAAGTTGAAAACTGTCTCGAGAGGCTTGGCGTCGAGCCAAGCGCGTGGCTACGGCAATATTAACATGATCGGTATACGATGTTTATCAAGGCTTTAGTTAAATTGAAGTAAAGCCTCTTTAAAAAAAATACTTTTTCCGCATTTTGTTGAACCACGTCTACACTGCTACGACGCGTAGCATGGCGTAGCAGTAGCGAAGTGGAGTCGCTGCTACGCCGGCTACGCTGACGTAGCAACTGACAGGTTTACTACTCTTTGCTTTTTATCTTGAAGTTTTATTTTGAGTGATTGGGTTTTTTTTGTTAGAACGATGTTTATTTATTGTTGTTTAATAATTATTATGAGGTCCTATGCATCATTATACATTGGGAAACGGTGTAAAACGTATATGATTAAATAATGTAAAAATGATGTATAGGTAAAAATTATATATTTGTAATAAAAAGAGATTCTAACACAATCTATCTTAGAAAACTCGGCTAGTAATTACCAAAAAATATACAAGTACTGCGGTAAACAATCAACTTAATGTTCGTAACACACATAGATAACCATCTCAATATAAATGAGGCTCGTCAAATGGTTTGTGTACTAACGGCCACATCTTGGTACATAACACGTCCTCGAATGTACATACCAAAGAGTCTCCAGAAGGTCAATCAAGAGTTTAGCGAAAGCGTTCGGAGACTGAAAATAATATAAATAAACTATTCCACCGAACCGCACTTATCAAAATTTTGTTTCAGTGCTTTTAGTGGAAGTGCTCAGGTGCGGTTCGGACGAGTGCTGTTGAAATCAGTGCTAAGAGTGGAATATCTCGGAGATACACTGCTACAAGAATCTTTTGGCGCTCAAATTATGTTGACAGGAGCCTGTTGGTAAAATTGTATTTTAAAAACAATATGGCGGCTTTAGTTCCGATTTTGGCCGCGCGGCAAATGATCCTTGTACAGCTTTATGTGTGCCGCAAAGATGTGTTGTTGTGTTTTGATTTAGAGGTGCTGATAAAATTGCAGACATACAAGACTTTGTAGCTTTTTCTTTGGACGCAATACCGCAACTACGATGCTTCTGGTGTTGCAGGTGTCAATATCAATACTGGCTGTGCCCAGGCGGGCCACCTAGCTTGTTTGCTACCCCATATCATACAAATTATGCACAACATCGGAACCGAATGCAACGTAATTACAAAAAAAATATCTCTTTGTACGTCGTATCATGTCATGGGTGTTTTCGTGGTAAAAATACAGCTGCTTGACTAGATAGTAACCGTTTATGAGTATGCTACAATTCCTTAACTACTTTCAAAACTTCTCCTTCTGTACTATACTCAGTGGGTACCGAAATATCCGAGATGCCATAACTCATGGTTTACGGAGCAGCAGCGCGTGACAACTGGCGTCTATCACATAGCCTGTACAATGTATAGCTAACATAATATCACAAGAGTCGGGGTTATTCGAGGTCATTCCGGGGGTTGATGGTCATTTGTTATGTTTTATCGCATGTCCGATGGATGGTGAAATTATAATGTTTACTGCTTGATATCGAAATATTCGTAAAAAGGAGATACTTAATACTATTACTACCTATTACTGTATTACCTATTGGTATAAAGAAGGAAATAATTTTTTTTTATGAATGGGAACTGTTTAAAAAAAAACTTTATTTTTACACGGCCTATTCACATTTTTTTTGCAATTTTCATTGTTATGGGAATAATCCATAACAAAAAAAAAATGTGAATAGGCCGTGTCAAAATAAAGATTTTTTCAGACATAAAATAATCATCTTTCTATCATTAATTCAATCATTTTGATCGAATAGGAGGAATACAGAGTAAAAAAAAAAACTACTTCAAATACTTAGCTTTTATTTTTTATTTACTTCAATGTTTTCTTAAATCATTTAAAAAACCTAGGTGGAATGTAGGGATTTCTTACAGGGTTTTTTATGACTCTTGAAGAATAGTTAAGCGGAATAGGTTACTAAATATATCTACGTCTCAATATTTTGCTTATTTATGCTACTAATGCCTCTATAGTTAACCAAAAATACCTCAGAATCTTAAAGTTATTACCGACTAGGTTTTGAGTTGATGTAGGAACAAGGAATGACGAATCTTATTCGTCACTAATCATAATCATGCAGTTTAATGGTTTTTATAAAAGGTTTTAGCAGCAATATGTAAATAGTACGGGGTCGCCGACCGGAAAGGGCTTGGCGGTCATTGACCCGCTTATTCGGTGTTAAAATTTTATTGTGCTATGTCGTTGTCCGTGTGCTGAAAACGAAAGTTGTATTATCAAGTGTGTAGCTAGATCGATTTATTGCAACTTTTATCGAAATCGTTAGAGCCGTTTTCAAGAACGTGATTACAAATAGTATATGTCTCAGTAAGATGGTTGAAACCGTGATATAATTATATCCCTAGGGATATCTAGGGATATAATTCTATCAGTTATGAACCGCTTTCACATAATTACATTACGGTATATAGCTATGTCCCTAGGGATATAACTATATGACGGCTTCAACTATCTTTCTGCGACATATACATAATTGATACTATTGATTTTTTTCTCATTTTAATTGATGTATTCTTTTATATTTGTATATGTTCATCTTAAAATAAAATACATAAGATTCGTGCTGGAACTATATTCGAAAGCAATGTGAACTGTTGCTGAATAAATAAATTGAATTGAAATATGCTTGTAATATCTAGGAGTCGGGTCACGTCATAGTGCAATTTGTTGGAACTGACAGGTCATCGCTAGCCAGGCCTCAGCCTTGGCCTTTTTGGTAAATACCGCTTTGTGGTCTAACCGCACGGGTCAATACCGGGTCAGGGACGTGGCCGGGCCGCACTGGGCCACACTGAAATTCCGGCGCCGGTACTGACAATGACGTGTGTGATCGACTTCATAAATGAAGGCATCTAAGTAGTACCTACCTACCTATATTTTTTAAGCTATGTTTCTGAATGTGACATGGATTGGAGCTTTATACAGATTTAAAACTTGTTTTAGTAAAAAAACGTCAAATAAAGTTGGAACTTTGACCTTCAATATCTCTGGTCGCAAGCTTGACTGCCTTTTGGGGAGTCAAGCTTGCAGGGTTAGATTCCTACGCCGGGCATAGTTAAATTGTAGTTTCATAAGAAATTTCTCAGAAGCTGGTCGTCTGGGTTTGTGCCTGGAATTGGCAATAGGCTCCTTAATCTCATTACATGAGACTTAAACTTAACTGGCGTAATGTCAGTGTACGAGCAGTGATGCTGTAAGAGCAGTGATAGCCTAGTGGTGTGACCGTCAGACTGCCAAGTCATAGGTCGCGAGTTCGAACCCAAGCCACACACCTCTGACTTTTCGGATTCATGTGCGTATAGTATAATTATCACTTGCTTCGAAACCGGTGAAGGAAAACATCGTGAGAAAACCTGCCTGAGAGATATTTCTCGACGGCATGTGAAGCCAAGTCAGAGGCCCACGGGCGACTTTAAAACTCTGACGCCACTAAACACACAACTCTGGGCCCTAAAACGGCCACATTAGCAATTCCTCTAAAAACAATTAATTTCCTGAATTTCCAGCTGTCATTAGCAATTCTAATTTTACACAAAAGCAATTCATAATGTGTGAACCATTTTACGAGTCTACATAGAAAACTGTCAAACAGATGAATTATTTCTTAATATGAATCGCACGCAGATCATAATATGAATTGTCAGTTTGTGACATTTTACGATGATTCATAATATTTTCCTATTATGATTCTGCCAAAGTGACTGTTTAAAGCCCCCAGGTTGTCACTAACCACACGAAAAGAAAAAGAGTGTACGACATATCTCTGCCTACCCTTTCAGAGACCACGTGATGTTATACAGTTCACAAACAAGCCAGACAATTTCAGCAAGCAACAACAACAATATTTGACCGCCCCTAACTTGACGCCTGCACTTAACTAGCGGCCCCAAGAGATCAAACAGTACAGTTGAATTCACATCGAAGTTAGATTGTCGCCGGACGATAACACTAACTTCACAAACTAGGTATTCAGTTGCCCGGCTTCTAAAAACCATTTACCATACTTGCTGGATGGAAGTTTTTAACCGACTTCTTCAAAAAGGAGGAGGTTTTCAATTCGTTTGTGTGTTTGTTACGCGATGATTCCGCCAATCATGAATTAATTTTGATGATTCTTTTTTGTTTGGTAGGTCATGCTTCAGAGATGGTCCCATATAAATTTTATTAATTTTGCTGGCGTAGTTTTTGAGTTAACTTAGTAAATATTAATAGACGATATTTTAAATTAGGTACCTACTCCTTCACTGTTATTTAGATAGCAGGTAGTGGTATTCAAATTTATGTGGGGTAGGTAATTACCACAACTAAAAATTGAAAAATAAAAACTTTTCACAAAAATATAAACAACCGACTTCCAAAAAATCGCTAAAATAACAGAAATTTCGGATTTCGGGTTTTTATTTGTGTAGCGTTGTGTTGTTGCAACCCCGTCGCTGCATCAAGGATAGGTACCTTCCCGCCGCCCGCGCTCGCTCGGACTCGCTCGGGTAGCCAGTCGGCCCCCGCCACGCGCTAAGATAGTTCGGTCCGTGCACGCTGCGATCGTGCGCCGGCCGCCATACTTTTCTGTTGTAACGTTGATTAATACTGATTGTGATTGTGCTGTTGCCAATATAAACTGTTATACCGATTCCGAGCATAGTTCATTTCTACATCCCTCGAGAATAACCCTTGAAACATTATTATAGCGGCATATCCGTTATAAATTGCGCCCAACTCGTGGCACGTGCTCCGTACGGCAAGTACCTACGAAACGGAAGATAACCGACGCGAGTGCGAACAATCCACGCGAAAACAGTGTTTTACCTAGTCGCGGATCGAGTAATCAGTGTACCTACTGGACTATAGTGCCGTTATTTACCGTTTGCGTTCATTACCGAGTGTTAACGTCGAGAAAATGCCGCCGAAAACACGCCGCGCGCACGCAAACGAGGAGGAATACGATGGTTCCAGTAGTGATGAGGAAAGCCACGCGGTAGCTAACCCCGCAACCTTGAACACCACGGCAACGGCTACACCGATCCCGACAACGGCATGTAGTAACATGATTTCCATGTCCGAAGAACAGCTCACACGTTTGTTATCCAACGTCATGAGGAGCGTCGCGACGTCGACGCCGACGTCAACGAATGGCGACCCTACGGGACCGACTCAACCCACCGCTGCACACACTGGACCGCCCGTGCATGGCATGCACGGCATGCACAACAACTTTAACCGGTGCACAGCCCGCTTCGACGGAGCCGCTCGCAGTACCGAAGCCCTAGAAGCATTTGTCGAGAGCGTGCTCATCTACAAAGAGTGCGCAAGTGTATCCGACGAACACGCCCTTCGAGGTCTACCTATGCTGCTCACCGGAGACGCCGCAGTGTGGTGGCAAGGCGTGAAATCTACCGTGGAGACCTGGGACGCCGCGATACGCCGCCTGCGATTCATGTACGGCGCCCCGCGCCCCGCCCACCGGATCTTACGAGAAATATTCGCGCGCGAACAAAGTGATAACGATAGTGTCGATTCCTTTATATCGCGAGTGCGGGCAGAAATGTCGCGTATATCCTATAAGATACCAGATGTTATGCAAGTAGATATAGTTTACGGCCTTTTACATCGTACGTTCCGTAAAAGAGTGTCACGCGATAGTGTAAGTAGTGTCGACTGTCTACTCGAGCGAGCAAGGTTTGTTGAGGAGACGCTAGGCGAGGTAAGTCATACTAAGTCACAAATTCAATCTCGTAACGCGAGTATCTCGACTAATAACAGTAATAACACTGCAAGTTCCGCGAAATCTCGAAATGTAAACATTAACCCTCCAACGGCGACGGATAATCAAAGTAACCCTTCGCGCGCTGTGTCCGATTCTAGTTCGAATATTTGTAACGATGCGAATTCGAATACGAAACGTGTTCGACCGCGCTGCGCTTTCTGTAAACGGTTTGGCCATTCGATAGATGAATGCAAAATTAAAATAAAATCGGGTGACCAAGATAATAATGCACCGCTGGCTTGTTACGGTTGCGGTCGACAAGGAGTAATACGCTCGAAGTGTCCGACGTGTAAAGGCACCCCCCCCGCCGCCGCCGCCGATAAGGTGAGTTTCCAAAGTGCTATCACCCATGAGTCTGATCTGTCACACCCTACAGTCAAGATAGAAGTTGCGTCTTTAGTAGGTGTTGCAGTGCTAGATACAGGTGCTACTGAGAGTCTTGCTAGTCCCGGACTCTATAAAATATTATTGGACAGTGGGACTACTTTCACAAAAACACGTCGCAACCTCGGCCTCGCCGATGGAACGCATCAGGTACGTGAGTTATTATCATGTGACACGAACGTCACTATACAGGGACGTGTTATCCCCACCACTTTCCTAGTGATACCAGAAGCAGATAATAGGACGCTTCTAGGACAGGACTTTATCGCTAGAGCAGGTATATTAGTGGACCTCCAACATAACTGTTGGCATTTTAGTGATTTCCCAGGGCAGAAGTTTACTTTTGTACAGTCTTTTAGCATTACGTCCACCGGCGATGCAGAGCTGATGCAGGTTGATACCACCGGCTTGGCGCTGAGAGAGGATGAAGGTACGAAGCTGTCACCTGCTCAAAGGACACAACTCAACCAGCTCATAACTAAGAGAGTTGAGCGCTTCGCCACCGAAGGACCCCCTACAACTTACGCAACTCATCATATCCGGGTTGACGAGAAGCAGGAACCGACCGCTTCACCACCGTATAGGATGTCGCAAGGTAAGAGAGAGTTGTTGGACGGTGAGCTTGAGAAGCTGCTGCGCGCAGATGTAATAGAGGAGTGTGAGTCGCTGTGGGCTGCGAACGTCGTCTTAGTTGCGAAGAAGGATGGCGGTGTCCGCCTTTGTGTGGACTACCGTAAGCTCAACGCTGTGACTGAGCCGGATAGGTACCCGCTCCCGCGCATGGAAGACGTGCTTCATGCAGCGAAGACGACCAGCTACATGACGACGCTAGACCTCCACTCCGGTTACTTTCAAGTTTGTGTCGCTGAAGAGGACCGCGACAAAACTACATTCGTTACACCCTCCGGCACTTATAGATTTAAGAGGATGCCGATGGGCCTTCGCAACTCTGGCGCCACGTTTCAGAGATTAATAGATCGTTTCAAGTCAAACCTAAGTGTGCCTGGACACAAGGTAAGTGACGGCTCCGATATCCCACCAGACCCCCAAGGAAGTAGGCCTGTGACTATTCTTGGATATCTGGATGATCTAATAATCTTGTCACCGAGTTTCGAAGATCATATTGAAGATCTCGAAGCAGTCTTTGACAGACTCAGGAAGTTCGACCTTCGAGTCAATCGAAAGAAAAGCTGTTTCGCCCGTGACTCTGTGAAATTCCTTGGTCACATAATTGTTCCTGGAGGTCTGCAAGTAGACCCAGAGAAAACCTCAGCTATTGCTGACATGCCTGCCCCGAAGAACGAAAGGCAGCTCAAAGGTTTCCTGGCCACATCCAGCTGGTTTCGAAGGTTTGTACCGAACTATGCTACAATCGCCAAGCCTTTGTCTGACCTGCTCAAGAAGAACAGCAGTTGGAGATGGCATGATGAGCAGCAAGCTGCTTTCGAGCGAATCAAGGAGCTCCTGGTCACTGCTCCCATTCTTTGCCAGGCTGACGAGTCCAAGTCTTTCTCCCTCCGGACAGATAGCAGTGGCTACTGTCTCGGCGCAGTTTTGATGCAGGGGGAGGGCCCCGACGAAAGGCCCATAGACTACGCCAGTCGCCTACTCTCGCCAGCCGAGCGCAACTACACCACCACAGAGCGCGAAGCTCTTGCCATCGTCTGGGCGGTAACGAAGTTCAGAGGTTACGTAGAAGGCTCGGAAGTTGTGGTTAAGTCCGACCATCAGCCGCTACATTGGCTGATGAGTCTTAAGTCTCCCAGTGGACGTCTTGCCAGATGGGCATTGACCCTTCAGGCCTATAACCTGCAGATACAGTACACTCCCGGAAAGGTGAATGTGATTGCCGATTCACTAAGCCGCCCAGTTTGTTGCGAGGAAAACCCAGCTGGTTGCGAGGTATGCTTAGTAACAGTAGATATGCCACATAGGACACCTGAGGATGTGCGCTGTAACCAACTCAAGGACCCAGAGCTCAAGAGTATCGTTGAGGACCTAGAGACTACCGACGATCCCTTCAGGGGGAGAGGATGGTCAGAGAGAGGATACCTGGTGTCTGATGGTATATTATACAGGTGCGCACCTGAATCGGAAGATGCTGAGTCCGCCTGCCTCGTGGTCCCTAAACACGAGAGAGAAGCCGTCCTCGTAGAATACCACGACGCTCCCACAGCAGGCCACTTTGGTGCTGAACGTACCCTGCAACGAATCAGGATACGGTACTTTTGGCCAGGTATGAAGTCCTTTGTCACAGACTATATTAAACGCTGTGCAGCTTGCCAGCGATACAAGATAGATAACAGGAAGCCTGCAGGACTACTCCAGACTCCTGCACCCACCCGGCGATTTGAAGTGGTATCTGTCGACTTGTTCGGACCCCTACCAAAGACTCCGAAGGGTAACCGTTGGATATTAATCCTAGAAGACACGTGCTCCCATTGGGTTGAGCTATTTGCGTTGGAAAAGGCTACCAGCGTGGAATGCGCTGAGATTTTAATATCCGAGGTCTTTCTTAGGTATGGAGTCCCGCGCAGGATGATCAGCGACAACGGAGTTCAGTTTGTTGCAGAGGTGATGCAGCAGGCCTGTCACGTGATGGGTATCAAACAGTCTTTAACGCCGTTGTATCATCCAGAAGCGAACCCCGTTGAGAGGAAAAATCGTGACCTTAAACCACAGTTAGCGATACTGGTAGGAAAGGATCACGCATCGTGGGATACTCATCTCGCGGCCATAAGGTTCGCGATGAACTCCGCTGTTACAGCGAGCACTGGATTTTCACCAGCTTTCCTTACCTTCGGGAGAGAGCTGCGCGCGCCATCGGACGTCGTGGCAGACATGAAGACCATTGTGGACAGTGATAATTTCGTCCACAATATCACTCCTTATCTTCGTAAGTTATCGACGGTGTTGCTCGACGCCCGAGATGTCCACGAACGTAACCAGTCTCTGCAGAAGAAGTACGCAGATGAAGGCAGACGCGCCCCTCCAGAATACAAGGTAGGTGATCTCGTTTTGTTGAAAACGCAAGGAATGAATGATGTCAGCCCCGGGCAGTCTGCGAAATTTATACCCCGGAGGGATGGCCCTTATCGCATCCGCGAAGTAGTAAGCCCTACTACTTACCTGGTGGAGGGAGTTACTAGAGGTGAGCACGTAGGACGTTACCACGTCTCTGATTTGACTCCATTCATCGGTGATGTCGAGGCCCCGGTTAGAGAGAAGCGCAGACGCGGTCGCCCGCGTAGATTTGATTGCTAGCCCGAACGCGAGGGCGCTATGTTCGAACTAGAGGGGGAGTGTGTAGCGTTGTGTTGTTGCAACCCCGTCGCTGCATCAAGGATAGGTACCTTCCCGCCGCCCGCGCTCGCTCGGACTCGCTCGGGTAGCCAGTCGGCCCCCGCCACGCGCTAAGATAGTTCGGTCCGTGCACGCTGCGATCGTGCGCCGGCCGCCATACTTTTCTGTTGTAACGTTGATTAATACTGATTGTGATTGTGCTGTTGCCAATATAAACTGTTATACCGATTCCGAGCATAGTTCATTTCTACATCCCTCGAGAATAACCCTTGAAACATTATTATAGCGGCATATCCGTTATATTTGTAAAAAATATTGTTGTAAGTTCCGAGTTCTTTAGCGCTATGATTTTAGTATGATTTTCCAGTCAAGTTGTATTTACTTATCGACATTTCTTGGAACGATGTTCCTTATATCACACGTTATAGGTACTCTGCACACTTGGCAAGTGAGAGCTAGTCCGAAAAAGTGTAACATTTTTCGTTCTAACTTTCATTGCAAAAGCGATAGGAACTTCGTTCCAACCGTGTGTCCTAAGACAACGACACGTCTCTTCTATTTCAAATAAATAAACTGACGTGACGAGCAATATAAAAAGCCACTTGCAAAGTGCCAGAACAATCTAATAGCAATATCTCCTAAGCCACACACGTTAGCTACCTACGTGAAGTAAAAAAAAATCTTGTAAGCAATTTTATAGCTGTTTTTTTGCGCTATTAAATACACTTGAATGTTGCTTTTGAAATCAAGAAGCTATCTTGCGTGATTTCGGAAATATTTCATGATAATGTTAGTGGCTTCATAGGGTGCCGTAACCAAAGGGTAAAATGGGACCCTATTACTAAGACTCCGCTGTCTGTCTGTCTATCTATCTGCCTGTCCGTGTGTCACCAGGCTGTATCTCATGAACCGTGATAGTTAGACAGTTGAAATTTTCACAGATGATGTATTTCTGTTGCCGCTATAACAATAAATAATAAAAAAAACAGAATAAAATAAATATTTAAGGGGCTCCCATACAATAAATGTGATTTTAATGTTCGTTTTTGCTCGATATTGATAACGGCAACAGGTAGACGCTTGAAATATTCTGTGAATATTTAGTTATATATTCGTTTTAAAAATAAATAATTAAATTAAAATAATACAAATATTTAATGGGGGCTCCCATACAACAAACGTGATTTTTTTTTGCCGTTTTTGTAGATAATGGTATGGAACCCTTAGTGCGCGAGTCCGACTCGCACTTGGCCGGTTTTTATATTGCTCGTAGTCGTAGTATTATAATATCTGTGTCGTAGTGTAGTATTTCTATGTACAGGTCTTCAGATCTTTAGACTGAAGTTCTTAAAATGAACAGTTGACATTAAATCCAGTGTTCTCACAAAGGGCATTTAGTTATTGCAAAAAGTTATGTAATGAACTCATCCCTGTTTGGCATGGGGGTAGGCAGACAATACGGAACGCCACCTGCTGTAATACGAACCTTACCTATATAGGTACTCCTTTTGCATCGTTTACATTCATACTGCGCATGTACACTGGGAAAAAGACGTGGGTTCATGAATGTATTATGTAGTGATTTTATATAAACTTATTAATATTAAAACTATTTAAATAATTATTTGAGCAGACAAGCTCCAACAGTCTATTCTAACGAGCTGCCCTCCATTTTGCTTAACTGGAGTTCCTTTTGTCATTTCGCAACGTAAAAGCCTTTCGTAGTAGTCTTTATTAAAGTTTATAACTCATTTAAAACCAGTGCCAGCTGGAGGGAGGAGTTCTGGCAAGTGTTGCAAAATATAGGTTAGTAGTTCGGTAGCCATTTCTAGTTACGGATGAGATTTACACAGGCGATTAAAATAAAGAGTTGTGACCAGCAAATGGCAATTGTTGTCACGGCCACATGCAGTAGCATTAAGGTCGCTGCATACGTATCGTGTTTTAACCCGGACGGAACGGAACGACCATTTTTGGAAACATCCTTTCATGGACAATGTATACGTTACGGGGTCACGGACGGGACGGCGATGTGGCACCCAAGTGACGGGAAAAAATATCGTCCGTGACGATGTTTATCTCGCTGACTTAGGTAATTATTATTCTTCAAATTGTTCGTGTATTAGCATGTTAATAATCGTAATAATGGTATCCCAAAGAAAGAAAGAGGAACAGAGGAAGATCGTTTTTCAAAGATGGCAGGACGATTTCAGAACTATTGCGGGAGGGACATGGAGGAGAAAAACTTACGACCGTGAGCCTGGGGGGGAGGCCTATGCTAAAGAGCAAAGCAGTCTGGATAATTCTGAAGTCTAAACCTTTAATTTAAATAAATTGTAAAACTAGTTTTAAGATTGCTCATTTTATTTTAATTTGCTATTTGAAATTGAAATTGAAATTTGAATCGCAATATTATTAATGGTTATAATGTGAGTGCGGCATTGTTTCTCATTGCCTATTACGCAACTCAACGCCTGTTTTGGAAAAGTCTCTCTGAATGCTAGGCTTCGAACTATTTGTTAATAAAAATCTAGATAAGTCATTATAATGGACTTGAAAGTTGACGAAATGTGGAGGTAGTACCTATTCACCGCTGCGGACACCTTCAGGAATTACAGGACTAATGTTATGTTTTGTGTTTTTGTGAGTTGACTCACAATTCGATAAAAATCAATCTGCCTAGCCTTTTCCCAACTATGTCGGCATGTGTGTCGGTATGTGGGGTCGGCTTCCAGTCTAACCGGATGCAGCTGAATACCAGTATTTTACATGGAGCGACTGCCTATCTGACCTCCACAACCCAGTAACTGGGTAATACGATACCCCTTGGTTAGACTGGTTGTAAGACTTTCGTGCTTCTGACAAATCGTAACGACTGTCAAAGATCCACAAATGACAGCCGGAACCAACGGCTTAACGTGCTTTCCGAGGCACGGAGGAGTCTCGATATGTGAAAATGGTCACCCATCCACGGACCAACCCCAGCAAGCGTAGCTTAACCTGATGGATCGACCCGAGCGGCTGTTATTACTTAGTCACGAGCTCCTCACTCACAATTCGATAATCTATTGCAATACTCAGGGAGTCTACCACCACCGTTTACAGCAGTATTATTTTAATCTTACTTCGTAGGGGAAAGACATGGAGCTTTACGTCCTGTAGAGCTTCATCTCTTTCGTACACTGAATTAATATTAAAATAATACTGCAGTAAGCGGTGGAGGTAGCCCCCCTGATTGCGGTTACCTGCACTAATTACGTAACATTCAACCCATTTATTGCGTTACTTGAGCTCAAGCGAACCAGGATTTTTCAACCATTCCGCGCTACATACTTTTTACGCACGCAATTACCCAGCCGACCGTCTACTGTGATTTCAGCCTAGCTACCAGTAGTCAGAAAGTTAAGGAAAAATTATGAAAAAAAAACTTATCATTGTTTCAGCAGTTGACTTGAAGTTTGTTACGCAAACAGTCTAAAGTGCGAGACATTTTCAAGTTTTACCAACATTGTGTTAAAATCACAGCGTATTCAGAAAAAATTTTAACTATTTTTTTTGTGAATATTTTAATAAGCTTTCTGTTTTATAAGTAGCTACGCTAGCCTTTGTCCTCGGATTCGACCGAATGGATGTCGGAAAATATCCCACGGGAACGTAGTACCCGGATTAAAAGGAAGCGAAATGATGATCGCATATCTAATAGCCGAGGAAAGGTCATTGACTCTTTTCCTGCGCCTGCGCCGCCGCCGCCGCGCCGTCACCCATAATTATGTTACTATGCGTAATTTTGATTCTGTGATATCTTTTAAACTTTTCATTTATAATATGATGTCATGGCATATATTTTAATCTAAATAAAATGCCCAATTTAAATGAAATATTTAAAATACCGGTCCAAATAGCTTCGGAAATAACAATGATTTTTTTATCAAATTCTGAAAGATAAAAATGGTACTCTAGGTTATCCTTAGAAGATTCCTCTCCTCAAGAATTGGGTTATTCAATGCAAAAATATTTTTTTTTAATCGGACTGGTAGTTATATGTATACATACAAAAAAACTAATACATCTTTATAATATTATTAGTACAGATAATGTATAAAAATAATAATATAAAACATAATTATTCTAAAACTCTACAGTAAAAGTTTCATGGAAATCCGTTCAGTCATCTCATTTCGTAATGAGGTAGGTACACATAGACGGAAATGAAATGAAATTGTCGTCATCATCAATGTGTCATTTCATTTCATTTCATCTCGTAATGAGGTAGGTACACATAGACGGAATATATACTACTTATGTATAGTATACATAGGTGTAGGGATATTATATAATAGATTAGATATCCGCAGCTCAACTGGGATACGGGTATAATACCAAACAAAATGGGAATATGCGAAGCTGTATCCGAAATGTGTATAACGGCGCGTGATGATTTAGTCGATTTATTTTAATACTTTTTGAAATTTGTAATCGATTATTTTTACTCTGTGGTTTAGAATTTATTTCGTTGGCGGTATATTTAATTTGGAGCGGGTAACACCGAATGGGGTTGTGAGTGTCATGGCGGCGGTAGCGATCACTTTTTTGGTGCGATCGTCACGCGGTGCACACGCACAAATCCATTGGCTCTAAAAATTAAAAGACCATTATTGTGATTTGATTTTAAATCAGCATTAATCAGTTTAATCATTATTTTTTATTGTTAATTTTTGTAACATTAATTTGAAGTAAATCTAGTGCAATAGTTTGCGAGTATTATTTTGTAAACACCTGCACGTACACGCCCACGATGGAGGACCAACAGATGTCGGATCAGCAGCGACACGTGGTGTCTCAGCCGCTCGAACATCCGTCATCAGAAGTGGGATACGATGGAACGGCTCAGGAACAGTCAGGTCAGAGTGTTGATTTATTATCCAGTGAAAATAACCGCTGGAAATTGCTATTTGAAATGCAGCAACGCCAAATGATGGAATTGATTCGCGCGATTAAAGAACCTAGTACAGAAGACAATAAACTAGCCTTGCCTGAATTTAATCCCGAGTCTCGAGATAGTGATGCTCGTGCTTGGTGCAATACTGTCGATTTGTGCTTGCAAGAAAAACAACTATCTAGCAGTAGGCTGATTATTACTATGAGTAAAGCCCTTAAGGGGTCGGCGGCTTCTTGGCTAGCTCAACATACTTTTCCTGGGATAACCTGGCCTCAGTTAAAAGATCTTTTTCTCGTTCGATACGATTGTGTGGAAACTCCCGCTGCTTTGCTATGTAGGCTATTTAATGAGAGTCCTAAGGAAGGAGAATGTTTGTCTGCTTATGCAAACCGATTTCTGAGCACGTTACTGAGTCAATGGAACAACTATTCCACCGAAAAGATAGCAATAGCTGTAACTATGGCGCATGCAGCTAAAATTGAACCACGACTACAGCGATTGGCTTTCACTACGGAAATTGATACTCGAGTTAGATTGCAACAGGAATTGATGGCTGTTACGTACCGCAAAAGAGGACCTCCAATGCAAGACAAATTAAATGCACCTGGTGATACCAAGAAACCAAAGTTAGACCAGTCAAGACGTTGCTACAACTGTGGCAAAATGGGTCATATGGCAAATGAATGCCTAACTAAAAGATCTCGTGAATCTTCTGCTAACCCTCAATCTCAGTTTTCAGGAAATAGTGGATCGCAACCAGCCAGAGACAGCGTTCCAAATAAACCATCGACGCCGGTGACCTGTTTCTTCTGTGGGGAGCTGGGTCACATCGCCACACGCTGTCCAAAGAAGGAGACTAACTCCGGCAACAGCCGGATTGAGAAGCAAGTAGATATCTGCACCATAAAGCCAGCTACAGATCTACTTTTAACCGAATCTGGTGAGTCGTTTTCGTTTTGTTTTGACTCCGGTGCTGAATGCTCTCTGATCAGGGAAAGTTTAGCTAGTAGGTTCCCTGGTAAACGACAGCAAAATACGGTTACATTGTTAGGTATAGCCAAATCTAGTTTACCATGCAATTTTCAAATACTATCCACAGTGGTGATACAGGGGTACTCGTTGCAGTTATTATTACATGTTGTCCCTGACTATTGTATTTCTACTGCAATTATGATTGGAAGAGACTTGCTTTCATTGGGATTCTCAGTTGCAATTTCAGAAACATCTTTTTTATTGAATAAAACTAAAATAGTCTCTGTTTGTGATGTAGGCTCTAAAGTAAAAGACTTCAGTGGCATTGATAGTGATATTCCCAATGAATATAGAGATCAATTAACATCTTTACTTAAAGATAACTGTGATTACTTCGTAGAAGGCACTCCATCGGGTAGAGTTAGTACAGGAAAATTAGAGATCAGATTAATTGATCCCAACCGCACTGTACAACGCCGACCATATCGGCTTGGTTGTGATGAAAGACAACTAGTGCGCTCTAAGATCAAAGAACTTTTAAATGCCGGTGTCATTCGTGAAAGTTGCTCGCCTTTTGCTAGCCCGATCTTGCTGGTCAAAAAGAAGGACGGAACTGACCGCCTGTGCGTGGACTACCGTGAGCTTAATAATAACACAGTCCCTGATCGTTACCCATTGCCTATAATTTCTGATCAAATACAACGTTTGGTAGGAGCAAATTATTTCAGTTCTCTTGATATGGTTAGTGGGTATCATCAAATTCCTGTCGAGGAAAAGTCAGTAGAGCGTACAGCTTTTGTTACGCCGGATGGGCAGTTTGAATATTTGGCCATGCCATTTGGTCTTCGAAATGCCCCTTCGGTGTACCAACGTGCGATAAATAAAGCACTTGGAGTTTTGACAGAGTCGTTTGCTGTAGTCTATTTAGATGACGTCATTGTCCCCTCTCGTACTGTAGATGAGGGTATTGGTCGCTTACGTCAGGTCATGAAAGCATTAACAGATGCTGGTTTCTCTTTTAATTTAAAAAAATGTGCTTTCCTCAAAACTGAAGTAGAGTTTTTAGGGTATCACGTAGCCGCTGGCGAAATACGACCGAATCCGCGAAAAATTAAAGCTTTGACGGAACTTGAACCTCCGCAAACGGTTACTCAACTACGCCAATTTATAGGGTTGGCTTCGTACTTTAGACAATTTGTACCATGTTTCTCTCAAAAGACCGCCCCCCTTTATAGATTAACTTCAGGGAAAGGCAAAATACAGTGGACACCAGCTTTTGAAACAATTAGAAAAGAAATCATTGATACACTTACTAGCAAACCTGTTCTAACTATTTTTGATCCCAACCAGCCGATAGAATTGCATACCGATGCCAGCGCTGAAGGTTATGGTGCCATACTAATGCAACGGTTTGATGGTAAATTACATGTTATCGAGTATTATAGTCGCCGAACCTCCAGCGCTGAATCAAGATATCACTCATACGAACTAGAGACGCTCGCAGTAGTGAATAGCATAAAACATTTTCGTCATTACTTGCAAGGACGTAAGTTCGTAGTAGTGACTGATTGCAATGCAGTCAAAGCATCTAAATCTAAAGTAGACCTTACCCCTCGTGTCCACAGATGGTGGTGTTTTCTTCAATCTTTTGAATTTGACATTGAGTATCGCCAGGGCAAAAATATGGGACATGTAGACTTTTTATCGCGAAACCCTCTACCCTCTACCTCAAAGATAGCTAGTAAAAAAATAGAGCAAAAAAGAGTGTATTTGACAGAAATATCAGATAACTGGTTACAAGCAGAGCAACAAAAAGATGAAGACATAAATTCAATTATTATAAAACTCAGGTCTAGTGAACTTGGTGATGAGACGGTTAAAACTTATGAAATAAGAAGGGGTGTGTTGCATCGAAAGATAGAGCGTAATAAAAGGAGTGTGTGGTTACCAGTGGTGCCAAGGGCTTTTCAATGGGCTATTATTAATCATGTTCATGAGAGTGTAATGCACTTAGGGTGGGAGAAAACCCTAGAAAAGACCTTTTGTCATTACTGGTTTCCTAATATGAATAAGTACGTTAGAAGGTTTGTAGATAACTGCATCACATGTAAAGTGTCCAAGTCACACTCGGGCAAGGTCCAAGCCGAGCTACATCCAATTCCGAAAGTTACTATCCCATGGCATACCATTCATATGGATGCAACGGGAAAATTAAGCGGTAAACGTGATACCAAAGAGTATGTGTTTGTTTCTATCGATGCTTTTACAAAATACGTTCTTTTGCATCATACTATTAACATTGACGCTAACAGTGCAATAAAAGCTTTGCAATCAAGTGTGTCCCTCTTCGGTGCACCTACGCGTGTAATAGCGGACCAGGGTAGGTGTTTTGCGGGGAAAGAGTTTAGGGACTTTTGTACAACCCACAATATTAGTTTACATTTGATAGCCACGGGTTCCAGTCGTGCTAATGGGCAAGTAGAGCGAGTTATGTCTACCTTAAAGAATATGCTAACTGCAGTCGAAACAGGGAACCTTAAGTCATGGCAGGCAGCGTTGCCTGATGTCCAACTTGCCATCAATTGCACCGTTAATCGTACAACTAAGGCAAGTCCTTTAGAACTTTTGATAGGGAAGGTTGCTAGACCTCTTCAGTTAATGACCCTTGATACAGACGAGACAGAAATTGAATTAGACGAGATCAGAGAGCAAGCTGCTCAGGCAATAGAGGCAAGTGCTTCTATAGAGAAGGCTAGGTTTGATAAAAATAAAGCTAAAGTAAATAATTTCAAGTTAGGTGATTATGTACTGCTAGAAAATCATGAACGTAATAAAACAAAGTTAGAGCCAAAATATAAAGGGCCTTATCAAGTGGCTGAGCTGCTTGATGGTGACAGATATTTGCTTAAAGCATTGAATTCTAATCGAACGTATAAGTATGCACATGACCGTTTACGGCCTATGCCTGAGTGCTACGTTCCTTTGGAATTGAATGCAGGGCTGGAAACGCCAATTAATAGCATAGAGTCAGAATGTTCCGATAACGGCGCAGTTGCCGGTGAGTTTATTTGATTTTCCGTAGCTTGTGTGGCATTTGAAGCCTGTGTGGCACCGGTAGCCTGTGTGGCACCCGTAGCCTGTGTGGCACCCGTAGTCTGTGTGGCACCCGTAGCCTGTGTGGCACCCGTTGCCTGTGTGGCACCCGTAGCCTGTGTGGCACCCGTAGCTTGTGTAGCAGTGTTTTAGTTTTATTAGTGTGTTTCGTCTCAGTGACGTTTAAGCTAACTGTTGGTGTCAAGTTATGATAAATTCTCTCTTATTCATGTTCATTGTGGTTTGGTCAGAATGACCGAGTTTTGAAGTGTGTACAACTGGTTGTTTATTTGTCCACAGATAATGAAGAAAATACACACGAGGACGTGTGAAGATGCAGGACGGCCGTAACGGCGCGTGATGATTTAGTCGATTTATTTTAATACTTTTTGAAATTTGTAATCGATTATTTTTACTCTGTGGTTTAGAATTTATTTCGTTGGCGGTATATTTAATTTGGAGCGGGTAACACCGAATGGGGTTGTGAGTGTCATGGCGGCGGTAGCGATCACTTTTTTGGTGCGATCGTCACGCGGTGCACACGCACAAATCCATTGGCTCTAAAAATTAAAAGACCATTATTGTGATTTGATTTTAAATCAGCATTAATCAGTTTAATCATTATTTTTTATTGTTAATTTTTGTAACATTAATTTGAAGTAAATCTAGTGCAATAGTTTGCGAGTATTATTTTGTAAACACCTGCACGTACACGCCCACGATGGAGGACCAACAGATGTCGGATCAGCAGCGACACGTGGTGTCTCAGCCGCTCGAACATCCGTCATGTATATTTAATCTTACCGCAGATGTGTGGTTTTGCTCAGAGTATTCGGATATATAATACAATATTTGGTAAACAAATAGAATAATAATATGCCCGACAGTAGCTGGCATGCTTACGTCTGCTTTAGTTTTCTTGTGTAACTGTGTAATCTACATAAATATTATAAACTAGCTTCCGTCCGCGGCTTCGCCCGCGGTTTCGCCCGCGTGGTATGTTGATAAAAAGTAGTCTATGTCCTTTCTCAGGGTCTAGACTATCTGTGTACCAAATTTCATTTAAATCGGTTCTGTAGTTTTGGCGTGAAATCGCGACAGACAGACAGACAGACGGACAGACAGAGTTACTTTCGCATTTATAATATTAGTAAGGATTAAAATTGCTTCTTTTCGCCAGACTAATGGGGCATAAAAACGAGCATTTTAAGTCTAAGTATTTTAAAAAGGTAGGAATATAACAGAACACAATGTGTGAACAAAAATAATAATATCGATGAAAACCGGTAGAATGCGCGTCAGACTACGGACAGTGTAGGGTTCCGTAGTTTATATCTGTACCTAGATGTGCGTGTAATCTGTTATATTTGCAATAGATTAGAGTGGTCTTCTTACCAAACTCCCCGGAAGGAGGGTAATTTTTGTGCCCACTTACCCAGTTTAGTAGTGAGTAGATACTTTTTAGATATTCAAATAACGGTTTAGCCTGTAAGGCACGAGGTACCCATTATTTTAACAAGTATGGCTACTAAAAACTTACCTACACCCACACCAATATTATAAATGCGAAAGTAACTCTGTCTGTCCGTCTGTCTGTGACCTTTTCACGACTTAACAGCTGAACGGAACTGGATGATGCACACACCATGATCGGAGTACATAGGATACTTTTATCCCGGTAGTATGTTTCCGTGGGATAATTTCCGAAACCACTCGGGTGAAGTGAAACGTCTAAAATCAAATGTACGCTAACTGTCATATAATATAATGACATGTATTATATGTTTATAAAGAATTTACATTTAAAGCATACAATCAATGAATTACCTAATGCAGTAGGTATATGAATTAATTGGGAACATTTAGTACATCATTACTCACCAATTAGAGCCAATTTGCCTAAAGTGTTGTACAATTATTGGAAACTAAGTTTAGCGTAATTGTGTTTAGTTTAAACACAATCAAATCACCTACCATTGTTGTGTAGAACTGACTGAAATACTGAAATACAACCACTAGTAGTATTTGGTGGTAGACTTTGTAAAGGTTAGGTTTAAAGTTTAAGTAATTTCGTTCTTGCAATATGACGTTGACAACATAAAAATAAAATATACGGGGAACCATTTTGTAATATCGCCGAACATAAAAGAGTTCTCAGCTTACAAAGTAAATCAAATAAAACGAGTATAAATCGAAACCGGGATCTCTTTTACCCGGGAGTAAAATCTCGTTTTTCGCTGACGGCGTGGAAGTGTTAAAACGGTGCCAACAATATGTGATAACTGGACTTAATTAAAAATCGTAGCCCGGGGCTACGGTGGTGCGGCTACGTGCTACGACGGCTACGCTTCGTAGACTTTATGGACCACGCGTAGCATGACCGCTATAGAAACGGATTTTGTCGACGGAAGAATAGACAAAATGACAGACTATGTTTGTTTAAATGTCACTTTGTTTTCTTTTTCTTCCGTCGACAAAATTCGTTTCTACGGTGGTCATGCTACGCGTGCTTAACTTCGATATTAGAGAGAAATACAGGGTCTAGGGACCTCAACGCGCAAACTGTTACCATGAATTCTGCACAAAACAGCACATTTAAAAAAAAATATCTGTCCAAACATTTCAACGAGTCTCAAATCATATTTTTATATTTACGGATAAAAGTGAGGCACATATTTAAAACAAAATTGCGTTAAGTACAACGTCCATTTTACGAAAAAAACTTCTGCAATTTCATTATATTCGCTAGATGATTACCAGCTTTGATGAAACACAAGAAAAGTTTCGTTGAACGATTTTATGAGGCTAACCAAGTGTGCAAATACAATAGCGGCGAGCGCTTTGTTACCACTTAGCCGCTCAGATAGAAACAATAAAAAGTCTATACAAAGGCTACTGAGTACTGATCCATTATACTACGCATTGTTTATCTCATGGATGTCGATCTTTTTTACCATCGAACTAGTTATTGTCACAAAGGCACGAGAAGCGACTAGAGCGAGCAACTAAAAACGAGTTAAGGCTCTTACATACTGGCGCGATTCGCCGCGCGACGCGAATTTTAACAAAACAATTTCTGAGAAAACTTCACGGCGAACAATGCGGCGGCGTCGTCGCGTCGCGCGGCGAATCGCGCCAGTATGTAAAAGCCTTTAGCGAGGTGACGAGCGATTTCTCGCTGATATGTGTATTTACCAAGCGTGAGTACTCTCAGCCAGTGTTCTGAGGGCCTAGACCAGTGACAATCGCTTCGAAAGCGTTTCGTATTTCTACAACGACTTTCAACAGGATTGACATAAGCTTTTCGATAGCTTAGGTCAGTCCTAAAATTTTTTGTCTTTTCCATCATCGTTAACGCTGATAGAATGTCACATTGCTAGGGCCTTAGCTCGCCAAGTCGCTTAGCGATTCTCGTCATTGAGCGACTCTTTGATAGATCTTGTCACTGCAATATAAACTAGTGGAAAGAGAGTTCTCACCGGCGCGCGGCGGCAGTGTGAACAATCAGCGATCAACTATTATTAAACAGGGTTATTTTAACATCCCCCTAAAAATAGCCCTGTTTAATAATAGTTGATCGCTAAGGTAGCCCGCGAAATTCAAATTTTCTTACGTTTTTTGCAATTTGTTGGTCACTGTCAGGAAGTTTTGATGATTAAAATATGATTCGCGATCGTAACAAACATAATGGCTTTACAGAATTATAATCTTTAGAATCAGCAATACAACTCCTTAAGTTAGTATAACTGCTAAATGTCATGATTTCATTCAATACACTTAAATTAGCTTGGAGAGTTCTATTGCTGATTCTAATGTTTATAATTCTGTGAATCCATATTGGTTATGGTCGCGAATCATATTTAAATCTACGTACAACCTGATACTGACCTGCAAATTGCGAAAAAATCCAGAAACTTTCGCCTTAAATTGGTTAGTGAAACTCTGCAGACGTGATATTCCCGCGGGATCGAGACCTTCGCGGGTGAAACCGCGGGGCGCAGCTAGTACTATTATAAATGCGAAAGTGAGTTGGTTTCTTTGTCAATTTGTGACGCTATCATGCTAAAACAGCTGAACAGATTTTGATGAGGCACATGGGTATACCATGACCTCGGTTAGGACATAGGTCATGATACTTTTTATCCCGATATTCCTATGGGATCGAGACTTATGCAGGTGATACCGCGGGGCGGAGCTAGAACGACTATGTTATTCAAAAATCTGAAAGTTTTCGATGGTTTGCAGACAGAAATAATGAATACTTGCACTTAATAAACGTACTTGGCTAGCTGTTTACAAAGTAAATTTGAATATGTTGAAACTAGAAAACACTGAATGCTTTTCTTTTAAAATATAAATGAATTTGTATTATAAAAGACCGCACTGTAATTTGTCGGCGAAAGTAAAATAGGTACATATTCAATATTAGGTAGGTGTATTGCCTCATTCCATATTCATTGCTAGTGGTCATAAATAATTCGCAAATAAATGAAAACAAAGTAAATTTGATTTATGTAGTACCGAACATGTTTATTTGTGGTTATGGTATCACAACCACAAATAAACATGTTCGGTTCGCACGTTCGCACATCTAAATCGTATTAATTGTAGGTATAAGGGCCTACCCTATCTCAAATTGCTTAGCATGATCCTCCGTTATGCCGAAAATACTGCAGCATTAATTTTGAAATAAATATTATGTTAAAGTTGAGGATTAATGTTAGGTCCTATATGTTTGACGAAAATACGATTACATAAAATTTACTCGATAGAAAATAAATCCAAAGTTACCTCTAAACTGAACTATAAACCGTTGGTACTTATTAAAAAAAATACTTCAAATTAGATCATGAAACTTTGCATAATAATACGTAAAGCAGGTCTTATGTTTTTTTTCGCAATTACCTAAACTATTTGAGGCTTGGAGCCGCCAGCACCCCACTCCGTTTCGCGGCCTGAGTGAGAGCGCGATAAAATTTGAGGTTGGGTTACCAACTTTATTTTATTTTATTGCAAACTTATGTCTGTTTTTTACGATGCTTTATTTGTTGAAATGAACCTGTGATTTATATATTATGTTACTGGGATTTCATTTCGAGCACGTTTTTCTACTAAATGGATTGGGAATATTATTATTTATAATAATTATTCCATAGAACCAGGGGACGTGGTGACGTGACGTGGTTAGTAGTAACTAAATTACATATTTCTCACAACCCGCTAACTCCACCACTTTGTGAATAACCGTAATTTAAAAACTTGCTCGGTCACTTTCCCCTACATTTTATAAATAATCCGTATGATGGATGGTTCAATTCAGTCAACGTGGGGGTAATTACGAGTTCCGCAGGATAATCCCAAGGCTGACGAGGGGTTCTAATACTAGTTTGATAAATTCTATACACTAATTACGTTCCTGGCTTAACGGGGTGCTGCACAGGGCTTTTCGTCATATTTTAAATACTTCTCAAATGTAAATGATTAAACGGAACAATTAGGTTTTATCGATACGATTTAATTCAACGTTCAATCAAAATGGAAGGGTGGGGAGCTAATATCGCGTTCAGAATCAAAACTGCAGCAGCACTGTCGCCTGCGTTTATGTTAGGCCGTCTGCGGTCGAAGTTTGACCACAGCAGCAGGCGGCACTGTCGCCATCTAGGAAAATGTTTTCATAGAAAAACATAAAAATGTCGCTGCGGTCTGTCATTGCAGCGGTTGGGTTAGCGGCCGGTGCCGTCTGCAGTCTGCCGTCGTCTTCGTAATTTCACCATCCATCTAATGTCGTGAACTATTCGAAATCTAAAGTCAACTATATTTCGAATCGCAATGAGCTTTTCAATCCTCGCACAACACAATCATTTTTATATTGTAAAATTTTCTACATGGTGTTTCGTCAAAGAAGTCTACCCCCTTTTGATGTGTTATTATAACGTGATTCGTGCAAAAACTCAGTACCATTTCCACTCCATTTTTCTGACGTTCAAAGCTAGTTACTTTGTGCAACATTACACGTTTAAATGTCTGCCCTGTCGAAGCTTTTCCGTTGCCTCCAGCTCGGGAAAATATAAAACTAGCCAAGCTAAAGTAATTCGTAAAGTCATGTTTAAAGCTTTTGTTGTGTAGGGATTTCACATTTCATTTTGTAGGTAACATTTTATGATGTTTCAACTTTTAACCTTTGTTTAGTTACATAAGTCAGGAAGTATTTCTGGGTCGTGGAGGTCAGATAGGCAGTCGCTCCATAAAATACTGGTATTCAGCTACTGTATCCGGTTAGACTGGGAGCTGACCCACCTCAAAATTGTTAAGAAAAGGATTGGCAGATATTGACGATGACAGTAGTAAGTATATTTTAGTCGGTAATTCGTTAAATACCTCTTTAAAAAGTCAAATATTTGGTAAATCTAAACAGCATTTCGGAGAAAACGTTTAATTCTAAAATGTTTCATTCTGTACTATATTTGACTTTCATCGTTCATTCAGATGTCCCGTTTATCAAACTGCAAGTACGTAACATTCAAATACTCGTAATACAATATCGATAAGCACAATAGCTAGTGTTGTGCGTTAGCTACGAGTAATTTATCGATAACCGCTTTGTCAATTTAATCTCGGCTCGCACGGTTGGATTGATGCAATATTCAGCAGAGATAAAGGCAAATTGATCGCTATTCAAAACGCCTGCTTCGTATATTAGTTCAAAACTATTTACTAACAGTTTTGATAGACGCATTTTGGTTTACAGTTTCCACAGTTTCGAGATATCCCTCTCATTTCATTAGGTATCTGTAATTAATAATCTGTGTGTATACACAGTAGGTAAAAAAAGAAGGTTATGTGCTTATGATCACAAGATGGAAGCGAAATCTTACGAGTACGAGTTTACACGATTCAGCGCCGAGTACAGGTACGCGATTTAGCGTCATGCACCGAAGTCAAAGTCAAAGTCAAATAATTTATTTCAAATAGGCACATATATGGCACTTTTGAACGACAAAACAAAGAAATAGAATTGATTCTAGTTGCCCCTTCCAAAAGATAGTTTTCGTATGGAGAAGAATGGGCAAGAAACTCCACCGTTACTCTTTTAAAAATGTTTGCACCTACAATAAGATTACTGTACCACAACAGGTAAAAAGAATTATAAATAGAGCAATAATGAATAAATTAATTACCAGATACATGGTGCTCACATATTTACAAAGATTGTAAAAGTATACGATATTACAATAGTTCTAACATTGTTACAAGTAGTACTAATAAGTCAGTGCGTGAGTTTAAGTAATGGCAGAGTGTAAAAGTCTATGATCTCCGATCGATTGGAGCCGAGAGGTATACCCGATTTAGCGTCACCCTAGCGTGACGGTTCAGTTTCGATGACTGTATAAGGGGCTTAAAACAGTCACTTTGGCAGAAACATAAATACGAAAATATTATGAATCATCGTAAAATGTCACAAACTGATAATATATATTATGATCTGATGGAGATTCTTAAAACTGTCCACACATTATGAATTGCTTTTGTGTCAAATTAAAGGAATCGCTAATGAGAACTGGATTTTCAGAAATTAATTGCTTTCAGAGGAATTGGTAATATGGCCGTTTTAGGCCCCCAGAACGTTTATTACTAATACCGAACTCCATTTAGCAGCAAGTATTCTTTTTTTACAAAATCTGCTCTCTCCGAAGCTTCCACTCAGTTAAAGATTAAGAAAATAATCGAACCAGAGTACATATAACTACAGTGTTTGAAAGGGGATCGAATATTAAAGTAAGCAAGGTTTTCTTTAGAAATGCTACAGAGCTTTCATATTTACTTTTTCATGAGAACATGTAATGGACTCAAAAAAAAACAATTTAAAATCCCCGAATATTTCAGTTACGCTATTCTTGCTACCCAGAATATTCCACATACAGTCTCTAGGGTGTTGCCGTGCTATGAGTTAAGCTACGCTAATTTATTGAATCCTCTTCGAGCCCTGATTTAGTATTCTGTTCAAACAAGCTCTTACACTTGGCTCTTGCGTTGTATTTAATAACATTGGAGCTCATGATTATTATTCTCGATAATAATTCGCTGCATCGCAGACTGAATATTGTAAAAGCTGGTAATTGCTAAATTCATTTATAGTGCTTCAAACTTTAACAAAGACTAATGAGTCATTACGTCAGAATTTAATCCGACTCACTAATGGTTCAGGTAAGGGCTCGATCACACTTCCTACACAACCCCACCACAACCACACTACAACCACCCAAACCACACCACATGGACAACACGTCATTACACGTCGACGACCACTAATTTGTATAAAAATGAATAGGTATTTTATTCACACGGACCACATGTGGCTGTCAAAATCAACCTGTGTGCGATACCGACCACATTAAGGCCACGTCGCAGAAACAACGCAACCAGCAGCGACTAGTGGCCGGTCACATCGTAAACAAAACGATCTGTTTGTCTGCAAACACTAGCCACAACGTAACCACGTCGCAACTTCTAGCGACAACGCAACCACACCGAAATTTTGTAGTTACCACAATGCAACTGCAAGAAGTTGCAGCAACACTATTCTCACGTAACCACTGCTTGCGCACATTTTGTGTGCATGTGGTGTGGTTGTGGTACGTGTGATCGGGCCCTAATTGAAATTCAAAACATCCTGTTGTACCTATAATCCCTTGAGTTGTTGTTTGATTGCAAATATTTCAAAGCATTTATTAGTGGGCAGTTCTCCTTTTGTTCAACCAAATTCGGACGGAAGAACCTCCGCTTAATTCCAATTCCTCCGCATTAGTCCAATCAGAAATCGGAACCTGGACTTTAAAAGCATTTGTGTTTTGGGGATTGGCGCTTACGTCATCAACGAACCAAAAAGGCGAATAAAGTACATGCATCTTATATCTACAGGCTGATGTTTCTTCAATGCCACTTTCCTTTCATAAATTCATACTATTTTGACATGTTTTTATTTGAATATACGTTATGCACTTATGTCCTAGATAAGGATAGCGACATAAAATGTATACTGCATGTAATAAAGTGATGCTGTTTATGATAACAACTTCAAATAACAAGCTTATAACTCGAATAACATACGAGTAACTACGTTCGATGTACTATATTGCAAGTAGGTACTTACTTCAATTTATATTCATGGCTCCACTTATTAAGATAACGTCGTGATATAGAAATTGTTGCAGCGCCGTCGGAGCCCAGAGTTAACTACAAATAGTTTTCCAGACCGAATTTCGGCCATGGGGACCAATCTCAGCGAAGTCTAGTCTTCGGCGCGGGGGATATTGTTGAGCACAATAAGTGTGTACTAGACACAGGTGCAGAGTGCACCTGTGTCTGTGCACTCCTTCGTTCTCATAGTCCGATGGGACGGCAATCCGATACGACCGAAGAGATCAGGCGTAGAACCAACCGAGGCACGGGGGTATCACACCGCCAACTTCCAAACGCCGGGATGTTACTAAGAAATCTATAATGGAAAACCCAATAACACTTTGCCTGACCTGGGAATCGAACCTACGTCCCCGCACTCAGCAGTTGCGACCACGAGACCAACGGGGTAGGTAGGTAATAGTAAATACAAATACACAAAAAAAAACGTCAAGGCTATGTAAAGTTATGATCCGCATGGGAATATGTCACACGAATTGAGGTATCGTATCGAGTTTAACAAAAGCTGGCTAGCGAGCAACACATTAAATCATGCTGATGGTGATTTATTAACGCGAGACGGCTAGTATTTTGATACTGAATAATGTTCCTGACCTCGATACATAATATTACTGAAAGTTATGCATTACGCGTTTCCTAAATGCAAATGAGAGAAACGTATGCAACCAATTAAAATATTGAAAATATTAATAGCGGTTTTACCGTACCCAATTCAATATGGCCTTATTATGGTCCGATAAATGAACAGTCACGGGGTATTTTTACCAATATCAATAATAATAATAACATTTTCTTATTAGACCAAAAAAAATTAACATGTTACACAATTTATCTCGTCATCGTCAAATAAAAGTTTTAAAAAAAATCGAAGGCAAAAAAGCAATTTAAAGTACCTACTTAAAAAAATGTTAAAAATATCCAACCGATCCGGGCTATTTAAACGTCCTTCATTTGGCCCGCTTGGTGTGGTGACGTCACATTCCATGAAAACAAACAAGCAAGTGTCAAGTCAACGTCAAACACTCCTTTATGTAGGAGCGTTTGACATTGACTTGATTCTCGTTGATTAAAAGTCAAAGTCAAAGTCAAATAATTTATTTCAAATAGGCACATAATATGGCACTTTTGAACGTCAAACAAAGAAATAGAATTGATTCTAGTTGCCCCTTCCAAAAGGTAGTTTTCGTATGGAGAAGAATGGGCAAGAAACTCCACCGTTACTCTTTTAAAAATGTTTTACAATATTTTGTATACATTAATTATATAATTATATGTGAAGACGATGCATCTATAATAAGATTACTGTACCACAAAAGGTAAAAAGAATTATAAATGGAGCAATAATGAATAAATTAATTACCAGATATTATTTGATATTATTTGATGGAATGTGTCCAATATCGGTCCAGTAGAAATAATTTAGTAAAGTCCTTGAATTTGAACAGAACTGATGTAGGTATGTTCCATACAGTTCTATCCCAACCAAATGGCGACGATGCGAAGAGTTTGTTCAAATTCATGGACCACGTCTTGTGAAAGTATAATTGTTTAGGATACGATGGGACTGACATACGCTATTCGTAAAAGCCCCTATAAACAAATAAAGAAAAAAAAAAAAAAAAGATATTACCGTGCTCACATATTCACAAAGATTGTAAAAGTATACCATATTACAATAGTCCTAACATTGTTACAAGTAGTACATACAAATAATAAATAAAAAATAAAAAAAAACTAAATTAGCTATCAGTTTGATTTTGTCCAGACACTAAATCGTCCTATGGAGCAAGACCAGCATGTTTCCAAGCATTCTTATCTTGGATATAATCCTCTAATTTGTAATAAGCTTGTTTACAAAGTGTACTTTTTATATGAGTTTTAAATTTTCTTTCATTTAATTGCAATATATCACAAGGTATTTTGTTATAGCATTTAACGCAGTACCCCATAAAAGATGTTTGTACTTTAGCTAATCTGAAAAATGGTTGATCTATTTTATCTTTATTTCTAGTATTAAAATTATGTCTATCACTTATTTTATTAAAAAGATTTAAATTTTTTCTTACATACATAATATTCTCATAAATGAATTGGCAAGGTACCGTCATGATATTAATCTTTTTAAATAGTTCCCTGAGAGATTCGCGGTGACATAGATTATAAATGGCTCTGACAGCTCTTTTTTGCAAAATAAAAATGGATTCAATATCAGCAGCCCGACCCCACAGTAAAATGCCATACGACATAATGCTGTGGAAGTAACTGAAATAGACCAAACGCGCGGTTTCTACATCTGTTAACTGTCTTATCTTTCTAACAGCATAAGCGGCCGAGCTTAACCGCCCCGCAAGAGATTTTATATGAGGTCCCCATTGTAATTTCTCGTCTAGCGTGATTCCCAAGAAAACTGTTTGATTAATAAACTCCAGTTTTTCTCCATTCAATATGATGTCACATTCGCTACTTCTAACATTAGGTAATTTAAATCGAATACATTTGGTTTTTTTTTCATTTAGTACCAAATTATTTACCGTAAACCAATCTTGTACCTGAAGAATAGAGCTATTCACGTCGTCAAAATTTTGTGAACGTCGATTTATTTTAAAAATCAATGATGTGTCATCTGCAAATAACACCATCTTCGGTTGATTTAGAAGTAATTGGGGTAAATCATTAATATAAACTAAAAAGAGGAATGGACCTAATATCGAGCCTTGAGGAACGCCCATTGCCATTTCAGACCCCAATGAGTTTACGCCGTTTACTTGAACTTTAACTTTTCTTTCTTTCAGATATGATCAAGGAATCTTAGTAAATCAAGAGCTGTATTCCTAACCCCATAGTGCTCTAGTTTCAACAGAAGTGTATCATGGTCGACGCAATCGAACGCCTTCGAGAGGTCGCAAAAGATTCCAATGGCATCTTGTGCTTCCTCCCAGGCGTTAAAAATGTTCTTTATGAGGGTGACACCGGCGTCAGTGGTACAACGCCCTTTGGTGAAACCGTACTGATGTTCATGAAAGATGGAATTTTTATTAAAGTGACGTAACATTTGATTGAGCATCAACTTTTCAAACACCTTACTGAGAACTGGCAGAATTGACACAGGCCTATAATTGTTGGGTTCCTTACTATCACCGGATTTGAACAAAGGAACTACTTTACTGTGTTTCATGAGATCCGGAAAGACTCCTTGGTCTACACTGGTGTTAAATATGAAAGCTAAATAGGGCGCAATGGTTTCGATGATAGATCTACAGACTTTTACAGACATTCCCCATAGATCTTCTGTTGATTTAATTTTAAGATCTTTAAAAGCTTTTATAACCGCTTGGGGGTTTGTATGCTGAAACCTAAACTCCAAAGGGCATGCCTTTACATTCTTTCTAAGTAAGGCAGCAGAAAGCGCGGGTGAGGAATTTAGAGCTTCAGTAGTTTTAACTGGAATATTTCCAAAAAAGTTTTCAAATTCCTGAGCTATTTCTACATTTGAGTTGATTGGGCCATGTGCAGTCTCTAAATTAAATTCAGTACTACGCTGTTTTTTCCTACCTGTTTCATTATTTATTATTTGCCAGGTAGTTTTTATTTTGTCATCAGCTGATTTTATTTTATTGCTAATGTAAAGAGCTTTAGCTAATTTGCACACATTTTTAAAAGTTTTAGAATATTTTGCAACATACTGATGAAAGGTTGTATTATTCATATGTTGCTTTAGGCCATAAAGTTCAAAAAGATTTTCCCTGCTTTTACGAATACCTGGAGTAGCCCAATCACTAAATAAGAACTTTGTGTAAATAGTTTTAGTCTTTAGTGGAAAAGTTTCATTAAAGTGTTTGTTTATTAGTGAAAAGAAATCGGCGTAGAACTCATTTGGGTCACATACATTATTAAAACTCTGAACACATAATTTACTGGCCAACGAATTATTTAATTTTTCTAAGTTTTTACATGTAATTGGCCTAAAACTTATTTGAATTTTTTGTAAAGGTATGTAGGCGCAAAAAGTTATTGTTTGTCCACTGTGATCAGATGGCAATTTATTTACAATTTCTTTATGTAAGTAATCACAATTACAAAAAATATTATCTATACAAGTGGCAGAAGAAGCTGTCACTCGGGTTGGTTCAATAAAAACATTTGACAAATCAAATGACCTAAAAAGACTTAATAATCGGACAGTATTCGAGTTATTTTCTAATAAATTAATGTTAAAATCACCACATATGATTATTGACTTACTATTAGCACTAAGTTTCTTTAGCACCTCTTCCATTACAGAATCAAATATAGGTAGATTCTGGTAGCTTGGAGGTCTATATACGCATACTATAACATGCTTGACTTGACATTGACATTTTGATAGTTATCCTGGATTGTTACGTCACATCCGCTCTTAGCTTTTCAAGTATTAGAATTACCCACAGTTTTTTGGGACTTTAAAAAAAAAAAATCTCGCTCACAAAGAAATTTTATTCAAAAATATTGATGGAGGCATAATTCTGAAGTAATATAGTTTATAAAAAAAATACTTGACCCTTATTTGAATCACATGCATATTCCCTATTGTGTCTAATTATTAGCATCTGCTGCTGAACTAGGTTTATAGCTTGTGTTTTAGCATGCAGCGCCTCAAGCCCTCGGACTAGGTAGGCAAGTATGAGCTTACGAACAAAAGGAAACAGTTTAAGTATATTAAATTAAGAACTTAATTACTTTAAAATAATGAAATGGTCGTTATATTTATTTTTTTAATTAAAACGGCACAACACCAATTACCTACATTAATCAACATAGATACATTGTTATGTATAATTTAATTAAAACTAACATGGAACAGTGGACTTCCTTGCATACTTTCTCTCACAGAACAATATATCCACGCAGGGTAAACGAATCGGTGATTGATTACGAAGAATATTCGTCCTACATACCGACTGAAAAGAAGTAGAATATTCTTTCTTTTATCTGAAACATGTCTTGATTCAATGAATCAAAATGATTGGCCGTAATTCTTATAATTTATACCTACAAATTTCTCTTCTAGTAAAGTTGACATAAAATGTCGAACAATTTTTTTGCTAATAGGATGTAATCTTTTTGTGAATTATGGACAGTATTGAATTAACATAACGTAACGATCCATTAAATAATAATGAGTTTACAGCCTGTCGGCGTCGCCCTCTTGCGTAAGGACCTATTTTCAGGGCCCGTACCACCAGCTCTTACAGCAGTATTATTTTAACATTACTTCAGTGTAGGAAAGAGATGTAGCTCTACAGGTAGTATAGCTCCATCTCTTTCCCCCACTGAGTAAGATAAAAAAACTTTTTACAAAAAAAAAAAGGAGGAGGTTCTCAATTCGCCTGTAAGTTTTTTTTTTTTTTTGTGTATGTTACGCGATTACTCCGCCAATTATGAATCGATTTTGATGATTCTTTTTTTGTTTGGTAGGTCATGCTTCAGAGGTGGTCCCATATAAATTTTATTAATTTTGCTTGCGTAGTTTTTGAGTTAGCTTCAATAATTACGTATTTTTCCCACTTTGCTATGTAGACGATATAATTATTTCACTCATTCGTGGCAAAAAACGAAAATTGAAAAGCAGACACCGACTTCCGAAATTAAAGTTATTTTTCACTTTTTTTGTTTGTTTTTTGAAGTCGGTTGTTTTTTTTTTGTAAAAAGTTTTTATTTTTCATTTTTTAGTTGTGGTCACTCCCACCTCACACAAATTCGTATACCGTTATCTGCTATGTAAATAACAGTGACGGAGTGAAATAATTATATCGTCTACATAGCAAAGTGGGAAAAATACGTAATTATTGAAGCTAACTCAAAAACTACGCAAGCAAAATTAATAAAATTTATATGGGACCACCTCTGAAGCATGACCTACCAAACAAAAAAAGAATCATCAAAATCGATTCATAATTGGCGGAGTAATCGCGTAAAATACACAAAAAAAAAAAAAAAACTTACAGGCGAATTGAGAACCTCCTCCTTTTTGAAGAAGTCGGTTAAAAATAATACTGCTGTAAGCGGTGGTGATAGGCCCCTGTGGTCTCTTTTGTATTATGCTCAAATGAGCCAAGCGAGACATAACTGAGTAACGTACTCATTAATCTCTGTTGCTGTTAGTTATAAGTATATTAATATAAATGTGCAAAGGTATTTCGCATAATTTGCACGAATATTTTACTGATGAAATATTCTGAAAGGGGTTAGGTAAGTTCTTTCTTTTTCTGCCAGGGTTGCGGGAATATCCGAAAGGGATACCGGGGCCCTTGGCAACAGGCAACTGAAGGAACACGGGTGGGTATTAGAAAGTCAGTCAGTCAGTAAAGAAAGTAGTTCTTTTGGGGAAACTACTCTGTTCGTTGTGTCATGTAAGTTCCTACAAGGTAATTGTTACGAATCTCCTATAGAACTCGAGACAAGAAATTGTTTGTTATTAGAAATATCTTTAACGTTTGCAAAAGTGCTAGGAAAAAGATTTTTTTGTTACTGAATATACAAAAAACTGTTGCCTTATCTGAGACAGGAGGAATTCTTTCAAAATAAAGGTCAAAAAGTGCTTTTAAATGCACCATTTGCAGCTTTGGAAAGTGATCGTTTTAGTAAGGGTATGCATGTATAGGACTCTGAACATGGTCCTTTTAAAATCGACAGCCAAGAACACTTTCCGGAATAAAACCCGGCTTTGTCATTAAACTTTAAATAAAAACTTGCGCGTCGTAACCTAGGTAACTGTAATTTTCAGCTGACCTTATTTTCCTTCGTCACTTTTCTATCAAGGTCCATTTGATTAACGACCAGCTCTCCCACATTTATAAGTACCTATGTGATACTGACATTGACGCTTGGCGATGGTAATATCGACGAGTTTTTAAGTGATATTTAAGTACAAAGTACTTACCTACTTTAATAGTAGATTATGCACGAAGGGGATAAAGTAGTGTCTTATGTAGCGGGCGCCGTATTGAATCCCGAGCAAAACGAAGGATTCGGGAGTTAAGATTCAAGTTCGCCCAAGACGAAGGCACCTTTATCCCCGAGGAGAATACTCTACTTTTCACACCATCTACGAGACAATAAAAAGCATTAGTACTAGAATCCAAGTATTTATAAAAATTACAATAACAGTACACCTATTTAAAACAATTACATGTTAAAGGTAATGTTTGATACATTAGACCAGTCGTGGAAAGACAAAGTTATGTTCTTATTCGGTACATTTATTGAAGTTGAGGTAGAGTTTATTTGAGTATTGCTGTTAAGTAAAGTTTCAGAAACTTGGGTTTCCTGAGGACCATTTTGCATCGTGAAAGTTGGTGAAGGTGGTGTTTGAGGCAGCGGGCTAGATGAATAGTGTTTTGATGTGGAAGGTTGTGGTGACAAAGGTGTCCAAGGATCAGTTATCCACGGTGTTTTTAGTTTGATGTTGTCACCAATGCAGCAGCTTATTTTATCCTTATTTTGTATAGAATTTTCAATGTAGCCCTCTGCTACTACATCAGATTTCCAGCCACCGTGTCTTTTAATCTGGGTCATGTCTGCTCCTGAATCCGCCATTCATAAACGCCCAAAGATTGAAATCGTTATATTCGCTTACCGCTTCAAAAGATAGGCGCATCTCTCTCACACACAATGACGCAGTGACTGGATTGTCATGGAACCACTATTTATTATTGTGTGAACTCACTCTTCTGAGTATGAACAATTTTTTCGCGTGATTAATAAAGCGATTTAAATCTTTGCAATTTTATTAACAAATTTTAATTTCTGAAAGTAGGGTAGCCTTGTTTATAGTTTCACGAATAAGAGAATAGCAAAAATATTGAGCAGTGATAGGATAGCCTAGTGGTGTGACCGTCAGACTGCCAAGTCATAGGTCTCGAGTTCGAACCCAAGACACCTCTGACTTTTCGGATTCATGTGCGTATTTTATAAATCACTTGCTTCAACTACGGTGAAGGAAAACATCGTGAGGAAACCGGCATGTCCTAGAACCAAAAATTCGAAGACCTGTGACATCTACCAACCCGCACAGGGACCGCGTGGTGGATTAGGGCCCACACCCTCTCGTAGAGAGGAGCCCTGTGTCCCAGCAGTGGGAACATTGGCTGATTATGTAAGAGAATAGCTCTGTTTATAGAATTCTAATTAAGAAATACTAACTATTTATTTAAGCTGTCTGTCTACCTGTCTTTTGACCTCCTTGCCATTAAACAAAAAACCAACAACATGTGCGTATGCTGTTCTGAGGTTTTCGGAACGTTAATAATAATAATAATGAGCCCCCTAAAATCCTACCTTACGTCCAAGCTGAACACCTAGCTACGTGGGGGGCGGACACGCGTACTGTACAACTGTACAAAAAACTTACGCGGCTAACAAGGAAAGGTAACCCTTTATGGAGATGAGCAATAAAAGAGTATATAATTTACGGTCGCTTCCCGGGGAGCGCCGGGGCGCATCTGGAGCCGATGCTAGATGCCACAGCATGCGAACCATCGGCGGTAAGGAGTTGAGCAAGCGGGCTCCTACCAATAAAATTGTTACAGCTGGTCGTAGTGAGTTGAACAAGCGGGCTCACTACGTAGAAGCCACAGCCGATTCCACGGGCGATGATACCATTTCATTATTCTCATCCATCCCCTCGACTCGCCCCTCCTACATGACAAGAACAAGAAGCTTGTCCACCACCAGCACGCTTGATAGTGTTGAGCATGATGTCAACCTTGACTCTGAGCTTGCACCCACTACAAGTGCCCCAAGTACACGCAGACGATGGACACCTGAAATGAATAAGTTCATACTGCGTACTTACTTTCAATTGACTTCATTAGATACAGACAAAAGAACTTATCTCGAACCGCTCCACCTAAAATTTATAGAAAAATACCCGAACATGCAGGTTAGTCGACAAAGAATAGGAGACCAACGTAGAGCTATAATTAACAATAAATTATTACCACAAAAAAAAATAGATGAGATACGAAACGAAGTAAAAGAAGAGTTAGATCAACTACAATTAAACCATTTTACTCTACAATCACAAAACTCTGTCGACCATACACAACAAACATCTACACCGACCAAAATGCAACCTACAGTTCTAGAAACCCACACTTCACATAACAGAACACAGACTCGAATGAGATGGACCAGTGAACAAAACGAAGCTATAATGCGATCTTACTACAGAGTTACAGATTTAGGCAGAAACGAGACAGTTTATAGGAGACGCATGTATGAAGATTTTATCAACAGTTTTCCCTCACTTGCTCACCTAAGTGAGCAACGAATTGCTGATCAGAGAAGAGCAATAATAAATAATAAATACATCACCGATGATAAATTAAATTCATTAAAGTCAGAGGTGTCTGAAGAACTTGGACTAGATAACATTAACTCACACAACAATAGGGAAACGATAACAGCTATTACTAATATTAATAATACTAATACCCAAATAACAAACAACATTGACACATATACCATAGAAGAACCTATACATAATACACAAACAGCGGATAACACTGAATTAAATAGTATAACAGAAATCCAGTATAACACACAAATTAACCCAGATAGGGAGCCATTAATAGATGATACTTTCCAACAAGCGCTCCAGTTTTTTTAAAGAAACTAGCCCCATTAGTAGAATTTATATTCCTAAACAGAAACCATCTAAAAATCTTGCAAGAATAATAAGTTACGTTAACAAAATCATACTCCCAGAAAGTGTTAATGAAGATACCGATTTTAGCACATTACAAACTATCATTTATTGTGCCGCATGGACCGCTGCTAAGGTAAACGGGGCAAAGATAACACTTGAACAAAGAGAAATAATTCGAGGTAAAACAGAATACAAGCCAAAATGGCAAAGACGATTAGAACAAAAAGTTAAAGATTTACGAATGAAAATAGGTAGAATGACACAATTTATTAACGGCAGCAGAAGTACAAAATTAAAGAAACATGTAAAAAAGATCATAAAACTTTATAAAATTCATACCGTACACGAAGAACCAAACACACAAGCAGCACACACATTAGATACACTGAAACAAAAACTCTCTGTCGTAACAGGCCGACTCGGAAGATATAAAGCATGCACGTTAAGAAAACAACAAAACACTCAATTCACACACAATGAAAAACTTTTTTATCGCAATATCAGACAGGCAACTAGAAATATTCAACACAACAATCCGTGTGACAATGAAAATAACACTCCTGACCCAGAGGCATTACAACACTTTTGGGCAAGATTATGGGAACAACCTATATGCCACAATTCCCAAGCTGATTTGATACAATCAGAATTGTCAAATAACAACACAAATATTCAGCCAATGGTGTTTGAGCGCATATCCCCGGAAATATTTCATAAAGTTCTGACAAAGTTACATAATTGGAAAGCTCCCGGATCAGACAACATCCATAGTTACTGGTACAAAAAATTTACAGCAATTCATTGTTACCTATATCATTTTATAAATTCATTCATCCAAGACCCCAAATCAATACCTTCTTACATAATGTCTGGAACAACTTTTATGATACCAAAAGACCGTAACGACCTCTCTAACCCAGCGAAATACAGACCCATTACATGCTTGCAGACCTTGTATAAGATCATCACATCCTGTATATCTGAACTGATATACGAGCACATTGACGCCAATAATATCCTTGCCGAACAACAGAAAGGATGTCGAAAATATAGCCAAGGCTGCAAGGAACAATTAATTATAGACTCCATAGTTTTAAAAAAAGTCCATAAAACCAAATCGGATCTTTTTACAATGTACATCGATTATAAAAAAGCTTATGACTCTGTACCCCATTCATGGCTAGTGCAAGTTTTAGAAATTTACAAAATACACCCGTCTATTGTAACATTCCTCAAGACCGTGATGAAAACTTGGACTACAGTACTAAGACTCACTTCACCAACCGAAACAATAGACACCAGCCCAATTAAAATACAGAGGGGAATTTTCCAGGGAGATGCACTCAGCCCACTATGGTTCTGCCTTGCTCTAAACCCCCTGTCTAAAATATTAAATGCAACCTCATTAGGAATCCCTTTAAATTCTACTGCTACCAATGGACAACATGAAACCCAGGGTTGCATTTTAAACCATTTACTGTACATGGATGACATTAAACTATACGCAAAAACGTAGAGCCAGCTTAACGAGTTAGCTAACCTGACAGAGAAATTCACAAACGACATAAAAATGGAATTTGGCATAGATAAATGCAAAATAAACTCAGTTAGGGCAGGTCAGAACCACCAACACCAATACACCTTAGAAACAGGCGAACAGATAGAACCACTGGATGAGCACGATACTTACAAATACTTAGGATACATACAATCAAGTCAGATACACTATAAAGAGACCAAACAGAAACTAAAACAACAATTCCAACATAGATTAAATACTATTCTTAAAACGCAACTCTACTCACGAAACACAATAAAAGCAATTAACACCTTTGCTATACCTGTACTCACCTATTCGTTTGGTATAATCAACTGGACCAAAACAGACCTGAAAAACCTGCAACGCAAAATTAATACAACAATGACTAAATTCCGTAAACACCACCCAAGATCATGCCTGCAAAGGTTAACACTACCGCGGAAGGAGGGAGGCAGGGGACTTATTGACATTTTAAATTTACACAACCGACAGATCACTACCCTCAGAAAATACTTCTTTGATAAAACTGCGTCTTCCACACTTCACAAACTAATAGCACAAAACGATCAACACTTAACACCTCTTAATCTTAAAGACACAACTGAACAGCAAAACGAAAGAGTGACTGATGACAAAACCAAATGTCTAGAGTGGACCCAGAAGTCTCTACACGGTAGACATCGCCAAGATTTATGCCAATTAAATGTCGACAAAGATGCGTCGAACGCGTGGCTAAATCGCGGCGAACTCTTTCCGGAGACTGAAGGATTTATGCTAGCAATACAAGACCAAGTTATTGAGACTAAAAACTACAGAAAATACATTATAAAGAATTTAACAACCGACATATGTAGAAAATGCAATAGTTCACCAGAGACAATCCAACATATAACCAGCGCATGCAAATCAATAGCCCAGACAGACTACAAAAATCGTCATGATCAAGTAGCCAACGTAATACACCAAAAACTAGCTCATAAATACAAATTTATAGACACTGTAGTACCATATTATAAATACAACCCTGAAACGGTATTAGAGAACCCAACAACAAAATTGTACTTCGACCGAGCCATATTAACCGACCGTACAATTCACTTTAATAGACCAGATATAACATTAATTGACAAAGTAAATAAAACTGGGTTCCTAATAGACATCGCCGTACCAAATACACATAACTTACAGACTACAATAGCCGAAAAACTATCCAAGTACACCGAACTGAAAGACGAAATAACCCGACTTTGGCATCTTCAAAAAGTCATAATCGTGCCCATAGTGCTATCTGCAACAGGAGTAATACCCAAACAGCTGCATCAGTCCCTTAATTCCCTCAATCTCCCACCTAACATCTACCACCTGCTGCAGAAGGCAGTGATCCTCAATACATGCAGGTTAGTACGAAAATTCCTCCAGTGTGAGTCGGACAACTTGTACCCTTACTCCCACCCAAATTCAGCTTCGGCTAACATACAGCCTACTACGGATAACTACGCAGTATCCAATATTATCCCCACTGATGGACACTTGGCTTAGGCCCGTGCCATTAGTTCTACCCGGCTAGGCCGAGAAAAAAAATGAATAGAAATAATAATAATGATTTAATAATAATAAAATTTGCTGCTTACTGTTATGCGAAAATAACATAACATCACACCTTGTTTCCCCGAAGGGTTAGGCAGGCGTGTACCCTATAGTACAGCCACAATTTGCCAGTTATCTTTAAGTCCCATGTAATAGGAGGCGAGCCTATGTCCATCAACCGGGCACAAATCCAGACTCAGGGCTGCTTCTGAGATATTCCACGTGAAAAAACCCAATAACAGTTTGCCCGACCCTGGGAATCGAACCCCAGACCTCATGCTCAGCAGGTAGCGCTTGCGACCACTGGACCAATGCGGCGGTTGAATGCGAAAATATGAATAATATTTTTAAATATTTCAAAAAACTCAATTCAATAGAAAAAGCGTCGTAAATTGAAATCTTTTCGTTTCAATAGGTACTCTCGGAGGAACATTATTTGATGAACAGTAAACTTTGAATTGAATATTTCAAGGAAGGAAGCTATAAATACTTACCAATATTGTAACGTTCTCATTGTTATTATTAATTTTGTAGGAGAATTAATTATGATAAAAATATTTTAATAAAAATATAGGCAGTCGCTCCATGTAAAATACTGGTATTCAGCTGCATCCGGCTAGAATGGATACCGATACCAACATAGTTGGGAAAAGGCTAGGCAGATTGATTTAGCGGCAGTATTGATCTATTAACTAGCCCTGCCCCGTAGTGTAGCCCCTTAGCCAAAAGAGAACAAATGTTTATAAAGTTTGAAACAAAATAAGATATTCAGGGAACTTTGAAAGTAACTTGTGGCAAGGCAATCTTGTTTCTGTTCAGGGGCAGTACTATGACTTGTTAAAGCCATAATTGTTCCAGTGTCAGAGAAAGATGGAGCTATATGGGACAAATAGCCCTATCCCTTTTTCACAACGGAACAATGATAGCTCTAACACGTCATGGTACAAGGCCAGTTCAAAATATAATTAGTCTTATGTTTGTGACATTTTTGTATCATTGTATGTGATGTTTCATTACTTGTGTTATTACTGTTTTGTGGGATCAAATCCCAAAGAAAATGGCCAAATAAATAAAAGTTCTCTTTCTTTTCAATGTTATAATTATTTATTTTATATTAGCTGTTGCCCGCGACTTTGTATGTACTTCGTAAATATTCTGCATATCTCCAGGTCCTAGGCCACCTATCTGTCTTAACGATTAGGTCACAGCGTGAAAAGATAACAGACAGAGTTAGTTTCGTATAATATAATAATTAATAATCTATATTTATAAAAATTAATCCCTATTTCCCTTGGTCACGCCATCACGCTAAAACGGCTGAACGGATTTGGATAAAATTTGGCACATGGGTAGACCATGACCTTGAGAAGGACATAGGCTACTTTTCATCCTGGTCCGCAGACGAAATCGCGAACAACAGCTAGTATTTAATAGATATGGTAGTAAGGGTAATATAATACTATTTGCCTCGTTAGTGTGATGTCTACATTATGTAATTACTAACTTCAAATAGCTCCTACAGAAAATCGATTTATCGATTTACCTAATAAAAGCTTCTCTTTATGTTGTAATTTCGTAGAGAGCGCTTGGCGTGGCACACGTCATGTTCGGGTTCGCGACTGGTCTATCGTCATCCTGAGGACGTCTCATTGAGAGGTGAAACACGTGTCGATTTCTAAAATCCCTGTCGGTTTTCAAGACTCTTGAGGAATAGTTACGGTCGCGAATCATATTTTAACCAACATACCTACAAACGACACTGACCTGCAAATTGCAGAAAACGTCAGAAAATTTGAATTTCGCGGGCTACCTTAGAGCATCCCCCTAAAGTGGTATAGATTACTAAATATATCTGTTACAGTTAAAACCCGTTTTAAGGAAGAACTCGTTTTCCCTAGTTAAAACTAGTTTTTACTAAATTCCTTTGTTAAAACTAGAAATACCTAGTCAAAACTAAAATTTACCACTGATATATTTGATTTTCAGATAAACCTAGTTGTCGTTCCGAGCTTTAGTTAAAACTAGCCTAGTGAAAGTAATTTGGGATTGAAAACAAGATATAGTTTTAAAAATATTTATTAAAAAGATCTAGGACACAGAGTCATGTAGGTACTTACCTAATAAAAATAATAATCTTACACAAAAAGGATATTTTAGGGAACATCGACATCAGAATCAGAATAAGGGATCTCCCTTCTTTCATCGAAAATAAATTGCCAAATTATCACTTCCCAAACAATTTTCCGCATAATTTCATTTGCCAAATTATTGCTTAGCAAAAAAATCTCTTCACAAATAATTGTAACGCAAACCTAATGTTTGGCAAGTGAAAGTTTAAACAATAATTTGTTTACCAAATAATACTTTTACCAATTTTTATGTAGTCAAATATTTCAGTTGGAATAATTCATTTTACGCAAAATAAAATTTGCCAAATATTTATTATCGTCAGTTTCGGGTAGCCTCCTTTTTTCCATATTTTTTTTCTATATAATCTAGTCGTTTCTGGCACTCGCCGGCCGCTGCCGCGGCACCACTCGCTTCGCTCACTCGGCTCGTGCGTAGGAGGTCACAGTTTTAACCTAACCTAACCTAACAAATCATTTGACCAAACGTTTATTGTCTAAAGATTGTTTGCTGTAATAAATCATTTGAATAAAGATCAAATGCCTAAATGACATTATCCTTGATATTATTCTGCCAATAAAAAAATTGACCAAATGAAAATGTGCGTGCTAAAATCATTTCCAACATTGCATTGGTATAAAAAAAGATTGTTAGAATTGGTTTGGGTAGTGAAAATCAATAATTGAACATTGAAATTGGGTATGCAAAATCTTTTCGGCAAATTAGCAGGATCCCAAGAATAAGGTACGATGAAACTTAATCTCGGTCGGCACAGTTTTAACTCGCTTCGGAAAAACGCGTTATGTCTAGTAAGAACTAGTTTTAACTGATATTCAATTTTGAGCATTAGTTAATTCTAGTTTTAACAAAGGCATTTAGTAAAAACTAGTTCTAACTAGGGAAAAAGCGTTCTTCCTAAAAACTGGTTTTAACTGTAACATATCTATTGTATTTTATAATGGATTTCCGCAAATTCACGCCTCGATCTTAAATTAAGTATAATTTCGAGGTTCATTAAAAGTTTGACGCGGTGTGGGATGCAGACTGATACTCATGCTTGCTCATGTGATTTAAATAGAGAATATTCAATTCAATAAATCATTAGAACAACCTTCACGCTAAGTATATCATAAAATGTATTTAACTTGATAGATGTTTCAATTTAGACAGTAATATTTCATTAGAGAGAACAGAACGCATTGACACGTCTTACTAAGTAACCTCAATCTATCTCTTGTGAGTATCTCAAAGGTGATTCGTTCATGCGTATGTACTCAGTTTACGTTATTATCTTAGTTTGTGGGAGGTATTTAGGATTACTAATTAAGTGCTCATGTGTGTACGCACTTTAATCATTAAAACTAACTAATTAGCTTTTAGCTTCATCAAAAATTTACTTAAAGTAGCCTCTTGAAATATCCTTTTGAATTGTCGAGTCAGTTTCAGTGGTATGTTTTTCTATTACAGATAAGGTTTTACCTACTTTGAAAAAACCGACTAAGTGCGAGTCGGACTCGCGCACGAAGGGTTCCGTACCATTATCTATAAAAACGGCAAAAAAATCAAGTTTGTTGTATGGGAGCCCCCCTTAAATATTTGTTTTATTTTAATTTAACTATTTATTTTTAAAGTGAATATGTAACTAAATATTCTGTGAATATTTCAAGCGTCTACCTATTGCTGTTATCAATATCGAGCAAAAACGAGCAAAAAAAATCAAGTTTTTGTATGAAAAACAGAATAAAATAAATATTTAAGGGGGCTCCCCTTAAATATTTATTTTATTCTGTTTTTTAGTATTTTTTGTTATAGCGGCAACAAAAATACATCATCTGTGAAACTGTCTAACTGTCACGGTTCATGAGATACAGCCTGGTGACAGACGGACAGACAGACAGACTGCGGAGCCTTAGTAATAGGGCCCCGTTATACCCTTTGGGTACGGAACCCTAAAAACGTAAATACATGACAAAATGTTGCTATTTGCCGCGGAATAAAATTCCACATCGGCCTACGTAAAAATTTCCCGACACTCAACTAAATGATCTGTCATTCAAGCGCAACAACTGTATCCAGGCAGTTGCCATTTTGAATCGATCACGGCTGTCAGTGCTATTGGATTGATTGGCGGTCAACCGATGACGGGGACAGGGGGAAAGGGGAGCGACGACGGACTGACGCTGTGGACTGATGAGTTCGCACTACGTTGACACGGGATAATTGATACGGAAGGGAATGATGACTGAAAGAACTGCCTGTCTTCTTTAATCAATCCGTTTTATCCGGCACTCTGTGTTCGGCAACGTAAGCGTCAAATGAAATCTAGAGAGCTCGCAAGATACTTAGAGTGCGCGCATATTTATCTTGCGCATAGTTTTATTTAAAGCTCATAAGACACACAAGGCGGGTGCGTGTCGTGAGCGGGTTGCGCGCGGGAGTACGGCGGGCATCATAAATTCTAATTCAAGGAATTATATGGATGTCAAGAACGCGTGCGCGGGTCCGCTGCGGAGCGGGACGGGAGCGGGAGCCGCACCCGCCACCCCCCACTAAAGACAGCGCGGGACGGGAGCCTAATCTGGAGCGGGTCGGGAGCGGTTCGGGAGCGGGTCGGTCGCTGCCGTCCCTCGCCCGACCCGCTGCCGTCCCGCGCCCGCGCTGTAGAACACGATGACAGCGCGGCTCCCGCGAAGAAAACGACCCGCTCCCGACACGCACCCGCTTTGTGTGTGTTTTGAGCTTAACGCTTACGTTACTGAACCTGACTAGTCAATAATAGTGGAAAAATGTTTTTCTGAAACAACTCAGTATTCAAATAGAGGCCATATTGTTTAATTATGGCTTAGGGCAGTCTATTTTGCCAAAGTTTAGCACAAAATCTTTACGCCCGTACTAAAATTCCATTTTCCCATGACTCAAAGGTCTGAAACGAGCGATTCTTCCTATCTATGTAAACATTAATACTCGTATCGGGCCCATGAATATTATAATAGCACCAACATTAAGTAAACAGGGGGAATTAACATGAAATACCTATTATGAATAGTAATTTATCCCCTTGAATATTAGGGAAAGGAAAATTATCTGTTAATAATTAATTGTTTATGACTTCACAGACTGAATGTGCTCTGTTAGCTATTGTTTTGACTTTAAACGGTTCTGTCTGACTTGATCAAATTCCGAACCAACATAACCCTTTGTTGGCAGTCAGGTAAAAAGCAAATGCGTAGATGATGACAATAAAACCGGCCAAGTGCGAGTCGGACTCGCGCACGAAGGGTTCTGTACTGTTATCTATAAAAATGGCAAAACAACAAGTTTGTTTATTCCGTTTTTTTGTTGTTATAGCGGCAACAGAAATACATAATTTGTGAAAATTTTAATTGTCTATCAAGGTTCATGAGATACAGCCTGGTGACAAACGGACAGACAGACGGTTGGACAGCGGGGTCTTAGTAATAGGGTCCCGTTTTACCCTTTGGGTACGGAACTCTAAAAATCGAAAATTGCTTCTGTATGATGAAAACTAAAAAAAAACCCACACGGCCCCCGTTCGTAATAGGCTCACTAGGTGTTAGTTACATGGAACTTAAAGATAACTGGCGAAATGCGGGTGTGCTATTGATGGACATCTTCCTAACTATTCACGGATTATATGCTTACTCCAACAGATGACGTATTTCGTCGAGTGTCTGTTTACAGCTTAACATTGTTCTGAGCAGTCCAATTAGTGCTGTACCACTTGAAAATAGTGCTGTGCCGTTTTTGTTCTGCACGGAAAATGAGCGAGAATTCTTGGAAAGCTGTGTTTTGGATCATATTTCTTATTGTTATCAGGTAGAATTATGCTAGATTTAGATTTAAAGGGGCGAAAATGTTTTTAGAGAAGTTTTCAAGTGTTGGATACACTAGTATTGCAAAGTACTTTCAATAATAACTTGATGAGGTAAACACGGCATAGATCAAGTTTTAGCAGAAATCCCTTTAATATAACTTAAGAGAAATAGGGTCGGTCCCCTCTCCATACAAACGCTCTCACCTGTTTTCTCTCTGGTTTATGACCTTAGAGCAATGATTCTTTACAGTAAAATAAATATCAACTAGTTCTATGCCCCTATGTTTTCCGTTTTCATGATACATTATCTGTAGAAGCACTACAACCCTCAGAAAATTCTCAAAATTGCCTGTTTAGACCGCTGTCATTAGTGGCCTATTGTACAAATTTACCAAGTATTAATGAAAAAAGATAAACATAGGGGCACAGTAAATATCCTTCTTTTTCACTTTTAAAAATATTTTTCAATTTGGTCCAATATTGGAGGAGGAAATAGACGAGAGCCGAACCTCGAATTATGACTTTTTGTATGGAGAAACTATCCCTACCCCTATTTCCTCTTAACGTATTACGCGCTTTCTACGGCATAGCAACAAAGGTCTAAGAGCACTAACAAGTTGCTATAGAGAGCTGTAGGTTTATTGAAATATTGAGAGGGTAGAAGACTCTAGACATGGAAAGTTTTTTCGGAACTCAAGGGATTAAAGTTTCTCTCTGAAGAAAGATGCGGCTAACAGCCAGTATTATACATATTTAGAAACATCTTCGGATTCTTCCATTTATTTCATAATAAAAGTGCCAAGAAAATATTCTAATAAAATCTTTTCTGATAAATTCCATGTCTACCTTAATCTTCTAACTTTATTGTGGAAAGCTGATTCAATTTCCTAAGTAAATATCCTTTGAGTAAACCTGAGATAAGTCTTCTCTTGTTCACTTTCCTCTTTTTATTTTTAGTCGTGGTGTCGTTCGTAGCACTGCCGCCATCGTTGCTACGCGGCTACGCGCGTTCAACGATGTACGAGTGCTGACAACGAAAGTATTTTTTAAGGTGTCTGATTAGTGTTTATCTATTAGATTTCAAAGCCGTCGAAGTTGTTCAAATATTTGATAAATAAATATCAATTGAAGGAGATTGAGTATCGATTGTGACAGGAACTTGAACAAATAATCGAGTCTTTCAATTATTAGGAGCGCAAAAATTTGGTTATGTCAATATCTCTATTTAATTGCAGGCTCACGAGAATTTATGCAACAAATAATGCTGTAATTCTTCATATTCTTACTATAGAATTGTTCAATCGTTATATAATTTCGTCGTTAAAATTCAATTGATTGAAAGTAGATTCCAAAATAGTTTCAACAGTTATTGCGTTAGGGATGAAATTCGCGTGGATGGTTTAACAAAACTTTTGCATTGCATCGTTGGAACATTGTATCGGGACAAGGCCATGAATTCTAAAAATATGTTGATGTTTTATATTCAAATTGTGTCCTTCGAATAACATCGAACGTTATTTTGTAAATATTGAATAGAACCGTTTGGTATGAAACCGTTTGGTATTTTTTTATTACTTAAAATTCTTATCAGACTGAATGGATATTCGATAATAATATTTTATACAGCTGCAAAAAGTTAAAGAGCAAATAGAGCCACCTGAATGAAAAAGCATAAGATTTACAAGGACTAACAGCGACACAGTATGGTTATAAGCCAGATAAGCGTTAGTCACAGGGTCATGGTGTACACGTGACTCTCCGATGTATGAATCAAATTATAATTGGCCATTAAACCGTGAACCCTCTCCATATAATAGAGCAAATAAAGCATCAAATAAGCCGCGTTATCTCATCGATAAAATCATCTGAAAAAAATAAGTAGGTAAACAGAAGTAGACTTGTAAGAGACTGTCCACTGAACAATACAATTGATTACCCAGAGAAACCACGAAGCGAATACTAAAAATGCCCGTTTCAGTACAAAACGGTAGGATTAACATAAAGATTAATTAAAAGATAAATGACGCCCGTTTTTATACGGACCCTCATTCTAAACGTTTTGCGATAGAATTATATTTGAGTTTTTTTTCTAAACACTTTATGATGAGTTATGGCCGCTCGTCCATTTTCATAATGAGGAGGCTTTGTTCCAGTGTTTACTCATCTTGGAAAGTGTTTGGTGTTCCACGTAATATTGGATGTTTCATGAAGGGAATTTAGCGTCTCGTAGGACGCTGAGCAACGTCGTCTGACGTCATGGAAACACTAATTAAAGTAACGTGTAGGTGACTATGTCCGTCAATTTCTATTTAAGTAACGCAAACCAAACAGAATATTATATTAATTGCTATTACAGGGACATAGGTGACCCTGCTACAGCCTTGGCTAGCAAGTTAAGCCGTTGGTCCCGGCTGTCTTGTCGAGGAAGATTTGTCAATGTTGTGGTGGAATATTAACAACAATATATATATATATATATATATAAATATTAATAACATTGAAAGCTCGTGGCTATTGTGGCTAAGCAATAACAACCGCACGGGTCGATCCTTGCCGGGGTCCGTGGATGCGTGACTATCTTTACATATCGAGACTCCTCCGTGCCTCGTCAAGCAGGTTAAGCCGTTGGTCCCGGCTTTCATTCGTGGATCTTCGACAGTCGTGACGTTTCGTCAGAAGCCCGAAAGTCTGACAACCAGTCTCACCAAGGGGTATCGTATTACCCAGTTACTGGGTTGTGGAGTTCTGATTATAGGCAATCGCTCCATGTAAAAATACTGGTATTCAGCTGTATCCGGTTAGACTGGAAACCGACTCCAACACAGTTGGGAAAAGGCTAAGCAGATTTATTGAGGTGACCCTGCTAAGGTTTCGCATTGACGTATACTGGGATGCATTTTATAATACTTAGTCTTTTGTGACACCCTAGACATCCATTTCCTTTTGCAAATCAAATTGAAGCAGATGTAAATAACTCATGTCTAGTATGTTGTCTCCTTACAAGATAAATCTGCAACTACAACTGTTAAGGTGCAGAACCTCGACTGATGCGACTTGCGTCAAGCGACTCGCGAAAGCCTTACTTGTTTCTTTCGCGTGACTACTGTCGCTCCGCAAGTCACGTCAGTCGTGGTGACTCGTACATGCTCTAAAGCAGTGTTTTTCAACATTTTTCATGACACGGCCCCTTTAGTATGAAGAAATATTTCGCGACCCCCCATTGCTTTCTTTTCATGTTTTTTATTTTGTGACAAATATTCAATATAACATATTTATTCATTTTCATAATTAGGCTTCGGTTAAATACATAATTAAGTACGTAAAACACATTTTTTTTACAACTAATGCGTCGCCAATTGATAACGCAATTGATGCGCATACCTACCACGGCGGCCGATGCCACGATTTTTGTTTATTTGATACAAATGATTATGTCCTTTAGTTAACATTTTTCTTAATAAATCTTTTTAAACTTCGCGACCCCCTAAAGAGGCTCAGTGACCCCCCAGGGAGTCACGACCCACACGTTGAAAAGCACTGCTCTAAAGTAACTTCATTGATTTGTTTTCCCCGCAAGACGCATGTCGCTTGAGTGTGTAGCTCGTGTCCGCGGGATAAGGTTGCTGTCCTCATTGCCTCATCTCAAATTTCCACCCCTTATTGAATCGTTTACGTCACAATGAGACCAATTTTCTACCAGTGGGTTGCGTAAACAGCGATTAAAGGATTACGTTCAGATGACGCGACGGGACGTCCTCTTGGCAACAGACAACAATGCGTTTCCCCACCGCGGTTATTGAGACAATTTCCTCTTTGACCGTCCATAAAGGTTATTTATTGAAAGGCTCCGTGAACAATGAAGTGACGAAAATGAGGTCTATCCTGATTAAACTTTTATAGCTGAGTGGAATAATAATGGTTTTATTCGGATTAACGTATTTAGTTAAAAGTTTTCAATTTAATTGAACGACATCGTGCGTTATAATGAAAACTTTTTCGTTAAATGAATTCGTCGAATATATTTGTTGTGATTTATAAATGCACTAGCTGCCGCCAGCGGCTTCGCCCGCGTGTTATCTTTATAAATTATAGCCTATGTTACTCAGGGTGAATGTAGCTTTCTAATCGTGAAATAATTTTTGAAATCGGCGCCGTAGTTTTTCAGTTTATTCATTACAAACATACACAAAAAAATACAAATCTTTCCTCTTTATAATATTAGTGTAGATTACTACAACATTTGAAATTAAAATCCGCCAGTCATTTGTTTTCAGGTAAAGCGGTTTAAAAACAAAGTCAGAATTGAAACGTTATCCGCTAAACGAAGTTATAATTCGTCAGTAACCTGCTATGACGTAAAAAATTTAAGAATTCGGACAATAATGGACTATACGTGTAATCCACGTTCAGCCTGGGGCTAATCTTAGAAAGTTTAAGTCGGGCCGTCGCGCGGGAAGAGATAAATCTATATCCGAGATAAATCTAACGAAAGTATATTGGGTATCATTTTCAAGGTTGCTTTCGAATTAGACAATTTATAGATGAATGGTTCTACAGACAATCCGCAGATAAATGAGGCTTGTGAATTTAGTAAAGATTTTTTTTTCTTGTTTCGTAAAAGTAATCTTTTAAGTACTTATTGCGGAAAAGCTTACCATTTTCTTATTTCCTTTTAAACGTAGCGTTTGCTCTTAAAATCTGTGGATAACTGAATATACACGGATTAACCCGAAAACAAATGCTCTTGCTTATATCCTAGATATAATTAAGCAAGTAAATATGTACCTACTCTGTTTTCTGTACTCGGCAAAATCTCCGTTATTAATGAATAAGTACATATATCATCATCATCATTTCAGCCGAAAGGCGTCCACTGCTGGACATGGGCCTCCCCCAAGCACCGCCACTTAGACCGGTTCTTCGCTTCTCTCATCCAGCTGATTCCTCTGGCCCCCACCAGGGGGCTTAAAACGGACACATTAACAATTCCTCTAAAAGCAACTCATTTCCTGAATTTGCAGCTGTCATTAGCAATTCCTCTAATTTGACACAAAAGCAGTTCATAATTTGTGGACCATTTTACGAATCTCCATAGAAAACTGTCAAACAAATGAATTATTTCGTAATATGAATCGCACGCAGATCATATTATGAATTGTCAGTTTGTGACATTTTACGATGATTCATAATATGTTCCTATTATGATCCTGCCAAAGTGTCTGTTTTAAGCCCCCTGAGGGCTATGTAGTACGTAATTAATGTGGATCCCATTCATTTGTCTCCCAATTCGGGATCAATGCGCAACCATAAATGGAATTACAGACAAATCTGGTATTAACTGAATAATCTATTAATGTAAACATGCTCATATACCGATGTAGACTTTGTAGAATAAGTACTTCGCAATCGACCGATACATTATAAACTAACGGTTCTCACAATCATACATTCTGATTGCAACATTGATTGGCCAAGCTATATTTTGAGCTTAGTCGGTTAAATACAAACACAAAAAAACACGGAAAAATAATGTAACTGAAATTAAAAATAATATTCCCGCAAAAAATCCGTGACGTCGTAATTTAAGGTCTACGAAAAAAGGCCCGGGAAATAAATGTAATAGCGGAGGATCCGAGCTCTTCGGCCTGAGCACACACCGGGCTCCCTGCGCTCGTACCCGGCGCTTCGGAGCGAGAGGGAGTGTTTGACTGAGTTTTATTAAAGACGAGTTTGTACTCAGCTTTGGTCGCGGGAGATCTGTAAACGATATAATATATTAGACTGGAGTATTATCTGACTTGTTAACATCATCCAAGTTTTAAAACATTGCGCTAAAAGATGAACGGTAAAAAGTCTTAATAATTTCTTCTTAAAATATAATTATTTCATATTATTATTTTTATTAAATATTATTTCAGTCTATCTTTATCAGTCGAAAGACGTCCTTAGCCGAACAAAGACCAACACTTCTTTTTGGTTAATGGTTGTTGTTATCGTTACAAAACACTTGGTTCAAAAATATTTATTTATTTTATTTATTTATTTATCACAAACACAACTATCATTATAGGCATTATTCACCATACCAAGACCACGTTACATTGTGTCCTTTAACTAATTTCCTACATTTACTCCAACTCCCTTTCCAACATAATTATCATAGTCATAACCATTTTATACGTGAATACTGTTATCAAACTCCATGCTATTAAGTTTTAGTATGTTCTGACGGCCCCCATGGGCGCCAAGCCTTACTTACTGGCAACCGGAAACCATGGAGGAAAATATACATATATGTATATTAGGGAATAGCTTTCGTCTACAAATTAATATGATTGTTTATGGGAACGATCTGTTTTATTTCTACCACCTTCTGTTTTATAATCATCTAAGTCATCATGGTTCCAGAGCTTAAGGACATGGAGCCAAACAAGATGTAATTTTTCTAGTTTTCCTGTCTATGACTTATTTTCTTTGGTAACTAAAACTATATAAGTATTTTCGATGCCTAAATGAAATCCTTCCAGCTATTTTCTTAATATCTCCAGAAGATTAAGTAAATTCCCTCTCTGACTCCCTGGAGCAAGTAATTGAACAACTAGTTGCCATGACAACTTGGAAACGGCTCAAAGGAAACCAAACACCGATATAATTACATGTAAAGCGCAATTGAAATCGATATATCGTCTTATTATATGCACAATGGGCACTTAGACGATTAAAATAAAAAAAATACGATTGATTATTAATTTTTACGTAATCTACACTAATATTATAAAGAGGAAAGATTTGTATTTTTGTGTGTATGTTTGTAATGAATACTGAAAAACTACTGCGCCGATTTCAAAAATTCTTTCACCATTAGAAAGCTACATTCACCCTGAGTAACATAGGCTATAATTTATAAAGATTTCACGTGGGCGAAGCCGCTGGCAGCCGATTGATTATTAATTTTTATGTAATTATTAATAAATCGGCTTACAAACGCGCTTGATAATACAATTTTCAAGCCGATACAGCGTTGCATAAAGGCTCGTACATACTGCCGCGATATCGTGGGTGCGACAGGCAGCGATACCTTTGTTGCGCCCACGATATCGCGCCTGTTTGTGGGAGCCTTAACTTAACCGTACGTATTGCTCCATCCAAGAAATGAACTCGAATCAGTGTCTCAGTCAGTACCTAAACGAGTCATAGGTAATATCTACAAAATTTGATGCATCTGTGAATCGGCTAGGACACACGGTCTAGCATCATTGAAGCATAGGTACAGTGTTATAAGTTACACATAGAAGGAACAGAAATTCACAATTTCTAAAATAAGATACGTAATCTAACCTCCTTCCGGGTGACAATAATTTCATTCATATTCAATTTCTTGGAAAACTCATTTCATTATAAACATCGGGCACGAGTACATAAATCATTTCGGGATGAAATAATTAAGACAATACAAACGACTGCTGATAAAGATCGAGGCTGTCTCTGACAGATTTTAAACATTTATACTTATGACGTGGCTGTCTTTGTGTCGGATTTAGGATCTTTATGGTGGTGGGAGATGTAGTTTTCTGCCTAGAGTCCAACTCTATGGAGGTATTCAGATATTTTGTGATCGCGAATCACATGAACCTTTTTAATTAAAACTAAACATACCAAAGCAAAAAGGTTCTTTCGCAAGACCCTACACAACGTCAAAAATATTCTTGCGTTAATTAAGTACTATGACGGTGGCAAAGAAATTACATATGTATAGCATAATCAAAGGCAAAAAAGTTCAAAAGAATTTGCTTTTTATATGGGCGGAGAAAAATTCGTATCTCATATTTAGATACCAATTCTGAAGTCAACATAATTAATGAAAGTTACATCAAAGATTCCGAGATTAATTTCACTTTAATAAGTTATTGATGACATGCGAAAGTATTTTTCTTGTAATTTAGAAGTCCATGAAAGCAGTTTTCTTTTTATTAGTTTGAACAGGCAGATAGTATATTTCGCACTAATAAAACAGGTTTAGGTGTCTGTCTACCATAAAATTGGGACATCAGGTTTACAACAACGGCCATCAAAAGAGGGTAATGGTCCGCAACTATTTATATTACGATTTAGGGATCTAATACTGCCGACCGGTCCTCCGAATCAAGGCTGTTCAATAGCGAATCGATTGCGACATTTACGACTTATTACAATGTAGGTATCTTTACCCCTGCCAGGGTTGCGGGTTACTCTGAAAGGGATACTGGGACCTTGGCAACAGGCAACTGAAGGTCACGCTCTTCCGCTCCGCCCAGAGCGGGAGAAGTCATTGGATGATTTCCCACCGTCAATAAAAAAAAAGGTATCTTTACCCAAACTACCCGAACTTCTTACGATATAACAAATAGATTACAGTAGGTAAGCGAATTGAACGTCATAAGGTAAGGTAAAGTTCGAAATCCATATTTATTACTTTATTATTACTTGTTAAAGTAACTCCGACTGTCTGTCTGTTACGCCTTTCAACAGATTTGGATGAAATTTGGCACCCGGATAGACCATGGCATGGTTTAGACATAGGATATCTTTTTATCCCGGTAGTAGGTATGTTCCCGTGGTATAATTTCGGACTTACACGCGAGCGAAGCTCCGGGAAAAAGCTAGTGATAGATATAAAAAAGCGGTTCGAAATAATAGAGATAAAAATTCGAGGTTCATAGATTCCTATTGTTATGCGCAACACGGTTATATCAAACGACCTAAATAAAAGGAAGGGTTCCGTATCATCACTACATATTATAAAACATAGTCCACCGCCGCGTCTGTCTGTCTGTTCACGATAAACTCAAAAACTACTGCACCGATTTTCATGCTGTTTTCACCAATGGATAGAGTTGTTCTCGAGGAAGGTTTTAGTATATAATAACCGACATCCACACAGGCAAAGCCGCGGGCATCAGCTAGTTATCTATGAAAACGGAAAAAAAACCACGTTTGTTGTATCGGAGCCCCCTTAAATATTTATTTTATTCTGTTTTTTAGTATTTTTTGTTATAGTGGCAATAGAAATACATCTTCTGTGAAAATTTCAACTGTCTAACTATCACGGTTCATGAGATACAGCCTGGTGACAAACGGACAGACGGACAGACGGACGGATAGCGGAGTCTTAGTACCCCTAAATTTTTCATCAAGTGCCCGTTATAAGACGTTTGTCTTCAGTCCCTCTAGATGTTTCGCTCTACTTTGTATTTGCCTAATAAACATGAATATTTATAACCTTAAGTATCGGTTTGGTAATCTCTATAGGCCTGAGGTCGTTGTCTGTTCCAATATACGGCTTAATTGTTTGTTATCTTATAACAAAGGTACTTGAAACAATGTTTTATTGGTAAATTCAGATCAGCAACAGTAGGACGTAAGAGTACTTTGTGTTTTATGCGTTAGCACGTACGTAACCATTTCTTTTCTTGAATAATTTTTCCGAAAACTTTTTATTTTCCAAAAAAGGTTTTTCCTTACGGCATTCTTGTATCTTTGTGAATCAGAAAAGGTAGATACTTATTATTCACTTTTATTGATAAAATAATATAATGTATAATGTTAGAACGAAATGGAAAGAAAATACTGGGTAAAATATGTTATGTAACATACTTATGCATATTAATCAAATACGTGGGTTCCATGTTACCGGCTAAACTCGATTTCCCGATAAACCAGTTAGCCTTGGGCTACACTAGTTTGTCAACACGTGTTATGAGATGGGTAGGTACAACTATAACAACATTTATTAAACAGTGTTGTGTTAGATTTAATTAAAAAAAAAACACATTATAAAAGCACGAAGTTTTTTCGAAAAGTGGTCAAACGCCAGCCAATCCAATTTAAAGAAAAAAAGAGTAATCGAAAACTGGTGGTTTTTTCTCACAATATCACATTTCGCTCGAGAGAGTTCAAGTAGGTTTTCATTAAATTTCCATAAAATCCTTTTCCATTTATCCATGGAAAGTTTTATCGGAATACCCTTGGGAGCGCGCTTATAAGCCTTTTAGTTATCAATT